>CP139501.1:66360884-67064187 GCA_021014915.2 Artemisia tridentata subsp. tridentata | reverse complement strand
GACTTAGTACTGCTGGAGAACTACACTAACAGTACAAACTGTTAGTGTATAAACTGAAGAACTGCTGAAGTATAGCTGACAGTACAAACTCTGAATTTAGTACTGCTAGTTGAGAAGAAGGTACTGCTGCATGGATAAACGTTTAGAAGATATGTATTAAGGATAAGTATGGAATAGATCTTTTGTATATCTTAATTAGTTAGAATTATACGGTAGAATACTTATCTTGTAAAGGACTCCTTATGTCTATAAAAGGAGATCCTAGGTTAGATGTTTATACACGAGTCATAGAGTATTGTTAAGATTCAAGGTCTTTGTAACCCTAGTGATAGCAAGATCACTCGTATTATCATTGAATAATATTGAATCGTTTTGTGTTAAACTTTCTGTGTTCATTACTCATACAAAGCATTACTGTTCCATTAAACAAACAAATTCTTCTAAGTGTGGTTGAGTAGATTCCGCATACTTAACTACATAATCTCAAAGTATCTCAAACACGTTATAAGGGAGTAACATCCTAAGTGTTTTATAATCCTCTCAAGTGGTATCAGAGACAGGTTACTAATACTTTGATTTTAGAAGAACTCTTTCTGAAGATTATGGACATGGAGACTACCCAGACAAACATGGCTGCTAAATTGCCAATGCTAAAGCAAAACGAATTTGATATGTGGCGACTGCGAATAGAGCAGTACTTCCAGGTGCAATACTATGCACTCTGAGAGATTATTGAAGAAGGAAACTCCTTTAAACCTTCCACATCTGTATCAACAGTTGATGGTAAGGAAGAGACTATTGTGCAAACCTCTCCAGTGACTGCAGAAGAGAGGCTACAAAAGAAAAACGATGTCAAGGCTAGAAGCTTGCTAATGATGACAATTCCGAATGATCAACTCTTAAACTTTAGCAAGTACAAGGATGCAAAGTCCTTGTTTTAGGCAATCAATGCAAGGTATGGTGGGAATGAAGCCACCAAGAAGACTCAGAAGACTCTGTTAAAGCAGAACTTTGAAAACTTTACTGCAACCAACAGTGAGTCTTTGGATCACATGTTTAATAGGTTGCAAAAGATTGTTTGCCAACTTGCTGTTCTTGGTGTTGATATACCTCAGGAAGACTTGAACTCCATGTTCTTGAGAAGTTTACCTACAGAGTGGGCTATACATGTTGTGGTCTGGAAGAACAAGCCAGACATTGATACTATGAGCCTCAATGACTTATATAGCAACTTCAAGATTGTTGAGCAGGATGTGAAGAAGGCTGGGGTTACTAGTTCAAGCACTGGGAACATGGCTTTTTTGTCATCTCCCAGTAATTCAAGTGTCAGCAAGAGAGGTGCTTCCTCATCTTCTCTGAATCTGAGGTACAATCTGCTAAAAGTTGTTCTAAAATATGCACTGCTCTAAAAGAATATGAAACCTTAAAGAAACACTATGATGAGCAGAGGATTGAATTAAACAAAACTAATTACAATTTGTCTAATCATAAGAGAGGTTTACTAGTCCTAGAAGAACAAATAGTGCATTATAAGAACAATGAGTCTGCTTTTTCTGAGAATATAGTTGTTCTTAAAAGAGATTTGTCACTTAAGAATGCTGAGATTAACTTGCTAAAATCTGAATTAGATAGAATCACTAAGGCAAAAGATAATATCCAGTTAACTATAGACACTTTGGAATATGTATCAAAAGGTGTAAACAAAATCATTGAGTGTCAGATAGTTAATAAGGCTAAGTCTGGGTTGGGGTATAAAACATGTCCACCTCCTCACAGAGGAATTCCTGCACCCCCAGGAATTGACATAGAGCATACAGGTTTACCAGAGTTTCAACAACCTAAGTTAGAATATGGTTGTAAGCCTAAAGAAAACACAACTGCTAATAAACCTGTAGAAAATAATGAGCCTTTTGAGAGTGCAAGTGACACCTCTCTTGCTGAGGATAAGGTGTCCAATGATAGGAATTCAGATGCTCCAACTATTGAGGACTGGACATCTGATGATGAAGAAGATCAGGTTGTGATTAAACTTGATGTGGTTAAAGTGGAAGGAACCAATGTTCCTAAGATGGTTAATAATGAGATTGTTAAGCCTAAATCAAATATCAAACCTGTTAGGAAAACAGTTAGGTACTGTGAGATGTATAGGTCCACATAAAAGCCAAGAGGTAACCAGAGGAACTGGAATAACCTCAAGTCCCACCAACTAGGTGAAGACTTTGTCATGTATAACAAGTCTTGTTTTGCTTGTGGTAGTTTTGACCATCTTGAGGCTTTCTGTAACAACAGGGTAACTGGGAACTAATGTCAAAGGGTGAACTCTAACAAGTCTCAATCTCACCTCAATGCTAATGGAATGACACCCAGGGCAAGTTTAATGAAGTCTGGCCCAAAACCAATTCGTACTGCTAGACCAGCAGTTAGAACTGCCAGACCTTTTGGAACTGTTTACCCTAGACCAGTAGTTAAAAGTGCAAAACCAACTTTCAAATATGCACAACAAAATGTTAAAAGGCCTTTTAATAATAAGGCAGTGGTTCAAAAACAATTTTAGAAACCAAAGGCTAAAACTGCAAAGCCAGCAGTTAGTACTGCTAGCAAAGCAATTAGTACTGGTAACTCTCAAAACACTGCTAGGGATAAGAGGGTTAATGATGTTAAGGCCTCAGCATGTTGGGTATGGAGACCAATCAAACCCAATGTGTTAATAACAATATCGTCCTAAAAACGTTATTTATATTTTACGATCTTTGCTTAGTTTGGTTAATGACAATTACAAAGTTTATCTTTAAGCAAAGCATAAATAAGATTAAGTCTTTTACATTTATAGTGATAAGCATTTTACAAACACATTTTCACATCAAAAGTTTTCTAAAAATGACATATACAAGTTTTCTAGAAATGACATATACAAGTTTACATGTTTATTTCTTAAAATGCAAACTTTATTAGTTAAATATTAGGATGACATCATGGCATGCATCATCTACACAATCTTGGTAAGATTTTGTGATATTTTGTTTAGATCTTCAAGCCAAAGAGTTGACATTTGAAGATATGGAAAGATATGGCAAGATTTGGAAAGATTTGGAGATCTCTTAGCTGGCCTGACACGGCGGTACCAAAGTGGTACACGGACGGATCCTTTTTGAGGGATCCGCCGGATCCGTGGACTATTCATCAGCCTTACCTATAAATAGCAAGCTGATCATTTGGCCAATCCATCACTCATACAGCTTAAAATACATACTCATTCATTTGCATATCACTAACCCTTAGCTTACTAACATTTTATAGATCCTTCCTTTTGTAGCAAAGAAGATCTCAACATATAAGGAGTAACAGTGTGTTATCTTCCTTCTAACATAGAGTCTGTGTGTTCTTGTATTAGTCACACATCATAGTTAGTATCATTCATACAGTAGCATTTGGTTAGTGTTTTAGTCCTTAAAACACATAGAGTGATCGGGAGTGGTTGAACCCTTGCAAAGAACCAACGGGAGTGGTTGTACCCTTGTGAAAGAACCAAAAGGGAGTGGTTGTACCCTTGTAAAGAACTCGGTGTTTAGATTAGTACCGGAAAAAGATTAAGCGACGTGTAAAGGTTTTCTCCGCCTAGAAGGGAGCTTGTTTCTTAGTGAAGATAAACTCTCGAGTTAGAGGCTCGAGGAGTGGAGTAGGACAAGGAAGAGAGTCCTTGTAGCCGAACCACTATAAACGACTGTGTTGTGTGGTTTGATCTTTCTTATCTTTACTTACTTACTTATATTGCTTGTTTGTGTGCTTGATAGTTTACTTTACTTTGAAATCACAATAAGTAACAAAGCGAATTAAGTTTAAACGGTAAAAACTATTCAACCCCCCTTCTAGTTTTCCACAGTTGGTATCAGAGAGGTGTTACTCAAGATTTTCAAAATATATTGTATTTTAAAAACTTGAAACGATCATGGATTTTGAAAACTTTAAAGAAGGGCAATCTATGCAAAGACCACCACTATTTGAACCAAATTGTTTCATATATTGGAAAAATCGCTTTGAGACATATGTGAAGTCAAAGGACATAGATCTGTGGTATATTATTGTAGAGGGTGATTACAAACCCATAAGTAGTGATATTTCAGGTGGTCGGGATATAGGTAACTCTTTTATTCGTCACAGTGATGAACAAAAGAAATTGATTGCCAAAAATAATGAAGCCAAAATGATGCTTTACAATGCTTTACCTAAAAAGGAATATAAAAGAGTTTTCATGTGTAAAACGGCTAAAGATATTTGGCAATCACTAATCATCACTCATCAAGGGAACTCACAAGTCAAAGATAACAAAATTGATCTTCTTATTCAACAATATGAACAATTTGTTATCTCTGAAGATGAGACCATTGATAGTGCTTTTTCTAGGTTTAATACTATCATTACATCACTTAAAGCACTTGATGAATCTTTTTCCAGTAAGAATTTTGTCAGGAAATTTCTAAGAGCACTCCACCCGAAGTGGAGAGCAAAGGTGAAAGCTATTGAAGAATCTAAGGATCTTTCAAGTATGACACTGGATGAGCTCATAGGAAACCTCAAAGTTCACGAAATGGTGATGGAAAAAGACTCTGAAATAGTTAAAGGCAAAAAGGAGAAAATGAAGTCCATTGCCTTGAAAGCTAGAGAAGAGTCAAGTGATGAAGAGTCTTGTCCTAGTAGTGATGATGAAGAATATGCCATGGCGGTTAGAGATTTCAAGAAATTCTTCAGGAGACGAGGAAAGTTCGTCAGACCACCTCGTGAAGAAAAGAAATCCTCTCGAAAAGGCCGTGATGATAGAAAGGTAGATAGGAAGTGTTATAGGTGTGGTGATTCTAGTCACTTGATAGGAGAATGTCCAAAGCTTCCAAAGGACAAGTCTCAAAGAGCCTTTGTCAGTGGAGCTTGGAGTGATAGTGAAGGAGATGATGACGAGCCTAAGAAAGACGAAGTTGCTCTCATGGCTCACGACACAGAAGAGGTACATTCTGACTCATCATACTCCTCTATAGATGATGAAACCTTAGAAGTAGAATATAACAAACTGTGTGAAATTACCCTTAAAATCATAAACAAAAACAAATTCTTAAAAACCAAAACAACACTTTTAGAAAACGAAGTTCATTGGTTAAAAGAAAAGGAGATAAGAATTAAAAAGGGTAAAAGTGTTAAAGAAACATGTGTGTTATGTCAGGAGCTTAAGTTAGAACTAGAAACACTTAAATCAACACAGGAAGAACTTATCAAGCAAAACTCTAAGTTTAAAAAGTTCGATAAAAACATAAGTTGTGCAGATGAAATAATGAAGATACAAAAACTACCTAATGATAAAACCGGATTAGGTTTTATTAAACTAGGAAGCTTAGGTGAGTTCGAGAAACAAACAGTGAAAGAAAAGGAAACTGTTCTAACTAAGTCTGAAGCTGACGGATCCGACGGATCCAAAAGTTTGGATCCGCCAGTTGTGCCAAAAGGATCCGCCAGTACAGAAAGTAAACAGAAGATTCTTAAAACTGACCGTACTGAATTCGTTAGAGTCACTAGAAAACCTAGTACTAGTACAACTGATAATAAACAAAAACCATCAGTGTCTATAGGAAAAGATCAAGTTAGAAATGAGTATAGAGTCAAAACGGTTCAACAGGCACCAAAAACTAGTTTTCCCAAACACCCATTTCCATACATGAATCATGATAATGTTATGTTTAACCCAAACGGACCCATGAAATATTGGGGACCAAACGCTTGAGTCTTTCTTGAACTTAGGTGTGCTTAAAGGTTGAACTTGAACCTGATGAATGGATCAAAGATAGTGGGTGCTCAAGGCACATGACGGGAAACAAAAGCCTTTTCTCAGACTACCAAGTGTACGACGGAGGTAATGTCACATTCGGTAGCAAGCTTAAAAGTAAAATCATCGGAAAAGGTACGATTTCTCATGACTCACTCACTATTGATGATGTTGCTCATGTAGATAACTTAGGATTTAACTTGCTTAGTATTAGTCAATTATGCCGCAAAAAGTATAACGTCCTTTTCAGTGAAAATGGAAGTAAAATACTTAAAGATGGCATAACTGTAGGAAAAGGTGTTTTGAAGAATAACGTTTACGTTATGAAACTCGACAAAACACCTAAAGACAAGCTTTGTCTTACCTCCCTGGACGAAAACTCAACTCTATGGCATCGACGCTTAGGTCATGCTAATATGAGGTTAATTCAATCCTTATCTTCTAAGGAACTCGTTAGGAACCTGCCCAAGTTGAAATATGACCAACACTTTTGCGATGCTTGCAAAATAGGAAAACAAGTTCATAATAGCCATAAGGCTAAAAACATGGTGTCAACATCTAGGTGTCTGGAATTATTACATATGGATTTGTTTGGTCCATCCGCTATACAAAGTTACGGCGGAAACTTCTATACTTTGGTTATAGTAGATGATTACTCTAGGTATACATGGACTAAGTTTCTAAAAACTAAAAACAAAGCGTTTGATAAATTTGAAATCTTAAGTAAGAAAATTCAAAATCAAACAAGAAGTAACATAGTATCAATTAGAACTGACCATGGTCGTGAATTCGATAACGAATTCCAATTCGGAGCCTTTTGTGATGCCAATGGCATAACTCATAATTTTTCAGCTCCTCGAACCCCTCAATCTAACGGTGTGGTAGAACGCAAAAATAGGACCATTCAAGAAATGAGTAGAACCATGTTAAACGAACAAAACATACCTCAAAATTTTTGGTGTCACGCTGTAGATACATCTACATATATTCTAAATCGAGTTCTAATTAGACCATTATTGGGAAAGACTCCATATGAGTTATATAGAGGCAAAAAGCCTACTTTAGGTTATTTTAGAGTGTTTGGAAGCAAGTGCTTCATTTTAAACACGAAGGACTATCTCACCAAATTCGACCCAAAGTCATATGAAGGTGTATTTCTAGGATATTCACAAACTAGTAAAGCATACATAGTTTTGAACAAGGAAACCTCAAGAGTCGAGGAATCATTGAATGTAACATTCGATGAAAGTCCAACTCCCTCTAAGACATCACCTTTGGTAGATGATGACTTAGTTGAAAACCAAATGGTTGATAATCAGGAAAACGTTGAAAATGATAAATAAGATGAACCAGTAAAAAGAGATTTAGTCAACATCAAAGAAGCAAAAAGTCATCCATTAGAAAACGTCATAGGAAAACTCAACGAAAGAACATTAAGGTCTAAAGCCCAAAATGAAAGTAATTTCTTTTGTTTTGTTTCAACTATAGAACCTAAAAATGTTAATGAAGCAATAAAAGATGAATCTTGGGTCATTGCGATGCAAGAAGAATTAAATCAATTTGTTAGGAATGACGTTTGGACATTAGTTCCACAACCTAAAAATCAAACCATAATAGGTACTAAATGGGTGTGGAAAACTAGAAGGGGGGTTGAATAGTTTTACGTCCTTTTAAATTTATGAAAACTTTTGTTTACTTTTTAAAAACTTTGATTCTATCTTATGTGAATTCAACTCTTGATCAATATGAACATATATAAACAAATATAAATAAGTAATGCAAGTAAGGTAAATATATTGAAATGAAAGAGAGAGATAGAAAGATCAAACCACAACACGGGGATTTATAGTGGATCGGCTACAAGGACACCTTCCTTGCCCTACTCCACTCCTCGAGTCACCTACTCGAGAGTTTTCTTCACTATGTCAACAAACTCCCTTATGGCGGAGAAACCTTACACAACTTTAGCTTACACCGGCTTAACGACACAAAGCTAGATGTCGAGTTCTAATCGTAGCTAGAACCAATCTCACAACTTATACACAACTTCTACACGACTTAATCACGACTTCTTCACAACGGCTTCACGACTTCTTCATGACTTCTTCAAGACTTCTTCAAGACTACTTCACGACTTCTTCACGACTTCTTCACGACTACTTATCCACAACTACTTCACAACTACTTCTACACTACTTCTTTACAACACAACTAGTTACTTACACTAGGATCTATTTATCACAACTATACAACACTTTACACAACAACACAATTGAATGAGGTAAGTAATAACACTTCTTCACTAGTTGAAGTAGAGTTCTTCTTTTGCACTTTTGGTGTTGGAAGCTTGGATCACTTAGAAACCAATGCTTAAGAAAATATGATCAAAGGATTTACAATGTTTAGAAAGGATTTAGAACAGAAAGTTTTTGTGTGCAAAAGGTGAGTAAAAATCCAGGAGAAGGCTGGTATTTATAGGAGAAAAACTGGACAGTTGGAGACCTACTGGAGCGTGGCCGGCCCCCTTAAATAGGGGGGCGGTCCCCTTAATTTTAAGGGGGCCGCCTAGTAAAATTAAGGGGGCCGCCCAAGGTGTCCGTTGCCCAGATTTGTCCTTTTGTGGGGAAGGTTTATCTGGAACATTTTAACTGATTTTGGTTAAAAATTTGAATTCATATTTTTATAAAAGATTAAACATTTTTATTTAATACCAAAAATGTTTTTCAAAAATATATAAAATGTTTTTGATGTTTTATAAAAAATCTAGTTATTAAGAAAATGTTCCTTTGATCATATAATGCATTAAGCATTAGTTCATTCATACCTTAAGTGATTTGAGTTGTAGAAATAGATATTTACAACTAAATACTTGTTTACGTCATAATTTTCCGATTAATGATTTTACATTTTGTGATTATCAAAACGTAGAGATATCGAAAAATATTAATAACGTGTTTAGGCATTATTTATATCAACAATCTCCCCCTTTTTGATGATTACAAAATCTAAACTCATTAAATCTAAAAATTAGTTTTTAGACAAGTATTTAGTGAGTTTACATCTATTTCTCCCCCTTTTTGTAGAATCAAAAAGGTTATGCCGACAAGTTTTAGAATCTAAATTTGTCGGGATGAGAACTCCCCCTTGATGTGTATCCCCCTCGTTTGGGAGCACCAAGGAAACGAGCTATGGAACGCTTGCAAGAAAAATGTTAGAAGCACAAGTATATGTAACAACAATAAGCAAGCATGTAGAATAAGACCATTCATTTAATAAAAGTGTTGTGTATAAATACACAACCAAGTAGATTACAACATGAGGCATACAAACATTTAAGTAAAAAACAACTAATGATACTACATAATCGTCCTAGTAGTACATGATCTTCCATGGAGCTTGCATACAAAAAAGGGTTTGAAAATTATTTATAAGCATTGCATATGCTTAATTGGGTGAAAATGGAGGTGGTGGTGGTGTAGTGGGTGAAGGTGGTGGAGGTGGTGGTGGTGGTGGGTTGGTAATCATGTGTTCAAGAGATGAAAACATGTAGTGTATCTCATCTCTAAGACCAAAGATTATGGTCCGGTTATGGATGCAACAAAGACAATTGTCACCATGGGCTTTAAGCAATGCCAAGGTATAGGAAAGAGTGGTTGTGGGGTTGGTGATGGTGAGAAGTGAGCATCAAGAGGTGTGATGGGTGATAAGGAAATGGCAAGTTGGGTGTATGAAGGTTCTTGAGTGGATGGTGGTGATGATGCTCTTGGTGATGATGTTAGGTGAGTGTGGATGTAGTCATTGATGGATGAAGTGGATGGAATGGAGGAATATGAAGCTCCATGGGTAGAGGGTGTTTTTGATGGTGCATTAGGTGCACTTGGGGATGAACTTTGAGGTGGTGGTGATGGAGTTTTGATGTCATCTTGGGTTGGGTCTATGAAAGGTTGTTTTGGTGGTATGATGACAAGTCTTTGCTTCCTTGGAGTCTTAGAGATGGAGGATTTTGGTGATAACATGGTGGTTTTGGATGATGAAGGATGATGGAATGAGAGGTGATTGTATGGAGGGAATTTATAGTATGAAAATGTGGTTGGTTTAGGATGTTTTTTGAGGTTTTGTAGGAAGATTCCAATACCAGTTCGTCCATAAGGAGAAATGGTAGCTGGGGCTAGGTAAAAGTGGTCACAAGATGCAAAAGAAAACAGTAAATTTTACTGTCCAGATGGCCGGTCCCCTTAATTGTTGGGCGGCCCCCTTAAAATTAAGGGGACCGCCTAGGAAATTAAGGGGGCCGCCCATCTGGTGTTTTCCCAGGCGACCAAATTTGAAAAATTTCCAGAAAAAAATGTCATTTTTAGGGTGTATTTGTAGCAAGTTCCATTTGGATCATGTACATCAAGAATGATTAAATATTATCAATAGCATATTAAACAAATAATATACATATTAAGACTAGAAAAAAAAATCATATTAGAAGCATAGGCATATAATTTCAAATAAACTAGTAGATTAGTTCTAATAAGTTTATCATCTAACATAATAAAAGTCATAGCAAACAAATGTTAAGATAATAATACTACATATAAATGTCTAATCATAACATCAATAAAAATCAACTAAACACTCATCAAACATGTCTATTTCTTCTTCTTTCCAAACATCCTTCCAAGTGTCTTTCCAATAGACTTGAAACCGCCTCGTACTTCTTGGTGCATCTGCTTTGTGGTGTTGAGTAGTTCGGTTTGTCTTTCAAACAGTAGTTCGTCTGTTCGTTCGGAACAAGAAGGAACTTGATACTCGGTGTAATCAAGATCCGGAAGATTTTCAACGAAGGTCCTAGGTGATGGGGTACTAGCACGTGTTGTGCCCTCCTCCTCCTCATCATCATCATCGTCTCCTTGATGTGACGTGGAACCACGAGGTGGAAGTGAGACAGATTTACGAGATTTTCCCTTGTCGCTTCGGGGGCGACGTTCACGGATACGAACAAGTGGATTAAGGACCGGTTGAACAGACTCATAAATTGGACTATGAAGATGTGGATAATGCATCATGACATGATTGTAGAGGCGAGTGAGAAACATGTCATACGGAAGATTTGCATTATGATTGTTTTTGGCAGACATGATGCGGAAGACAAAGAGATATGCCAAATTGTACGGCTGTTCAGCGACAATACAATACAACATGTGAGCTATGCTTGTCGTGACATGATCACGGTGACCACCGGTACCGAACGCATTCTCACGAATGAGTTCTTCCCAACGCTTCATGTCAGGGCGTAACTCCTTGCGGAGGATTTGGTTAGCATGGATGTCAACAACTTTTGACTTGATTCTCCGGCTAGTCGTACCACGAGCTAGCCCAAGATATTGATGAATTTCTTCGGAGGATGGAATCTCAGAGTAGTAAGGACCCTGTTGAGGTCGATATTGCTCAAGAGATGAGAGATCCCACTCATTAGAGAAGACAGCTTGACCGGAGTAGGGGATTCTTAGAATTTGACCGAATTGAGCGAGAGTAAGAGTAATGAATTCGTGTTGAATCATAAAGGATATGAGGATACAGCCATTGGGATCGGTTTGCACCATCACTTGGCTATAGAAGTCAAGAACAAAGCGGGGAATGATAAGCTCATTGATTTTGTAGAGACAATCAAGACTAACGTTGGAGAACATTCGTTCGATATAGTCGGATTCATAGAACGATGGATAGACAACTCTCCCTTCATGAATGTTTCTATCTTCAATGGGACGATAGAAACAAGCAACAGCGGGAGAAATGCCTGGAGTGGCAGAGACTTTAGGAATGTATTCTTTTGTTTTTGAGACATCACCGACTGTAGTTTTGGGCATTTTCACCTATACAAGAAAGCAACAAACAAAGAAAAATAAGAAGATGACTTGCATATATTATATATGCTACTTATGTGGAACGTAAACATACTTCGACTCCAAAACTTAAATCCTAAGAAGTAGTTTACAATGTTCCTTAGTTTTAATTTTTAACTCGCTTAAAATGTATTTTATGATGTCAAAGAATAGTTATAGGGACATTATGATAAGAAATCAAAAACATCCGAACGTTCTTTTATACGTCATAAGCTACTTTGAAATGTGGCTAGACAAACATTGGATTGTATATCTAGCTATTTCTTACGAGTGTTCATGTTAAGTAACTTAGATTTTGACTCAAAAATTTCTTTCAAAATGTTGTGCCAAATGCTCCTTTAAATATGAAAATAACTAGTAAAATTTCAATATACATATGAATTATGTATCTTGATGACTTAAAACAACTAATTGCGTGTTTATAAACTTGACAAGTAGTTGTGAACTTAATTTTGATCAAATTTTGATGATTCTAGCTCCTAATCCAAACATTCTCTTATATTTAACAAAAACATTTTTTATGATTCGAAAAATATATTTTTAAGATTAGTGAGTTGTAATAAACCAATGTGATTAGTTTTAACAAGTGTTTATGGCATAATTCAACAATGTGATTAGTTTTGAAAAGAAGTGATTAGTTTATCAATGCTTTGACATAATGGTGTTTAATTACTTAGTTTCTAGGTTGATTAAGCATGCTAATCCTATGGGGAGCATTTGGTTATAAGATTTCTAGACTTAATTTTAACAAAATTTGGATTAAAAGAAAATTAAGTAAAAGACCTAATTATGATTAGACTCAAAATTGAATGGAATTAGATGAAATGTGAATTAGAAAACTTACAAAGTGTGTTGCTAATCTAAATATAGGTGTTTGCCCCTTGTGAAATTAGTCGGGAATGATGATTTGGTGAATGGTTTTGGGTTTTGGTTCGTTCACAGCAGCAGCAAGTATGGGTGTGTTAGAAAAGTGGGGTGTTTGGCAAATGAAATTGGAAGAAAAATGTTTTTGGAAGCTACAGTAGGCCGGTCCCCTTAATTATTAAGGGGGCCGCCCCCGTTTACTATCCAGTCCCCTTAAACATTAAGGGGGCCGCCTACCAAACTTATAATTAGTTCGGGTTTAGTTTCTGATAGCAAAATAATTTTATGTATATATAGATTTATTATATATATCAAAAATACGTTGGGTTTTAATGGCACGAGGAAGGAATACTTGACATTTTATTAACATTTCGTTAAGAAAACATTTCTTGAGAATTTTGGATAAAATGATCAAGATGTCAAGTCGACAAAGGTTTTAGGGAGTGAGAGTAAAAGTGCATATATATATATATATATATATATATATATATATATATATATATATATATATATATATATATATATATATATTTATATTGTGTGTAAACGTGGGATGTTGAATGGAGTTGAGAAATGATGAGGTAATGACGGAGATAGGTGCTGACGGCGACGGGAGTTTGTTTCATCCATAGTTTTCTTGACGCGACGGTCGAAGTGCTACTTCTACGTTAATCCACTTAACTCACTTCTCTTCATCACCATGAGTTATGTGATAGTGGACACGGAAGATTTTCGTGTTGAACGTTAAAGTTCAAAAGAGGCAAATGGGGAAGAAAAGGTTCGAGGACGAACAATTTCTTTTAGTTCTAGATAGTCAACAAATGACGTATCTAGGTTATGTGCGGATATATTTATATATGTATATAGTATATATATTATGTATATGTATAAGAGATTATCTACTAACTACCATACAAGTAATGACTAAACTAGGCATTAAAAACTTATGGGGGCATGCAATTGGCTAGTTCATTAATCTACGCACATAATGATGAGCATGAAAGAGGGGCGTACCTTTTAGTCTTCAACATGTGGTCTTCAAGCGCTTCAAAGCGTTTATGTTTGACTTGTAGAAGTCAATCAAGGAAGAGATGCCAATAATCCAATGAAATAGCAATTTAGCCACTTGGTCCCCATTGTCTCATTGATCCAAAGTTTTTTGAACCAAAAATGGGTTGTAGTTGACTAGGATGCATGTATGGTGGAAGTATTCCCCAAGGATTAAAGCTTGGTGGATTCGGATAATTCCACATTGGGTAACGATTATTATGACGGTTTGGTCTATTTTGGTTTCTTTTAGGTTGAGGTGTTTTAGGCCGAGGGTGAGGACTAGGTGGTCTTCTAGGAGGAGGTGTTTTTGACCTAAGCTTTGGTTTAGAGTTTTCTACTTCGGTTTTTAAAGATGGTTTGTAGAAAGCTTTTATTTCCTCATTATTGGCTATGGGTATTTTTCTATCTTTTATAAGAATATATTTAGGCTTTGACTCTAATAATTTTTGATTACTAGTTTCACTTTCAAACTTTACATTTTTAGTTTCACTAGTTGTAGCCTTAGTTGAGTTAAATCCTAATCCGGTTTTATCTCCTGATATTCTTTGAATGCTTATTATATCTCTAAGTGAATTACTACTATTTTCAAATTTGTTAAGTCTACAAATTTCTTCCTTAAGTATTTCGCTTTCATTTTTAGTTTCTTAACATGTTTTACATTCAAGGACTTCTTTGCCTTTTTCTAAGTTATGTAGTTTAATTTTTAATTCTAGTATTTCTTTTTCTAATTGGTTATTTATGTGTTTTAGTGATTTATTTTTAGTCATTACTTTTTGACCTAATATACATAACCTATTATATTCGTTATCTAGGTCTTTTTCATCTAATGATAAATTTTCATCACTAAAGTATTCAGTTTCGGAACGTACCTCACTTGATGTCTTAGCCATAAGACACTTCTCCTCTTTTGTGGTTTCTTTCTCGTCTTCTTCACTGTCACTCCATGCTCCTCCAATGAACGCCTTTTGGTTTTGCTCCTTTGACATCATAGGACATCTTCCAATGAGATGATTTGGATCACCGCATTTGAAGCACTTCCTCTCGCTCTTGCTACCTTTGTCGTCTTTGTTTCTTTGGAGTGTTTTCCTTTCGTCATGTGGTTGTCTAACGAATCTTCCTCGTCTTTTGAAAAACTTCTTGAAGTCTCTTACGGCCATGGCATATTATTCATCATCACTTTCGGAGGTTGAGCTATCCTCGTCACTTGATACTTTCCTAGCTTTCAACGCGATTGACATGCTTTGCTCTTTCTTTCCTTTGACCATCTCGAAGTCTTTCTTGATTATTGCTTCGTAGACTTTCAAGTTGCAAATCAACTCGTCAAGTTGAAGAGTTGACAAGTTCTTCGATTCTTCAATCGCCGTAACTTTAGCTCGCCATTTTGGATGAAGAGCCCTAAGAAATTTCCTGACAAAATTCTTACTAGAAAAACTCTCATCAAGTGCCTTTAAACTTGTGATGATTGTGTTAAACCTAGCAAATACATTATCAATTGATTCCTCTTCCGGAATCGTGAATTGTTCATATTGTTGAACAAGAAGATCTATTTTATTATCTTTGACTTGACTATTACCTTGGTGAGTTATTAGTAAAGAATTCCAAATTTCTTTTGCGGTTTCACACATAAAGATTCTTTCGTATTCTTTACGAGATAACGCATTATAAATAACCATTTTAGCCTCATTATTTTTAGAAAGTTTTCTTTTTAAATCATCACTTTGTTTTTCAAAAGGTACAATTTCAACCTTTTTAGTTTCAAGATTATGTTGAATAGGTAAAAAATCACCATTAGTAATAACATGCCAAAGATCTAGATCTTTTGATTTCACATAAGTTTCGAATCGATTTTTCCAATATAAAAATCCATCACTTTCAAATAATGGTGGTCTTTGCATAGATTGCCCAACTAAATATTTTTCAGATTCCATAAATCGTTTCAAGTTTTAAAATACAGTTTATTTTAAAAATCTTGTTTGACGTGGCTCTTGATACCAATTGTGGAAAACTAGAAGGGGGGTTGAATAGTTTTACGTCCTTTTAAATTTATGAAAACTTTTGTTTACTTTTTAAAAACTTCAATTCTATCTTATGTGAATTCAACTCTTGATCAATATGAACATATATAAACAAATATAAATAAGTAATGCAAGTAAGGTAAATATAATGAAATGAAAGAGAGAGATAGAAAGATCAAACCACAACACGGGGATTTATAGTGGTTCGGCTACAAGGACACCTTCCTTGCCCTACTCCACTCCTCGAGTCACCTACTCGAGAGTTTTCTTCACTATGTCAACAAACTCCCTTATGGCGGAGAAACCTTACACAACTTTAGCTTACACCGGCTTAACGACACAAGGCTAGATGTCGAGTTCTAATCGTAGCTAGAACCAATCTCACAACTTATACACAAATTCTATACGACTTAATCACAACTTCTTCACAACGGCTTCACGACTTCTTCACGACTTCTTCATGACTTCTTCACGACTACTTCACGACTTATTCACGACTTCTTCACGACTACTTATCCACAACTACTTCACAACTACTTCTACACTACTTCTTTACAACACAACTAGTTACTTACACTAGGATCTATTTATCACAACTATACAACACTTTACACAACAACACAATTGAATGAGGTAAGTAATAACACTTCTTCACAAGTTGAAGTAAAGTTCTTCTTTTGCACTTTTGGTGTTGGAAGCTTGGATCACTTAGAAACCAATGCTTAAGAAAATATGATCAAAGAATTTACAATGTTTAGAAAGGATTTAGAACAAAAAGTTTTTATGTGCGAAAGGTGAGTAAAAATCCAGGAGAAGGCTGGTATTTATAGGAGAAAAATTAGAGAGCTGGAGACCTACTGGAGCGTGGCCGACCCCCTTAAATAGGGGGGCGGTCCCCTTAATTTTAAGGGGGCCGCCTAGTAAAATTAAGGGGGCCGCCCAAGGTGTCCGTTGCCCAAATTTGTCCTTTTGTGGGGAAGGTTTTTCTGGAACATTTTAACTGATTTTGGTTAAAAATTTGAATTCATATTTTTATAAAAGATTAAACATTTTTATTTAATACCAAAAATGTTTTTCAAAAATATATAAAATGTTTTTGATGTTTTATAAAAAATCTAGTTATTAAGAAAATGTTCCTTTGATCATATAATGCATTAAGCATTAGTTCATTCATACCTTAAGTGATTTGAGTTGTAGAAATAGATATTTACAACTAAATACTTGTTTACGTCATAATTTTCCGATTAATGATTTTACATTTTGTGATTATCAAAACGTAGAGATATCGAAAAATATTAATAACGTGTTTAGGCATTATTTATATCAACAATGGGTTTTTAGAAATAAAATGGATGAAAATGGCATTGTGTCTAGAAACAAAGCTAGGTTAGTAGCCCAAGGCTATAATCAACAAGAGGGTATAGATTATGATGAGACTTTTGCTCCCATAGCTAGACTTGAGTCTATTAGGATATTACTTGCATATGCATGTGCATATGACTGTAAGTTATTTCAAATGGATGTCAAAAGTGCATTTCTAAATGGTTTCATAAATGAAGAGGTATATGTAGCACAACCTCCCGGCTTTGCCGATTTTGAAAAACCTAATCATGTCTACAAACTTAAGAAAGCATTATACGGACTTAAGAAAGCACCAAAAGCCTGGTATGATTGACTTAAGACCTTCCTAGTTGACCATAAGTACACCATTGGCCTAGTAGACAACACTCTCTTTACCAAGAAAAAGGGATCACATATTATCATCGTCCAGTGCGGATGACATTATATTCGGCTCAACTTGTCAAGAGTTATGCGACGATTTCTCAAAAATCATGCATGACGAGTTTGAAATGAGTATGATGGGGGAACTAAACTTTTTCTTAGGTCTCCAAATAAAACAATTAGAAGATGGGATATTCTTCAACCAATCTAAGTATATCAAGGATATGCTTAAGAAGTTTGGTCTTGAAGATTCTAAACCCATGAAAACACCAATGTCTTCCGAAACCAAACTCACCAAGGATGATGAAAGTGAATCAGTAGATAGCACTAAATATAGAGGCTTGATTGGTAGTTTACTCTATCTAACGGCTAGTAGACCGGACATTATGTTTAGTGTTTGCCTATGTGCACGCTTTCAAGAAGATCCCAAAACATCCCATCTTGAATCCGTTAAACGGATATTTAGATACATTAAAGGCACTACACATTTAGGATTATGGTATCCCGAAGGGACAGGTGTAGAAACCATAGTGTATGCCTACTCAGACCATGCCGGTGACTATGTTGATAGGAAAAGTACAAGCGGTATTTGTACTTTTGTAGGACATTGTCTCACCTCATGGTTTGCTAAGAAACAAACAGCCCTCGCCATCTCAACAACCGAAGCCGAGTACGTGTCAGCAGGAAAAGCTTGCCAACAAGCACTGTGGATGAAACAAGCTCTCGTCGACTATGGAATGTTGGGAATTATCACAAGACAAGAGAAGACTTAATGGAAGAACAGAATTAAGTCTGGTGGACTACGTAATTAAGTCTATTAGTGTTATTAGTTAAGTCTTGTAATAGTTAAGTCTGGTTGTTCATTATTAAGTCTGGTAGAGTAAGTTAAGTCTGTTTGACTTTAGTTGTTAAGTCTGGTCATGAAAGTTAGGAAAGTTTGTTAGATATAAGTTAGGAAAGGATACGTCATTATCTTTATAGAAGATACGTATATCATTTTACAAGTTTTGTATCTAGGGTTTCCTTAGTGTATAAAAGGAACCCTAGTCATTAGTTTTTGACAACGATGAAGAATGTAATCACTTAGGTTAAAAGAATCAATATACGAAGTTAGTTATTATTATTGTGTTCTTCATTATTTGTTGTTAAGATTCCGCATTAACAATAAGCAAGGTGTTAGAGTTTCTTACTTAGAGCGATTTGGTTTATACAAGTCGTCTAACAAGTAACAAGGCTACTTGGATCCATAATTCGTGTGGACCAACAAGTGGTATCAGAGCCTATAAAGAAACTCTGAGTTTGAAGAAACACAACAATCAAACCCTAAATTCATTCACCTAAACCCTGCAACATGTCTGACGTTGAAAATCCCAATAAGAATGATGGTTTCTTAGTTCACAACAGTGATGATGAAAAATCAATCCATGATGAAGAAAAACCTGAAGCAAGCACATCTAGACAACAACAACCCATCTCTGCAACAACAACCATATCCAACATAAAACTCCCAATCCTAAAAAGAGAAGAATATGACATCTGGGCTATGGAGATGGAACATTATCTGGAGTATATTGACAGTAAAGTCTGAAGGTCATACAGAATGGAAATTCGAAGAAAAGGATTTCACAAGGAACAGATGGAGTGATTAGGATATTACAACCAGTATCTGCTAAAGAGATACGGGCTGTTGAAAAGGAGAAGAAGGCCAAGACTATGCTGCTAATGGCAATTCCCAAAGAGCATTTGAGAAGGTTTCATGGCATGAATGATGCCAAAGAAATTTGGAAGGCTATCAAGAAAAGATTTGGAGGGAATGCTAACTCGAAGAAGATGCAAAAGGCTGTTCTTAAATAGCAATTTGAAGCTTTCAGTGTATCCACTTCAGAGGGATTGGAAAAAGGTTATGATAGGTTTCAACATCTTCTATCACAATTGGAGGTTCATGGTGCAGCTGTGTCAGAAGAAGATGCAAACCAAAAGTTTCTTAGAGCACTACCAAAAGAATGGTCAAGTGTGACATTGACCATGAGGATGCATGGTGAAATTGACACCATGACTACTGATGACCTGTACAATAACCTAAAGGTGTTTGAACAGGAAATCCAAGGAAAAGCACCTTCAAGTTCTACAAATGTTGCTTTTGCTTCTCAAGGTAAGAGCAGCACTAATAAGGTTAAGTCTGGAAGCATTAATTCTGGTGTTTATGGAACTTCTTCTAGCAGCATGAGAAAAGAAAGAGATGTTCCAGCAGGTTTTGCTGATGAAATAATTTACTCACTTCTTGCTAAGGAACCAGAAGATCAAGACTTCATCAGTGAGGATCTGGAACAGATCAATGATGTTGAAGTTGAAGAAATGGATATTAAATGGCAAATTGCCATGATTGCTTTCAGGGTTAAGAAGTTTTACAAGCAGACTGGAAGGAACATTAAGCTTGATGGGAAGTCACCAGTGGGATACAATAGGAGGACTATTGAGTGCTACAATTGTCACAAGCATGGTCATTTTGCCAGAGATTGCAAGGAAAAGGTGACTACTGATTGAAAAAAGAAGAAGGGTTCTGATTCTCAAGATGATGATAAGATGGGAAAGAATCAGACGAGCTTAATGACATTGGAAGCTGGAGCTGTGAATTGGGATGAACACACACTTGAGGATGAAGAGCCAAATCATGCACTTATGGCTATTGGTTCCAGTAATGAGGTATCTTTGTGCTCAAAATTATGCATTGATTCATATAATCATCTTAAAGCTTTGTGTGATGAACAATTAACACAAATAGGTGACCAGGAAGCAAAAATTCTTGCTTATACTAAAGCTGTTAAAACTTTAGAAGCACAAATAGTGAACTATCAAAACAAACAAGCTTCCTTAAATGAAAAACTCACTTTTCAAGCTAATGAGATATATGAAAAAGATGAAAAACTTAAAAGATATAGACAAGCAGGCTTGAAAGCTGTTAAGGAAATAGATGAATTGCAAAAGAAAGTAGATAAATGGACTCATTCTGCTAAGTGTCAGGATAAGATAATAACATCTAGTATGAGCTCTACAAGTAAGATTGGCTTAGGTTATGGAATACAGTCAGATAGTGAAGTTCTAAGCTATGAGGAAGAGATGGACAGATCTGTGTTCAAATGTAGAAAAGAGGATTCTATTGGTAAGCCTGTGTACAATAGGTTCATTAAAACTGATAATTTTAAAGGGGTGCCACCTCCATTAAGTGGAGATTACACCCCTCTACAAAAGAAAGACCTAGATGACTCCTTGTTTGTATATGGTAAAAAGGGTCCTATCTATCCTGAGACAGGCAACTCAGATGACAATCTAGTGAATCAGAGAGTGCACCTAAAGATGTTTCTGAGTCAAGATCAGTCAAAAAGAGTGAACCAGTTGTGAATACACCCAAACCTCATACAGATAAACCTAGTTGTGATACTCACATAAAATCTCCTAGGAAGTCTGTCAGAAATCAAGAGTCACCAAAACCTGATAGAATGAGAAGAGAGTACAAGAGAAACCACAATTTTGGTCCTAAAAGATGCTTTGTGTGTGGTAGTCTAAGTCATTTGATTAGGGACTGTGATTTTCATGAGGTTAGGATGAAAAGAGAGGCTGAACTTAGAAAGGATAAGAGTGTTAATGCTGGCCATATGAATGATAAACCAGTTTGGAATAATGCTAACAGGATTAATCATGCTAATAAGTTTGTGACTAGACCAGCACAATTTGTTGATCCACAGGGCAAGCCCAAGTCTTCAGAGGCTTGGGTCCTAAAGAGAAACTAATTTCTCTACTTTTGTGCAGGAACATCCACTGAAGAACATGGAAGACAAAGGAATATTTGATAGTGGGTGCTCTGGGCACATGACTGGTAACAAGAATCATCTGAGGGATTTTCTAGAATTCCAAGGAGGTTCTGTTACCTTTGGAGGAAGTAAAAGTCAGATAACTGGTAAAGGTAGAATTGTTGTAGGCAATTTAGAATTTGACAATGTATCTTTTGTAAGAGAACTAGGGCAGTTTAACCTTTTCTCAATATCACAAATTTGTGATAAGCAGCATAAGGTGCTTTTTAGTGAAACTGAATGTTTTGTATTGACTTCGGATTTTAAGATGCCTGATGAAAGTCAGATACTTCTTAAAGTTCCTAGACAACACAACATGTACAGTTTTGATATGAAAGCACCTGAAGTTGCAAAAGGTTCTGCTTGTTTGCTTGCGAAAGCTACTTTGGATGAATCTAAATTGTGGCATAAAAGGTTAGGTCATGTTAATTTCAAGAATATGAACAAGCTTGTGAAGGGTAATTTAGTTAGAGGCTTACCTTCCAAGGTTTTTAGGAATGACCATGCATGTGTAGCTTGTAATAAGGGCAAACAGCATAGAGCTTCTTGTAAGGCTAAGTTAGATAGGATTGTTACTGAGCCTTTGCATACCTTACACATGGATCTGTTTGGCCCTACATCTGTTAGAAATTTCAACCATGCTAGTTATTGCCTTGTCATTACTGATGACTGCACCAGATATTGCTGGGTATTCTTTATGTCTACTAAAGACGAAACCTCTGATTTAATTCAAAGGTTCATTAGGCAAATAGAAAACCTACTAAATCACAAGGTTAAGATCATTAGGACTGACAATGTCACAGAATTTAAGAATAGGAGCATGATTGAGTTTTGTGGTGAAAAAGGAATTAAGCAACAATATAGCAATGCTAGAACTCCACAACAAAATGGAGTTGCTGAGAGAATGAACAGGACCCTGATTGAGGCAGCTAGAACCATGCTAGCAGACTCATTCTTACCCACAACCTTTTAGGCTGAAGCAATTGCAACTGCTTGCTATATATTCTATAGGGTTAGAGTGACCAAGCCTCACAATAAAACACCTTATGAGCTTATTTTTGGCCATAAACCAGTTGTTAGCTATATAAGGCCTTTTGGGTGCCATGTGACCATTCTTGATACCTTAAGTGTGCTTGGAAAATTTGAAGGAAAATCTGATGAGGGGTTTCTTGTTAGGTATTCACTAAATAGTTAGGCCTTTAGGGTTTATAATTTAGTGACCAAGAAAGTAGAGGAAAATCTTCATGTTAATTTTCTTGAGGAAAAACCCAATGTGAAGGGATTAGGTCATAGATAGATGTTTGATCTTGATTATTTAACTGATTCTATGAACTATATTCCTGTCTCCAAGGAGAATCAAGCTAACCCTGATGCAGGTTCCATAGAAGTGCCTAACAATGCAGGTACTCAAGATGCAAGTACTGCTGATCAAGGCAAAGAAATTGAGGAGCTTATTGTGATTCCTACCATAGAAGTCAACCATGTTGCTGCAAATGAAGGAACAAAGAAATCTTCTTCAAATAGGAAGGAGACTGTGAACAAGCCTCAAGAAAAAGAGAATTCTCCTACAAATGTTTCAGAAGAAATCTTATCCTTCAGAGAAGAAATGAATGCTTTGGCTGACAAACATCTTGGGAAGAAGACTACCAGCACTAATCTGGTTAATCCTGGTAGTATTGTCATTAATTCTGGTGGAGAGAAACCTACCAGCATTAACTCAGTTAAGTCTGGTAGAGATGTTGTTAATTCTGCTCAACCTGAGTCTACTCCAAATGCTGATTTTGATGATTCTGAGATGCCTGAACTTGAGGTCTTTGATAAGCCAGATGAAGGTATTTTTGATGGGGCTTCTTATGATGAAGAAGGGGTAGTTACTGAATTCAACAACCTACCCACTGAAGTAGATGTAAGTCCAGCTCCAACACTCAGAATTCAAAAAGTTCATCCCAAAAGTCAGATTATTGGTGATCCTCAATCAGCTATTAAAACCAGAAGTAAAGTGCAAAAGATTCCTACATCTCATGCACTTATCAGTCTTATTAAGAAGTAGCAAAGGGTCAACCACAAGGACCAACAACATTGCTTGTTTGCTTGTTTCCTTTCTCAAAAGGAACCCACCAAAGTCTCTGAAGCACTTGAAGATGAGAGTTGGGTGGAAGCAATGCAAGAGGAGTTATTGCAATTCAAATTGCAAAAAGTTTGGGTTCTTGTAGATCTACCAAGTGGAGCTAAGGTGATTGGCACAAAGTGGGTCCTCAGGAACAAAAGGGATGAAAGAGGAGTAGTTTTAAGGAATAAGGCACGATTAGTAGCACAAGGATATAGACAAGAGGAGGGGATAGATTATGATGAGGTTTTTGCTCCGGTAGCCAGGATTGAGGCTATTAGGTTATGTTTATCCTATGCATCATATATGGGGTTCATAATCTATCAGATGGATGTGAAGAGTGCCTTTTCGTATGGCACTATAGAAGAAGAGGTATATGTTCATCAACCTCCTGGCTTTGTTGATCCAGCAGAACCCATGAAAGTGTACAAAGTCATCAAAGCTTTATATGGTCTCCATCAAGCTCCCAGAGCTTGGTATGCAACTCTCTCCACCTTCCTTGAAAAGCATTTGTACAAAAGAGGTGTGATTGACAAGACCATGTTCATCAAGAGAAAAAAGAAGGATATCATCCTAGTCCAGGTTTATGTGAATGATATCATATTTGGTTCTACTAAAAGGTCTTGGTGTGAAGAATTTGAAGCATTAATGAAGGGGAGGTTTCAGATGAGTTCTATGGGTGAACTCACATTTTTCTTAGGACTGCAAGTGAAACAACAAGCAGATGGACTCTTTATCTCTCAAGACAAGTATGCAGCAGAGATCTTGGAGAAGTTTGCCTTTTCAAATGTGAAGACTGTAGTCACTCCCATGGAGAACAAGGTGCCTTTAACAAAGGATGAAGATGCTGCTGATGTAGATGTGCATCTTTACAGATCAATGATAGGTTCTCAAATGTATCTTACTGCTTCTAGACCTGACATTATGTATGGAGTCTGTGTTTGTTCACGTTTTCAGGTTAAGCCCAAGACTTCACATATTCATGCTGTGAAGAGAATCTTTAGATACCTAAAGGGCAAACCCAATTTGGGCCTTTGGTATCCTAGAGAGTCATCTTTTGACCTGGAAGCCTATTCAGATAGTGATTATGCAGGTGCAAGCCTTGATAGGAAATCCAAAACTGGAGGTTGTCAATTCCTTGGAAAAAGATTAATCTCTTGGCAATGCAAGAAGCAGACCATTGTAGCTACATCAACAACTGAAGCTGAATATGTAGCAGCTGCCAATTGTTGTGGACAAGTCTTGTGGATTCAGAACCAAGTGCTGGATTATGGTTTGAACTTTATGAACACTATAATTCACATAGATAATGAGAGCACTATCTGTATAGTTAAGAACTCTGTGTACCACTCTAAAACTAAACATATAGAAATCCGGCATCATTTCATTAGGGATTGCTATGAAAAGAAATTAATTAAAGTGGATAAAATACACACAGACTTCAATGTTGCAGACCTCTTAACAAAAGCTTTTGATGGCCCTAGGTTTAATTACTTAGTGGTTAGCATTGGTATGATAAACCCATAGCTGGACTTAAGGGGAGGTTAGTCTTAAGGGGAGGTTAAACTTCAGGGGAGGTCAAAATGTAAAGTTTGTATAATAACCAGTACTTAGAATTTTCTTTAATTCTGGTAGTATAAGAAGTTAATTCTTGTAGTTATTTTTAATTTTGGTAATATTAGAAGTTAATCCTTGTAGTAGATTTAACTCTAAAAAAAAAAAAAAAAAAAAAAAATTGCCATTTTTTTAAATCTTGAATTTGTGTGTGTGTTTTTTTTTTTTTTTTTTTTTTTTTTTCTCTTGGTGTTGGGACTAACTTTTGCAGAACAATATGGATTGGTGATATGAAGTCTTGTTTTTGCTTGCTCAGTATGTAAGTCTGATTCTTTAGTTAAGTCTGGTGAGTCAGTATTTAAGTCTGGTTGACCAATTTTAAGTCTGGTAGTGTCAAAGGTAATTAATTTTTAACCGTTAGGTCTGGTCAGTCAAATATAAATTTTTTATCTTATTTAAATATGACCGTTGATATTTTTGGGGAAAAAGGTATATATGGATAAGATTTAATTCATTTTTCATCTTTATCCATTATTTACTTCTAATTTCTAAAATCTTTATTCACGGCCAAGATTTACTCTGTTTTTCTACTATCAGTAAAAACCCTAATTTAAATTCTCAACCAGCACTTAGTCATTCTCTCATCAATGGCTTCACTAAAGTTTGTGGACAAGCACAATCAAGTTGGTTTCTTGAAGAAACCAAACCAAAGTGACGGCTTTGAGCAGATAGTAGATTTCTTGAAAGGTTCTAACCTTCGGTACGCTTTAACTGCAAATCCTACTATTTATTCATCTCTTGTTAAACAATTTTGGGGGTCTGTGACCTATGAAACCCTAGCTGATGGTACACCACAGCTAAGGGAAACAATTGACACCCATGACTTCACCATTACTGAAGCCTCCATTAGGATTAGTCTCCAATTGGGTGATGCTTCAGGGGAATACATATTGTCTAATGATGATCTTTTTTGAGGGTATGAGAACTATAGGATATCCCACTGATGGTACCTTTACTTTTTGGAAAAGCTATTTTACACCACAGTGGAGGTTTTTACTTCATCATTTTCTCCATTGCCTAAGTCCCAAGAGTGGTGGATGGGATTAGTTTGGAAGCAACATTGCTTCTGCATTGGTCTGTCTTGTACTTGGACGGCCTTTTAATTTTTCAAAATTGATTTTTGATGGCATGGTGGCAAATGTAAAAAATGCAAAACATAAGTTTTTGATGTACCCAAGATTTTTGCAAATGATTTTAAATTTTGAACCTGAAGATAAAATACAGATTTATGTGATCGTGGCTTTAACTCCTAAAATCTTTGCAAACATGAAAAGGGGATTCAATGGGGCACCTTGGCCACTTTTGCCTGCTATGCTTCCTGGTTCAACTAACATTGCAGGTACATCTCATGTTGAACAACCAACCAATGTGGAGCAAGCTCAGGAACAACCACGGTCACCAACACCACAACCAAGATCACCAACACCACCACCAAGTTCATCACCATCCCAACAAAGAGTAACTACACCTACACCATCTTCACCACCACAGCAAACCCATATTCCAAGTCCTATTCAGGAGGAGGAATCCAACCTATGACTGTGGAGGATCTTCTAACATTGCTGCCTGCTTTGGTTAAGAGAATAGAATTCTTGGAGAAGGAAAACAATGCTAAGAGTGGGGCTATTCTAACATTGGTTAAGAGGGTTAAAAAGTTGGAAAAAGTCATGAAGGAGAAAGGAGTTGCTTTTGATGATCAAGAAGGTGAGGATGAAAATTCTTCCAAACAGGGGAGGAATTTAGAGGAAGAACAAGTTGTTAAGACACCAGCTAAGGATAAACCAACTGATGAAGTAGATATAAGTCCTGAAACAAAGGAGGCAGCAGAAACACTAGCTCAATCTCTGAGTAAAATTCAACAACAAAAGAAGAAAAGCAGATATCCAAAAAGAAAGTTGATAATTGATGAAGAATCTGAAGAAGAATTGGATAAGTCTGCTGAAGGTATTAATTCTGGTGAGATTAAGTCTGGTGATGTTAATGCTGGTAAGGAAATTAAGTCTGGTGGTCTAGAAAAGTCTGGTGAGGTTGTTAGTTCTGTTCATAAAGATAAGTCTGTTGATGAGGAACAGCCTAAGAAACAAAGAGAAGGAAAACAAGTTATGATTGAGAGTCCAAAGCCCAAGAGGAAAAAGAGACAAGAAAGAGAAGATCAAGCTTCTTTGGCTGAAATTGAAAGGATACAAGCAATGGAAAAGGCTGAGATAGAAAAGGAGGAAGAGCAGAAAAGACAAGATGAAATGCTTGCAAGAAAGATATCAGAAGAGTGTCATGATGATCCATTGAGGGAAATGATTGAAAAAGATGATGAGTTGAGGGCAAAGTTTGAAGAAATTAAAGCTATTCCAGGTTTGACTGCTGTGGAGAGAGCCAAACAACTAGTAGAATTCATGAATGCTAGAAGGAATGAAGAAAATTTGGGGGATTTTATGTCTGTGATAAGACAAACTCAGAAGAAAACCAAAGTTCCCAAGAAGATGTCTAAAGCAGAACATATGCATGGGATGAAGATGTATCTAAAGAACATGCTGCACTCAACATGGGAAAAGATGAGAGGGAAGTCATTTGAGGAAATTGAAGCTGAATATGTGAGTGCATATGAGAGAGATCATGGCTATAGGCCAGTGGATTATGAAGATTCTTTGAGAAGAAATTTCAAGAGACAGAAAGTAGCAGAATCTGAGCCAACAATAGAAGCTGAGAAAGTGGATGAAAAGGTAACTGAAGTTTAAAAAGCATCTGAAGTTGAAAAAGCATCTGAAGTTAAGAAAGCATCTAGTGAAATTGAAAAGGAGTCTAATGCTGAAAAAGTGTCTGATGTTGGGGAAGAAAAGAAAGAAGTCAAAAAGCCAGTCATAAAGTTTACAAGGAGGAAAAGTATAGCAAGAAAGAGCAAGTCCAAAAAGGTGATACATGAGGAGGAATCAGAAGAAGAACCTTCTTCTGAAGGTTGTACTATGGGAACAATTCCTGAAATTTCTAAGGAACCAGCCAAAATTGTCAGATATCAAATCATTAGGACTGGACGAAGAGCTGCTTATCAAATCATAAGGGAAGACAACATTGATGTTGTATACCTTAATTTTCCAGCAATTCTGATTGATGTGAGTAGTGGAAGATCTTCAAGAACTTTATAAGTTGGTAAACATCAAACATGGAGATAATACACCTGAAGAGGAGTTTGAAAGGGTGTTTTGGGGAGACTTAAAAGTGATGTTTGAGCCACCTTCAACAACAGATGATATTTGGTGATTGTCAGATCAGTAAGAAGTTGTGACTTGGAGATATTTTCATAGATGTAGAGTACATTGCTTATCTCTACAGATAATTCATATTTACATGCTTGTAGAGGTAGAATATCCTTTATCACCAAGGGTCTGCAAGGAAATGTTGGAAAAGAAGTTACATGCATATGAGAAGGATGAAGTATATGAGCAGTTATTTGATTTGATTAAGGAAAAATCTTTAAAAGAACCATATTGGGGTGTTAAAGAGTGTTTGAAAGAATTTTCAAGTTGTAAGTGAGACTATAGGAACTTCTCACTTGGTGAAGGTGCATAGCACTAACACAACAAATGGTTATCAGCTCACCATGTTTATCCAACATAAGGACTAAATAATCCAGAGCAAATGGCTCATGTAAAGATATTTCAAATCTGTTAATGGTTGGAAATTTACCAAAAATTGTATGGTATTCAACTCATCATATCTGAGATAGTGAAGAGTTGGCTAGCCCACAAGGTATGGCTTGTGGTAAAGGCTGTGGAAAACCATACATGGTAATCAATTCACCAAGATGAGGTGCATTCCATCAAAAGAATTGGCTAGTCCAAAAGAAAACGGATTTTGGTAAATATAAAACAAATCCGTTGATAGTTGATGGTTTACTAAAAATCATATGGTTATTAATGTACCATGGTCTTACACACCAAAACATTGGCTACTCCAGTAGTGATGGCTATTGGTAAAGAGGCATCAAAAGCATTAATTTTCAATGATTCACCTCTCACAGGAGTTTACACACCTGGAAGTGATGAGAATAGTATGAAACTTAAAAGTATTGATGTACAAGTAGTCATGGTTTCTGTGAAGATCAGATGGATTGCATATCAGATGGTGAAAAGATTATTCAAGTCAAGTTGCTGCTTAAAGATCAGATTTAAAGGTTTGAAGTGTTAGAGATAATTCCAAGAGTTCAAGATTAAATACTCAGAAGCTTATTCAGAAGAAACTTGAAGTTCATAAAGCATGAAGATCAAGTTAAGGGAGGATTGTTGGAAATTATCACAAGACAAGAGAAGACTTAATGGAAGAACAGAATTAAGTCTGGTGGACTACGTAATTAAGTCTGTTAGTGTTATTAGTTAAGTCTTGTAATAGTTAAGTGTAGAATATAAACATCTTGATTGTGTGGATGATTCGGGTGGTCTTGTGTTATGAAAGTATAGATCCATGGTGAGTTAGTTGAGAGATGTTAGTGAGAGAGAGGGGAAACTCAAAAACAAAAGATTAGATTAGATGAAATGAGAGTTCCACCCTTCCCTTGTGTGGGAAGGGTTTTATATACTTATCTAATATTTGTGCCCCTAGTGGGCTGTGGAGTGAGCTGACAGTGGGGAAAGCCCCGACCCACTCTACAATAATATATATGACTATTCTAATAAATCTAATAATACTAATAGTACTAATAATAATAATAAGCCTACGAGCTATGTAGATGCTAAATAGATGCTCGGGGTGACCGAGCCTTCATCTGAATATTTATATTCCTAACAATCTCCCCCTAAGGGAGGTCACCCCGGAAATAATAACTTGAATTCTAGCATTCTGTCTTCAGAACTTGACGTCATAGCTCGTAGTCTTTGATTCTTCAAAGTCTTGAAACTTTGTGCATTCAGCAGTGTTCATTTAATGACTGTTCTTTGTCTTGGATGATTTTGAGTATTCTTCGATAATATCATCCAACATGTATCTTCAAGCCATCTTTCAGCAGTATGTTTTCTTGTGATGTGATAATCATCGAGCCGACATGCTCACACTATTCTGGGTCATGATCTTTTGCATCAGAGTAAGCAGAAGCCGTGTTGAAGGTCTTTAGGTTGATCATGACTTTGTTGTATTACAATAATGATGTAGTGTGAACATGTGGTAGAGGATGGCATCTTTACTGCAACCAGCTACAACTGCAACCAGCTACAGCATCCAACAGCAACAGCCGCCAGAAGTCCTGCATACGACAGTTAGCAATAAAACGTCCGGTACTTACAGGTTTGGACTTCGAGATTGTTAACAGCATAGTGTGAAAACTCTCTCTAATCCTTACCAAGACCGTTCCTAAATCGAAAACCGACAGAGGGTTTTTTAAGATCTTACCGTAGTAAATCAACGATTAGGTGAGTCGCTGGAGATCACTCCACGACTGTAGACCGTTTGGAACCGTCGCGATCACTAAGCGTAATCCACAGGGAATTACCGAAGTGACCTGCTTTCAGGGCTGCTTGATGTTGACCCTGGCAGGAATTTCCATTCAATCATTGAGAATTACATTTGTAAATTCTCACATAAATGTTCTGGCAGATTGCTAAGATCTGCGTAGGAATCATAAGTTTACAACTGGTGTCCTTAATGTTGAACAACCAGTGTAGAGATAATTTGTGTTCCTATGAGATCTTATGATGAATCTTGTGGCTCTAGACTCTATAGTGCGCTTTGATTTAGTGAGCGGAGGCTGGAGAGGACTGCCACCTTTTCAATATCATCTAACTCGGAGTGAGAGAGACGATAGGAATGTATTGAACTCCGTGACAATTGAAACAAGAATCCTTTGAGGGACCTTGAGTGGCTAGGGAGGGTTGTGCAGTGTATCATTGGGTCCATGATACTTTGTCTTCAATGCCAGCAATCAACTAAGTGATTCTGACAGCATATATATTGACCCAGTTTCTGCCTAAGTTGTAAGGAGGGCTATTTCTTTTCACCCTTTCTTACTTCGTTTCTTTTTAATTCTTCAACCCCTTCAGTGCTTACCGAGACTTCATTACTAGAACCTTGTTGGGTTTGTTCCAGTACTAGCTCCATCTCAGTCGGCACTCTTCCCTAATTCACTTTTCTCCTTTTTTTTAATCATACCTAAGGACTTCTACACTATCTAGTGGATTGTCCCTGGGTAGATCCCTCCGGCTCTGGCGGGATCGTGGGAACTTGAACCTAACCTTACCATCCTTATAACTCCATGCATTAAATAAAATGGTCGGTCTTTGGTGTACTTCAACGATTGCCAAACCAAATCTTTGAAAAATCTCTCAAAGTGTTCATGATTAAGAAACACATTTTAGTAACACCTTGAGAGTTTTGAATTTTTCAAATGCTCCCCCTCAACACGTGCTCAAGTGTTTTAATTATAAATTTGCACATGTCGGGTGAAGCTCGCACTTTTGAATTGATTGATTTTTCAAGAACATGATCATCGCGAGACACGCTTACATCACTAGTAAACTAGCTTGAAATTATTACCCGTCCAAATCACATTCAAGGAAAATCGCTCGAAATCGGTACATTCTACTCAGACACGTCCTTTGCGAGACACGCTTACATCACCAGATAAACTGGCTTGAAATTATTACCCGTCCAGGACATGTCCTTTCGACTACTGACTTTAGCTATTGTCAATTCATTTGTCAAGTCTGAGTCACGATCTCTTGTGATGCCAAATCCTTTTTGTTTCCACAAAACAATTGCTCCCCCTCAATATGTGCATCGATATACGAAAGAGTTTAGCACATATGAGAGAGCTTACATTCATGTCCAAAACATCACATTTTATCAGATTTCATATTTAAATCACATTCTCTCCCCCGATCAAAAATTTCAAACCATTTGAGATTTGTGATCCCAATTGATTTAAATAAGTTAGAAAAATGTGGGAGAAAATGTATCCGATTTAATATTTTCTGATAATGGAACATACTATGCTCCCCCTTAAACTAAGAGGGAGATTCACTGCTTATTATGCACAATTCTACAATTATGACACAAATGATATTGACCTTTTTACGCAGATGATGTAATCACCCGCTTTTCTGAGTTAGTAGTCAACATCAATTATCCATCCACCAACAAATCTTTCGCAAATGTCATTGATCCCCACTTGGCGAGACCAAAATAGATGAATGGTGGTGGCGGTGGTGAAAGTGTTGTTGTTGTTGTTGTTGCCGACGTTGTTGTTGAGGTGAATTTCGAGCCAATCAATAGAGTTTGATCGTCTGATCAAATGGTTAGAATAGGAACTGGCACATTCATTTTGGCAATGGAATCTGCATAAGAATATCAACACAGATATACATACATACAGATACACTATTCCTTAATAGCTATCCTTCAGCTTGCCACATTATAATACCAAATTCATTTAATCAAACCACAGTTAGGAAATATGTCAAACTACTATTTAGCATGAAGAGCAATTAGCAATCATGAAAATGGCAATTCACTCATATTTCATCATTCAATTCAGGATCTTAGGAACAAGATTCTAACACGATAGATATATACCTAAGGATATCCTAAGAACATATGCACTATTTCAACCACAATTAAGCAGCAATCGACTGACAGAAGTCAGACAACATTTGAAACTCATTCATTCAGATCATACAAATGTCAGTGGAGTATTCAAGAACATCAAACACAATGGGTTTTCTAACTTCTTTTAGATTTTGAGTTTTAAAGTATTTGGGGATTAAACGAGGATTCCAAAGTAACACAAATGAACCTTCTAGATATATAAAGCTAGGAAACTATAAGCACATTGCACATGATGTCCTAAACTTTCTAGCAATTAACACATTTGGCCATTTGATATAAATTTTAGCAATCTCCTCTTCAACTAATACCCCATTAACTACAAAACCTTTTCTAAGAGTTATGAATATATCAAGAAACCCGTTTGATGATATAAAATTTGAATTCACTCTCCCCCTCAATCAATGACCCGTATTCTAGTTAAAGATTTGTAGTCGTTGATTGAGTGACAAATTTTATGCATAATCCAAGAGTAAAAGAATTTCAGGTAACACATAATCACCAAGTTTCTCACAAATAATTTTCAGAAGAATCATAGAATGAAAACTATTTGCATACAAAGAAGATTTCTCTTCTTTTTCAAGAAATGATGCACTGAAACGTACATCAGATTAAAGAAACATGGATATAAAGTAATCCATGCCCAGGTGAACATCACCCAGTTGGAGGAACAGCCGTCTTTTTGGCGACGTGCTTTCCCCATTTTGAAGCGCGGGTTGCTATCTAAAGTAATAGCAAGCCATTTAGACATGTTTTATCCATCCATTTTAACTTCTGCTCGAGCTTCATTTAAAGACCCGTGCCATTATTGAATGACATTTCTAAGTCCGTAAATGTTATCGATAAACAGAAGACATGCCTAGGTGAAACTGTTTTTGGTATTTTCTATTTTTTAATTTTTATAGTTTTTTTGGTTTTACGTTTCTCTATTTACAATTAGCAAGATTTCTATATATATCTATTTACAAAAAGGTATAAGATATGAAAAAGAATGTAAGAAGCAAAATATATACAAGGATACGAACCGAAAACCATTACTCCTCAGCATCCTGAATCTTTTCCGTTTCCATCATTTAACTTGCTGAAGAGTAACGTGAGCACATTTAATCAGGGATTGATTCAAGCTTTTCACTCTCCCCTAATTAGTGCTCTCCCCCAATTTGACAACCTTTCTGATGAACACCCATAATAGAAAGAAGACTCTAGATGAACGCCCATAATATGAAGAAGTCTTTTGATAACCAAATGCATGCCGTCTTAATTCTTCTAACACACCCGTCCTTGAGTAACGCCGTCAAAAACCTTAGGAATCTTTTCGATAGTTTAAGTTGAGCCTCAACTAAAATCTAGCTTAACCCCACAACTCATCAAACAAGAACTGTCATGAGGTTAAGCTAAACCACAAATTTAAGCCCAGTAACGACTTGATTTCAGCTTAACCTCATAACTCATCAAACAAGAACTGTCATGAGATTAGGTTAAAATCAAGTTGGACCTAACCTTAAACTACAGAACAACTTGAACCTAACTTAACTCCACAACTCATCAAACAAGAACTGTCATGGGATTAAGTTAAATATCAAGTTGTAAGAAAAGAGCTCAACATTTTTGAATGTAGAGAAGACTGTAGACTCGACCTTCTTCAAGATTGCCCAATGTGGAGGAACAGAATACCAATCATCTTCATCTCACCAAATGCCTTCCAGTAATCTTACATGTAACCCATCAACCTGCAGCGTGCACATGAGACGATAACACACAGCAGAGAATGAAGAATAGACTGACGACTCGACCTTCTTCAGTCTTTAGTATAACACCAAAGTAACAAGTTGAACCACTGATCATCTATAGTATGTATCCTCTTGGATATTAAGCCCTGATCACGTGAACCTGTTGTGCGTCCTTGATGTACACATTCTCTCTCTCCCTGATGGTTACGATTAATCAGCCCATGACGTAAAAGCGAAACGATAATACCAAGATAACAAGTTGAACCACTGATCATCTCTGCGGTTATCAACACCGGAATAACTTCAACTCGGAAGCAGTATAAATCCCGATCACGTGAACCTGTTGTGCGTCCTTGGTGTACACATTTCTCTCCCCCATGATGGTTATGATTAATCGGAATCATTATCATTATGTGTACATGTAGCCTAATGACATATACATGAAGCATTGACTAGAAGCCCTTTGATACTGATTGAACAGCCCGTGAGAAGATGTCGATTAGCATTCCATGACCATGTTCTTCAACACCTTGATAGACGGAAGAAGTAGTGTTGGAGAAACATGGTTTGCACGACTCCTGAACTGACGTATTCAGGAGTCGTATGACCATTTCTCAATCATCAATCAACATGTAGAGTCATATTCACCCTTCCCCCCCCCCCCCTCAAAAATTGCATATGCCTGCCAACTGCAATTTTTGATGATTGAACAAGTGAATATGAATACCATCAACTGTAAGTAGCTCCACTTGACGGTTCTTGAAGACTGACATGTTGTTTATTCACCCTTTCCCCCCCTCAAAAATTGCATATGCCTGTCAACTGCAATTTTTGGTTGAATATGTGAATAAAAGTATACTCCAATATGCGTCGATCCACTTGAAGACTGAATAAGCACGGAAAGAGCATGATACTTGTTGACGAGAATGGCCATAACTAAGAAGATTCCTCTTCTTTTGAAGATAAAGTGCACTCAAGCGTACACTTTTCTTTTCCTTGAAGAACGAGGCCTGAACTGAGGTATTCAGACGTCATTATGATGAAGAGCGAGGCCTGCACTGATGTGTACAGACGTCATTATGATGAAGAGCGAGGCCTGCACTGATGTGTACAGACGTCATTATGATGAAGAGCGAGGCCTGCACTGATGTGTACAGACGTCATTATCTCTCTCTCTTTACTTCATCTCTCATCTAACTCGTTACCAACCCCATTATCATTATGTCGGCTTGATTTTATGACCACTGATGGAGAAAAACCCAATATGATGAACTTGAGACTGAAGTAACATAACCCGAACTTGTGACTTAAACTTGCACTAATGTGTGACAAAGAGCGGTGTAGAGACTTCGTACAACATTGAATCCCTAAGTACTCTATACTCTTCAACCAACCAACCATCAAGTATAAGACGTACATCACCTCTTGGATATCCACAACTTCGTGTGACACTGAGCACTACAACGTGACTCCTTAAAGTGATAGTTATTTTGTAATAGAGAGAAAAGAAAAAAAAAACTAGATATCCAAGTCCTCGTCATTGTAAATGTTGAAAGCTCGAACAAGGATCTCGAAGAATCTTCATCCAACCTCCCCGATATCTTCAGATACTAAGTGCACGTACTCATGAAATTTCACTTCAGCCTCAAATAAATAATACTGAACAAACGCCGTAGTCACATCTTGTCGATTAATTGCCCCGATCCAGCCATTTGTGATGTTATAGCTGAACTTTGATAATGGTTTTAACCCGATCATGGTCGATAGTGCATTGTCCATCATCACGGGATTTTACAAATCTATGATTTAAACCGAGAAATAAGTTCTTTCGCGGGATTTTACAAAACCAAGAAAAAACCGTGAGACAGGAACAGATTGAATGTGGCATGACTGATTTGATTTTGGTGATTATCAGTTTGGGTTAAGAATATCCTGTAAGAATTACCAAGAACATCACAACTTTTAAAACCTTCGTCCAACTAACCAACCTCGAACACAAACAACTAATTGTGACCACTTGATGAAGGAAACCCAATATACCAATACTGCGAATGAAGTAGAATTACTCAAATTTGTTACCCAAGCTTGCATTGTTGTTGGAAGAACGGTGTTAAGTCTCTAAGTACGTAATGTTATCCTGACAAAGTATGAGACTTTCATCACCTCTTGCGATTATCCACAACGTCTTCTACGTGTGACACTGAGTACTACAATGTATCTCCTTTAAGTGATAGTTAACCAGGTCTTCAACCATCCACCCCGACTTCTGGAAACTAGATAACCCAAGTCTTCAACTTACGTCTTAAGCACGAGCAAGTTATCATTGAAATCATGCATCCAACCAACCCCGATGTCAAGATAAAGTAGGTAGACGCCTTCGTGAAATTCAACTTCAATTTCAATTACGGAATATCAGAATGACCTTCGTGATCATCTTGAGAGGTTGACTAGCCAAAGAGAGAAGAAACATGCGCTAATTCTCCCCCACAAAAAGGGCATGCAATGACCTTTTTGCCAAAAGCTGAGAGTCCGTGATGTTTGTGAATTTGTCAGGTACAATACATGGAAAGAGACAAATAAAACTACTGCAACGAAGATGGTGATTAAGACTCTCTTGTAGTAACCCCTCGTTTGTCTCCTCATCAATGGTTTAGCAAATGAAAAATTCCCCGAAGCTCATAATATGCCAACACCGCTTGATGAAATATGTTTAACTATAGAATGTGTAACGGGTTAAAACACGTCTCTGAACAAGCCACCTCCCGTCTTTAAGTCTGACCACCTCTTGAGAAGATCTTGTGCTACAATCCCATTAGAAGCATGAGAAACAACAATCTCTTGATGAAGCTTGATAAAGGACAAGTTCGCGACTTATACTTGTACTAAATTTGTGATTAAGAACCTATATTGAGCACAACAACGTAACTCCTTTAAATATAGGTAGTGATATATACCCAACCTTCCATCCTTTATTGTATATATCCACTTCTTGAACATCCAAGTCTAATCACCTTAAATACGCCTGAGCAAGGGTCATCAAACATCGTGCATCCATCCACCCCGAGATGTTTGAAACACTAAGTACACCAACCCGTGAATTAAAAAACCAACCAAGTTACCATAATTTCCCAATTCCTGCCGATCTCGAAGCACAAACTTATCCTGAAAAATTGGTCAAACCCCGTAAGTTTTATTATGTCTATATTCAAGTCTCGCCTACATGTCAAAAATTAATCTCACGGGATTTTACAGCTCTTGAGATTTAACTGAGAAATCGAATCTTTCGCGGGATTTTCTAAAATCTACAAGAGAAACCGTGAAATCATCACGAATAGCCTAAAGTGAAGTGCAATACTAATATCCGAGATTCAAGTCACAGAAGTCAAATCTCAACTTGATCAAATCGCAACCGGTCAAGTCACAGTTTGTCAAGCTGCCACAAGTCAAATCGCAATCAACCATATCGCAATAAGTCGAACTGCAAGTGTTAACTCGCAACGTCAAATCGCAACTGGTAGCATCACAATCAGTCGAGTCGCAACAAGTCAAATAGCAACTTGCCAATTCACAATTAATCAAATTGTAATTAGACAACTGTAACTGAAATTGCAAATATCAAATCGCAGGCTCACTCAAATCGTAGGCATCACTAGGACAAAGCTGACAACCTTACAACTCTGTAATCACGTTGACATACATATACCCAAATACTGGTCGTGACGTATCTATCCAAGTGAAATTATGTAGCTCTAGACATACCACTCTTTACTGCCATACAATTACCTTAAATTACAAGCTCAATGTAAGAAAATTACATTAGCCTAATAACCTTTCGGCACATATCAAATAAAACACTCAATCGACCTAATCAGTTATTGATATTAAGAATTAGCCCAACTTCCATTGTAAACCTTCAGCCCAATAACATCCGGTCCAACAATAACCATACTACCCTAAACAGGCGGGTATTAATCACATAAGATTCCACTCCATAACCCTAATCTCCCATTATAATACGCCCCTTTTCACTAACTCCACTCACCAACCTCTCAATCAGCAGTCAAACACAAACCCTAATCTCAACTTATACCACAATCCGCCCCATCAACAACACAAACACTGATTCAAACAAGCTGTTATCACCTCTCGTACCATTTGATCAATAAACACCAATGATCTCAAAAAACTTCCATGTAGAAGGCTTCAAGATCTTTCAAAGATTTAAGGTAGGTTGTAATTTCAGTGTATTCGTTTCTCAAACGAATTAAAGGAAGAACATAACACTCTTGTTATGATTCTTTCTTTTTGATTCGGATATTCACTGAGGCTAAGCGTAAAAATGAATCGATCTATGAAGAAAACGTGTTTAACCGTAAATAAAGGATTTTGGTTAGAGTCCTAAGCACGAGTCTGAGATCAAAATTTATTTTCTGTTTGTTTCATGTTTTTGCATTTGGATCTGTGATGATAACTTCTTCGTGCGGTTTCTTCTTTTAACTGACTTTGAGTATTAGTTGTACCACACGACAGAGTTTCTGAGGTTGTGTGTTATTATCCATACGTATAAGTGAGACTAGTTTCAATGGATCGATGATGGTTTGATGTTTTTCGTATGATAGACTTTCAAAAGGTCTCGTATACTGGAGTAATACGAAAGACTAGATCCGAGATCTTTAATTATTTTTCCTTTTAGTTTCGGTTTCAAGATCTATGATGAGTTGTGGGTATAGATCCATAAGGGTCACGACATCTCATATGAGATACGAGATGCAACACACAACACTGAGGTCTTGTATTCATGTTGTCCTTCGAGTTTGAGTCTTGTTTTAAATCAGATTAGTGTTGAGGAGTGAAGTTGAGGATTTCTTGATGTTGGATTTTTTGGATTGGTTGTGGTCTCTTCTTCATATTCATTCTGTTTATATGTTAGGAATTGACTGATGATCAAAGTGAGTCTGTGATATTTGGTTAGCGGTCAACGGGTATGGTCAAAGCTACATAGTCAAACAGCTAAAAAGTCAAACCGCCAAAAAGTCTAAACCACCACAGTCGCTAAACCGCTGAAGGTTAAACCGCCAAAAAGTTAAACCGCCGAAAGTCAATAAACCGCCAGTCCATAAACCGCCAGTCAACAAACCGCTGCAGTCAACAAACCGCTACAGGTAACCGACAAAACAGTCACTTTCAGTCAATTTGTCTTTTTCCGCCAGTCCATAAACCGCCAGTCAATAAACCGCCAGTCAACAAACCGCTGCAGTCAATAAACCGCTAATAGCAAACCGCCAAAAAGTCAAACCGCCAGGACTAGTCAAACCGCTGTTGACTGGTCAACCCGCTACAGGAACACAACAAGACTGTCACTTTCATTCAGTTTGTCTTCTTTCCGGTTTGAGTTAGAAAACGAACTGCAGTCCCAAAAAGCATGCCAAACCTCACCACATGAATACATTATCAGCCATAAACCGCTACAAGCATTGGACCACAAGTCACTATCGCTGTCACTTTCTCCAAAATTTTTGCCAATACGTTTTGGACAAACCGCTAGCAAGAAATTTTCACACCGCTACCAATAACTGATGTCAACTCTCAACAAACAACGAAAAAACATGTTCGGACCAGAAGTAAGCAGATTTGCTCAAACCAGATCCAAAAAAATAGGCAATCAGAGAGAGATGAACTAGTAAGCAGTTAAAGCAATAACTGGACTTGTGAATAACAAGTGTTTGTTGTGATTCGAACCAAAAACAATAAACAGAACAAGAAGTTAGAGACCACAATAGAGACCAAAATAGAGCTAAAAAATGAGCTGACAACCCAACACCACAAACTATTACAACCCAAAACCCAACGACATGTATACAAGAGTGATGTAAAGAGTGATATTCGGAAAAAAAACAAGGACAGCAAGCTTTCTAGAATTCACTGTTCGAACCAAGAAAGTAAAAAAAAAAACGAGAATAAAAATCACGAATCCAAGCCCACACAATCAATTGAACCTAACCATGGCTCTTGATACCAATTGTAGAATATAAACATCTTGATTGTGTGAATGATTCGGGTGGTCTTGTGTTATGAAAGTATAGATCCATGGTGAGTTAGCAGAGAGATGTTAGTGAGAGAGAGGGGAAACTCAAAAACAAAAGATTAGATTAGATGAAATGAGAGTTCCACCCTTCCCTTGTGTGGGAAGGGTTTTATATACTTATCTAATATTTGTGCCCCTAGTGGGCTGTGGAGTGAGCTGACAGTGGGGAAAGCCCCGACCCACTCCACAATAATATATATGACTATTCTAATAAATCTAATAATACTAATAGTACTAATAATAATAATAAGCCTACGAGCTATGTAGATGCTAAATAGATGCTCGGGGTGACCGAGCCTTCATCTGAATATTTATATTCCTAACATTAAGTCTGGTTGTTCATTATTAAGTCTGGTAGAGTAAGTTAAGTCTATTTGACTTTAGTTGTTAAGTCTGGTCATGAAAGTTAGGAAAGTTTGTTAGATATAAGTTAGGAAAGGATACGTAATTATCTTTATAGAAGATACGTATATCCTTTTACAATTTTTGTATCTAGGGTTTCCTTAGTGTATAAAAGGAACCCTAGTCATTAGTTTTTTACAACGACGAAGATTGTAATCACTTAGATTAAAAGAATCAATATACGAAGTTAGTTATTATTATTGTGTTCTTCATTGTTTGTTGTTAAGATTCCGCATTAACAATAAGCAAGGTGTTAGAGTTTCTTACTTAGATCGATTTGGTTTATACAAGTCGTCTAACAAGTAACAAGGCTACTTGGATCCATAATTCGTGTGGACCAACATGGAATTGTACTCAACGACATCCCCATTCTTTGTGACAACAAAGGAGCTATTGATCTTAGCAAAAACCCAATCCAACACGCTAGAACCAAACACATAGAAATACGTCATCACTTCCTTCGTGACAATGTTCAGAAGGAAACACTCAATTGAGAAAGTTTCCTTAGAGGACAACATTGCCGATATCCTCACAAAACCACTCAAGAGAGAACCATTCAACTATCTTAGACTTGGTTTAGGATTAATGGAACCTAGTGAGTAGAATTAACGTTAGCTCAAACCTTAGATTAACCAAAACATGGAAACAGCCAAAACCATGTTCTGATCCTGCGGATCCAAACGACAACAAGGGCGGAACCCTTGTTTGGGATCCGCAAGATCCGTCACATGGAGATTAGGTTTTTATATTAAATAATCTCTTGTACTATTCATCATTCACTCCAAAACATATCACCCACTGGAAATACGACCCACTATTCACCACATTCACAAATTAGGCTATCTTCTACAACCAAATTGTGCTCAAATCATCACTGTAAGTATCCTTAACATGATTAAACTCCTGATCTGCGTCTAGGATTTCTATTTCATGCACAAAACCAAAACTTGGGATTATGCATAATTCTTGAAAAATCATGAAGCATACTTTCTAAATTGCATAACAAATCATATTTTTCATAGTTAGGAATTGCATCTTGTAGTACATTGTCATCATTCATCAAAAACCGCATGAGAAATTTTTTGCTAAAATCTTCTCACGACTAGGAAAAATGGTTTTTGGACATTGTTCATACAAATACAAAAATGTTATGTTTGAAGCATCACTTGCATAATGTCTCTTGAATGCTAAAAGGAATACATAATTAATATGTATTTTCGGGTACATTCAATCGTAGCTACATTGAAGTAGGAGCGTTTGGGTTATCTCTCGTTTTATCATAAAACCTGCATAAGCATAATTTTCATGCATCAAAATGAGTCGAGATAACCGCACCTCCACATAGTCCCCATGTAGGCACACACTAGACATATATATATGTATTTTTGATAAATTCAACTAAACTATATATATATATATATATATATATATATATATATATATATATATATATATATATATATATATATATATATATATATATATATATATATATATATATATATATATATATATATATATTTTTCGTGTCTAGGATAATCATGCCTCCCGCAACAAACTACGATCACAAAAAGACTCTTGATTACCACCCAAAACACCACAAAACCAAAGGTCTAACCGATGCCCAGGTCAACATCTTTCAGGCACTAGAAAAACATTATGTCCATGAGGGTAGGGTAGTAGATCCCTCATTCTATGAAGACACCAACCTCCGTGAACAATTAGCCGTGATTCATCTTGATGGTCTCCTAGATATTGATGAGCCTATAGTACCTAGGTTCATTCTTGAGTTCTATGCCACCATAGGACTTAGTTCAAGTGACAATGGTCTTATGAGCATTTACTTTTGCGTCAATGGAACTTTGTTCAATATTCCCCTATATCAAAATCAGTGAAGTCTTAGGAATTCCTAATAGCGGAACATGTGTGTATTCGGATAAGTGGTCATTAACCATCTTAAACTCCAACTTTGATAGAACGGCACCATATGCCACTCCTTTGTCCGACAAGGAAACCATTAGGCAACATCTCTTCCTTCCTAGGAACAACCCCACTAGGATGTATCGAGGTAAAGAAGTAGCTAGAGATCCGTTTGCTATGGAGCTAAATGAGCTTAGGCCCGAGTTTAGGAAGTTAGAAGAAGTTTTGAGAGCTAATGTGATTAGCACCGTAGGAAATCGAGATCACATCAATGCTTGTCTTTGCTACATGATGTATAGTGTGTCCACCCGTCAACCCTTCAACCTTTCCTTCTATATCGCCAAGCGAATGGCCGATATTCCTAGTCAAGGAAAGATGGCAATGCCATATGGGATGCTCTTAACTCGTCTCTATAGAGCGTTTGCACCCATTCCTAGAAATGCCCTAGGTTTTGTCCCCGATTATGATGAAATTCAACACACCTTTGTTCCCTTGAGCGACTTTAGGGTAGCGGTTGAGAAGGGAAAGCGTCCTCGTGCTCAAACATCATCATCATCATCATCATCATCAATGAGTGACGATGACGGATTGCCCAACTCTAGGATTCCTCCACCGGAATATTTGCATCAACTTCCATCAATTGCTAATGAGTCACCGGAGTTCAAGCAAACCAAGGGGATGATGAAGAACTTGGGGCGTCGGATAATGAAACTTCACAAGGGGTACCAGAAGTTGAGTAAGAAGTTCAAGTAGAAGGAGTTTTTGGATCTAGACATTATTTGAAAATTATGTGTTAACCATGTATGGTTCTTAACTTACTGTGGTAGTACTTGTCTTGAATATAAACTAACCGATATTTGCAGGGCGATAACACTTTGTGTTATCAATTTTCCGAGTTTAAGCCCCCGTTTGGCTTAACTTCCTATATGGTTGATTATGATGATTGGATTTATTTATATGCAAACGTGTGTTAGAATATATATATTTAGTATATTTATACTATACATTAGCTATTACATACGTTATAGGAGAAATTTTGGGTTTTGGTCGGAAAACGCGAAATTTGCATAGTTCACTGTAAAGAATTAGCACATTCGGACGACGGATCCGGCGGATCCCAAAATTTGGATCCGCCTAGTGTTAGACTTGGTTCCGCCAGTCCAGGACCGACGGATCCGACGGCTCCCAAACTTTGGCTCCGCCTTTGTTGTCGATTGGATCCGTGGGTACAACAGTCACTTTTCAAAAATTCCCGACTCATCCCGAAACTTAGATTTTTGGTTGTAGCTTTCTTTAGATTATGATCACTGATCATTAAACTCCTTAGAATGCTTTAGGAAACTCTTAGAACATTAGGAACTCAATTTCCCACCAAAATTTGAATTTTCAAAATTTTCTTCTGAGTTACCTTTCCTATACAAGCAAGGAACCCTTTTTAGGGTTCCGTCAAATCCGCAGAAACATCTTATCATCAGAATTTCTACAATTTCCTTGCATTTACTGCAAATCCTTCTCATATCACTCAACTTCATTTCAATGGATTGACCTTAGGATGTGACAATCTTAATTTTTTGTTCCAAATCATTAGAAACCAACATTCTCCATTGGATTCACATCCAATCCAAACACACAGACTCACAAACCTTCTGCATATAAATTAGTGCTTTAGGATCATCACTAAACTCACACAACAACCATTTCCTCTCCTGTACATCTTAGCTATCATACTTAACCATGACTAAGTCAAACACCTCTTCCACCTCTAGACCTCCAAAACGAACAGCCCGCATTAGTGTTAAACCATGTTGTTTCATCAACTTAGCAAACTCATCATCAGAGGAATCATCTCCTCTAAATATCTCATCACCCCATGCAAGTGAGAATTTCCTCACACTCTCCACTCCAACACCATCCAATGTTGTTATCCATACACCACCACCAACCATTACTCCGATAGCCACTACTCCACCACCGGCTCCATCCCAGCCTGTTAAATCACCATCACCCCTAAAATCACCCAAACTACAACCAATGGAGCTATTTAGGACTCCACCTTCATCACCACATCCATACCTTGATGACTTGGAAGACCTTCCACCAAGGTCAACCAATCCTCCACCCATGACCTTTGAAGGTCAATTACCCATGCTTTTTCATCCGGTTTACCCGAATATCCATGGTCCTCTATACCATGATGTACCACCACCTCAACCTCAAACACAACCTTTATCACCCACATCCACACTAGTTGCCATTGATGAGGCAATGTGGATCAATCTACCACAAACCCAAGAAGAGATTAGTGAGGAACTCACCCGCCTCTACTCTCTCTCTAATATGGTTGGATCTCACCTTGATGAAGCAATGGATCTCCAAACCATCTTGATGAACTCCATCCCCACTCCACCATCATCAAACCAACAACAACAACAACAACAACCATCCAACAACAACAACCAACCACCACCACCACCACCACAAAACCTTAAGACTACTCTTCCTCCGGGTTTTTCAAGTCATGATTGCTCCCATTGTGAGAGAACGGCTCACTTGGCCCAAAGGACCAACATTTTGGTCCATGAGCTCCAAAATGAGATGAGGTTCATCTTAAACCATGTTCTCGAGCGTCTCAATACAATCTCTCATCCTCTTCAATAGGAGCCTTGTTAGTTTCCTCTTATAGGAAATTTTTAGGATAATGTTGTAGTATTTGAATTTTTAGGATTTATTTTTATTGTTGCAATGTAACATCATTTTTGTGACTTTTGTCACATATTTTCAATGGATGATTGTTATGTGTTTATGCTTGTGGGTGATCAACATTAAGCATATTATTTCATTTTAGAATACTAACATCATTGTGTGGTTGTTTTAAACTCCACTTATTGCATTGATCAAATGTACATTAGGTACAAAAATTTGATCAGACACTTAAATTTTAACTTTCTAGAAGTCAAATGGGTTGACCTTTCTTGGTTGACTATTGCATATGCATATTGCTTCTTGATTGAAGTAACTAACTTTTCTTTTGTAGCTTTTCTCAACCTTGATTCATATACGTTGGTACCATAGCAACGGGGAGTATAGATCGAGGGGGAGTATATCATATACTAACTCATCATTTTTAGCATTTCTCATCCTTGAAACATATACGTTGGTACTCTAGCAATGAGGAGTATGCATCAAGGAGGAGCATATCATAGTCTAACCATTTGTTTTGTAGGAGCATTCATCATATCATACTCTTGAAATGTATACGTTGGTACTCTAGCAATGGGGAGTATACATCAAGGAGGAGCATAGCATATTCTAACAATTTATTTTGTAGGTTCATACATCATATCCTTGTTACTCCATTTACGGGGAGTATAAATCAAGGGGGAGCTTTAAAGTTCTCAAAATCGCATTCCGCTACGCATATCTTCTTTTTGTTTCGACAAAAAGGGGGAGATAGGATTAAGTTTACATCAACTGTGAAACATCACAGTACATACATTTTAGCTCAAAATAGATTTTAAAACTTGCATAAACTAACTTAATCTATATTTTTAAAAGACTCATCCCTTATTTAAGCTCTCTACTTAAAAATACACTTTATGTTTTGTCATCAACAAAAAGGGGGAGATTGTTAATACAAATATCGTCCTAAAAACGTTATTTATATTTTACGATCTTTGCTTAGTTTTGTTAATGACAATTACAAAGTTTATCTTTAAGCAAAGCATAAATAAGATTAAGTCTTTTACATTTATAGTGATAAGCATTTTACAAACACATTTTCACATCACAAGTTTTCTAGAAATGACATATACAAGTTTAAATGTTTATTTCTTAAAATGGAAACTTTATTAGTTAAATATTAGGATGACATCATGGCATGCATCATCTACACAATCTTGGTAAGATTTTTTGATATTTTGTTTAGATCTTCAAGCCAAAGAGTTGACATTTGAAGATATGGAAAGATATGGCAAGATTTGGAAAGATTTGGAGATCTCTTAGTTGGCCTGACACGGCGGTACCAAAGTGGTACACGGACGGATCCTTTTTGAGGGATCCGCCGGATCCGTGGACTGTTCATCAGCCTTGCCTATAAATAGCAAGCTGATCATTTGGCCAATTCATCACTCATACAGCTTAAAATACATACTCATTCATTTGCATATCACTAACCCTTAGCTTACTAACATTTTATAGATCCTTCCTTTTGTAGCAAAGAAGATCTCAACATATAAGGAGTAACAGTGTGTTATCTTCCTTCTAACATAGAGTCTGTGTGTTCTTGTATTAGTCACACATCATAGTTAGTATCATTCGTACAGTAGTATTTGGTTAGTGTTTTAGTCCTTAAAACACATAGAGTGATCGGGAGTGGTTGAACCCTTGTAAAGAACCAACGGGAGTGGTTGTACCCTTGTGAAAGAACCAAACGGGAGTGGTTGTACCCTTGTAAAGAACTCGGTGTTTAGCTTAGTACCGGAAAAAGATTAAGTGACGTGTAAAGGTTTTCTCCGCCTAGAAGGGAGCTTGTTTCTTAGTGAAGATAAACTCTCGAGTTAGAGGCTCGAGGAGTGGAGTAGGACAAGGAAGAGAGTCCTTGTAGCCGAACAACTATAAACGACTGTGTTATATGGTTTGATCTTTCTTATCTTTACTTACTTACTTATATTGCTTGTTTGTGTGCTTGATAGTTTACTTTACTTTGAAATCACAATAAGTAACAAAGCGAATTAAGTTTAAACGGTAAAAACTATTCAACCCCCCTTCTAGTTTTCCACATAATGGTGCATCAATTGTATTGAAAAGATTTGACTATATTGATGTACGAGGCAAACCCAAGTCAGTAATGGCTTGGGTACCCCAAGGAAACTAATTTCCTTATTTATGTGCAGGAACTTTCACAGGAAGATGATGAAGATCAAGGTTATGCAGACAGTGGATGTTCCAGGCACATGACAGGCAACATGTCCTATCTTTCAGACTTTCAACCAATGGATGGAGGATATGTTACCTTTGGGGGAGGAATAGGAGGAAGAATTACTGGTAAAGGCACCTTGAAAACCGGTAAATTAGACTTTGAGGATGTGTACTTTGTGCAAGAACTTAAGTATAACCTGTTTAGTGTCTCAAAAATGTGTGACAAAAAGAACAAGGTTCTTTTTACTGACACTGAATGTCTTGTGCTTTCCCCAGAATTTAAGCTTCCTGATGAAAGTCAGGTTCTACTTAAAGTCCCAAGAAAGGGCAACATGTACAGTGTTGATATGAAGAAGATTGTTCATTAAGAGGCCCTTACATGTCTTGTTGCAAAGGCCACATTGGATGGGTCTATGTTATGGCATAGAAGACTTGGTCACATAAACTTTAAAACCATTAATAAGATTGTTAAGAATGGTTTGGTAAGAGGCTTGCCTCAGAAAAGATTTGAAAATGACCAGACTTATGTTGCCTGTCTCAAAGGCAAACAACACAAGGCTTCTTGTAAGCCCAAAACCCTTAATTCTATTGATCAACCTTTGTTTATGCTACATATGGATTTATTTGGCCCAACATCTGTGAGTAGTATTATGCATAAAAGGTACTGTCTTGTAGTTACTGATGACTATAGTAGATTTACATGGGTTTTCTCTTTAGGTTCTAAGGATGAGACACCAAGCATTCTTAAAACATTCATTACTTAGATAGAAAACTTAGTGGATAAGAAAGTAAAAGTCATTAGGTGTGACAATGGGACAGAGTTCAAAAATAGAGTTATGGATGCATTTTGTAAGGAGAAAGGTATTAGAAGAGAGTTTAGTGCTGCTAGAACTCCTCAGCAAAATGGAGTTGCTGAAAGGAGAAATAGAACACTAATAGAAGCTGCTAGAACCATGTTAGCTGACTCTAAGTTGCCCATCACTTTTTGGGCTGAAGCAGTTAATACTGCTTGCTATGTGCAGAACAGGGTTTTGGTAGTTAAACCTCACAACAAGACACCATATGAGCTTTTTAGGGGTAGAACTCCTGCATTAGGATTTCTAAGACCTTTTGGGTGTCATGTAACTATTATAAATACCTTAGACCATCTAGGCAAATTTGATGGCAAATCAGATTGATGCGTGCGCGTGTCATTGCGGTTTAGTAGTATTAATGCCTACTCAAGTTTTAAATTTATATTTAGCCGACTTATCAATAACACACACACTTAACGAGCAGTGTACCCGGTCAGTATGAATATAATGGTAAGTAGAGTGTCGATTACTAAGAGTGGAACGTATTATCTAGTTATTCTAATCAGTATTTTAATATCTTAAGTTAGCTGTACAACCTAATCTAACGCAAGGGGGTTCAGCCTGAGAGACTGGCACGGTTTGGTTATGATTAAATAAAAACTAAACTAATGAGCACGAATCAGCGATTAGCACACACGTACATAGATAGATACTTGAGACAATAAGAAGACCTGTCCTGTTAGTTAAGTAGCTTGTCACTTGTTTTATTGCTAGTTTTATATGAAGTGTATATAATTAAACCTTTCTCGTTGGCTCTAATCTTATCGGCGAGTAAACCCTTAATGATTACTTATGTCTATCCTATTTATTAAAGAGACGCTGAAACAAATAGGCGAGGAAGGGGCATGGCAACCCAAGCAATGCTCAGCTAGACACAGAGGTTATCAATGCACTAATAAAAGTCACCAAAGACATCAACATATAAACTTTAATTAATGGGAAAGCAATTTTAAGGGGTGCGCATGATATTCCGTAGTCACATGACATCAGCCCATCAATCCTGATGAATTAAAGTGTACTAATACAATAAAACAAAACTACTTAATGAATTGAATACATGCAGGACCTTCTTACAGCTCTTGTATCTTCGTTCAGGGTGTGTCTTGTGCTGCTAATACGTCTGAATTCGTCTCTGGTTTGGTACTCGTACGTATGGTATCTTGCACACAAAATTCGTCTGACTTTGGGGTATTTATAGTTTCTGTCTGAGGGTTAGATGCGGCGCATCTAGTTGATAGATGCGGCGCATTGACTTAACTTCGCGTGGGGTCCAAGATTAATATATTCAGGAATATTCGTACACCGTCTTCAGATGCGGCGTATCTTGATTCTTGTATGCGGCGCATGTACTTGGATCGTAACTTGTGAAATCTTGATAGTGATACGCCGTATGTTAAAAGTAGGATGCGGCGTATCTGGAGTAGAATGATCTTGATCTTGTACATTTCAGTAGACTCTTAACATCTTGCTTGTTTTGCTCCATAATTAGTCCAAAATCGCCAAGTTTCACATAATACTTGTTTTTACCTGAGAATTACAAAAGTAAACATTAACGTATCAATTCTCATATATAATATAATAAAACAAGTCAAATAAATAGGATAAATGATGATAATAAAATGTACTTATTTGAGTTCATCAAATATCCCCCCACTTGAATTTTACTTGTCCCCAAGTAAACCTTAGAATAAATCTTATGAAAATGTATCCTAAAAGATATTAGGATTTATTTTTATATTTAAGCATGTATTCGTTTTGTCATAATTGCACAACCAAACACTTAACGAATTAGAAATAAGATAAAATATTTCGATAAAAGCAAATCTAATCGTTTAACTGTCCAGTCATGACGAATATTCTATCATAAGCTTGACAAGTATACGCATCTCCCCCACTAAAGCCAAGGAATAACAAGTCTAAAGCGGTAAAAAGGGTTTGTTGGTTAAGGGTTGATCATCCTTTTTAATCTCTATCGATCTCATATTCCAGAAAAGGCGAAAAATCACAAATACATGATCGAATCTACGACCACGATACTTGCAATTGCTCAAATCCTTAACTCGAATAGGCTAAAGATAGGACCAAGTAATCTTCACCAATAATATTATATCAAAAAGGGCGACAAAATCATAAATACATAGTCGAATCTACGACTACGATACTTAAGATTGCTCAAATCCCTAATCTCAATAAATCAAAGATTTGGATGAAGAATGATATAGGGTATGGATAATATTTGGGATACAAATTGGTGTAAAATGAAAAATAAACAAAACAGATAAATTAAAATCCTGAGTGTGGTTAATCACTATCCCAACCATCCCATGAATAAGACTCATATTATTGAATAACTCACGCTTTAACACTTGAAACACACGCTTTAGGTAGACACGAATTATACTCAACAAAATCTCAATCAAAGAATAACCTTAGTTGGCGCTCCCATAACGGCCAACTCCCATTCAATCCATAAATATAATATACAACAACAAATAGTGGTGATATCGCCCACTTAATACAAAACTTTACATAAGTTGGTTAAAACAAACTTCCAACTTTTCCTTTTTCTTTTTCTTTTCTATTTTTTCGATTTTTTTTATTTTTTTTAACTTTATTTTTGTCATCAAAGTGTAAAATTTCACAACTTTTCTATCACTATTTTTCCGGATAATTTTTCCATACTTTTCATACTTTCAGAAATAACTGTAATAGCGAAAGTAGCAAACACACGAAAAATAAACTAAAAGATATACAATATTTACTTTCATACCAATTGCATTGTGCAATTTCCTGACTCAACCAAAGATAATGAATTACGCATGCGAACACAGGTAATGTAAGGAAACACACTTTGCCTAAAGCAATTAACCACGGATTTTAATCTACAGGGTAGGCTAAGGTGTAAGGGTGTAACGAAACATTATAACAAAGGTGTAAGAAACGAAAGGAATGGCTCTGAGGGTTTTTCTAGGGGTATCTTACTCTAAAAGTGAGAGTAACAAAGGGTTTATACGGGGGTTAACTAACCAGTGTAGTTAGTTAATATCACATAACATATAAAGGCTATTTGGGTGTAATCCTAGAAATTTACCAACTTAGACAAGTCACTCCAATTATATAGATAATACTTATTATGGTGGTCTCGAATAGTATACAAGCCAAGTTCTAAAGTTTACAAGTCACCGGCACACTCAAGTTTTAATATTTTTGAAAGAATAGAGTTATGTGTGCGGTTATGTAATTTAGACTTTAAACAAAAACATGCTATAAAATTTTAAATTTTGATATATTAAACGCATTTTAAGCATATTTTGAAAAAGTTTAGGACAAGTAAGTGTTCTAATTCTCCAATCCCCCCACTTAAGTTAAAGAACGTCCTCGTTGTTTGTATCAAAGATTAAAAACTGGAAAATAAAAGAATTAGAACAGAAAAACTCCCCTGAGATTTGCTCGGTATGATCCTCCATTATTCGTATAAGAGCAAAAATCAACTTTCTTGTGGATTAGAACGTTTAAGCTTCAAAAATGATGTATCCACAAGAATGCAGGAATCTATAATACCATTCAGACTTTAACACACCTGAGTTAAGAAGGTTCAAACTTGCATAATACATTAGTAGTTAGAAAAAATAAAACTTAAAAAATTAAACTGAAAATCATCAGGTCAGTCGATACGCCGTATCTTATGGAAGAAGATACGCCGTATCGAGCCTGGAATAAATACGAATCAGAATAGAAGATGCGTCGCATCCTTAACCAGGGATGCGCCGCATTAAATAAACTGACAGAAAGTTTTAAAGTCAAAAATAAAAATGCAGAAAATTAAATAAGATATGACCAATGCAGGTGATGCGTCGCATCTTATGATGGAGATGTGCCGTATCTTCTGCAGGTCTGACAGACTCGACACATAACAGAAAAGTAAAAATTTTTCTTCCGGGTTGTCTCCCGGTCAGCACTTGTCTTTATTCCAGAGTCTTCAAGTTAGACTCACGTTCAGCTCCTTATTCTGTAGTTCTGGTTCAAACTCGACAACTTCGTTATCAGCGTTGTCGATGTAATTATCAAGGTATTTCCCTTTAGGTCGTGCCTTTTGAACAAAACTCCTTTAATCACCCTTGACAATTGGTGCACTTCAATCGTCACTTCTCTAATCATATTGTTTTGTTCTTTCAGCAATAGTTCCTTTCCGCTTTCTTGGGCAAACTTTGATATAATCTCGTCGATTGTAAGTTTGATCCTTGATCCTCCGAACCAGCTTGGGAAAAGATCAATCATCATTCCTGAAACATAGAACAAATAGGCTTCGAAGTAAAAATTTTCTAAGAGACAGGAAAGTTGATTAGTATTTTCTCCGTTCGGGATAAATAAAAGTTACTGATATCTAAAGACGATGCGCCGTATCGTATAAACAGGATGCGCCGTATCTTATAATCGTTAAAAATAAATCAGACTTTTATTCAGAAAACAGATACGCCGCTTATGAATAATGATGCGCCGTATCAAGTTTAAATTATCAAAAATCGATTATATTTATTAAAATTAAACGCGTCGTATTAACAAAAGCTAATGCGCCGTATTTTCGTTAAGTTTCAAAATACAAGATTTTTGATTAAGAAGATGTGCCGTATCGATAAAGATCGATGCGTCGCTTCTTTTTAATTAATTCGAAAAACAGTTTTTAATTTAAATAGAAAATACGCCGTATCTGTGAAAACAGATGCGTCGTATGGCGTTTGGGTTTAGAAAAAAATTCTTATTAAAAACAGAATACGCCGTATCTTGGGAAAGATGCGTCGTACTCGAATTTATTAAACGCGTTGTATTTTATAAAAATTAAACGCAATACGCCGTATCTGTGAAAACAGATGCGCCGTATCATTTATATCAGCACAGTACAACGATAGCAGAATGCAGAAAAATAGAAAAGAAAAACAAAAAAAAATAAAAATAAAAACAAACAAAAAGAAACAAAAATTACAGAGAACAAACAAAAAACAGAAAATATGCAAATTATACAATGAATGCATTCTATCTAATATACAAAGGGTTAGTGGTTAGAATCGAAAAATTAAAAAGAAAAACCTAATTAAAATATTAATCAAATTAACAGATAATAACAATTCACTCCCCGGCAGCGGCGCCAAAAACTTGATGCGTGCGCGTGTCGTTGCGGTTTAGCAGTATTAATGCCTACTCAAGTTTTAAATTTATATTTAGCTGACTTATCAATAACGCACACACTTAACGAGCAGTGTACCCGGTCAGTATGAATATAATGGTAAGTAGAGTGTCGATCACTAAGAGTGGAACGTATTATCTAGTTATTCTAATCAGTATTTTAATATCTTAAGTTAGCTGTACAACCTAATCTAACGCAAGGGGGTTCAGCCTGAGAGACTGGCATGATTTGGTTATGATTAAATAAAAACTAAACTAATGAGCACGAATCAGCGATTAGCACACACGTACACAGATAGATACTTGAGACAATAAGAAGACCTGTCCTGTTAGTTAAGTAGCTTGTCACTTGTTTTATTGCTAGTTTTATATGAACTGTATATAATTAAACCTTTCTCGTTGGCTCTAATTTATCGGCGAGTAAACCCTTAATGATTACTTATGTCTATCCTATTTATTAAAGAGACGCTGAAACAAATAGGCGAGGAAGGGGCATGGCGACCCAAGCAATGCTCAGCTAGACACAGAGGTTATCAATGCACTAATAAAAGTCACCAAAGACATCAACATATAAACTTTAATTAATGGGAAAGCAATTTTAAGGGGTGCGCATGATATTCCGTAGTCACATGACATCAGCCCATCAATCCTGATGAATTAAAGTGTACTAATACAATAGAACAAAACTACTTAATGAATTGAATACATGCAGGACCTTCTTACAGCTCTTGTATCTTCGTTCAGGGTGTGTCTTGTGCTGCTAATACGTCTGAATTCGTCTCTGGTTTGGTACTCGTACGTATGGTATCTTGCACACAAAATTCGTCTGACTTTGGGGTATTTATAGTTTCTGTCTGAGGGTTAGATGCGGCGCATCTAGTTGATAGATGTGGCGCATTGACTTAACTTCGCGTGGGGTCCAAGATTAATATATTCAGGAATATTCGTACACCGTCTTCAGATGCGGCGTATCTTGATTCTTGTATGCGCGCATGTACTTGGATCGTAACTTGTGAAATCTTGATAGTGATACGCCGTATGTTAGAAGTAGGATGCGGCGTATCTGGAGTAGAATGATCTTGATCTTGTACATTTCAGTAGACTCTTAACATCTTGCTTGTTTTGCTCCATAATTAGTCCAAAATCGCCAAGTTTCACATAATACTTGTTTTTACCTGAGAATTACAAAAGTAAACATTAACGTATCAATTCTCATATATAATATAATAAAACAAGTCAAGTAAATAGGATAAATGATGATAATAAAATGTACTTATTTGAGTTCATCACAGATGAAGGACTCTTGGTTGGTTACTCTCTAAATAGCGAAGCCTTTAGAGTATACAACACAAAAACAAGGAAAGTTGAGGAGAACCTGCATGTACAATTTCTAGAAAATAAATCTAATGTTGCAGGTGAAGGTCCAAAATGGCTATTTGACCTTTATTGACAAGCATAACGTGGTCGCTTTCTTGGAAAAAGCAGAGGATGATGCTACTTTTCATCAGATAGTGGACTTTTTAAATGGTACTCACATAAGGTATTCTTTACTCTTAAATCCCACTATCTATGTCTCCCACATCAAACAGTTTTGGCAGACTGCAACTGTAACACCCCAACCCGACAAGGGTAAAGATATCACAACAATGGTGGCATATCAGAAGTCACAGAACATTCAATAAATAAAACCTCATAAGTCTTAACATTAAAATCCAAAATAAGTCAACATGACTTAAATCAAATGCAAGACAAAATAGCTTAAGTACAAAAATCCAATATTTAAATGCCTAAACAATGGCATATCAAAATAAATAGAAGTTCAAATGGTAAAGCTAAATAACTAAGGTCGACTCCGAAATAGATCGCTCTCATCCCAAAGCTAACCTAGCTCCTAGCTTAAGTACCTGCCGAAGGAAAAGAAATGCGGCTGAGCTTCAAAAGCCCAGTGAACAGATATATAGATAACGGGAACAAATAACAAGTAGCAAATACAAAAGCAAATCAGGAATACGAAATCATACCGATACGAAATCAAAATGAAAGGAATGAGGAATGAATTATGAATGAAAGAAAAGAACAAAGTGAAATAAGATTTAAGAAAACAAAACACAGCAATTCATCACGAGCCCAGACTACTTACGATACCATAGCATACTAGTATAATAAAACATACCTGTGTAGAGTGATCAGCTCTCAGACCAAGTGAAAGACGTGTATCGCACACACAATCAGTCACCAGCTATAATAACTATAACATATAACATATACAGATAACAGGTCAAATCTAGAGTGCACCCATACGCCCCACAGACAAATCAATAATCATAATTATAATGGCCATAGAAAATAATAAATAAGGGACGGAACAGGTCATCACTCTCCTGCCCTAGAGTCATGTCAGAGGTGCGTCAATGACATGGACATGAAACCCTCATGTCTAGTGATTGGCTCGTAATATTAAACTGTAGAACAAAGGTCGGGCATACTATCAAATAATCAAAATTATATCTTAAGGGTACATGGCAAAAGATTCCAATCAAATATCACATCGAAAGTTCACAAAAATAAAAGGGAACATAGCAAAGGTATAGGGAATCCTAATAAGAAAATGAATTCTGAAAGAAAAGAACTGAAAAGCCCTTACTGAAAGGACGGAATATCTGTACCTTATTAGCTCAACAGAAAGGAAACAAACATGAATCTGAGATTAGGGTTTCTCCTTCTTCACACCTAAGAAGTAGAAGACAGAATTATGAATTATTCAAACTCAGACTATTGCTTTAAGTTTTACTTTTCCATTTTGTAACTTTCCAGATTTAGTAAGATGTCAATATTCCAGGTTAAGTTAAGTTCTTATTTCAAGATCATTATGGACTTAAGGTACTTTCTATAAAGTTACAAAAGTTTAGGGTTTTAATTTCAAATTCATCAGATTCAAAGGTTTAAAGTGAAAATACTTAAGTTACTGATTTAATCCCTATGATACATGTATTTACCAAACAAGTACTTTATTTTACAAATTTACAGAACTTCACCTCAGAATTATATGAAGTACGAATTAGACCCTCAAATTTTAGTAATTACACAATTGGTCCCTTAACTTTTCAAAACTTACAATTTAAATCATAATTTATTTATAATTACATATCAATCCCACAAATACTCAAATTTACCCATTACACCCTGAATGACATTATTTACTCAAAATAACTTCAAGTTTCCCAAATTTACACTTTTAGTCCTTCTATTTTAATTAATTGCAAATCGACACTTATAAATATAGTTAATTCATTTTCTTGCACATTTACACTTAGGACCCTCAAGTTATATTTTTCTCACCTTCCTACTGACTTATATGATATTACAAAAATATCCCAGAAGTTTCAAAGTTGACAAAACAAGCCCTTATACTTTTAAAAACAAACCGTATAGCCTTTTATTTTACCAAAACAAACCCTAGTTTTATCCAATCATTATATTATCATTATACAATCATTAATTACATTAATTACATCAGATTTATTCATATAAAACCTAACCCTAATGCATTCTAGGGTTTTCTTCTTATTTTCTTTATTTTTCGTATAAACCGATTATGAACAATAATTCGCATCAATTATTTTAAGCTTCTATAAATCATGTGGTTATTTTTCTAGGCTTATATGATCAGTATAGGACATGTAAAAATTATAGTTACACTTCAGAAAAATCGTATGACATTATTTGGAATTCATGTGTATTTTAACTCTTACAAATTCGTACGCCTTGTTTAACTTGCATGATCCATGTTCGACATTTTTACTGAGTTATATACAATATATAGATCATTAGAAACATGCTAGATCAATTATAGAACGTAAGATTTAAGCGTGGGATTTTATACCTATCGAGCGAGTGAAATCGAACAAACAAAAGCACCATAATCAAACGAAAGATTCCACGACCCAACTCTTATTTTTCCTAGCTTGCTTACACCTTGATCAACTCCATAAAATTGCTAGATCACGTCCAAAAAGTCGAATGGATTTTTTGGTCGATTTTTGGTTTAGGCGATTTAGGGTTTCGGTATTTAGGGTTTTGTAAAATAGAATGGTTTAATTTTGAATATAATATTAGCCGACTAGGAGGGGGGATATATTCAGAATTGTCGGCCCAAATAGCTTGCTTAAAATCACACTTTGATTTGGTGTACAATTCCCATATTTATTTTGTAATTATCTAATTAAAATGATTTTGCAAAATATATATAAAGTTTAGTTAATTAAATTTTCGGACCATGTATATGTATATATGTGATTTTTTAATTTTTGTACATTCAAAATAATGTAATGTTGTCCCAGAAATTAATTTGCTTGATATATAGTTCGTTTTCAGAAGTTTGGAATTAATTCAGAATTGTTATAAGTGATTTTATTAAGTGTTATGGCTTCAGGGGTAATTTGGTCATTTTATAGGTTATCTGAATTTCAGGTATTACAACTTCTTCCCCACTAACAAAAAAATTTCTTCCTCGAAATTTGCAGGAAGTAGTAAGAAAAGAAAAGAAAGGAAAGCGGAAAACAAACGAAGGAGAACGGAAAACAAAACAAGGACATACCGGATTAAAACGAGAACTGCGGATAACTAGCTCGTATTGACTCTTCAGTTTCCCAGGTAGCTTCACGCTCCGGGTGATTCTTCCAAAGAATCTTTACGAACGGGATAACTTTGTTTCTCATGACTCGTTCCTGACGGTCCAGAACCGCTTCCGGTTCTTCAGACAAAGACATATCAGGCCGGATCTGATCAAGTGGATAAGATACAACATGCAGTGGATGATAATTGTATCCTCTCAGGAGAGATACATGGAAAACATTTCGAACGGTCCAATAAATCGAGGACTCAACTTGCCCTTGATTCCAAAACGCCTGACACCACGGAAAGGAGATACTTTCAGGAATACCCGATCACCTACATTAAATTCTAGATCCCGACGGTGCTTATCAGCATAGCTTTTCTGGCGAGCACGCGACTCTTTCAGTTTCTCTCTAGCAACAGCTACCTTTTCATTTGTGATCTCAATCATCTCAGGTCCTTCAATCAGACGTTCACCTACTTCATTCCAACAAACAGGAGCCCTACATTTCCTACCATACAACATCTCGAAGGGAGCCATTCGAATACTCGCATGCCAACTGTTATTATACGCAAACTCTACCAAACATAAGTACTCATCCCAACTACCTGCCCATTCCAACGCACAAGCTCTTAACATGTCTTCCAAAGTCTGAATGGTCCTCTCAGACTGACCATCAGTTTGGGGATGAAATGCAGTACTAAACTTAAGGCGAGCGCCCCAAGCTTTATGAAGTCCCTTCCAAAAACGCGAAGTGAAACGAGGATCACGATCTGAAACAATAGACGAAGGCATACCGTGCAATCGCACAATCTCTTGCTGAAAAACTTCCGCCAACTTACTAACACTAAAGGTCATACGGATAGGTAAGAAATGAGCAGATTTAGTTAGCCGATCAACGACCACCCAAATCGCATCATGTCTTTTACGAGTAACAGGCAGACCACAAACGAAGTCCATGGAAATCTCATCCCATTTCCATGTGGGAATTTCCAAAGGTTGTAATAAACAACTAGCTCGCTGATGCTCAATCTTAACTTGCTGGCAGGTCATGCATCTAGCGACAAATAACGCCACATCTTGCTTCATGACATTCCACCATAAATGTTGCTTAAGATCCCGATACATCTTGGTAGAACCAGGATGGATAGCGAAAGGATAACTGTGAGCTTCAGTCAACACAGCCTCACGCAATTCGGAATCATTAGGCACGCATAAACGATCCTCATACCAGACAACTCCATCGTCATCAACTCTAAACTCAGTTTGCTTACCCTCTTCAATATTCTGAACTATAGCCCAGAGTTCACCATCATCTTTCTGAGCCTCTTTAATACGCAACATCAGATTTGACTCAATCTTTAAACTAGCCCAGTAACCAACATCACGCCGAAAACATAACTCAACATCCAAACGCTCCAATTCCTTGAGGACATGCGGATCAATCTCTAAACTAGAAATCACTCGAGATTTCTGACTAAGTGCATCTGCAACCACATTAGCCTTACCTGGATGATACTGGATGTTTGTGTCGTAATCTTTCAGAAGCTCCAGCCATCGCCTCTGCCTCATATTAAGCTCCTTCTGAGTAAAGATGTACTTGAGGCTCTTGTGATCAGTGAAGATATCACATGATTCACCATACAAGTAATGCCTCCAGATCTTCAATGCAAAAACCACAGCTGCCAATTCTAGATCATGAGTTGGATAATTTTCCTCATAGGGTTTCAGTTGCCTCGAAGCATAGGCAATCACCTTGCCGTGTTGCATAAGCACACAGCCCAAACCCTTCTTAGAAGCATCACTATAGATTTGGAAACCTCCAGAACCCGATGGTAAAGTTAGAATAGGTGCAGACACCAAACGTCGTTTCAACTCTTCAAAACTCTGCTCACGCTCATCAGTCCATACGAACTTTTCACCCTTCCGCATCAATTGAGTCAACGGCAAAGCCAACTTAGAAAAATCCTTCCACAAAACGCCTATAGTAGCCAGCTAATCCTAGAAAACTCCTGACTTCCGTCACAGTGGTAGGTCTCGGCCACTTGGTGATAGCCTCAACTTTAGATGGATCCATGGTGATACCATCTGCAGACACAATGTGACCTAGGAAAGCTACTTGATTCAGCCAGAACTCACACTTAGAAAATTTCGCGAATAACTTCTGCTGCCTCAGGATACCTAATACAATACGCAAATGTTGCTCGTGCTCTTCGGACGATTTAGAATACACTAGAATATCGTCAATGAAAACGATGACGAATTTATCAAGAAATTCATGGAAAACCCGATTCATTAAATCCATAAACACAGCAGGAGCATTTGTTAAGCCAAAAGGCATAACCAGGAATTCATAGTGTCTATAACGGGTGCGGAAAGCAGTCTTAGGTACATCCTGCTCCTTAACTCGCAATTGGTGATAACCAGATCGCAAGTCGATTTTGGAGAAAACTTTAGCTCCTTGCAATTGATCAAACAAGTCATCAATGCGAGGAAGCGGATAACGGTTTCGAATGGTAATGCGATTAAGCTCACGATAATCAATACACAGACGCATAGACCCATCCTTCTTTTTTCACGAAAAGCACAGGAGCACCCCATGGTGAAACGCTAGGTCGAATAAATCCACAGTCCAGCAACTCTTCCAGTTGCTCCTTCAGCTCTTTCAGTTCAACAGGTGCCATCCGGTACGGAGCCTTAGAGATAGGTTCGGCACCGGGAATTAGCTCAATAGAAAACTCCACTTCTCTAGCCGGAGGAAGACCAGGAAGTACTTCAGGGAAAACGTCAGCAAAATCCCGAACAGTGGGTACACTAGAGATATCCGGACTCTCAACAGCCAAATCCTTAATTGAGGCTAGATAACCTTGGCAACCATGAGACATCAAGGTTCGAGCTTTCAAGGCGGAAATGATTTTAACAGTTCTAAGAGGGCGAGATTCATGGTAAATGAATTCAGGATTATTCAGATCACCGAAAATCACATTTCTGGCATGGCAGTCAATGGTTGCTCGATGGAAAGCCAACCAATCCATACCCAGAATGACATCAAAGTCAATCATGTCTAGAGGAAGTAAATTTGCCGAACGAATCCGATCATCGAAGCGTAATGGACAGTTCAAATATTCATGGTTGATAAGAATGTAGTTTTTCATGGGGGTTGATATAGCAATTGGGTTATTTAGTGGTGTTGCAGGTATGTTCAGTTTCTTAGCCAATTTCATAGATATGATAGAATGTGTTGCTCCAGTGTCAAATAACGCGAAAACAGTAAAATCACCAATATACAAAAAGCCGGTAATGGTACCTGTAGCCTTAGCCGCCTGATCCCGCGTAGTAGAAAACACACGCCCAGTATTCGGAGGTGGAGGAGGCGGAGGGAGAAGATAGTTCTTAGCAGGTGCAGGATTCTGCTTTGGGCAGTCCGTCACCCGATGCTCAGCAGACCCACATCGGAAACACGCACCAGATGCCCTACGACACTCTCCTGGATGACTTTTCCCACAAGTAGTACAGATAGGAGATGTAGGTAAGTTCCCAGATGAACCCTTCTGAGAACTCGATCCAGAACCACGAGACTGCTGCTGAAAACCCTTAGAAGGCTGATCCTTCCACTGCTTCTGACCATTATCCTGCCTAGAAATCGAACCAGCATCCTGACCTCTAGAATCTGGTTTCCGCTGATCATAGTTTCTGCCTGACTGGCCCTGATAATCACGACTACGATCTGACTGACCCCGCTGTTCAAAACCCTTACTAGAAAACCCCTTGTTGTCCCGATTCTGACTCTGCGGCTGAATCCTGTCGCCATCACGGTTTCGCTTGTAGCCCACCTTCTCATGAAATATCTCGATGTTGCGAGCTGCATCGCAACATGCTAACGGATCAACAAACTCCTGATTAAGAAGACGATCTAAAACCCAACTCTTCAGTGCCCACTTATAATGCTTAGCTTGATGCTCAGCATCCCCAGCAACCGGGCCCACAAAGCTAACCAATCTCTAGAATCACTCCAGAAATTCGCCTGCATTCTCAGACTCAAGCTGAGAGATAGTGTTGTACTCCCGAATAAATCTCTGTTGCTCGGACACAGGGAAGTACCGATTATAGAACGTAGCACGAAAATTAGCCCAAGTACAACCAAGAACATAAGCATCACCTCCCTTAGCTTCCTTGTGCGCCTTCCACCAGTTAAGCGCATCTCCCTCAAGCTTAAACTCAGCCAGACGAGTCTTAAACCCGTCTTCACAACCTAGTACCTCAAACAGCTTCTCCATGTGTGTTATCCAGTCCTCTGCAGCATGAGGAGTAGCAGCAGAACTGAACGACAACGGCTTAAGTTTATTGAAACTCTCAAGCCAACCATTAATGGTAGTGGGTCGGCCCCCACCACCAGTACCACCAGAACCACCAGCACCACTAGAAGGACCAGCACCACCCGAGCCACCAGAGGGACCAGCTCCACTACGAAACTCATTGATCATCCGAGTGATCACCTCGTTAGCATTAAGTCCAGGTAGCAAATTGGCTATAGCATTAGCCACCAACTCCTCCAAATTAGGGATCTCCTCCTCCCCATCAGAATAGTCACCACGACGAGTAACAACCATCTACAGGATTTTCAAACGATTAGAAAGATCAAACAGGAAATGATAGAACCAAAGGAAAGCATGGCAGAGCAGGACAGGAAAAAGAGAGCGCGAAAGGAAAACCTAATGTCTACCCAAATCCTCACAGGTCGATAGCCTAAGCTCTAAGGTTTCATGAAAGCCTGCGCTCTGATACCATAAATTGTAACACCCCAACCCGACAAGGGTAAAGATATCACAACAATGGTGGCATATCAGAAGTCACAGAACATTCAATAAATAAAACCTCATAAGTCTTAACATTAAAATCCAAAATAAGTCAACATGACTTAAATCAAATGCAAGACAAAATAGCTTAAGTACAAAAATCCAATATTTAAATGCCTAAACAATGGCATATCAAAATAAATAGAAGTTCAAATGGTAAAGCTAAATAACTAAGGTCGACTCCGAAATAGATCGCTCTCATCCCAAAGCTAACCCAGCTCCTAGCTTAAGTACCTGTCGCAAGAAAAGAAATGCGGCTGAGCTTCAAAAGCCTAGTGAACAGATATATAGATAACGGGAACAAATAACAAGTAGCAAATACAAAAGCAAATCAGGAATACGAAATCATACCGATACGAAATCAAAATGAAAGGAATGAGGAATGAATTATGAATGAAAGAAAAGAACAAAGTGAAATAAGATTTAAGAAAATAAAACACAGCAATTCATCACGAGCCCAGACTACTTACGATACCATAGCATACTAGTATAATAAAACATACCTGTGTAGAGTGATCAGCTCTCAGACCAAGTGAAAGACATGTATCGCACACACAATCAATCACCAGCTATAATAACTATAACATATAACATATACAGATAACAGGTCAAATCTAGAGTGCACCCATACGCCCCACAGACAAATCAATAATCATAATTATAATGGCCATAGAAAATAATAAATAATGGACGGAACAGGTCATCACTCTCCTGCCCTAGAGTCATGTCAGAGGTACGTCAATGACATGGACATGAAACCCTCATGTCTAGTGATTGGCTCGTAATATTAAACTGTAGAACAAAGGTCGGGCATACTATCAAATAATCAAAATTATATCTTAAGGGTACATGGCAAAAGATTCCAATCAAAGATCACATCGAAAGTTCACAAAAAAAAAAGGAACATAGCAAAGGTATAGGGAATCCTAATAAGGAAATGAATTCTGAAAGAAAAGAACTGAAAAGCCCTTACTGAAAGGACGGAATATCTGTACCTTATTAGCTCAACAGAAAGGAAACAAACACGAAGCTGAGATTAGGGTTTCTCCTTCTTCACACCTAAGAAGTAGAAGACAGAATTATGAATTATTCAAACTCAGACTATTGCTTTAAGTTTTACTTTTCCATTTTGTAACTTTCCAGATTTAGTAAGATGTCAATATTCCAGGTTAAGTTAAGTTCTTATTTCAAGATCATTATGGACTTAAGGTACTTTCTATAAAGTTACAAAAGTTTAGAGTTTTAATTTCAAATTCATCAGATTCAAAGGTTTAAAGTGAAAATACTTAAGTTACTGATTTAATCCCTATGATACATGTATTTACCAAACAAGTACTTTATTTTACAAATTTACAGAACTTCACCTCAGAATTATATGAAGTACGAATTAGACCCTCAAATTTTAGTAATTACACAATTGGTCCCTTAACTTTTCAAAACTTACAATTTAAATCATAATTTATTTATAATTACATATCAATCCCACAAATACTCAAATTTACCCATTACACCCTGAATGACATTATTTACTCAAAATAACTTCAAGTTTCCCAAATTTACACTTTTAGTCCTTCTATTTTAATTAATTGCAAATCGACACTTATAAATATAGTTAATTCATTTTCTTGCACATTTACACTTAGGACCCTCAAGTTATATTTTTCTCACATTCCTACTGACTTATATGACATTACAAAAATATCCCAGAAGTTTCAAAGTTGACAAAACAAGCCCTTATACTTTTAAAAACAAACCGTATAGCCTTTTATTTTACCAAAACAAACCCTAGTTTTATCCAATCATTATAAAATCATTAATTACATCAGATCTATTCATATAAAACCTAACCCTAATGCATTCTAGGGTTTTCTTCTTATTTTCTTTATTTTTCGTATAAACCGATTATGAACAATAATTCGCATCAATTATTTTGAGCTTCTATAAATCATGTGGTTATTTTTCTAAGCTTATATTATCAGTATAGGACATGTAAAAATTATAGTTACACCTCAGAAAAATCGTATGACATTATTTGGAATTCATGTGTATTTTAACTCTTACAAATTCGTACGCCTTGTTTAACTTGCATGATCCATGTTCGACATTTTTACTGAGTTATATACAATATATAGATCATTAGAAACATGCTAGATCAATTATAGAACATAAGATTTAAGCGTGGGATTTTATACCTATCGAGCGAGTGAAATCGAACAAACAAAAGCACCACAATCAAACGAAAGCTTCCACGACCCAACTCTTATTTTTCCTAGCTTGCTTACACCTTGATCAACTCCAGAAAATTGCTAGATCACGTCCAGAAAGTCGAATGGATTTTTTTGTCGATTTTTGGTTTAGGCGATTTAGGGTTTCGGTATTTAGGGTTTTGTAAAATAGAATGGTTTAATTTAGTATATAATATTAGCCGACTAGGAGGGGGGATATATTAAGAATTTTCGGCCCAAATAGCTTGCTTAAAATCACACTTTGATTTGGTGTACAATTCCCATATTTATTTTGTAATTATCTAATTAAAATGATTTTGCAAAATATATATAAAGTTTATTTAATTAAATTTTCGGACCATGTATATGTATATATGTGATTTTGTAATTTTTGTACATTCAAAATAATGTAATGTTGTCCCAGAAATTAATTTGCTTGATATATAGTTCGTTTTCAGAAGTTTGGAATTAATTCAGAATTGTTATAAGTGATTTTATTAAGTGTTATGGCTTCAGGGGTAATTTGGTCATTTTATAGGTTATCTGAATTTCAGGTATTACAGCAACTGTCAAAACATTTGAAAATGGTGACAAAGAGTTAAATGCTAAAGTGGATGGTAAAACTATCACTATTACTGAATCATCACTCAGGAGGCATCTCCACTTGAATGATGACAATGGTATTAGTGCTATGCCAAACACTAAAATATTTGAAAACTTAACCAGGATGGGGTACAACACTCAATCACAAGCTTTAACTTTTCAAAAGAGTCGTTTTGCCCATCAATGGCGATTTTTAATTCACACCATCCTTCACTGTCTTAGTCCTAAGAAAACCTCATGGGAACAGGTCAGTAGGAATATTGCAACTGCTCTCATTTGCTTAGCTACTGACAGAACTTTCAATTTTTCTAAACTCATTTTTGAAGGTATGGTCAAAAATGTTGTTAGCAAATCAAAGTTATTGATGTATCCCAGGTTCATCCAAACTATTTTGAGCATGAGGAAACATCAACTTCTTCCACACAAAACTGTTTATCCAACACCCAAACTTACCCAGAAACTTTTCAGTAACATGAAAATGGCTTCAAGAGGGTATAGTGGGGAAGAAGTTCCACTTTTTGATTCAATGCTTCAAGTACAGGGTTACGGAGCAACAAGCCCAGTTGACTCCCATCACACACCCACAACATCAGAACAATCGTCTTCACAACCAAATTCATCAACAGATAGGTCTTTATCCAGAGAGGACTTTGATGTTCCTCAGCACAGAGTTCCTACCCCTCCCAATGTAGTAGATGAGGTTGACTTTGTCAGTATGGAAAGGGCTGCTTCTACTGTCTCAGGCTTAGAAGCTGGACATGACAGAAGTAACATACCTAAGACCCAATCCATGGCAACACCAACAGTACCTAGTACTCTTGGTGGAATCCCAAGCCAAATGGAAACTTTGGGTGGCTCAGAAACTCACCATATGGTGGATTATGAGTCTTTGCCCCATGATGCCCCTCTCACTGAAGGTAACACATCAGGAAGTGCTGAGGGAAGCCATACACTTAAGGAATTGATGGATATTTGTGCAAAATTGTCTAAGAAAGTAAACACCTTGGAAGCTGATCTCAAAAGTCACAAGAAAAACTTTGGAGTTGTCTACACTAAGTTGGTTTTAAAAGTGAAGAAATTGGAGACTACAGTCAAGACACTTAAAAGGAAGAGATCAGTACAGGTGGTGGAATCATCAAGTTCATCTTCTTCATCTAGTTCATCAGAGGGTCCAAGTACAGATCAAGGTGAGGAATCTACCAAATAGGGGAGGAAGATTGCCCAATTGGATGATGATCCTCATGTCACTTTGGTTCAAGAAGAGTATGATACTCAGGGGAGGCAAACAGAGCAGATGGATCAAGGTACTAGTGACTTTACAGAAGGTACTGGTAGTGCATTCCAAGGTACTGCTAGTATTCCGGATCAAGGTACTGCTGGTTCACAAGGTACTGCTACTATAGTATATACAAGAAGACCAAGGATTTCAAGAGCAGACAAGGGTAAGGCTATAATGACAGAAGAAGAACCATCTTCTCAGAAGTTTAGCAAGAAGGAACAAGCTCAGATGGCCCTTGATGAAGAACTAGCTCAGAAATTCCATGAAGAAGAGTTAGCTAGAGTAGCTGATGAAGAACAAATGGCAAGATTTATGGTTGAAGAGATGTATCACATTGAAGCAGCTGAAAAGCTACAAGAAGAAGAAAGATCTAAGTACACCAGAGAAGAACAAGAATTAGCAATTGATGACTTATTACAGGAGATCAGAAAGAAGCAAAGCAAAAAAGAAAGCTTATCAAAAGAAGACTCCTTCAAGAAGTGAACAATTAAGGTATATGAAGAATTTCTTGAAACATCAGGATTACTGGAAGGAAATATACTTCAAAGGAAGGTCTCATGAAGAAATTGAGAAGGCTTACATTGAAGCTTATACAAGATGTAGGTCCACAAGAATTATGGATCCAAGTAGCCTTTGTTACTTGTTAGACGACTTGAATAAATCCAAATCAATCTAAGTGAGAAACTCTAACAATGAATTGGATGTTTATGCGGAATCTAAACAATCAACAACGAAGAACACAATATCAATAACTAACTTCGTATATTACTAACTTTTCAATACAATACACACACAACTAACACACGTACGTTCGTGTAAACTATTGAGCCTTAGGGTTCCTTTTATACACCAAGGAAACCCTAGATACAAAACGTGTAGAAGGATATACGTATCTTCTCTAAAGATAACTACGTATCCTTTCCTAACTTATAGCTAATAAACTTTCCTAACTTTCATAAACAAACTTAACTACGTAATACTACCTACCAGACTTAACAATACAAAGGCAGACTTAACTATTACAAAATACAACTAACAGACTTAACTTTGTAACCCAGCAGACTTAAGTCTGTTCTTCATATTAAGTCTTGTCATGTGATAATTCCCAACAATCCTTCCCTAACTTGATCTTCATGCTTCATGAACTTCAAGTTCCTTCTGAATAAGTTTCTGAGGATTGAATCTTGAACTCTTGGAATTATCTCTAACACTTCAAATCTGAATTTCATATCTGATCTTTATGCAGCAACTTGACTTTAATAATCTTTTCACCATTTGATATGCAATCCATTTGATCTTTTCAGCAACCATCACTACTTGTACATCAATTCTTTTAAGTTTCATATAATTCTCATCACTTCCAGGTGTGTAAACTCCTGTGAGAGGTGAATCATTGAAAATTAATGGATTTGATGTCTCTTTACCAGATAGCCATTAACTACTGGAGTAGCCAATGTTTTGGTGTGTAAGACCATGGTACATTGATAACCATATGATTTTTAGCAAATCATCAACTATCAACGGATTTGTTTAGTCTTTACCAAAAGCCGTTTGCTTTTGGACTAGCCAATTCTTTGGTGGAGTTGCACCTCACCTTGGTGAATTGATTACCATGTATGGTTTACCACAGCCTTTACCACAAGCCATACTCTTGTGGGCTAGCCAACTCTTCACTATCTCAGATATGGTGAGTTGAATACCATACAATTTTTGGTAAATTGTCAACCATTAACGGATTTGAAATATCTTTACCAGAGCCGTTTGCTCTGGATTAGCCAGTCCTTATGTGGGTTAGACATGGTGGACTGATAACCATTTATTGTGTTAGTGCTATGCACCTTCACCAAGTGAGAAGTTCCTTTAGTCTCACTTAACAACTTGAAAATTCTTTCAAACACTTTCAAACACCCCAATATGGCTCCTTTAAGGATTGTTCCTTAATCAAGTCCAAAAGCTCCTCATATACCTCATCTTTCTCATCTGCAAGTAATTTCTTTTTCAACATATCTTTGCAGACCCTAGGTGGTAAAGGATATTCCACTTCTGCAAGCATATAAATATGAGCCATTTGCAAAGATAAGCAACGTACCTTACAACTGTGAAAGTATCTCCACCTAACAATCTCTTGTTGGTATGGTAACTTCCAAATTTCATCTGTTCTTAGAGGTGGCTCAAACATAACTTTTAAATCTCCCCAAAAGACCCTTTCAAACTCCTCCTCAGGTCTTGTGTCTCCATGTCTGATATTCACCAATTTATACAATTCATTGAGATCTTCCCTACTTAAATCATTTAACAGCCCTGGAAAGTTTAAATACACTACATCAGTGTTGTCCTCCCTTATTATCTGATAAGCTGCCCTCAATCCAGTCTTAATGATTTGATATCTGACAATCTTGGCTGGTTTGGCTGAGCTGTCAGGGATTGATCCCATGGTGAACTCTTCAGATGAAGGCTCCTCTTCTTCTGATTCTTCTTCCCCTTGCACTTTCTTCTTGGATTTACTTTTTCTTGCAATGCTTTTTCTTCTTGTCCACTTTATGATTGGCTTTTTAACTTCTTTCTGTTCTTGCACAACATCAGACATTTTCTCAACCTCAGATTCCTTTTCAACTTCAGTTACTTTTTCTTCCACTTTCTCAGCTTCTATAACTGGCTCAGACTCTGTTACTTTCTGTTTCTTAAAGCTTCTTCTCAAAGAATCTTCATAATCCACTGGCCTATAGCCTTGATCCCTCTCATAAGCACTCATATATTCAGCTTCAATCTCCTCAAATGATTTTCCTCTCATATTTTCCCAGGTTGAGTGCATCATGTTCTTTAGATACATCTTCATACCATGCATCTGTTCTGCTTTAGACATCTTCTTGAGAGCCATGGTTTTCTTCTGAGTTTTCTTTATCCTTAACATAAATTCTCCCAAGGTATCTGAATCCCTTCTTGCATTCATGAATTCTGCAAGTTGCTTTGCTTTCTCCTCTGTTGTCAATCCTTCAACAGCTTTAAGCTCTTCCAACATTGCCCTCAACTCATCATCTCCTTCAATCATTTGCATCAGAGGATCATCATTAAGTTTTTCTGATACCTTTCTTGCAAACATCTCATCTTGTCTCTTCTGTTCTTCCTCCTTTTCTATCTCATCCTTTTCTACTGCTTCTATCCTAGCAATCTCAGCTAGAGATGCTTCCTCTTCTCTTTCTTGTCTCTTTGATTTCTTGGGCTTAGGAGTTTCAATCATAATTTGTTTTCCTTCCCTTTGTGTTTTAGGCTGTTCCTCATTACCAGACTTATCCTCATGAGCAGAACTAACAAGCTCACCAGACTTTTCTTGACCACCAGACTTAATTTCCTCACCAGCATTAACACAAGAATTAATATTATCACCAGACTTAATCCCAATACCAACAGACTTAACACCCTCAACAGACTTAACCATTTCTTCATCAGATTCAATCCCTTCATCAATTATCAACTTCCTTTTTGGCCTTCTTTTCTTCCTTTCTTGTTGAATTTTACTCAGAGATTAGGCTAATGTTTCTGTTGCTTCCCTTCCTTCAGGACTTATATCTTCTACATAAGTTGCTTTATCCTGAGCTGGTGTCTTAAAAATCTGTTCTTCATCCAAATTCCTCCCCTGTTTGGAAGAATTTTCATCCTCACCCTCTTGATCATCAAAAGTAACCCCCTTTTCTTGCATCACCTTTTCCATTTTCTTCACCCTTCTGACCAATGTGATAATAGACTTGCCCATGGTTTCCTTTGCTTTTTCCAACACTTTTATCCTCTGAACCAGCTTAGGAACTAGTGTTAATAATTCTTCCATAGACATAGTTTGTACATCCTCCTTTTGAACTTGAGGTGGAACTTGGGTTTGCTGAGGTGGAGGTGGTGTGGGTGTGGGTGATGGTGGTTGTTGCACAGGTAAAGGTGGTTGTTGTTCAGCTTCCTCATGTGTTGGTGATGGTGATCTCTGTTGTGGTGTGGGTGATCTTGGGACTGCCTGGGTTTGCTCCACTTGTTCAACATTTGATGTACCTGCAATGTTAGTAGCACCGGAAAGCATAGCAGGCAAAAGTGGCCAATGTGCCCCAGTAAATCCCCTTTTCATGTTTGCAAAGATTTTAGGCGTAAAAGCCACACTCACATAAGTCTGTATTTTATTTTCAGTCTCAAAATTCAAAATCATTTGTAGAAATCTTGGGTACATTAAAAACTTGTGTTTGTTGTTGACATTTGCTACCATGCCATCACAAATAAGTTTTGAAAAATTAAAAGTCTTTCCAAGTGAAAGACAGACCAATGCAGAAGCAATGTTGCTTCCAAACTGATCCCATCCACCACTCTTGGGACTTAATCAATGGAGCAAATGATGAAGTAAAAACCTCCACTGTGGTGGAAAATGGCTTTTCCAAAAAGTAAAAATACCATCAGTGGGGTATCCAATAGTTTTCATACCCTCCAAAAGTTCATCATTAGGCAAGATATAATCCCCTGAAGCATCATCCAATTGAAGACTACTCCTAATGGATGCTTCAGTGATAAAGAAATCATGTGTATCTATAGTTGCCCTTAACTGTGATGTCCCATTAGCAAGAGTCTCAGAGGTAACCGACCCCCAAAACTGCTTAACTAGGGAAATATAGATAGTAGGATTATGAGTTAAAGCATACCGAATTGAAGAACCTCTCAAAAAATCCACTATCTGCTCAAAACCGACCTGGTTGTGCTTGTCACAAAACTTTAGAGAAGCCATAGATGAGATAATGATTAAGTTCTGGTTGGGAATCGTGTTAGGGTTTGCGAATTTTTAGTGTAAAACAGAGTAGCGTAGGCCGAAAATAATGATTTTTAAAATTGGAAGCAAATAATGAATAAAAGTGAGATATTTATCAAATTTTATCCTTATATACTTCTCTTTTTCGAAAAATACGCAACGGTATTATTTTATCTGAAAAATCATTATTTGACTGACCAGACCTAACGGTAATAAAATTAATTACATTTTACACCACCAGACTTAAAAATGGTCAACCAGACTTAATCACTGACTCACCAGACTTAACCAAGGAATCAGACAAACACTCATAAAAAGCAATAGTAAGGCTTCTGATCATCACCAATCCATGTGTTTTCTGCAAATGTTAGTTCCAACACCAAGAAAACCAAGAAAAACATACAAACAAACAATTTTACAAATTAAAGAAAGAAAAATTAACTACCTGAATTAAAACTACTAATTTTTTTTTCTTTTATCTATAACTAGAATTAAATCTACGACAAGAATTAACTTCTAAGACTACCAGAATTAACTACTAATCATAATTAACTTCTTAGTACTGGTCTAATATACAAACTTTACATATAGCCTCCCCTTAAATGTAACCTCCCCTTAAACTGAGCTATGGGTTCATCATACCAATATTAACCACTAAGTAATTAAACCTAGGTCCATCAAAGGCTTTGGTTAATAGGTCTGCCACATTAAGATCTGTGTGTATCTTTTCCACTCTAATTAGCTTCTTTTCAAAGCAATCCCTAATGAAGTGATGCCGTATTTCTATATGCTTAGTTTTAGAGTGGTATACAGGGTTATTAACTATACAGATAGTGCTCTTATTATCTATGTGAATTACAGTATTCATAAAGTTCAAACCATAATCCAGCATTTGATTCTGAATCCACAAGACTTGACCACAGCAATTGGCAGCTGCTACATACTCAGCTTCTGTTGTTGATGTAGCCACAATGGTCTGCTTCTTGCATTGCCAGGAAATCAATCTTCTTCCAAGGAATTGACAACCTCCTGTTGTGGATTTCCTATCAAGACTTGCTCCAGCATAGTCACTATCTGAATAGGCTTCCAGGTCAAAAGATGACTCTCTAGGATACCAAAGGCCCAAATTGGGTTTGCCCTTTAGGTACCTAAAGATTCTCTTCACAGCATGAAGATGTGAAGTCTTGGGAGTAACCTGAAAACGAGAACAAGCATACACAGCATACATTATATCAGGCCTAGAGGCCGTTAAATACATTATAGAACCTATCATTGATCTATAGAGGTGCACATCCACATCATCAGCATCTTCATCCTTTGTCAATGGCACCTTGTTCTCTACGGGAGTGACTGCAGTCTTCACATTTGTAAAGTCAAACTTCTTCAAGATCTCTGCAACATACTTGTCTTGAGAAATGAAGAGGCCATCTTCTTTTTGCTTCACTTGTAGTCCTAAGAAAAATGTAAGCTCACCCATTGAGCTCATCTCAAACCTGCTCTTCATTAAGCCTTCAAACTCTTCACACCAAGACCTTTTAGTAGAGCCAAAAATGATATCATCCACATAAACTTGAACCAGAATGATATCTTTCTTGTCCCTTTTGATGAACAAGGTCTTGTCTATCACACCTCTTTTGTACCAATGCTTTTCAAGAAACTTGGAGAGTGTTGCATACCAAGCTCTGGGAGCTTGATGGAGACCATACAATGCTTTTATGACTTTGTACACCTTGTTGGGATAAGCAGGATCCACAAAACCAGGAGGTTGATGAACATATACCTCTTCCTTAATAGTGCCATACAAAAAGGCACTCTTGACATCCATCTGATAGACTATGAACCCCATATATGATGCATAGGCTAAAAATAACCTGATAGCCTCAATCCTGGCTACAGGAGCAAAAACCTCATCATAATCTATTCCCTCCTATTGTCTATACCCTTGTGCTACTAATCTTGCCTTGTTCCTAACAACTACTCCTCTTTCATCCCTTTTGTTTCTGAAGACCCACTTTGTGCCTATCACTTTAGCCCCATTAGGTAGAACTACCAGAACCCAAACTTTTTGCAATTTGAACTGCAACAACTCCTCCTGCATTGCTTCCACCCAACTCTCATCTTCAAGTGCTTCAGAGACCTTGGTGGGTTCCTTCTGAGAAAGGAAACAAGCAAACAGACAATGTTGTTGGTCCTTGTGGTTGACCCTTTGTTGCTTCTTAATAAGACTGATAAGTGCATGAGATTCAGGAAGCTTTTGCACTCTACTTCTGGTTTGAACAGCTGACTTGGGATCACCAATTATCTGACTTTTGGGATGAATGTTGTGAATTCTGAGTGTTGGAGCTGGACTTACATCCACTTCTGTGGGTAAGTTGTTAAAGTCAGTTATTACACCTTCTTCATCATAAGAAGCCCCATCAAAAATACCTTCATTTGGATTATCAAAGAACTCAAGTTCTGGCATCTCAGAATCATCAAGATCAGCATTTGGAGTAGATTCAGGTTGAGCAGTATTAACAGCATCACTACCAGAATTAACTAAGTTAGTACTGGTAGCAGAATTAATGAATTCACTACCAGAATTAACCAAGTTAGTGCTGGTATCCTTCTTCCCAAGGTGTTTGTCAGCCAATGCATTCACTTCTTTTCTGAAAGATGAAATATCTTCTGACACTTTAGAAGGAGAAGCCTTCTTGTCTTTTGCTTGATGCTTGTTCACAGTCCCCTTCCTTGTTGTAGAAGATTTCTTTGTTCCTTCATTAGCTGCAACATGTTTGACTTCTGTGGTAGGAATCACAATAAGCTCCTCAATTGCCTTGTCTTGCTCAGTAGTGCTTGAATCAGAAGTAACTTGTATACCTGCATGGTTAGTTACTTCTATGGAACCTGCATCAGGGTTAGCTTGATTCTCCTTAGAGACAGGAATATAGTTCATAGAGTCAGTTAAATAATCAATGTCAAACATCCATCTATGACCTAGTCCCTTCACATTGGGTTTTTCCTCAAGAAAATTAACATGAAGATTTTCCTCTACTTTCTTGGTCACTAAATTATATACCCTAAAGGCCTTACTATTCAGTAAATACCCAACTAGAAACCCTTCATCCGACTTTCCTTCAAATTTTCCACGTACACTCAATGTATCAAGAATGGTCACATGACACCCAAAAGGCTTTATATAGCTAACAACTGGTTTATGGCCAAAAATAAGCTCATAAGGTGTTTTATTTTGAGGCTTGGTCACTCTAACCCTATTGAAAATATAGCAAGCAGTGCTTACTGCTTCAGCCCAAAAGGTTGTGGGTAGGAGTGAGTCTGCTAGCATGGTCCTATCTGCCTCAATCAGGGTCCTGTTCATTCTCTCAGCAACTCCATTCTGCTGTGGAGTTCTAGCATTGCTATATTGTTGCTTGATTCCTTTATTACCACAAAACTCAATCATGCTCCTATTCTTAAATTATGTGGCATTGTCAGTCCTAATGATCTTAACCTTTTTATTAAAGTTGGTTTTCTATCTGCCTAATGAAAGTTTGAATTAATGGAGTTGTTTCATCTTTCCTAGACATAAAGAACAACCAACAAAATCTAGTACAATCATCAGTGATGACAAGGCAGTAGCTAGCATGGTTGATACTTTGTACAGATGTAGGGCCAAACAGATCCATGTGTAAGGTATGCAAAGGCTCAGTAACAAACCTATCTAACTTAGCCTTACAAGATGCCCTATGCTGTTTGCCCTTATTACAAGCTACACAGGTATGGTCATTCTTAAAAACTTTTGAAGGCAATCCTCTAACTAGGTTATTCTTCACAAGTTTATTAATGTTTTTAAAGTTAACATGACCTAACCTTCTATGCCACAATTTAGATTCATCCAATGTGGCTTTTGCAAGCAAACAGGCAAAACCTTTTGCAGGATCAGGTTGCTTCATGTCAAAATTGTACATGTTGTATTGTCTAGGAACTTTAAGAAGGATCTGACTTTCATCAGGCATCTTGAAGTCTGAAGTCAATACAAAACATTCAGTTTCACTAAAAAGCACCTTATGCTGCTTATCACAAATTTGTGATATGGAGAAAAGGTTAAACTGCCCTAGTTCTTTTACAAAAGATACATTGTCAAATTCTAAATTGCCTACAACAATCCTTCCTTTACCAGTAATTTTCCCCTTGCTACCTCCAAAGGTAACAGAACCTCCTTTGAATTCTTGAAAATCCTTCAGATGATTCTTGTTACCAGTCATGTGCCCAGAGCACCCACTATCAAATACGCCTTTTTCTTCCATGTTTTTCAGTGGATGTTCCTGCACAAAAGTAGAGAAATTAGTTTCTCTCTAGGACCCAGGCCTCTGAAGGCTTGGGTCTGCCCTGTGGATCAATATATTTATAAGTCTTGTATGAACTTGATCCACTGTTGTTCTTGGATTCGTAGGTAAGTTTGTTCTTAAATGGATCCCAAGACCAACATGTTGGGATCTTAACAGCAGATTCCCCATTTTCCCTTACAGCACTTGATTGTGAAATTTGTGCTGTATTTGTAGCAAATGGACTCCTCACAGGTGAATGAGGTTTATAAAAATTGTTTCTTTGATTATATGAGTTCACCTGTGGTCTATTTACTGGTTGTCTGGGTCCAGAATGATTAAACCACCCAGAATTAACATTTGGCTGCACAGAATTAACATGAGGCCTACCAGAATTAAAACTAGGCCTAGCAGAATTAACTTTTCGCCAGCCAGAATTAACATTTGACCAACCAGAATTAAAATTTGTTCTACCAGAATTAACTTGTGACCTAACAGAATTAACTTGAGGTCTACTAGTATTCATTTGTGCTGGTCTAGAAACAAACTTATTTGCATGATTAATCCTGTTTGCATTATTCCAAACTGGTTTAACATTCATATGGCTAGTATTAACACTCTTGTGCTTCCTAAGTTCAGCCTCTCTTTTCATCCTATTTTCATGAAAGTCACAGTCCCTAATCAAATGAATTAGACTACCACAGAAAAAACACCTCTTAGGACCAAAAGTGTAGTTTTTCCTATACTCTCTTCTCATCCTATCAGATTTTGGTGACTCTTGATTCTTGACAGACTCCCTAGGAGATTTTATGTGAGTATCACAACTAGGTTTATCTGTATCAGTTTCAGGTGTAGTCACAACTGGTTCACTATGTTTGACATATTTTGACTCAGAAACTTTTTTAGGTTCACTCTCTGATTCTGACTCAGACTGCTCAGAGACATCTCTAGTGGATCCTTCACTGTCATTGGTTTGACAAGTAGAGTATTCACTTGATTTGTCATCTGAGTTGCCTGTCTCAGGATATTGAGGACCCTTTTTACCATACACAAATAAAGAGTCATCAAGGTCTTCCTTTTGTAGAGGAGTGTAATCTCCACTTAATGGAGGTGGCACCCCTTTAAAATCATCAGTTTTTATGAACCTATTGTACACTGGTCTACCAATAGAATCCTCTTTTCCACATTTGAACACAGATCTGTCCATCTCTTCCTCATATCTTAGAACTTCACTATCTGACTTAATCTCATAACCTAAGCCAATTTTACTTGTAGAGCTCATTTGGGAATCAACCAGTCTAAAAAGATTTTTAGAAGAACTTTTCCATGAGTCAACTATCTTTTGCAATTCATCTCTTTCTTTCACTGCTTTCATGCCAATTCTTCTATATCTCTTAAGTTTTTCAACCTTTTCATATATCTCATTAGCCTAAAAGGTAAGTTTTTCATTTAAGGAAGCTTGTTTATTTTGATAGTTTACTATTTGTGCTTCTAAAGATTTTACAGCCTTAGTATAAGCAAGAATTTTTACTTCTTGGTCACCTATTTCTTTTAATTGTTCATCACACAAAGCTTTAAGATGATTGTATGAATCAATGCATATTTTGGAACACAAGTATACCTCATTGCTGGAACCAATAGCCATAAGTGCATGGTTTGGCACTTCTTCCTCTGGTGTGTGCTCATCCCAATTCACAGCTCCAGCTTCCAATGTCAACAAGCTCATCTGATTCTTCCTCATCTTGTCATCATCTTGAGAGTCAGAACCCTTCTTCTTTTTCTCATCAGCAGCCATCTTTTCTCTGCATTCCCTAGCAAAATGCCCCGGTTTGTGACAATAGTAGCACTCCACATTCTTCTTATTGAACCCAACAGCTGTCTTCCCATCAAACCTGATGTTCCTCCCAGTCTGCTTGTAAAACTTTTTCATCCTAAGGGCAATCATAGCAATTTGCCACTTACTATCCATTTCCTCAACATCAACATCATCTATCTCCTTAAGATCATCACTTTGAAGATCTAGTTCTTCTGAATTCTTGGAAAATAGAGAATAAACAACTTCATCAGCAAAGCCAGCTGGTACTTCTCTTTCTCTCATTCTGCTTGAAGAAGTTTCATAACCACCAGAACTAAAGCCACCAGACTTAACCTTGTTAGTGCTACCCTTGTTTTGAGAAACAAAGGCAACATTGGTAGAACTTGAAGATGGTTTTCCTTGGATTTCCTGTTCAAAAACCCGAAGATTGTTGTACAGGTCATCAGTTGTCATGGTGTCAATTTCATCCTTCATCCTCATGGTCATTGTCACACTTGACCATTCTGTTGGTAGTGATCTGAGAAACTTGTGGTTTGCATCTTCTTCAGACACAGCTGCACCATGAACCTCCAATTGTGATAGAAGTTGTTGAAACCTATCATAGCCTTTTTCCAATCCCTCTAAACTGGATACACTGAATGCCTCAAATTGTTGTTTAAGAACAGCCTTCTGCATCTTCTTGGAGTTTGCATTCCCTCCAAATCTTTTCTTGATAGCCTCCCAAATTTCCTTGGCATCATCCATGCCATGAAACCTTCTCATGTGCTCCTTGGGAAGTGCCATCAACAAAAGGTTTTTAGCTTTTCTCTCCTTTTCCACTGCATGAATTTCTGGGGCAGACACAGGTGGAAGAACCCTAACCACTCCATCTTTACCAACCGAAATCCTCTTCTTCGAATTCCCATTCTGTATGACCTTCCAGACCTCGTTATCACTATACTCGAGATAGTGCTCCATCTCATACTCATCCTTCTTCAAGATAGGGAGTTTTATGTTTGATATGGTGGTTGTGGCAGGTATGGTTTGTGGTTGTGATTTGTTGTTGGATGTGCCAGCTTCTGATTTTTCATCTTCATGGTTTGAGACTTCATCTTCACTGTTGTGGTTTGAGAATGCATCACCATTCTTGACAGACATTTTGTAGGGTTTGTTTGAGTGATCTGTGTTTGTGGTTTTTGTGTTTCTTCGAACTCAGAGTCTCTCTACAGGCTTTGATACCACTTGTAGGTCCACACGAATTATGGATCCAAGTAGCCTTTGTTACTTGTTAGACGACTTGAATAAATCCAAATCAATCTAAGTGAGAAACTCTAACAATGAATTGGATGTTTATGCGGAATCTAAACAATCAACAACGAAGAACACAATATCAATAACTAACTTCGTATATTACTAACTTTTCAATACAATACGCACACAACTAACACACGTACATTCGTGCAAACTATTGAGCCTTAGGGTTCCTTTTATACACCAAGGAAACCCTAGATACAAAACGTGTAGAAGGATATACGTATCTTCTCTAAAGATAACTACGTATCCTTTCCTAACTTATAGCTAACAAACTTTCCTAACTTTCATAAACAGACTTAACTAATAAGTCAACCAGACTTAACTACGTAATACTACCTACCAAACTTAACAATACAAAGGCAGACTTAACTATTACAAAATACAACTAACAGACTTAACTTTGTAACCCAGCAGACTTAAGTCTGTTCTTCATATTAAGTCTTGTCATGTGATAATTCCCAACACAAGAATTCATAAGTCTTTAAGAGATGAAACTGCAACAATTGAGACTGAGTCCAGTAAGGGTGTGAAAAGAACAGCAGAGCTATTGGAATCTGAAGAATCCAAGAAACAAAGAACTGAGGAAGAATCAGTTCAAGAAGAACTAGTTGAGGAAGAATCAGCTGAGAAAGAAGGAAAGACATTGACTGATGAGCAGATCCTTAGTATGATAGTAGTGGTTCCAGAATCCCTTAACATTGATCCCCTTCAAGCCACGCATCCTATTATTGATTGGGAAGTATATTCAGATGGAAGAATTAAGGGATGAAAAATCATCAGGGTAGGAGGAAAATCTGAAGTCTAAAAATTCTTTGAAGATTTGATCAGAGCTTTTGACAGAGATGACTTAGGTAAGTTGTGGCACTTAGTTCAAGAGAGATTCAAGACCTCAGATCCTGTAGATGATAAAGATAAAGAACTATAGGTTGAGCTGAAAAGATTATATGAGCCAGATGGAGGTGAAGCTGTATGGAGATTTCAAGCTCAAGTTTCAGACATCACAAGGAGATTATTTGATAACTGTGGTGTTCACAGAGTTTCCACTAAAGCAGGATTGGAAATTTATATGTTAGTGGAAAAGGATTATCCACTAAAAGCAGTAATCTTAATGGTTATGCTGTCATCAACACTTAAAGTTGAAGAAGATTCAGAAATGGCAGATGAACTAATCAGAAAGATATTTCAGCTGGCAGAACAAAGAAAAGCCAGAAGACTAAGATTAACTATGTAGTGTTTGGAAGAATCCTCACATCCTCATTTAATTCAAAGAAACTTAATGATTTAGGATAAATCACAAGTTTAGGGGAGGATTGTTGGGAATTAAATGTTCAGGACTTAGTACTGCTGGAGAATTACACTAACAGTACAAACTGTTAGTGTGTAAACTGAAGAACTGCTGAAGTATAGCTGACAGTACAAACTCTGAATTTAGTACTGCTAGTTGAGAAGAAGGTACTGCTGCATGGATAAATGTTTAGAAGATATGTATTAAGGATAAGTATGGAATAGATCTTTTGTATATCTTAATTAGTTAGAATTATACGGTAGAATACTTATCTTGTAAAGGACTCTTTATGTCTATAAAAGGAGATCCTAGGTTAGATGTTTATACACGATTCATAGAGTATTGTTAAGATTCAAGGTCTTTGTAACCCTAGTGATAGCAAGATCACTCGTATTATCATTGAATAATATTGAATCGTTTTGTGTTAAACTTTTTGTGTTCATTACTCATACAAAGCATTACTGTTCCATTAAACTAACAAATTCTTCTAAGTGTGGTTGAGTAGATTTCGCATACTTAACTACATAACCTCAAAGTATCTCAAACACGTTATAAGGGAGTAACATCCTAAGTGTTTTATAATCCTCTCATCCTCAACCCAAACCTGTTTAACTTCGTGTTGGGTTTGTGTCGTTTATCGTGTCGTATCGACAATTGCCACCCCTACTCATTATAGCCTATGCTACTACCTTTCCTCATAAGTTGGCATTCTATTATCTTGTTAACACCTTCAGATGCATGTTCAAGCCTATTCACTTTAAATTTAATGCCCTATTTTTCTTGTTGAACTACATCATTTTCTTTTTGAGTCTGTTCTAGTCTCTTAGTAAGCTCTTTAATAATGTTTTCTTTGACATAAAGTTTACTTTCTAAAACATTAACATTCTCTACATACTCAGTCTCGTTTTGCTTAAAGAATTCAAGTCTTTGTTCAACAGACTTTAAACCTACTTTATAGCCTAAATTATATAACTCATACTTCTTTAAATCTTCTATTAATTTTTCATTCCTAGCCTTAAGCAACTCAACAGTATCTAAACAAGATTTATAAGAACAACCAGAATCATTAGATACCACAGAGTCAGAACTTGATGAAGAAGAATAAGCCATGAGTGCAAAGTTTGGTGCTTCTGCTGCTTGGTCACTCCAATCATATCCACCCAAACCATCACATGACTTTGAGCTGCCATCATGTACTCTTCAAGAATCTCCTTGCCCTCATTGTCAACATAGCCATCTGCCACTTCAAGTCCATCTCTTCAAGATCATCTGGATGAATCTGTTCCAAGTCCTCATGCACAATCTGAGAACTATTAGATTGACCAGCCAAGAAAGCATAGATAACAGCATCACTCAAGTTGTCAAAGTTTGTAGAACTAGCAGTATTAACTTGAGTGCCAGCAGTAGTAACTCCATGAGCATTTTTAACTGCTTCACTAGTACTGCCAGAACTGTTATTGGAGGAGGCCACAAAAGCCAAGTTTTGTGAGCTTAAGGATGAGCTAGATGACCCTTTGACTTCAGGTTCATACACTTTAAGATTGTTGTAAAGGTTATCTATGCTCATTGTGTCTAGATCATCCTTATTTCTCCACACCACAATATGTGTATACCACTCTGGTGACAAGCTTCTTAGAAACTTCTGATTTATATCTTCTTGGGAAATTGTTTCTCCTAAAAGTGCTAATTGACTGACAAGCTTCTGAAGTCTGTCAAAGGTCTGATCAAGATTCTCAGAACTTGGAGCAGCAAAGTTCTCATATTGTTGCTTCAAAAGATTCTTCCTTGTCTTCTTAGTAGCAGCATTCCCTCCAAAACTCTTCTCAATAGCTGCTAAAAAAGACTTAGCATCCTTGATACGATTAAAAATCAACTAATGTTCATTAGGAATGCCAATCATGAGAGTGCTTCTAGCCTTAACCACCAATCTTCTTTGTGCCTTTTCTTCAGCAGTTTTAATAGGCACAATAGTCAAAACACTAGCAACAGATGTTTCAGTTTTTGGTAAGCTATCACCAATCTCTATGACCTCTTACAGAGAGTAGTCAATCATCTGAATATACTGCTCAATTCTCATTCTCTAGAGCTCATACTCACCAAGCTTGAGCATTGGTACCATTGAAGCAGCAATCATATGTGTAGACTCTGAATCCATGTCTTTAGTAAGGTCTAAACAATCTCGAGCTTAAACAGGTTCTTCATGATCACAGCTTCTAGATCACAAGCTCTGATACCACTTGTTGATCCCAGTTATGCACTTGATCGAATCCCTTAGCTTGTAAAGGTTTAGTTATTTTGAATAAATTCAACACAACTAAGTATAGAAACTGTCTGTGAGTTTATCAAATACAATGCGAAATCTTGTACTTGATCTTAAGAAGAACTTTGTATCAATGTAACAGTAAACAAAGAACAAAATTATATCAAACAAAACGCTTCAATATTATTGACTATAATACGAATACTCAACAATATTAGGGTTTTACAACCTTGAATCTATAACTCTATGACTCAATGAATACGTATAAATCTCTATGCCCTAGGACCTCCTTTTATAGACTAAGGAGTCCTAGTCGGCTTACAATAACTTTCTATGCAAGATAAATCTTTTTAGAATCTTTTCTATACTTATCTAAACATACTATACATATCTAACCGACTCTAATACTCCAGCAGCACTAATAAACAATCAGCAGTACTAATCTTTACTCTGGCAGCATTAAGTCTTCAGTAGTTGTAACTTAGTACTACCAGTACTAAGTTTTCTTCTAGCAGCATTAACTACTTAGTGTATATTTCCTTGAAGTTCTCAGCAGTTAAAATATACACTAGCAGTCTTAATCTTCATAAGCAGCAGTAACTTTATAACCAGCAGCAGTAATGACTTAACCATTTTCCTTGTAATACCTGAGCAGTTGTAATCACATGAGCAGCCTTAACCATCTTGAGCAGCATTAACACCTTGGAAGCTTTAATTCCGAATATAATCCTTAACTTTCCAGGATTACAAGGTTTTGGTATGTTTTATTCAAACCATAAAATTAACATAAAAAGAATATAAACAAAAGAAAAACTTAGGAGCATAATTGCTACTCCTATCCCTTCATTCAGTGTTTTTAGATTTGAAAATAACCAGGTGACGTAATGTCACTTAGCTTGTAGAGCCCCGAGACTTTCCTTTCAGTTTTCTTTGTTTCATACCCCCTTTCAAATGCATTTCCAAATGGGTCCACAATCTTCACATTAACGTACCATTTCCTATCTCCTTTAACCTTTCAGTTTCCTCCCGAGTAGTTTGGTGTCTAGTCGGTGTGTGTCAATGATACGGGTAATGCACCAAGAAATCCAACTAACTTTTTCCAAACACACACATCACGAAAAGGATTGAGGTAATCTTGTTCACCTAGGGCACGATCTAGAGCATTTTCACTATCCAAGTAACTAGGACGTTCCGGTCCATAGAATGGTTTCCCATTCTCATTCCTTTTTGGAGAATACTCATCATCATCATCATCACTTTCGCTCTCATCTTTCTTTTTCCTCATTGGCACTATCTTGTAGCTTCCTCCAAACACACTTATCCTACTCTTTCTTGTGCCCATAATGGTTCCAAGAGTGTACATAAAACTCCTTCCAACAACTAACGGCACATCTTTGTCAATTGGCACATCAAAAAGCAAGAAATTGGCAAGCATAGTGTTTGTACCAATTTGGCATAGAACGTTAGGCAAATGCCCCATGGTTTTAGCATTAGTATGGTCCAACAATTTTACCTTATCGATCTTAGGTTTTTCTTTTCCCCTTTCCAAGAGTTCATAGATACGGTACGGCATCATGTGGATATTAGATCCGGTATCAACCAAAGCATTGAAAGTAAGTTTCCCTTCGACACGAATTGGTAGAATGAAGCATCCAGGATCTTCTTTTTCCTTCAACACTTTGTGCTCTTTAACCACTTCTTTAGCCAACTCCTCTTCATCGCTATTGTTTACTTCCCCATCGAGCTTAAGTCTATCCACAAGCACACTATCAAGCAACATTTTGTTCTTGTCACTATTCTTCAAAGTTTCAATCACCGGCCATTTCTCATTGAGCAAAAAAACTCGTTCATACACATGCTTTTCAAACTCTTCCCTAGTCAATTCTTCTTGTGTTTTGGCATGGTTCACGGTCAACGAAGGTCCTTCCCCATCATAGGTCATTTTGTAGGTTTTTTGAGGTTTGTTTTTGTTTCTAGTACCTTTTTCCATGTTGCACACATAGTTTGGGAAATCAACAGGGTCTGGTATTGTGGGTGGAAGTTTTTCAACCGATATACTAGCTAGCAAAGCATCTAGCTCTTCATCTTCCGAATCAAACACAGGTGGTTCAGGCCAAAGGGTGATTATCCCTAGTTGCAAGTTTACCATAGCTTTAGCAAGCCTTAGAAATGGCTTACCAAGAATAACACTCGGTTCCACATCATCTTCTTCAGGATTCACATAAAATTCTAGCACAAATATTTCTCCTACCAAGTTCACAAGAAACTTCTTATCAAGCTTCTTATCACCATTCTATAAAACAGTGAACTTCAAGTTCCTTTGAATAACCAACTCCTGAGAAATCAGGTTCTTATCAAGATCCAAATCAGTTACCCCATCAAAGGCTTTCACACCTTCCACATAACATGGTGTAATGTATCTATCCCAAGTACCATCTTCCTTTTTCATTCTAAAGAAAGTGAAAGCCTTCACCTCCTCTTTCTTTCCACTATCAGTTGTATCCCAAGTATCAGTTCCATTCCAGTTTCCTTCACTCTCTACCAAATCCTTCTCAGACAAGGCATTTCCCTTATCGAGACACAATCGTCCAACACTTGATTTTGGGTCCATTTCTATTGTATAACAACATAACATCAAATGAAACATTAGTATGTTAGTACAAATAAAACTGAATGATATTTTACACTCCAATAACATTAATGAACATTTAGAAATCAAAAGACGGATCGGTTTTAGCATTATAAAAAAGATATTAGTCTTCTGTGATGAAACAGACGTAAAAGTCCGGCGTACTTGACTACAAGTGCATCGTACTTTCTATTTTGACTTAGTGAATTTTCGTAATTGTTCAAAAAAGGCTGGCGTTCTTGAAAATAAGTAAGTCGTACATCCCCTGTTTCTAGTTTCATGTTTTGGTTTCTCATATAGAATCAGTTTGTAAATCAAATTAATCCATTCATTTAATTTTCCAATGATGTTTATCATTTCACATGGCATAAATTTTTCATTACTAATCACAGATTCGATTAGATCAAAGTTCCAAAATTCTTTATAGCTTTTGCATTTTCCATTTTCCTTCATACATATAAGAAACATATTCAAGCAAGTAATCCATATAGGCATTAAGCATAAACACTTAAAACTAAAGAAATATCAAATTAACCAAATAAGCAAATATTTTTGTATTTTCGTCGAATCATAATATGTAAACAAATGTTTTTTGAGATAATTTCAAATAAACAAAAATGTTTTAAGCATTGAAAGGTTTTTGTGTTTGTTTGAAATTATCTCAAAAAACATTTTTGTTTTTCCAGAAAGTACGGCGGTTTTAGTTACAAAACCGGCGTAGTTTGAATTTTTCCAGAGAATACGGCGCACAACAACTCAAGTGCGGCGTACACTCAGTAACAGAAAGCAAATTTTTTTTTTCAGTTTGCCAGAAAATTGTACGGCATTGGTTGTAAAATGATCTCAGAACACTTATCCAACTTATATTTATCAATTTCAATCCCCGGCAGCGGCGCCAAAAACTTTGATATGTTAATAAATCTTTAAATTTATAAGACTAGTTTTATCCGATTATTTCGACTAACACATGGTAAAGTTTAACCCTCATTGTAATCTAGTAAACATGTAAGACCAGGTCGTCCCAAGGGATTGGTGAAAATTTAGTTTAACAAGTGTTCACAGAAAAAGTCCAAAGATTGTCACTTATCAATAGACTCGAAAATTGGTGGATTTAGATTTGTATCAAGATTATATTAAAAGCATTTTTTATTATTATTTTATTTGTTTATTTATTAAATATTTTTTTAATTGATAATTTTGTTTCATCACTTTTACACTTATTACATATATAGTTTAACGCAACGTTAGGAAAAAGTTCTATTTAGTTTTACACCTATTACACATATACTTTAAGAAAAAAGTTCTATTTTACTTATTACACATATACTTTAACGCAACATACAAAGACTTTAACGCAACGTTAAGAAAAAATACAAAAACTTGTATGAATAAATGAAAAAAACATAAGCAAATATAACTTTTTTCTTAACGTTGATTTAAAGTATATGTGTAATAAGTGTAAAAGTGAAGAAACAAAATTATCCCTTTACGAAAAAAAAATGCAAAAACTTGTATGAATAAATGAAAAAAGATAAATAAATAGAACTTTTTTCTTAACGTTGCATTAAAGTATATGTGTAATAAGCGTAAAAGTGAAGAAACAAAATTCTCACTTTACAAAAATAAAAAATAGTAATAAAAATAAAAAATAAAATACAAAAACTTGTATGAATAAATGAAAAAAAAAAGTAAATAGAACTTTTTTCTTAATGTTGCGTTAAAGTATATGTTTAATAAGTGTAAAAGTGAAGAAAAAAAATTATCACTTTACGAAGAAAAAAAATACAAAAACTTGTATGAATAAATGAAAAAAAAAAGAAAGTAAAAGGAACTTTTTTCTAAATGCTCGATTAAAGTATATGTATAATAAGTGTACAAAGGAAGAAACAAAATTATCACTTTAAAGTAGATGTATAATAAGTGTAAAAGTGATCGTATATTTGTTTGAAATTTGAGAAAGAAAAAAAAAGTTGTATGAAAAAAAAAAGTTATAAGTGGGGAAAAAAAAAAAAAAAAAAAAAAAAAAAAAAAAAAAAAAAAAAAGACAAGGACTAAAAGTGGAAGTCAACACAAACCATAGGGACCATTACTATAACTTTTCTAAGTGAAAAAAAGTCAAATGATGACCGATGAAAGTTAACGCAAGCCACATGGACCGTTACTGTAACTTTTCAAAGTTCTGCTAGTTCCCGGTCATATTGCGTATTTTGTTCATAATTTGAAAGTATTTTGGGTATACTGGTAATTTTCAAAATTCGTTGCGTAGATTGTCTGTTTTAAATAAATATGTGTTCATTTATAAATGGGTATGCAAGCCAATTGTTAACTCATCAGAGGCTCTTAAAGGCAGAGTAAAAATAACGTGTTCATCTATAAATGGGTCGCCATGGAATCTATATGTGATCCTTCCTATTTGATCAAGTTATTGTTAAAATCTTTATCTTAAATGAGAAAGCTATGAAAATACAATTGCAATTAAGTTTGTTTCACTCCCGCAAGTTGAGTTTTTTACCAACTAATTGCTTTTTAAAAAAATAATGACCAATGTATGGCATGTTTAAGTTGCTTTTTAAAAAAATAATGACCAATGTATGACATGTTTAAAAATATTATCCATTGTATGGTGTTTCTCTTTATTATTCATTTCAATTTAAAGTTTAATTCATTTATTTGAAGCACATGATATGCTCGACCATTAAATGAATGACTCTTATTCTAGTTTGAAAAAAACATCACCTGTTTCTTCAAACCCACATGTCACATATAGATATTCATACATTTTAAATAATCAAATTATATGCTACAACATGTTGAATTCTGGGCAAATGTTATATTTAAGAAAAACATTCGACAATGCAACATATTCACAATAATGAGTTACAAATGCATTTCCCGAATGAGTTTTTATCAAAACAAAATCTAAAGGTAATTGATCCAAATAACAAAATAGATTCAAACAATAGTTCATGTCAAGTAAAAAATATTGCAAATTGTTTGTAGCATCAATTCTTAATCAAGTTATGCTCCCAACATCATTTGGTGACCTCCAACATGTTGATCTGCAAAGAACCACGTAAAAGCAACTTATATGTCAAACAAAAGGTTTAAAAAACGTAAATATTTATTTATTACAAGAAAAGAGTAATCAGATACCTTGGTAGTAAGTTATTTAGTGATCAACATCCTTTCTTCTTGGCCTTGAAGGACACGTTTTTCTATTATGATCACCTTTTTTGCAAATTCCAAAAAAGTTGTTTTTTTTTCCTTTTTTAATGTCTATCTCATTATGAATTCTTGTCGAGGATGACCTGATTTCACCCGTTTAAGATTGGAATTTGGAAGTAGTTCTCCAACAAATGATGATTGTGGCCAATACGCTCCATGAGGGAGTGGAAAAAATTCGGACGCCCAAGTAGGACAGTACTCTCGAATTGAGTAACACTTATGAACATATTGCCAACTATTCAAAGAAAGATTGGCACATGCGCTCAAGATGTGAGAACACGAATACTTATATACCTCCCACTTGCCACATGTACAAGTTTCTTTTTCCAAATTAATTACTTGCACATTACTTCCTTTTTGAGTTATCACCTCAACTATTCCTCTCTCCCGATTAAATGATCTTACGGCATGTCCACTTGCTTTCAACTTTAAGGCTTCTTGTTTTGCAACAACATGAGGGGCACATCGTTCTCCACTAGCTTGAGCACAAATTCCTTGAGGACGCCTTACATCAAAGTAGTGCACCACTCCAATTATCAACCGTACTCTTATCGATTCCCTCAATATTAGTAAAATTAGAAGGTACTTGAAATTCATTAACAATTTCATCTCCGTCCTCATTTAAAGCTTCAGTTTCATCTCCAATTCCATCTTCTTGAACTTCATCCACATCAATAAATTCGTTATTAATTTCATTGTTCACAATAGCAATTCTTGACAAGATGAGCCAAACATTTTATTATCAACTAAGTAAGGACAAGATGAGCCAAACATCAATAACATACGAGGCCACTTTCAATAATCAGTTTTTTAACTAAAAGATGAAATCAATATGGAACAAAAGCTAAACACTAATTAATCATATACAAATGAATTCTAAATTCTAAATGACAAGACGCATGGCACAATCACAACATGGATTAATACAAAACTATACAATTTCAATTTGACATATATATGAACCAAGATATTGATGATAGCCTACGTAAAAATCATTACATATATGAAACAGTACATCTAAAAGATTCTTTTCAAATGAATGACTCACCATGAATGATCGAATGATTGAGTGAAGAATTACGGCAGAAGAGTTTTACGTAGGGTTTTTCTTTCTCTGTTTACAAATTGTAATTTATTTAATTAAAAAAATACCAAAATATAGGCTATATTATTTGATATGGTAAGTCATACCATGCAATGGATAATATTTTTAGACATGCCATACATTGGTTATTATTTTTAAAAAAAACAATTAGTTAGTAAAAAACTCCCCACAAGTTACCAATGTCTTCAAAGAGTAATGATATATAGCAAGTGTCATCATTTTGTAAGATATAACACAAAATAGTTGTGTAAACGTTAAAATATGATTTATTTAAGATATTTTTTCACCTAATTGCTTCTTTTTTTTTTAGAAAAATATGTATACACGTGCATATAATTGTTAACGAAAAAAATTTAAGCCCTTTTAAACTTTTTGAAACCCAGAGCGGTCGCCCACCCTCAAGAACAACTCTGCAATATACCAACACTTAATCAACTTTACTGCTTTCCAGATGTTTCATCATATGTCTTTGAAGGTATTATAATAGGATTGTGTTATTGGTACCCCTCCTGTCCCACCAATAAGAAGAAAAAAAAAAAAAAAAAGGAAAAAAAAAAAAAAAAATCACCCTATTTAACCTTCCGTTTACAGTACAACACAATTTTTTATTACTTTTTGTTTCATACTTTTTGTCAGTTTAATACTTTTTACTTGTTAAACTTTAAATTTTTTTCACACTTTCCGTTTCGTAGTTTTATAATATAAAAAAATTTTTAAAATAAAAAAATTTTAAAAAAAGTAAAAAACATGAGGGGGGGCATAGGGCTGGGCAAAGTTCTTGCCGCTCGCTGATCGCTCGCCGCTCATTCGAAAATTACTCGAAAATTGCTCGCTCGATCCGTCGCTCGATTGTAAACGAGCCGCTCCGCTCGGTTCGGTTTGTAAACGAGCCAAGCATGAGCAAAGGTCTGCTCGGTTCGGATCGGCTCGAATATTTTTATTATATATATATTATATATGTACGTATTTATACAAATATAAATTTATCTTGTAACTATCATTTTATTAGATTTTATGGATTAACATTTTTGTATTTAGCCCAAATAACACTTAGCCCAATTAAAAGTCTACCCAAAATCCAAAGAAATATTTTGCTGATGAAGACGCTGATAGGCTGCTTGAACTTTAAGTTTTTTTTTTTTTTTTTTTTTTTTTTTTTTTTTTTTTTGTTATTAATCAAAACAATTATCATGTTCATATTTTTGTGAACTTATTTTGTATCAGTTTGACTGAATGATCAATGATGACCTTTAAATTTGAAGTCTTTGTACTAAATTTTAATTCGAACCGAGCCGAGCTGCTCGGTTTTAAACTAAGCGAGTTTGAGCAATGGTTTTCTGCTCATTTCATTAAATTCGAACCGAGCCGAGCTGCTCGATTTCTATTCGAGCAGACCCTCGCTCGGTTCGGCTCGGCTCGTGAACAGCCCTAGGGTATCACTTGTAGTTTTAGGGGGTTTTTATAACCTATCTCATTATAATAACGAGATGTGCTGCGAACCGCCGCGTAGTGGCGGAGCAGCGATACATAGCAATACACATAGAGAAAATACTGCAATAAAAATTAACATCAGTCTAGTGTTATATTACAGGCGATAGTGGTTTAGATGTTGTTTAAAAGCATACAAAAGTTAACATGTTATTGAACTGCGGTACATGGATTTTTGGTCATTTACGGACAGTTGGTTTTGGTTTTTTTGCTGCACTGCTTGTTTCCTCTGGCTTGTTATCTGTTAAGATTCTTCTTCGAGCAGATGTCCTGAGTACTTCTGTCTTTGTTGCCTGGCCTTGTAAATGGCTAGTAGCTTCTATTGTAGTAGGAGTGCTTGTTTGTAAAATTGCAGGTGAAGCAGGGGTAACCGGAGGTTCGGAAGTAGTACCTGACAGAGTTCAGTTAGTTATCATGCCAAAAAAAGTTAGCGAGTGCACGAAACAGACAACAGCTTGTGAAATTACAACCTTCCTCAGTTGGTGATTCAGCTTCAGCTTCTGTTAGCAAGGGAATGTTTTGTTCAGTTGGTGGCAGTAGATGTGGACCAGTTTCCATGACGCTGTCAAGCACATAACTCTGATATTCTTTTGTAGAATCTGGCGAGAAGTGCAGCTGAAACAAATGTGTGGTTCCTTCGAGGGCTGTTAAATGTGGCGGGACTGTATATGCATCGGTGTAGCCTTCTTCTGAGACAACTTTGTTGACTTCTGTGACTATTGAATGTACCTCATTACTGAAGCATGTTAACGTCAAAATTCCAGTGTTGTCGGAAATCAGCAGTCTAAAGGAATAACTGCATAGGTATTAAACATAGGTGACTTCATTAGACAATATTAAGAGGTTTTTTTTTGTCGCTTATAAACTGTGTTTAGTTACTTGTACCTGTAATCATTCGGCTGTGTTGGAGCTGGTATCTCACACTGTGCATGTGGGCGGTCATCAAAGATTTTCCGCCTACAGTCATGGCATCTGCGGTAGAACCATGGTATGCCAACAACGACTTCTTCAATTCTTGCAACGACTGTGAATCTAACATTCTGTAAAAGGTAGTTACATATTAAAATAGCTACATGGCAAATACAAAGCTAGTAGTTGCAAGTTTGATAGAAGTACTGACTGTTTGGTTTCTTGGATCTTCTCGCAGAAGCTCGTCTATTGTAACTCTGTTTCTTTTCTTTTCATCTTCTATGTTATCGTAGCTGTATGTGCGCACATTCTGTATGACTGGTGGCGGGAGCAACTGTCCGTACCTGTAAGGATATTTTAACTTAGTTTGATGCTTAAAAAATTAGGTGAATGTGTTATAAGAAAAGGAGAGTAACTGACATGCTTAGTATGTAATCTGTTTCAGGAATAGGAGGGTTGAAATAGTAGTAAGTTGCGGGTGTGCTTGATAGCTGCAAACCTGCATTTGTTTGTGGCTTTGTTAGAATCTATTATGTTAATATTTTGCAACGTGGGTCTGTGGAAACGGCGGTACCTTTGTATGTCTTCACCCAGCATGAACTGACAGCCATAACGGTTGGTTTAGGTTCTTTTTCATAGGCACTGATGCTAAATTCGTGAGCTCTCTCATTCCAAAGAGTGAATCTGACAGTGTCTCCTCTGCATATGGGAAAATATGTTAGCGAGGTGTTATTTAGAATGGTTGTCATTAAAAAAAGAGTACGTATAAACGGCTGTTATTCAAAAAATAGTTCATATGATTAACTTACTCTAGGTTACGAAGTATGATGTCTCTCCAGACAATTTGTTTTGTGTTGGGTGGCTTTGGTTCACGGATATCACCAACAGAAAGGACACATGCTATGTAATCTGCAGTGACATAATGTGCAGTTATAGTATTTTGTATTGTGTGAGTGTTACTAATATTAATCTGTACCTGTTAGTATGACATTGTTTTTGTCTGCACGCTGATGTAACTGAGTGTATGTGGCAAAGTTGAAATGATGTAGTGGAAAGCTGGTTCCAGTATACGGCTGAACATTGGTGAGCCGGCCTAATATCAAAGTGAAGTGATTAGGTAATGTCTGCATCCATTTTTTGGTGTCTAGAAGACCGTATCCTGTGATTGTGTATGCAGCATTGACTTGAAGGATGTTATCAAATCTTGTTTTTTCGCGGCCTTCTGTGTTTGCCTGTATGGCGCCACCCTATAATATGAAAGAGAAAGACAAATATTAAGAATGGGAAATTTAATGCGTATTAAAAGGCGTGATATAGAGTAACGCAACCTGCTGATCAAGTAATATAACGCTCAAAGTTGGTTGTTTTATCCCTCTGGTATCTGTAACTGTCCATTTGCGATATACTCGCACGCATATTGCTTTTGCTACATCTGATGGTTTGAGATTAGCAATTCCAACTATTTCAAGATCTGTTGCTGGTCTTTTTCCTGCAGACCTTGTTATTGTTGGCACTGAAGTATCATGCGACATTTTCCTGTATTATAATGATGGAGTGATAGGTGAGATCATATTTAAATAGGTGTAATAGATAAGAAAAGGTAGCTGCCAGAAAAAATGCATAGTCAATAAACTGTATCCAAGAAACCAACATATGAGAGTTGGTGTTAGCAGGAGTCAGTCCAGTACACCTTTACCTTGGTTCGAAAAATGTATCGGTATTACATGGGAAGAAATATATGGTTGTAGTCTCCGTAAAGTACATGCGAAAGATGCGTCTGAAGGTATCCATTCTTAGAACATCATAAAAGGGTGGGCCTATTCTCTTGTCTATAGGACCGTAGATGTAACTGGCAAATCAGATGTAGCCAAATCTGTGTAACACCCCAACCCGACAAGGGTAGAAGCATCACATTATGGTGACAAATCAAAGCATACATACATATTCACAGCGGAAGCCAATAAACATAATCATTAAATAAACCAAGTCAACACGACTGGAATTCAATACATAAGTCTCAAATGAAAGGTAGAAATAATCCCAAGGAAATACATAACGAAATAGATCCAATATTCAAAGTCTGAAATAAAATGGTAAAACTAGGGTAGGACATCATCTAAGGCAAAAGCCCTCTAACTCTCATCCCAAGCATAAATCCATCTCCCAGCTAGATACCTGCCGCACACGGAAAAGAAAACGTGCGGCTGAGCTTACAAAGCCCAGTGAACAGATACATAATATAACAAAGATAATGAAACAGAAGTATAATGAAGCACTGGGAAATATCATAAGGTATAAACAAAGAGAAAATAGAAATGAAGGATAGGATAGTCATCCACCACGAGCCCATACTCAAAATCATATCTCAACATCATATTACTCAAAGTCAAGATCTCACAATCAGAGGGGATACCTCTCAGGCAACCAGATAATATGAGGGGTGTCCTCATGTATCAAAAGGGGTGGAGTGATCAGCTCCCATAAATGTGAAAGGCGTGTATAGCACACATGCACCAGTCACCTCAAAGTCATACTCAAAGTCATAATTAAATCCACTAAACATAACAAATCTAGGATTGCAATCCATACGCCCCCACTCAAAGTCATCTCAAAATCATAATACTCAAAATCATAATGGCCATATCATAATATAAAAGGGGACGGCGTGAGAAATCACTCCCCCACACAGGAGTCATGCCAGTGGTGCATCACAGACATGGCCAGGTTACCTTCCTGGCTAGGAAACAAAAAGGTGGCTGGGTATCAAACTAAGAGTCAAGTCTCAAGGTCATGCAAACGGGTTCATCTCAAAGTCATAAAGCATATCTCAAGGTCATATCAAAAGTAAATCTCAAAGTCATATGAAAAGGTTCATATCAAAAGGTTCATAGCAAAAGGGTCATAGCAAAGGTTCATAACTCAACATCGAAGCATAGGTGATAAGACACCCTTTCTTAACAAGGGTAGAGTATCCGTACCTTATGTCGAAAGCAAAGTAGAAACAAGCACAGAAATGGGGAAAGCTCAAAGTCTCTCCTTCTTCACACCTAGAGGAGTAGAAGGGGATTACAAATCATTCTTAGTTAATCACCTTTCCATTTTAGTAACTTTCCCTTTTTAGTAAGTTTCCATTTTTAGAAAGTTTCCATAATTAGAAGGTTTCCACTTTTAGTAATACTTGGTGTATGGTTTAATTTGATCAACATTTGCTGGAGACAAAGTATCTTTATCATATTTACACCTTTGGTCCTCAAGTTTTCGTAATTTACATTTTACACCCCTTAGTTACAAAAGTTACACTTTAACCCTTCAATTATTCATATTTACACATTAGCCCCTTATTTTATCAAAATTACTCCATGAACACTTATTTTATCATGTTGTAAGAAAGTATCCACAATTATTCATGATTCACACATTTAGTCCCTCTAGTTATCAAAATTACATATTCAGTCCTTAAACTTACAATTTCAACATTTAATTATCAATAGTTACATGTCAAGCCATTAAATTATCAAAATGACACATGATCCCCTGAATATATTTATTTATTCAAAACAGCCCCAAGTTTCCAGAAATTACAAGTTTGGTCCCTCTATTTTAATAAGGTTACATATTAAGTCTTAAAATTTATATTTAAATCATTAATTAATAATAATTACATACTAGCCCAATAAATATCCAAATTTTCACATTAGTCCCTGAATAACATTAATAACACAATTCGACCTCAACTTTTCAGAAATTACATGTTTAGTCCTTGTATTCAATTAATTTCCATTTCGAATTAACATTTACAATTTAATTCATTATACCACGAATTTTACACATAGACCCTTCATTTTATAATTTTTACAGATTCTACATGATTTATATGACATGAAAAAAATAGTCCATGAGTTTTAATATTGACAAAACACACCCTTTCATATTTAAATTCAAATCGGCAAACACAATTTCTAACCAAATGAAACCCTAGCCGACCCCAATCATTGGGCAATCATTCAAACATCAATTATATTCATTAATGATCAGATCTAAACTCTTTTTAAACCCTAGTTCCACGCTAGGCCTTTTTGTTCTTTATTTTTCCTTTTAGCCGATTACACATAATTCACCAAAAATAATTTTAAGCTTCAATAAATCAAACAAGCATTTTTCTAGTGTTGTATTAAGATCATAAAGCCCACGAAAATTGTTCATTAGTCCAGGAAAATTCGCATGCATGATTTCTTAATTAAATTCGATTCTAGGTTTTAATAACACAAGAATTTTCATACGACTTATACACAATGCATGGACCATTTTTATTATTTTTCTCATGATATATACGATTAATAGAGGCTGGGAAAAATACCAGAGAATTTTTAGAACGAGTGGAAGAGTGTTGCACGATTTATGGCTTCTCGGCTAGAATTTTCGAACCACAAGAATTTACCACGGCTTCAAACGGGACCAAACGACCTTGTACACATTTTTCCCAGATCACACATAATATAAGAACTCCAGGAAAATTAAGAAAAGAATTTTTACACGATCGAATGAATTATTTGGGATTTAATACCTTTCGAGTGAAATATGAAGAAGAAAATCGATAGCTCTTGATCTAGGCTTCTAAAAATCGACTTGCTATTTTTCTAAACTCCTTAGTGATGCAATGAACTCCAGAAAATTGTTCTTGGCTTATGGGAGTGATCGAATGAATTTTGGAGAGGGTTTTGTGTTTGTCGGCTAAGATGGAATTAGGTTAAATCAAGGAAAATATTAGGGATCACTATAAAGAGTAAATAGCCGAGTCATAAGGTGATAATGGGCAGTAATTTCGGTTCAATTAGCTGGACATAATAGTTACCATGTTTAGGATTTAGATTTGTATTTATCTTGTACAATTAAAAGTATTTTAATTACTTTAATTATATATAAATCGGCATTATTATTATTGTAGGTAAATAATACATTTTTGGACTTGCAAAAATATTAGTATCATGATTCATAATTATTTCACTTGATTCGTAGTTCGTTTCCAAAGGTTCGGGATGAATTCGGGACTTTATAATGCTTTTATTCATTTATAAATGTTACAGGGGTAATTTGGTAATTTTGCCACTTGTCATAAGGTTAAATGAAATTCTTAAAATTATTTAGGATCATAACATGTGCATTGTCAGAAGTTTGAAATTTATTTGATACATTATAAGCCTTTAATTAAATTTTAAACTAGCAGGGGCATTCTGGTAATTTTACATGCTTTATAAATTTTAGGTGTTACAACTTCTTCCCCTCTAAAAAGAAAAATTTCGTCCCCGAAATTTGCAAAGAATCAGAATGAAACGAATCGAAAACAAAATAGAGACATACCAGAATCAGAAAACAAAGTGAGGATAACTAGCTCGAATAGATTCCTCGGTCTCCCAGGTAGCTTCCCGCTCTGGGTGATTCCGCCAAAGAATCTTAACAAAAGGAATAACTTTACGTCTCATAACTCGCTCCTGGCGATCAAGAACAGCTTCCGGCTCCTCCGGAAGAGACATATCGGGCTGAATCTGATCAAGAGGGTAAGACACCACATGCAGAGGATGATAATTGTATCCCCTCAGGAGAGATACATGAAAGACGTCGTGAACATGTGATAACTGCGGAGGAAGAGCCAAACGATACGAAACTTCTCCGATACGATCCAAAATCTCAAACGGTCCAATGAAACGAGGACTGAGCTTGCCCTTTATTCCAAAACGTTTAACTCCCCGAAACGGTGAAACCTTAAGAAATACTCGATCACCGACGTTAAACTCCAAGTCACGCCGATGCTTGTCAGCGTAACTCTTTTGACGAGCTCTAGCTTCCTTTAACTTCTCCCTAGCAACATCCACTTTCTCAGTAGCAATCTGAACTAACTCCGGTCCCTCAATAACGCGTTCACCTACCTCGTTCCAACAAACCGGAGCCCTACATTTCCGACCATATAACATCTCAAATGGAGCCATACGAATACTCGCGTGCCAACTGTTATTATATGCGAACTCTACCAAACACAAATAATCATCCCAGCTGCCAGTCCACTCTAAGGCACATGCCCTCAACATGTCCTCTAAAGTCTGAATGGTCCTCTCCGACTGACCATCCGTCTGAGGGTGAAAAGCCGTACTGAACTTAAGGCGTGTATCCCATGCCTTATGCAATCCCTTCCAGAAGCGTGACGTAAACCGAGGATCCCTATCTGATATAATGGCCGTAGGCATGCCATGAAGCCTAACGATTTCCTGCTGAAATATGTCCGCCAATTTACTAACACTGTAATCCACACGAATAGGGAGGAAGTGAGCAGACTTGGTTAATCGATCAACGACCACCCAAATCGCATCATGCTTCCTACGAGTAAAAGGTAAACCAGTCACAAAATCCATGGAAATTTCCTCCCATTTCCACTTCGGAATCTCCAACGGCTGAAGCAACCCACTAGCTCTCTGATGTTCAATCTTGACCTGCTGGCAAGTCAAACACTTAGATACAAACGAAGCCACATCCTGTTTCATGCCACCCCACCAGAAATGTTGCTTAAGGTCCCGGTACATCTTGGTAGAACCAGGATGTATAGTGAAAGGGGAACTATGAGCCTCCGATAGAACAGCCTCCTTAAGCTCAGGATCGTTGGGAACACAGAGACGATCCTCAAACCATACAACACCGGAATCATCAACTCTAAACTCTGATTGCTTGCCGTCCTCAACATTTTGAACTATAGCCCACAGCTCACCATCCTCTTTCTGAGCTTCCTTAATTCGCAAGATGAGATTGGACTCCACCGTAAGGCTAGCCCAATAACCACCGTGACCACCAACACAAAACTCTACATCAAGAAGCTCTAAATCATGCAAAATACGAGGCTCAAACTCCAAACTCGCAATCATACCGGATTTCCTACTCAGAGCATCAGCGACCACATTCGCCTTACCGGGATGATACTGAATATTAGCATCATAATCTTTCAGAAGCTCCAACCAACGCCTCTGCCTCATGTTCAACTCTTTCTGGGTGAAGATGTATTTAAGACTCTTATGATCAGTGAAAATGTCACAAGTCTCCCCATACAAATAATGGCGCCAAATCTTTAGCGCGAACACCACAGCTGCTAACTCAAGATCATGCGTCGGATAGTTCACCTCATAAGGCTTCAGCTGCCTCGAAGCATAAGCGATAACCTTACCATGCTGCATCAAAACACATCCTAAACCCTTCTTCGATGCATCGCTATAAATCTGAAAACCGCCGGAACCCGATGGAAGAGTTAAGATAGGTGCCGACACTAACCGCTTCTTCAACTCCTCAAAACTACTCTCTCGCTCTTCAGTCCAAATAAACTTCTCTCCTTTCCTCATCAACTGTGTTAAAGGCAATGCAAGACGCGAAAAGCCCTCAACAAATCTCCTATAATACCCAGCAAGACCCAGGAAACTCCTCACCTCCGTCACATTTGTAGGTCTTGGCCATTTTGTGATAGCCTCAACCTTTGCCGGATCCATCGTGATGCCGTCTGCAGAAACTATGTGACCCAAGAAAGCCACTCGATCCAACCAAAACTCGCACTTCGAAAACTTCGCATACAATTCCTGCTGTCGAAGAATCTCCAGAACTATACTAAGATGTTGCTCGTGCTCCGCCTCGGTTTTAGAGTACACAAGGATATCATCTATGAAGACAATGACGAACTTATCGAGAAATTCATGGAATACCCGGTTCATTAGGTCCATAAACACAGCAGGAGCATTGGTCAGACCAAAAGGCATAACCAAGAATTCATAGTGACCGTACCGAGTGCGAAAGGCCGTTTTAGGAACATCCTGCTCCCTCACCCTAAGCTGGTGATATCCAGACCTCAGATCAATTTTAGAGAAATGCCTCGCTCCTTGCAACTGATCGAATAAATCATCTATGCGAGGAAGAGGATAGCGGTTACGAATTGTAATACGGTTAAGCTCCCGATAATCGATACAAAGACGCATGCTCCCGTCTTTCTTCTTAACAAACAACACGGGAGCACCCCAAGGAGATACGCTCGGACGAATAAAACCGTTTTCCAACAGTTCTTGCAGTTGCTCCTTTAATTCCTTTAATTCAATCGGTGCCATGCGGTAAGGAGCTTTAGATATGGGTTCAGCACCCGGAACCAGATCAATGCTAAATTCGACTTCCCTGACAGGAGGAATGCCAGGAAGTTCATCCGGAAATACATCGGCGAAATCGCGCACAGTACGAATACTATCGATGCTAGGAACATCAACAGAGGTATCTTTAATAGAAGCAAGAAAACCAAGACAGCCATGTGAAATCAAAGTCCGGGCTTTCATAGCCGAAATAATCTTTACAGATTTCAGAGGTTGGGAACCAGAATAAACATAATCAGGATGATGAAGATCACCAAAGATCACTTTACGAGCATAACAATCAATAGTCGCCTTATGAGCAGCTAACCAGTCCATGCCCAGAATAATATCAAAATCAACCATGTCAATGGGAAGAAGGTTCGCAGAACGAACACGATCATCGAAACGGAGAGGGCACTTAACATACTCAACATCAATAATCACATGAGTTTTCATCGGGGTAGCAATAGATATACGATTCATTAATTTTGTGGGTTTAATGTTTATTTTATTTGCAAGTGAAGTGGATATGATAGAATGAGTTGCACCGGTGTCAAATAAAACAAAAACAGTACGATCTCCAATATGTAGAAAACCCGTAATAGTACCTGAGGTGCTAGCAGCCTGATCACGAGTCAAAGAATAAACCCGTCCCGAAGTAGGAGCTGTCCTAGAATCAACTTTAGGTTCACCAGCATTCTTCCTAGGGCAGTCCTTGACTTTGTGCTGATTAGATCCACACCAGAAACAAGCACCAGAAGCTTTGTAACACGGACCTGGATGAGACTTCCCACATGAAGCACATGTAGGAGGAGGAGGAAGAATCTCGTCAGTCTTCTTCTGACCTGACGATCCCGACTGCTGATACTGCTGAGAATCCCTGCGCCTGTTATTACCACCCTGACCCTGACGGTCACCACCATACCGACCATAATCCTGACGACCCTGGTTCCTAGAATCCTGTCGCCTATAATCGCCACCTCGGTCCTGGCGACCCTGCTGATCACGCCCATGGTCCTGACGACCCCGAAAATCCTGCCTCTGGTCCTGACGACCATGACCCCGAGAATCCTGCCTTTGGTCCTGCCGACCCCGGAAATCCACCCGGTTACCATCCCTATCACGCTTATTAGACACCCTGTCCGCATGTAACAACTCGATGTTACGCGCGGCATCCTGAACACTAGCCACATCCTCATATGGAGTGTTAACAATCCTGTCTAACACCCATCCCTTAAGAGCCCATTTGAAGTGACGAGCCTGACGAACCGAATCCCCAGTAACCTCTGGCCCCACGAAACTAGCCAGACGTAAGAAACGCTGCATGAAATCTCCAGAAGACTCATGGTCACCCTGACGAATAGACCCGTATTCCCTCTCATATCTCAGCTTTTCTGCCATCGGAATGTACTGCTTATAAAACACCTCAATGAACCCTGCCCATGAACAAGTCTCAGCAAAATCATCCCCCTTTGCCTGCACAAGGGCAGTCCACCAATTCTGAGCGTCACCTTCCAGCTTGAATGTAGCCAAACGAGTTTTAAACTCGTCAGCACATCCGAGAACCCTGAACAATTTCTCGACGTGGGTGATCCAGTCCTCTGCCTCATGAGGAGTGGTAGCGGACTTAAACGAAAGAGGCTTGAGCTTGATGAACCGCTCAATCCACACATGAATACCGACCGGTGGGGGAGCGGGTGGATTACCGCCACCACCACCTCCAGACGGACCTTCCCCACTACGGAGTCTTTCGGTGACCTCGGTCACCACCTGAGCAGAAAGGTTAGGGAGAACGTTTTTCAAAGCCTCAGCAATCATGGCTTCGAAATTTGGAGCATCATACTCGTTAAAGCGCGTGTTCACCATCTGAATGATCATGAAAAGAATTAGCAAAACATAAGGGAAAATAAGCACGAAACGGAAGACGAAACAGAAACCTATGCCTACCCAAAGCCTCACCAGTCAAAACTTAAAACCTAAGGGTCAAATCCTATGGTCCCCATGTTTCACAGGCCAAAGCTTATGTACGACAGGTCGCAACCTGGGCTCTGATACCATAATTGTAACACCCCAACCCGACAAGGGTAGAAGCATCACATTATGGTGACAAATCAAAGCATACATACATATTCACAGCGGAAGCCAATAAACATAATCATTAAATAAACCAAGTCAACACGACTGGAATTCAATACATAAGTCTCAAATGAAAGGTAGAAATAATCCCAAGGAAATACATAACGAAATAGATCCAATATTCAAAGTCTGAAATAAAATGGTAAAACTAGGGTAGGACATCATCTAAGGCAAAAGCCCTCTAACTCTCATCCCAAGCATAAATCCATCTCCCAGCTAGATACCTGCCGCACACGGAAAAGAAAACGTGCGGCTGAGCTTACAAAGCCCAGTGAACAGATACATAATATAACAAAGATAATGAAACAGAAGTATAATGAAGCACTGGGAAATATCATAAGGTATAAACAAAGAGAAAATAGAAATGAAGGATAGGATAGTCATCCACCACGAGCCCATACTCAAAATCATATCTCAACATCATATTACTCAAAGTCAAGATCTCACAATCAGAGGGGATACCTCTCAGGCAACCAGATAATATGAGGGGTGTCCTCATGTATCAAAAGGGGTGGAGTGATCAGCTCCCATAAATGTGAAAGGCGTGTATAGCACACATGCACCAGTCACCTCAAAGTCATACTCAAAGTCATAATTAAATCCACTAAACATAACAAATCTAGGATTGCAATCCATACGCCCCCACTCAAAGTCATCTCAAAATCATAATACTCAAAATCATAATGGCCATATCATAATATAAAAGGGGACGGCGTGAGAAATCACTCCCCCACACAGGAGTCATGCCAGTGGTGCATCACAGACATGGCCAGGTTACCTTCCTGGCTAGGAAACAAAAAGGTGGCTCGGGTATCAAACTAAGAGTCAAGTCTCAAGGTCATGCAAACGGGTTCATCTCAAAGTCATAAAGCATATCTCAAGGTCATATCAAAAGTAAATCTCAAAGTCATATGAAAAGGTTCATATCAAAAGGTTCATAGCAAAAGGGTCATAGCAAAGGTTCATAACTCAACATCGAAGCATAGGTGATAAGACACCCTTTCTTAACAAGGGTAGAGTATCCGTACCTTATGTCGAAAGCAAAGTAGAAACAAGCACAGAAATGGGGAAAGCTCAAAGTCTCTCCTTCTTCACACCTAGAGGAGTAGAAGGGGATTACAAATCATTCTTAGTTAATCACCTTTCCATTTTTAGTAACTTTCCCTTTTTAGTAAGTTTCCATTTTTAGAAAGTTTCCATAATTAGAAGGTTTCCACTTTTAGTAATACTTGGTGTATGGTTTAATTTGATCAACATTTGCTGGAGACAAAGTATCTTTATCATATTTACACCTTTGGTCCTCAAGTTTTCGTAATTTACATTTTACACCCCTTAGTTACAAAAGTTACACTTTAACCCTTCAATTATTCATATTTACACATTAGCCCCTTATTTTATCAAAATTACTCCATGAACACTTGTTTTATCATGTTGTAAGAAAGTATCCACAATTATTCATGATTCACACATTTAGTCCCTCTAGTTATCAAAATTACATATTCAGTCCTTAAACTTACAATTTCAACATTTAATTATCAATAGTTACATGTCAAGCCATTAAATTATCAAAATGACACATGATCCCCTGAATATATTTATTTATTCAAAACAGCCCCAAGTTTCCAGAAATTACAAGTTTGGTCCCTCTATTTTAATAAGGTTACATATTAAGTCTTAAAATTTATATTTAAATCATTAATTAATAATAATTACATACTAGCCCAATAAATATCCAAATTTTCACATTAGTCCCTGAATAACATTAATAACACAATTCGACCTCAACTTTTCAGAAATTACATGTTTAGTCCTTGTATTCAATTAATTTCCATTTCGAATTAACATTTACAATTTAATTCATTATACCACGAATTTTACACATAGACCCTTCATTTTATAATTTTTACAGATTCTACATGATTTATATGACATGACAAAAATAGTCCATGAGTTTTAATATTGACAAAACACACCCTTTCATATTTAAATTCAAATCGGCAAACACAATTTCTAACCAAATGAAACCCTAGCCGACCCCAATCATTGGGCAATCATTCAAACATCAATTATATTCATTAATGATCAGATCTAAACTCTTTTTAAACCCTAGTTCCACGCTAGGCCTTTTTGTTCTTTATTTTTCCTTTTAGCCGATTACACATAATTCACCAAAAATAATTTTAAGCTTCAATAAATCAAACAAGCATTTTTCTAGTGTTGTATTAAGATCATAAAGCCCACGAAAATTGTTCATTAGTCCAGGAAAATTCGCATGCATGATTTCTTAATTAAATTCGATTCTAGGTTTTAATAACACAAGAATTTTCATACGACTTATACACAATGCATGGACCATTTTTATTATTTTTCTCATGATATATACGATTAATAGAGGCTGGGAAAAATACCAGAGAATTTTTAGAACGAGTGGAAGAGTGTTGCACGATTTATGGCTTCTCGGCTAGAATTTTCGAACCACAAGAATTTACCACGGCTTCAAACGGGACCAAACGACCTTGTACACATTTTTCCCAGATCACACATAATATAAGAACTCCAGGAAAATTAAGAAAAGAATTTTTACATGATCGAATGAATTATTTGGGATTTAATACCTTTCGAGTGAAATATGAAGAAGAAAATCGATAGCTCTTGATCTAGGCTTCTAAAAATCGACTTGCTATTTTTCTAAACTCCTTAGTGATGCAATGAACTCCAGAAAATTGTTCTTGGCTTATGGGAGTGATCGAATGAATTTTGGAGAGGGTTTTGTGTTTGTCGGCTAAGATGGAATTAGGTTAAATCAAGGAAAATATTAGGGATCACTATAAAGAGTAAATAGCCGAGTCATAAGGTGATAATGGGCAGTAATTTCGGTTCAATTAGCTGGACATAATAGTTACCATGTTTAGGATTTAGATTTGTATTTATCTTGTACAATTAAAAGTATTTTAATTACTTTAATTATATATAAATCGGCATTATTATTATTGTAGGTAAATAATACATTTTTGGACTTGCAAAAATATTAGTATCATGATTCATAATTATTTCACTTGATTCGTAGTTCGTTTCCAAAGGTTCGGGATGAATTCGGGACTTTATAATGCTTTTATTCATTTATAAATGTTACAGGGGTAATTTGGTAATTTTGCCACTTGTCATAAGGTTAAATGAAATTCTTAAAATTATTTAGGATCATAACATGTGCATTGTCAGAAGTTTGAAATTTATTTGATACATTATAAGCCTTTAATTAAATTTTAAACTAGCAGGGGCATTCTGGTAATTTTACATGCTTTATAAATTTTAGGTGTTACAATCTGTGTCCGATTTCTCATCAGTATAAGCATGACGTTCGAATGTGTGTGACCCTATATGGGTTCATTGAGGTAGCCTTTTGACAGTACGTAACAAAATCTGTCACAATATAGCTAACATAGATATAATCCGCAAGGGTTAAAATAAGAGGTTAGACTGTATATAGGTTTAGTCACCTGGCCTTGGAATGTGTGCAACCCTATATGGGTTCATTGAGGTAGCCTTTTGATAGTAGGTAACAAAATCTGTCACAATATAATTAACATACATACAATCCGCAAGGGTTAAAATAAGATATTAGATTGTATATAGGTTTAGTCACCTGCGATTTAGTAACGGGATAAAAACATCTGTAAAAATATAGGTAAGGAACATAGTAAAATATTAGATGATATATGAGTTCAGTCTGTAAAAACAGAACTGACTGTATATAGGTTTACTTACCTGTGGTTTACCAATATATTACCGTCTGCATGCGGTTGCATCAGAAAGGTAAGGGAATCAGATTTGAGAGTATCTGTTTATTAGACACTATGTGGGTTAACTGGTCTGTGCGTTGTTAAGTGCACACAAAAGAAGTCTTTGTAGGTATGGTCTCTTTTGCTGTCTATAGGACTGCACATATAGTTGGTAAATCAGATGTAGCAAAGTCTGTTTCTGATTTTTTGTTAGCATAAGCATGGTGGTAGAATGCGTGTCACCCTATATGGGTTTACTGAACTGGTGTTTTGACAGCAGTTAACAAAATCTGTAAGAATATAAATGAGACAGATAGACTTGGTAAGGGTTAAGATAAGATATGAGACCCTATATGTGTTTAGTTACCTGTGGTAATCAGTAATAGGCCAACGAAAGAAAACATCTAAAAGTATAACTGATCCTATATGGGTTTAGTGACATGTGCATTAGGATTAGGAAGCAAAATATGTTTATTGGATCCTAGGTGGGTTCATTGTTCAGTTATTTGTGATTGAGTAATAAGGGAGAAAATTTGTAAAAATATAGGTAACAAATATAGCAACATAATAGACGTTACATGTAACAAATATAGCAACATAATAGACATTACATGGTGCCAGTAATGTGCTAATCAGTAATAGGGTAAGCAAAGAAAACATCTAAAAATAGAACTGATCTTATATTTCTTCGAGAGAAAATTAGTGTTTGGTTCAGGCCTATACAACGTCTAAGTATTAGAATAATATATTCTGTTTGCTGTATCTGTGGTTGAGTGATATGCATAAACACTAATACAGAAATGTGAAAGAATATGTGCAATGTGTTTGTTATGAATAAGACCTGGGTTCTGATAATGGTTTCTAAAAAGTCCCTGTAGACGATATTTTTTGTTGTATTCGGTGGTCTGTTGAGTTGATCTTTGATGAGGATTTTTAGCCCGTCAGGAGATGTGGCTCTTGAAAGTGCAACGTATAACTGGCCATGGCCAAAAATGGGTTCTGGTAAGTACACACCGATCTTGTTGAGTGACTGGCCTTGGCTTTTGTTGATGGTCATTGCGTAGCACACTTTGACTGGGAACTGCTTCCTTTTGAATATAAATGGCAGATGTTCGTCTCTGTTGAACAGGAGAATTCGAGGAAGAAATACTTTTTGTAGTATGCGAGTACCGGTAACAATTCTGACTTCGATTACTTTAGCAAGCATCTGTGTTACGATCATGCGTGTTCCATTACAAAGACCTCCAGTTAAATTCAAGTTTCTTAGCAACATAACAGGGGCGCCTATTTTGAGTTCAAGCTTATGTGGCGGGATTCCTTTGAATGATAGCGTGTTAAGGTACTCTGCTGGATATAGCAATTCTGTGGCTCCTCTGTCATTTCCGCGTGGTATAGCTTCATCGTTACTTGTATATACATGACTGGGAGCACATAACATTTGCAGGACATCTGAGTTAATAGCGTCAGCGGTATCATTTTTTGGACAAACAATTGCTTTTTCTTGCAAGGATTCAGCAGTTGGTGACTGAAGAATGGTGTCAGGATATATGAATCGTATAAGTTGCATCCTTGCGTCATTACTATCTGGAATACAATACATATCGGGTATATGTATCCATGAGGTATCTCGGGGATCTGATTGATCTGGTTGACCAATAACACCATTCCCTATGTTGACTAACCATTCAGAAAATGCTGCAGTTGCGACCAATTGATGGGAAGGTGTCTCTGTTCTTTTCAGGCGCATATTTTCAGTCAACAGATGAACTCTGAAATGTTTCCACAGATATGATTCAGTGATACATGAGGAAATAATTTGCTGTTTTGTACCTTTTTTCTTTACTGGTAAAGTTTGTCTGAAATCTCCACCGAGGATGACTGATTTATTGCCAAAAAGAGCTGTTGGTGTATCTAATAGATCTCGCAAGGTCCGGTCAAGGGCCTCAAAACAATTTGCGATCATTCATAGGCGCCTCGTCCCAAATTATCAGATCTGTTTGTATCAGTAACTCAGCCAGCTGAGTATGTTTTTTTATAGTGCACATAGACTCGTTCGTCACATCTAGTGGCAACTTAAACCTTGAATGAGCAGTGCGGCGTGATGGTAACAACAATGAAGCAATCCCGAAAGAAGCCACTGCAAGAACTATCTTTCGCTCTGCTCGTAGGGTGTAGATTATGCTCTTCCATACAAAAGTCTTTCCAGTGCCACCGTAACCATATACGAAAATTAGCTTTTGTCTGTTATTTCTTACACCTTCGAGATTAGCATCAAACAGCTGCCGTTGCTGAGTATTGAGATTTGGTACCAAACGATCTCTTTCAGCAGTCATAGCTTCTGTATTATAGCTTCGCTCTTCCATAACTGTTCTGTTTCGCAAAATCTGTAGCAGGCGGCGTGCAGGCAGGTGGATACCAAAATCTGTAACCGATTTCCCATGAGACCTAAGAATAGGCTCCAGCTCGTAGAGGACCCCATTTTGCAGTTCTTCATCAGTCAAGGTAATTCGGGGCATCTGGAATAGGTGTGATAAGATTGCAGGTATATCATCACTCATAAGCTTCCAGTGCTTATTCCAAAGAGAGACTGGATTAGTAACATCACAGAAGATAAGAATTTGAGAGAACAGCTGGCGTATCTCTGCTGCTGTAGCTGTTAAGGCTGCTTCTAAAAGAGCAAGCGACCATTCTCCGTCATCTGCTAACAAACCCATTGCTTCACACGCTGATCTATTACTTGGATAAAGGCGGCCTTCAACTGTACGTATGGCAGAGAATGATGCACAGCCCTTCTGGTGGCAAAGTAAAAGCCTTTGGTAATACAAATCACCAGCGCTAGGATGTATGTATGCTAACCTACCAATCGAAGGCTTGTTAAGGTTTCGTCTAGGTGACCAAAACTTTTGAGCAAGATTCCAAACAAATTCAGAAGGAAAGTCTAGATACGTCAGATGGTGACCGAGTGTAGACCGAGAATTAAAGTCTAACCACAGTGTTAGGGTGGTTTTCTTGTTACTTGGATTTTCAGCAACAGAGTGTAAACTTTCATTTGCTCTGAAAGTTACACGTTGCATATTTTGAAGATGAACAGCCAGTATTTGCACAGGCGGATCTCTGTAGTGAATATCAAATCCTAGCAATCGCCAACAGGCCTCGTGTGGACCAATGTATCTTGCATCTAGATAATTGCTTATCTCATCAATTCTAATTGCAGGTGTCTGGCTTGTTGAAGGCGTGTTTCTAGTGGATCTTGTTATCTGCGTGACAACTCGGTCTGTGCCTTTTGAAATATACTTGAATAAATACTTAATCAACGTTGTCTGTTCACAATATTCTACATTGATGTGTGCATAAAACCTGGTAAGAAGCATCATGTTATATGGCACGACATAGCTATTATCCAACTCAACGTTTTGGACAGTAGCAATGTCTCCCGAAGGCCGCCTGCGATAATGTACATAGCCGTTTTTGTCAATAGAAGTAGCATCAGCATATGGTTTAGGAAACCCTTTTGTGCATGAATCAGTTGCCTTCATACATGGCGCTGATCTATTTGCGATGCCACATGGACCATGCATCATAAATTCGGTAACTATTCGATAACCTTCTGGGTCAACGTGTCTACCAGGTAATTCAGCCGATATATATCGGTCGATATCTGCATGTGAGTGCACTCTTGAAGCTTCTTTTATCCACAACAACAAATGACAATGTGGCAGGCCACGCTTTTGAAATTCAACCGTGTACAAAACTGAAAAGTTAAACATAAAAATTGGGTCAGATACAATGTACAGGGTTTATGTATAGGTACATACTAATAAAAACTGAAACTTACTCGCTGCAACTGCTCCAAATGGTCTTCCGTCACGGAGATACGCAATCAGTAGATGAATTTTCTGCTCGAAAACTCGGTCGACAACATCTGGCCTATCAGCAACATTAACGTGCGGAAACTGCTCCATATATTCTGTAATTTCTGGCCATTTGACATTGCATGTAAATGTGATGAAGAAAGATGGGTTTCCATAAACCCGGCAAATTGCGAGTGCATCAAGATAGTGGCTGTACATATACCGTGGGCCACCGACGAATGATGCAGGAAGGATTGTCCGCATCCCTACATCCGAACCATTCCGATCACCGCGTGCAATTGCATCATACACTCCTGAAAGGTAATCGTTTCTGATATCATTCTGGTGGTCACGAATGTAATCTAACCGATACTGCTCCACACTACAATAAGCTGTGACTACATATTGTTGAAAGAGCCTTCCGGACCGTGTCAGTAGGCTATATTCCTGAAAGCGATCATGCAATTGATATGTGTAGTACATCTTCATTGACATCTTTTTCGTTTGTTCCACTGCTTGAGTATCCGGGTTCCATAAACGTAGGCCAATGTGGAAACCATCTTCACCGAAAATGAAAATTAGAGGAAACTGGAATGACATATAGCAAGGATGCAATTTGCTAACTCTTTGTGGTTGGCTTGAACGTTGCTGAATAACGATATCAAACTCAGTGCCTATATCAGGACCTCCTTCATAAACAATAGCTCCAATAGAATCGCCAGAAGGCAGCTCATGTTGTCGTGAACCCTTGACTGCAAATAAGCGTATCTTGAAATCAGGAATGTCTTCAGCATTCAGTAGGTTTCTTGCTGTCCTAAATAAACGAACCAACTCATTGTGCTCATCCAGAACCTGAATCAACCCATTAACAATTTCTGGCCTTAAATTTTGACCGCCATCTTCAAAATGGGTCAAACGATTCTGAATTTAATTTTGTGTATCAAAGATGTATAACTGCAAGAACCGTGGGTCAGTTTCTTCAGTCGGACAAAGAGAACCTATCCAATGATAAATCTGGCCCGATATTTTGAACACATACGGGCCACAACCTCTGTTTACCGATTCATCGGTTTGAACTCCTAACGAAGTCATAGCAAACATCGAGTTATAAGCTCTGACATTCTCCATGAAATGGCGGTCTGTGAACAATTGGTTGATATATGCAGGGTATTCGGATTGATGTCGCAAAACTACTTGACCACCCATGCAACATCTGTGATAGGTAGGGGATGCACGGCTTCCATGTTTGATCCTTTCTTCAAACCAAAAAAGCGCCTTGCAATGACGACAGACCCTGTTACATGCCCCTAAAGACACATATGCATCTGGTGGTCCTGTAAAGGCATTAAAAAAAAAACTATATAAAAATGAAGGTTAAAAGGAATAAAACAAACAGAAATAACGTGCCATATAGCAAGGAAACATAATTAATAGTACCTGTACGTTGGCGGTTAATACCAGTTCTTTGTGTTCTCGCTGCTCGCCTAGCGGTCGATATAGGATTTGTAACCGTTTGAGAACCGTTAGGAGGAGTAGAGGACGGACTTTGAAAGTGCGCATTATAGTTAGAAGATGCAGTAGGAGGAGGGTCAGATTCAACTGCGAAAAGAGCAACAAATGTTACCTACAGATAAAAGTCTCATATAGCAATAAAACATAATTAATACTACCTGTGTGTTGGCGGTTAACGGCAGTTCTTTGTATTCTCATCGCTCGTCTAGCACTCGATACAGGATTTGTAGATGTTTGAGAAGTGTCAGCAGGAGCAGAGGGCATATTTTGAAAGTGCGCATTATAGGCAGAAGATCCACCAGGAGTAGTTTCAGGTTCAACTGTGAAGGCCAACAGTTAAAGTTAGACAGAGGAAGCAAAATCAGAAGCATAAAAAAGGGTGTAAAAAGCAATAAAATACAGATATATACAAATGACAATAAGAAAATGTACAGCACCGGTTGTTGCCGACGGTGATACATCATCTACCTTCTGTTTTCCTTTTCCAGCAACAGCCGTTTGATCTGAGACACTACATCGATAACCTTCATGGCGCTCATTAATTGATATACCATTAGAACATCTGGCAGGAATTGTGGAAAGAACATCGCCGTTGGTATCATACAAAGAAGTGTCACTATCCATGAATTCAGCAACGTCACATGGAGGAATCATTATACTCTCACAAAACGAATTTTGCATATCAACTGTTAGGAAGCCACCACCAGTATTAGAAACCGAACGCGGGCGTATATCTGCTGCCATATCTCGTATGAAAGAAATGCGCCGTAAGCAAACATAGGCAACCGATGAAAAATGAAACTGAAAAATAAAAGATACAGGACGTTACCAGAAGAGGTGGCGGTTTCCAAATGCATTGAAACAGGCATACCAACATGACATGGACCTGCAAAATAAGAGATGCGGGTAATAATTATACACACGAACAAAATACAAACATAAAGAAATAGCAATAAAAAAAGATACGGTACCAGTTGCTGCTGACAGTGGGATGCGATCCATATTTTGTTTCCCTTTTCTGTCGGTAGTTGTAGACAGCGGAAAGGCACGGAGACAGTCCTGACGAAGTTCAGTAATCGATATACCATTCGAAGATTTTGTAGGCATGGCAGGGACAAGCGTTGATAGCAACGGAATTATGTCCCAAGGGATCGTTACAGCGTAAGGAATCGTCAACACACATGAATTCAGCAAGATCACATGCAGGAAGCATTATACTTTCACAAACTGAAGTAGGTGTATCAATCATAAGAAACTCGCCACCGTTATTAGCATCTAAATCAGCGGCCACATCTATAACACCACCAGGGAGCAGCCCCTCACCAAGATCACAGCCAACAGACCCGTTTCCTTCTAATGATCGTTTACAACTATTTCTACGGACACCTTTAGTCTTAGTCCTCATACTCAACAAATAACTATATTTTTTAGTTATGGGGCAAGGTTTTATTTCGATTTCTTAGGTTTTCACTCTCATGACAAATTACACAAACAAATGACAAAGTGCAAAAATTATTACAATCACCTATACAGATAAGGCGATTACTGATTCGCAGAACTATTCATGACAAATCAAACAAAATCATAGATTACACAAATGTTCACAAATCAGCCGGTATAACTAAACACAAACAACAACATACCACAAATGACACAAATAACTACAACTACTTAATGGCAAGCGACACAGTTGACCACAAATAACTATAAACAAAAAAAAATAAAACAAACACACGAATACACAAACCTAACGTCTTCTGATTCGGCGCGACAACAATCCTCAAGCCCTCCAAAGCTGAACAATAAAAAAATAACCAAATAAATAAATAGATAAGGCATCAACGTGTAGATCGTAAGAAGCAAATACACAAACCACATAAAGCACAAACGTATCGCCCTCCGGCAATAAACGCGCAGCAGCAGCCGATCAAAGCCGACGAAGAAGATCTACACAACTACCAAGAAAAGCACAGGGAAGAGACACGTATAAATCTCTAGCGAATTCTATCATTTGTTAGAACTCGGGTAAGGCTAAAAGAAGCGAGGGAACAAACGAAAGGGGAAAAGCGGGAGCCCACAGCCCAAAACCGAGCCCAACACTGCTACAACAACTGTAGCAAAACTCGACGCTAAATTATATATAGTATGATATTGTTACTTAAATATTAAATTTGAGATCTGAATTCTTTGTATGTATTACAAAATATGATTTCTAATAATTTATAAGCTGGGTTTTTAATTAATTTCGTCGAGCTTTCAGTTTACGATTCAACCATTTATGTATCCAATACCGGCTTTCGGTAGGCTAACTATTTCTTTGTTCGGACGGTTGAATCGGTCGAGTCAACCTGAATTTTAAAACATTAAAGTTCTATTTTAGTTATCCGACTATTTATCTAATTACACATTGTTACTTAGTTTCACACGAGGACTTGAAATCTAAATAATTATATGTATTATTATTAAGGGTTGAGCATAGCGGATCGCAGACTCAATCATGTTGTTTGATAATTTGATTTTCAGTCCAGTCGGTTTTTGAACCCCGGTCAATTTGAATAATGTTATGTTATTTTTTAATTATTTGATATTCGTTTGATTACATTTTGCGGAACACTTCTATTTCTAATTGTGTGTGATCATATGTTTCTTTCTAACAACTTATTGCGTAATATATAAATCGTTATTTGCTTTTTTTTTCTTTTCTTTAGAAATACCCGAAAATTTCTCGTGTCTTTTAGTCAATACAAGTATACAAGCCACTTCAACTTCTTCTAGCCCCACTTTTCTTTTTCTCCATCAACAACCACCATGACCAGCCTCCATAAATCCGACCACCCTTGCTGGAGACAAAATAGCCCATATCAAAGTACCAGCCTTTTATGATTTCTTTACTAGAGCAACAAAAAATCATCCACCGCACCAACTGATGTGTTAAGAAATCTTTAAATTTATAAAACTAGTTTTATCCGATTATTTTGACTAACACATGGGTAAAGTATAACCCTCATTGTAATCTAGTAAACAGGTAAGATCAGATCGTCCCAAGGGATTGGTGAAAATTCAGTTTAACAAGTGTTCACAGAAAAGTCCAAAGATTGTCACTTATCAATAGACTAGTAATTTGGTTGATTTAAATTTGTAACAAGATTATATTAAAAGTATGTTTGTTTAGGCTGAGAAACATGAGAGTTGAAAGAGGTCGTTTTCCCTTCAAAAATAATTTATAAAAATGGAAAAGACTATACGAACCTTAATACTAAAGTATATTGGTAAGTATTGATCTCCCGAGCATCGTTTCAAAGGAGTGGTGAATTGAAGTTCGTTAATCGAGTTTCGTTTGATGCTTAGTTATCAAAATATTTTTGGTTTTTATAAAAGATTTTAAAAGCTAAATTGATTAATAAAAGAAAACTACAAGCAAAACAATAATATAAGATCTAAAATATGATAATAAAGGATATGCTTATCAAGTGAGGCAAAAATATCATTAAGTGTGAATTAGAGTTTAAAGTGATGAATTAATACCCGTTAAAAGAAACTATTTTCTCACAACGTTGGTTTATTTTGAAAACAATCCTTTCTCTAATCTGTTTCCTTTGATAACAAATCCTGCTGGAGCGTTTATAAACCCGATAAGGTATCTATCGTGAAGGGCTAACCTAGGCTCTGATACGCACTCTTCACTCTTAACCTGTCTATGATACCATAATTGTAACACCCCAACCCGACAAGGGCTAAAATGCTACATTAGAGTATTTGCACTAGATTAATTATTCCTAGGAAGGGCTACTGAAGGCTTGAGGGACCAGACTCGAGTTAGTAATGCTTCGCACCTCCAAACCGATGAGTAAGCTGAACAACTATTCGAGCTTGGAAGATGTGTTTTTGGTTAAATTAGGTTAGGGAGCTGTTTATTGAAGGACCTGAGAAGTTCTATGACTAATGGATTAGTTATCATGTGGGAAGAGAAATCCTGAAACTTTAGACCAGGAATTTGTGTGTTCCGTGTGAATGTTCCGTACAACAGTGTTGGGCGTTTTGGCGTTTGAGGAAGATTTAGTTCACGACACGTTAGACCTTAGATTTATTCTGATCCGTGCGTTTATTCTACCTATTCCATTAGATTTCTGATACGTTTTGTTATTCTGATATGTACTTAGCTGATCGTCGATACGAATATGTTACCCACCTCTATATGAAACTCTTGAGACGGTTGGTAATTTCGATATGTGCTTATCTGATTATTAGCCAGTTCCTCAGTTCACTTAGAATCTCGATAGAGTTGATGAGGTTATATCGTTTAGCACTACCTCCGTAATTGTCGCATGTGTTTCATGTATCTCTCAGTGAGATTTCAAATATCATCTGTCATGTATATGTTTCGCATTCAGATTTGTTATGATTTGTCTGTTATTGATGAACCTGAGACTATTTTGTAGCGTCAGGATCGGGTCATGAAAAATTGAAGAATTATACGTATATGTCATCCACACATCTTTCTGCGATTCGATACGTTTCCATCTGATCTGTCTACTCAAATTTCGAGGACGAAATTTTTCTCTTTGAAGGGAAGAGTTGTAAAACCCTAAAATCTGAAATCACAATTTATTTGACAATTTAAATTTTGACCTAAGTTTGATAATAAGTATTTGGCAATTAAAACTATACACTATTAATTAAATCACAAATTAAAACGTATAGAACTTAAGTATGACATAATTTTGGTTCACTTCTTAAATTGTGCTACATAAACGAAAATCTTGGACCCTTTTATTTCACACATTAATTTAATGTGATCATAACCATAAACGAAAATCTTGGACCCTTTTATTTCACACGTTAATTTAATGTGATCATAACCATATTGAAAATTCAACTTTAGAATCGGCCTTCCCAAAATTATAGCCAAAATCACGGCTTCTTGCAATTTATAAGATATGCGCTTCTTTCTTATCTCCCCAAATCCCATAATATTCGACTGAGTAATTGTACATTCCACCTATAAAATCACTTAAATACTCAACCTAGTCAACCTCTAAAAATAAATAAAACCTCCAATGGCCTCAAACCAAATTCTGTGCAAATAAAGGATGACTTAGAGAGAAGAAGAATCCTTCCTTGGATTCACGTTGTTTCTTAGCCTGCGACCTTAGTGATATTCGCGTTCGTGTCCTAGACTTCGGTTTCTCTCATTCTAGTTCGACGCCGGTTCGGGTCGTCGTCATGTTGGGGTAAAGCTAAGTTTTATTCGTCCGAGGGTTTCATGTTTCAGTTTGTCCATGGGTGAGTTATGGATGGACTGTGATTGCTAGTTAAGAGTCAGTTCGTGATTGACGTATGTTCATTTGAGTTGTGGTTCTGTCATGGCTGGTGGAGTCTTGTGTTCGAGCATGTGCTTACGGTTTCGATCTATCGTCCCTTGTTCTTGTGTTCCTCTCGTTAAACCGACATAAGGTATTCCCATATCTGTTAATGTTCTCCTTGTTCGTATATTGATCTCTTCATATATACATATATATCCATGTCACGTTATGTTCTACCTCTATTTCTGTTTAATAAAAGACACATATTGATGAAGATCGCATGCCTCATAAAGAAATGAATGTATGCATGATATATGAAGAATGTCATACTGAGATATATTGAGATATATAAAACGTATAAATCAAATCATTGACTAAACGTATGCATCAAAGGAAAAGTATGCATGACATATAAAGCATATCAATGACTAACCTATACATGTCGCATGATATCATAAAAAAAAAACTTTATAACATTCGATCTCGGTTCGGTTTTCTGGACGAATAAGATTAATACATAAATATACACCATTGAGTTGAGTATAAGAATAATTATATGATCTCATTAATACGTTCTAGATCAGATTATTAAAACTTAAACAAAAGAAGGGTCTGGTTTAGTTCGAAAGGTTTTGATCTGTGGATGTTTTTGTGTTCTTGTGTCATTTCTAAATCCGATCTAAGGTATCTCGACCCCTTGTTTCCTGTTTATACGACTATATATATGTACTCATAAACCGCTTTAAAAACTTGGTATACGTATGGTTAAAGGTCACATAAAATCACGAAATTATGGAACCTATACATGTCGATCTGGTTTCAGTTTGTGCTTTTCGAATCAGCCCTCATGCACACCTACTTCTGGTTATCTAAACAATGAGGTGATCTCTTTATTACATTCGAAAAACCTGATTTAAGCTTAACAAAATAAAAGAGGGACGGGTGTATTTTAAGTCATGAACAAGGATTAAATTTGGATAATGTAGGGTCGTTTGTAGTGGCATATGGGTCGAGTGTGGTTCGAACTAAAGAAGGAACAGAAAGGATTGTGTTTGGTCTAGTTATTACATGCGCATGGTTCTGGTTAAATAAATGTCGAATGGTGCATTTGTTGGGTGAAATTGGAGTGTCGAAAGTGTGATGTATAGGGATGTAGACGTGTGAGTGTGTGGGGTGAATGGGACCTAGAGGAAGTAACACATTAAGATTATGATGTCTAACTATTGTTGTTGTCAAAATGATGTGCTTGTGCGAGCGTTTCGAGGGGATAAAACATGTGTTCACAAACTGATTTTTGAAAAGGTGTAGTGTCCCGTTTGAATTATAAAGGTGTGTCTCGGTGTTATTTTAGAGCCGTGAAGTAATGAATGGTGTGTGTTTCGTATCAAGCTTAACTTATTGGAAATGCGTTAAAAGTGTTCATTAAATCGGCTAAGCCTAATTTGTCATTTATGAAATAGATTTACAATATAAACCATAAGCTTAAACATTTGACGTAAATAAACCTTAAACTTGGGTAATTTACACTTTAAACCCTAATATTGGACTATTTACATTTTAAACCCTAAACTATGATAAGTTGTCATAATAAACCCTAAACTGTGAAATTGTCATTATTAGCCTATAGCTTTACTTAAATAGCAATAGTAACCTAAATATGGAAAGTTACTAAGTATGGAAACCTGCTAAATATGAAAACTCACTAAAAATAGAAAGTTTCTAAAAATAGAAAGAAACCTTAAATGGGAAACCTAAATTATGTAATCTGATTAAAACGAGCTTATAAGTAATACGTGATTATTAATTTGTATAGGTTCGGTGAAGAAGGAGTGACTTTCCGTTTCTCTGTGATCCATCTTTTATCTGTTTGTCTAATTGCATAAGGTACAGATATTCTGACCTTTCTTATAAGGTTTCTCATGATCCCTTTCATATCTTTTGATTTACTTAACTTCTGATTATGAACCTTTACTATGTTCTCTGATTATGAACCTTTACTATGTTCCCTGATTATGAACCTTTGCTATGTTCCCATTGATTATGAACCTTTGATTATGATATTTCTGATGACCTTAGATTCTGTGTCATTACTATGGCATTCTGTTGACTTTCAGTTTGATACCCGAGCTATCACTAGTCATGGGGGTTCCATGACCATGTCATTGATGCACCAATGGCATGACTCTATGGTGGGGGAGTGATGACCCATCACGTCCCTTTTATTATGTATTATGATTGGCCACAATGATTACGATTTCTGCAGGGGCGTATGGATGCATCCTAGATCTGATATGTTATGTTATATGTTATATTTCTGGTGATTGGTACTGTGTGTAATACATGCCCTTCACAACTCTGGGAGCTGATCACTCCATTATGTTACTTATGGTTACTTATGAAGATTATGATTATGATGTTATGATATGATATGTTTCTGGGCTCGTGGTAGATTTCTGATAACCTTTACACCTTTGATACATTTGGATATACCTTCTGTTATTCCCCAATGCACCATATTCTGTTTCGACCAACACACCACCATCTCTAGAGTATTTGCACTAGAGTATTTGCACTAGATTAATTAATTGATTATCCTAACGGCTTTTGCCCGTCAAAACAACAAACTAAATAAATCTAAAATAATCCGAAAATTATTAATCAACAATCTTCAATACCCATTTAAAAAACTATTTTCTCACAACGTTGGTTTATTTTGAAAATAATTCTTTATCTTGGTAAAAATTACTAGATTAAATTAATTACCCTAACTGTTTTTCCTCGTCAAAATAACCAAAAATCAATCCAGGTAACCGAAGATTGTTAATCTATAATTTCTAAGTTTTCACACTTAAATCTCAAATCACTGTTGACATAAATAAATGCCTAAAAACATTATCAATATTTATTCATATCTCTATGTTTTGATGATCACAAAATGTAAACTCATTAAAACATAAACTTATAAATTAAACAAGTACTTAGTTGTAAATATTCACTTCTACAACTAAAATCACTTAAGGTATGAATGAACTAATGCTTAATGCATTATATGATCAAAGAAACATTTTCTTAATAACTAGATTTTTTATAAAATATCAAAAACATTTTATATATTTTTGAAAAACATTTTTGGTATTAAAGAAAAATGTTTAATCTTTTATAAAAATATGAATTCAAATTTTTAACCAAAATCAGTTAAAATGTTTCAGAAAAACCTTCCCCACAAAAGGACAAATCTGGGCAACGGACACCTTGGGCGGCCCCCTTAATTTTACTAGGCGGCCCCCTTAAAATTAAGGGGACCGCCCCCCTATTTAAGGGGGCCGGCCACGCTCCAGTAGGTCTCCAGCTGTCCAGTTTTTCTCCTATAAATACCAGCCCTCTCCTGGATTTTTACTCACCCTTTTGCACTAAAACTTTCGGTTGTAAATCTCATTTCATATCTTCAAAAAACCTTTGATCATGTAATCTTAAGAATTGGTTTCCAAGTGATCCAAGCTTCCACCATCCAAGTGCAAAAGAAGAATACTTCTATCAATCAAGACTAGAAGTATTACAACTTAGTAGCATCTTTGATGAGTGTCTAAATACTCATCATTTTTGTCGTATCTAAACTGCCAAAACATCCAAAAACACTCAGAAATGCATCAAAATACTGAAAATATCCCAGGGATTGTGTTTTATATGTTTCAAATGCAACAAGATTGAAAACAAGTGAAAAACGAACAAAGTTTGCAAAATTGGCAGTTTCAGTCCCTCAACTTTCAAAACTTGTCAAATTTAGTCCCTAGGCATATTTTTTGCAAGAAAAGTCACCAAATGTCCTTTTTAAATCATAAGTTGTCATATTTAGTCCTTTGGTGAAAAGTTTCAATAATTTACAAGTTTGGTCCCTGCACTTTTAAAAATGACATAAATAGTCCTTGGGAAATATTATTGTTGGAAATATCATGTATGGTCCCTGGATTATTGGAACATGGCAGGAATTACCCTTGGTTTATTTTGGAAGATGTACAACTTTGGTCCTCCAATTTTCAGAAATTACAAGAATGGTCCTTGTGATTTAACTACAAACCAAACCGGATCTTAAATAAATAAAACAAACCCAACCCTTATTACATACCCAACCCACTAAAATTAAACCCAGTTACTAAACCCAGCCCACAAGCCCAAACATATACCCGACCCAACCTTTTTTATTTAAACCAAAACGTTTGACCCTGGTCAAACGCTTCTTCTACCTTCAAACCGCCAAAATCAAAACCATACCACCCAAGCCCATGGTTTTCTCTGCTCTATCACCTCAACCCCCCACCTCATCACCAGCTGTCTACCCACTCCCTTCCACCTCCACAATCACCCAAAAATCATTAATTGATAAAAACCTGCTCGAATCCACTACTATGACTTTTGGCACCAAAAATGGTTTGAGTGGCTGAGATGATTTGAAGACCATCCAAAGGCTGGGATTTGTTCAGAGGGTGAAGGCAAATGAAACCCTAATCTTGTACTATAAATAGAAGCAATGTATAAGCTTAAAGTAGTAGTAGTTAATTTTTAATAGACGTATTTCTTACTCAGTATTTGCTTCTTGTAATTTATCATTTCCAGTTGTTAATTCAAGTTAATCTAAGTTATAATAATCTTGTTCCAAGTTATCTTGTGTTAAAATTCAATATTGTTCAAATTTGCATGTTTCTGTTAAGCTTATTAAGTTCGAAACCATATTAAGAAGCTCTCACAAGCTCCAATACCCTGTATATGAGTTTATACAAGCTTAATATAGCTTGTTATAAGCTTATATTAGATTCTAGTTAATTTGATCTTGAAGAATCAAGAAAGTCAACATAAGTCAACACAAGCTCTCATTAAGCTCTTCTGAAGTTAAAAGCTGTTCTGGAAGGCTTTTTGTGGTTTTCTAGCTTGTGTTAACAAGCTAGATTGGTTCTGTTCTAGTCCTGCTATCCCAATAGCCCCACCTCAGTTGTAAGCAAAATATCAAGTTTTGCTTTATTTTCTTAGTTACTGTGCAAGTGCTTAATTGTAGCTTAATTTCATTAGTTCTCAGCTTGTTAGTAGTTTACAAGTTATATTTCATTCATCTTTTCAGTTTTAAATAGCCATATTTCTGTTTTACTCATAATCACTCAAAAAGTCAAAAATAACTAATATTAGTATATCTCATTAATCTGCTTATTTATAAGTTAAAAGTTGTTAATTAGTGCTTTAATAAGTTAGTTAACTCATTGGAATCAGTAAACATAAGCTTAATCTACCTGTGCTAGTTCAAAATCCCAACACAGTCCTATAAAGGAGTGTTTGGTTCTAAGCAGTCAACAAGTCAAACCTTTATTTACTGTACATTTACCATTCTCCCAACTTTGTTCTAGCTTAACTCAGTCCTTATAAGCACTTTCTAAGAATTTTTAAGTCATATAGATAGGTATAGCATATTTACATAGGTTGTGATCATTTTAGCCTTCAAAAAGCTCAAATAAGCCATAAGCAATTATAAGCTCTTTTGACCCTTTTTCATTGCTTGTCTGAGTTCCTTGTGAACCATTTAGAGTAGCTACAAGAGTTGGTTTGAAAGCCTTTGGCTTGTGCTCATCTGCACAACCCTGCACATCAGCAGACTCAGTATACACTGAGTTGCTGAAGCAGCTGAACTCACCTCCTTTGTGGCTTATCCACATAAGCTATGGCCATGCTTTTTGGTTTTCTGAATAGCTCATACTACTAGCTCACTTTTTCCCCCATATTATTCAACTTAGGAGCTTATTTGAACTGCTTTAATTGCCTTGCAAGTTGGCCAATTTCCTGAGTTTCTGCTGAAGCTTTGCATCTGCTAATCTTTTTATCAGCTTAATTACTTGTGCTTATTTGTGTTTTTCAGTTTTTTTAAGCTTATATAAGTTGTTTGTTCCTGTTCTGAGCTTTTGGTTATTTTTCTAGCTTTTTAGCTTATTTCTAGCTTATTTGCATACTGCTTATCTGCCCAAATCTGCTTATTGGGCTTAGATAACTTCTGCTTTTATTTTTCATAGCTTTTAAATATTAATTTAGACTTATCCTGAATTTTTCAGATTTTTCCTAAGTCATTTGATATTTTTAATCTTTTTAATTAGTTTCTATTAGTAATTAAATCATAATAAATAGAATAATAATCAGAAAAATATAATTTTAATTTTCATAATTTTCTTTTGTCACTTTTAATCCAGGAAAAATATAATCATATTATTAGACCTTAAGAAAATCAAAAATAGAAAAATAGTGATAGCTTCTATTTAATAGAATTTATCTTTTTAAATTTTTAATTAAGTAATTTTCATTTTTATAATTTTCTTAGCTTCTTTTCACTTAATAATATTTTTAGAAAAAGTTTTAGATTTTTCTTTGTTTATTTAGTATTTATTATAATTTAAATTAGTTTTAAATAATTATTAAGTAATAAATAATTAATAATAATTAAATAAAAAGTATAAAAAATATAATTTACGTTTTTAAATAAGTTTTAAGTAATTTTACATTTTTAGGTTTTAAATTTGATATATTTCAGTTTTTGTCCCATTTTAGATTTCCTGTTATGCATTTCCAGTTTCATTTATTCGCGTTTAATTCTTTTATATATATTTGTTTGTTTTTCATTCGTTATTTAGAATTATTAAAAAGCAAAATCTCATATCATATCATCAGTCACTCTAATCCTAGCTTTTCACAGTTTGCCCATTCACACCTCGTTGGGAAACGATTCGGGTAATTACTTACCTGTCTTCACACTACACACGAACGTGAGTTTTTGCAAGTATCCTTTTTCACAAAGGGGTGATTTGTAATTATTCACGCGTATCTGCTGTCTGCATTTATTTATAAGTGTATTCAGCACGGATCAAAATTTTGGCGCCGCTGCCGGGGAGGTTGTGCTGCGACTATTGTGTAGAGTATAAGCGATTAGTGATTCTAGATCCTTCTTCCAGAAGTTCCTATTTCCCAAAAACAATATAAAAGACAAAAATATTTTTCTTTTCTTTTCTATATATATTATTATTATTATTATCATATAAAAAATAAAAACACCAAAAATATTTTCCGTTTTCTTTGTTTAAATAAATAACAATAAATAAAATTTACCATCGAGAACCAAGACAGAGTACTACCGAACTGGGGGTACGACCATAATAAGTTCCCAAACATTAGATTTAAAACTTGCCTCTGTATCACTTGTGAATATCGGCTCACCTTTGATTCATAAACAAACTATAACGGAGGTTTAAGGATAGTTTGACATTAAATTGTCGGACTGAAAGAAGCGGGTTTTTAAGGAGCATAATTGCCCACCTTTGCTTCTCCGCCACTCTGTGCGTTTATCTTTTAGAGAGCTACCGTACTCTTGTTGATTATTGGTTTAAGTTCACTTGTGTTTTGATTCGTTCTTGATTTAATTAAAATATTTTACTTAGTGCATGCGCACTCGTTCTTCCACGTCATCAAGCCCTTTACGTGAACTCGTAGATATTCCGAGAAGATGTAATCGTAGACGTGCTGCCCAAATAGTCGAACCTGAGATTCGTACTGTTCTCACTGATAATATGGCAACGAACACAAAATGGCTGAAATGCTCCAGGCACCCACCGAGGGTTACGGAGATGCCATCGTTTTACCAGTCATCGATTCTGATCATTTTGAACTAAAAACACATTTGATTCAGCTCGTGTCCACAAACCAATTCCACGGGTTTGAACGAGAGGATCCATATGCACACATTCGTTGGTTCAATAAGTTGACCTCTACAATCAATTACAAGAATGTGCCGCAAACAGTTATCAAATTGATGCTATTTCCATTCTCACTTGAGGGGGCAGCCCGGATTTGGCTGGATAAAGAACCCCCTCGATCCATTGAAACCTGGGAAGATCTCGTAAAGAAATTTGTAAATTATTTCTTCCCTCCATCAAAGACGACTAATCTAAAAAATGAAATTGCTGGATTTCGTCAAGGTTTTGATGAAAACTTCGGAGAGGCATGGGACAGATTTAAAGATCTCCTAAGAAAATGCCCACATCACGATTTCACGGAGTTACAACAGATAAATACGTTTTATAATGGGTTGACCCAAAACGATCAAGATGCACTTAACGCAGCCGCGGGTGGCAATATCTTGAATCGAAAACCTAGAGAGGTGGTTGAAATTTGTGAAAATAAATCAAAAGTTCCTATTTCTAGAAACAAAGTGAATGTTCCTGTTACTCCTGCTGCTTCTTCATCCGGTAACTCATCAGAGTTAGCCTTCCTTACGGATTCAATGCGTTGCATGATGAAGGAGATGAAAGAACTGAAGAGTGAAATTCATAAACCGGAACAAATCAAAGCAATAAACAAAGTGTGTGAAACTTTTGGTGGCCCACATGCGTATTATGATTGTCAAGCAACCGATGCTTCTCTTTAACCAGCTCCCGTAGCTGCAGTAAACCAAAATCAATACCGTCCGCATGCTGAGACTCAGTACCGAGCACCGAATGCTATGGTACCACCTGGTTTTCCACCCGTGTCAAATCAGAATAATCAAAATCGCTTTGTTCAAAATCAGGGACAAAATTTCAACAATTCCCAAAATTTCAATCAAAACCGAGGTCAGAATCAGGGTAATCATAACCAAAAACCATGGAACGTCCAAAATCAAAATCAGACATCCTCAGATGAGTTGCTTAGGCAATTCATAAAATCTCAAGAGGAGACAAATAGAACTCAATATCAGACAAACCAGTTATTGGTTACCCAAATAAATGACATAAAAAAATCATTAACTGATCTACCTTCTTCCTCGGGAGGTCTTCCAAGTAACACTGTTGTAAACCCAAGGGGTGAACTCAAAGCTGTCACTACACGTAGTGGTAAAGCTCATGTTGGACTCAAGGTGATAAAGGACCCGGTACTTCCCACTAACAATGGAAGTGTTAAATACGTCCAACCTATTGTTGTCCAAAATTCTACACCCACAATTGCTCCTCAACCGTTAAGAATAGATCCTACTCTATCACGATTTACGGTTACAATGTCAAGCAAACGTAGTGAGCAAAGGACAGCTAGAGCTTATTCCGATATGCTCAATGTTTGTTCCTGTCAGTGTACTTGATGACAGTGATGATGATGAAGATACCACTTTCGTCAAAGCTATCACCACTCGGAGTGGTGCTGCTTATGAGGGACCATCTGGTCCTATTCCTCCTCCGTTGTTTGAAATGGAAAAAGAGACGGAGGATACAACGGACAAAGTGCAAATTCCAAGCCCACAAAGTACAGCACATGTCCATCCTCCGGTTGTCCCTAAAAAGAAATCCAAACCAGGAGTTGTCTTTGAATCTGTGGAGACTCCTGAAGTTGTAGCCCCTAAATCCAAACCTCATATTCCTTACCCATCGCGCTTAAATGAGCAAAAGCTCCGTGAGAAGGCTAGTCAACAAATGGACAAATTCTTTCAAATCTTTAAAGAATTACATTTTGACATAAGTTTTGCGGATGCTATCATTCTGATGCCTAAATTTGCATCAACAATCAAACACTTGTTAAGCAACAAGGAAAAACTGATTGAAATGGCTAAAACTCCATTAAATGAGAACTGCTCAGCGCTTATCTTAAAAAAGATTCCGGAGAAGCTTGGAGATCCTGGAAAGTTTCTACTACCTTGTGTATTTCCGGGAATGGTTGAATGCTATGCCTTGGCCGATCTTGGTGCAAGCATCAACCTGATGCCTCATTCAGTATGGAAGAAACTTTCTCTTCCGGCTCTTACTACTACATGCATGACTCTTGAGCTTGCAGATCGAACCATATCTCATCCATGCGGCATTGCCGAAGATGTGTTTGTGAAAGTAGGTAAGTTCCATTTTCCAGCTGACTTTGTGTGTTGTCGAATTCGACGCAGATCAAAAGGTTCCTCTCATTCTTGGAAGAGGATTCCTAAAAACGGGCCATGCTCTTATTGATGTATTTAAGCATGAGATCACACTGCGTGTGGGTAATGAAGCTGTTACCTTTAACCATGATCAAACATCGAAGTACTCCTCAAATTATGACTCTAAATCGGTTAACCGAATCGATGTCATTGATATTGCTTCAAAGGAGTACTCTCAAGAAATTGTTGGTTATTTTCATAATTCTGTGAGTGGTGATCCACCCACATCTTCTCTACCTGTCATTTCCGACTCTTCCCCTTCTCTCACTCCGTTTGAGGGAAGTAATTTCAATTTGGAAGAGATCGAGGCTTTTCTCGAGTGTGATTCATTTCTGGAAGGAATTGATGACGCTGAGATTGATCTGGAGGGAGATATTCGTCTTCTTGAGAAATTGTTGAATCAGGACAATTCTCCTCCACTCCCTCCCGTTGAACTTCATAATGAGGAAATCAAATCGGTTGAGAAAAACGATGAATTTCCAGAGGTCGAACTCAAAGACTTACCGCCTCATCTTGAGTACGCATTTTTGGAGGGTGATGATAAATTACCCGTCATTATTGCTAAAGATTTAAATGATGAGGAAAAGATTGCTCTAATAAAGGTCTTGAAGTCACACAAGCAAGCTATTGCTTGGAAACTCTCCGACATAAAGGGTATCGACCCCGAATTTTGTACTCACAAGATTTTAATGGAGGATGACTTTAAACCAGCAGTCCAACACCAGCGAAGGGTGAATCCAAAAATCCACGATGTTATCAAACAAGAGGTTCTCAAACTTCTTGATACAGGATTGATTTATCCCATCTCTGATAGTCCTTGGGTTAGTCCCATTCACTGTGTTCCAAAAAAGGGTGGCATAACTGTTGTCACAAATGAGGAGAATGAGTTGATTCCAACTCGATTGGTTACGGGGTGGCGTGTTTGCATTGACTATCGTAAGTTAAATGATGCCACCCGAAAAGACCATTTTCCTCTGCCCTTTATGGATCAGATGCTTGAGAGATTAGCGGGAAACGAGTACTATTGTTTCCTTGATGGTTTCTCAGGTTACTTTCAAATCCCCATTGATCCACAAGATCAAGAGAAGACTACCTTCACGTGCCCTTATGGAACCTTTGCTTATAAACGTATGCCTTTCGGCTTGTGTAATGCTCCAGGCACGTTCCAAAGGTGTATGATGGCCATATTTACCGATATGATCGGGAAAACGATGGAGGTCTTTATGGATGACTTCTCGGTCATTGGGGATTCATTCGAAACATGTCTCTCCCATTTAGAAAACATGTTGAAGCGGTGTGAAGACACCAATCTTTGTCTAAATTGGGAGAAGAGTCACTTTATGGTCAAAGAGGGCATTGTCCTCGGCCATAAGATATCTAAGAATGGGATTGAGGTTGACAGATCTAAAGTTGATGTCATTGGTAAATTACCTCATCCCACTACCGTCAAAGGTATTAGGAGTTTTTTGGGTCATGCCGGTTTCTATCGTAGATTCATTCAAGATTTTTCTAAAATCGCCCGGCCTATGACTCATCTTCTTGAAAAGGATGCTCCTTTTATCTTCTCACCCGAGTGCATAAAAGCTTTTGAAACATTAAAGAAAAAGCTTACTGAAGCACCCATTCTAGTTGCCCCCGACTGGGATTTTCCCTTTGAGCTCATGTGCGATGCAAGTGATTTTGCTATCGGTGCAGTCCTGGGGCAACGAAAAGCCAAACACTTTCAGCCTATCCACTACGCAAGTAAAACCATGACTGAAGCTCAAACTCATTACACCACTACAGAAAAAGAATTATTGGCTGTGGTGTATGCCTTTGAGAAGTTTCGGCCATATTTGATCTTGACGAAATGTGTAGTGTATACGGATCACTCGGCTCTCAAATATCTCTTTGCAAAACAAGATGCAAAGCCGAGATTGCTCCGTTGGATTCTCCTCCTGCAAGAATTTGAAATCACAATACGTGATAAAAAAGGAGCTGAGAACCTAGCTGCTGATCATCTATCCCGATTAGAGAACCCACACCAAGATGTTTTCGAGAAAAAGGAAATAAATGAAACATTTCCTCTCGAGACACTCAATGCGGTTGCTTTTCGTGGAGATTCTACTACCCCATGGTTTGCTGATTTCGCAAATTACCATGCGGGTAACTTCATAGTGAAAGGGATGTCGACCCAACAGAAGAATAAATTCTTCAAAGATGTTAAACATTACTTCTGGGACGACCCCTACTTGTTCAAAATCTGTGCGGATCAAGTCATCCGACGGTGTGTTTACGGACTGGAAGCTATTGACATTCTCAAAGCTTGCCATGCTGGACCCACTGGGGGCCATCATAGTCCAAACTACACCGCCAAAAAGGTGTTTGATTCTGGGTTTTATTGGCCCACAATCTATAAGGATGCCCAAGATCTCATCAAAACTTGTGAAGCTTGTCAGCGTCACGGAAATATTTCACAACGAAATGAAATGCCACAAAATGCTATTTAAGTTTGTGAAATCTTTGATGTCTGGGGCATTGACTTTATGGGGCCATTTCCATCATCTCGAGGAAATAAATACATTCTCGTGGCTGTTGACTATTTGTCAAAATGGGTTGAAGCAAAAGCTTTACCCACTAATGATGCCCGAGTGGTTGTAAAATTCCTGAAAGCTCTGTTTGCCCGTTTTGGAACTCCACGTGCTATAATCAGTGATCGTGGTACGCATTTTTGCAATGAAAAATTTGATAAAGTCATGCAAAAGTATGGTGTAACTCACCGTCTTTCTACTGCGTATCACCCACAAACAAGTGGACAAGTAGAAGTTTCAAATCGTGGTATTAAAAGAATCTTGGAAACGACTGTAGGAGAAAATCGTGCATCCTGGTCGGATAAATTGGATGATGCATTATGGGCCTTTCGTACCGCTTACAAAACACCCATCGGGTGTACACCTTACAAGCTTGTGTACGGAAAGGCATGTCATCTGCCGATCGAATTGGAGCACAAAGCCTACTGGGCCTTGAAACATGCTAACTTTGATCTCCAAACTGCGGGTGATCACCGTAAAGTTCAAATGAATGAATTAAATGAACTGCGTGATCAGGCCTACGAGAACTCTTTGATCTACAAAGAAAAGACAAAGAAGATTCATGACTCAAAAATAAAGAACCGCGTTTTTAACGTTGGTGATCGAGTCCTTCTTTTCAATTCAAGATTAAAGATCTTCTCAGGCAAACTTAAATCCCGATGGTCTGGTCCATTCACTATTGCAAAGGTTTATCCATACGATACCGTTGAGTTATCTCAAAATGACGGTCCAAATTTCAAAGTGAATGGTCATCGTTTGAAACACTACTTTGGAGAGGACATACCACCCATGGTTGTCCCGGATCTTCAAACTTTCCCCATGAACCAATGAATGCGGGGATCGAGTCAAGCTAGTGACTCGATGATCAAAAACATTAGCAAAACATGGGTTTTCACCCGTGTCTCTGTTTTCTTTCTCTTTTCTACCACCTAGTGTGGGGGAGATGCCCCACATGTTGTATATATGTAAGTAAAAAAAAAAGTGTGTATATAAAATAATGGCTATAAGTATTTCCCTTTCACGTTCTAAGTGTTGGTTTAACAGCCGGTTCTTTGAATATTGAGGGCAATATTCAGTTCTAAGTGTGGGGGGGAATTCTAGCGAATTTGATCAAATGTACCATCTAGTACCCCCATTTTTAGCCAAAATTTTAAATTTTTTTTTCTCACTTAGAACGCAATAAATGGTTATCAGTCCGCCATGTCTAACCCACATAAGGATTGGCTAATCCGAGAGCAAACGGATCTTGGTAAAGATGTCTCAAATCCATTGATGGCTGACAATTTGCCGAAAATTGTATGGTATTCGACTCACCATATCTTTATAAGTGAAGAGTTGGCTAGCCCGCAAGGTTATGGCTTGTGGTTAAGGCAAGTGAAAAACCATGATTGGTAATCAGCTCACCAAAGATAATAGTTATAATTTATCTAAGAGTTGGCTAGTCCAGAAGCAAACGGCTTCTGGTAAAGACAAATCAAAACCGTTGACAGCTGATGATTTGCTCAAAATCATTTGGTTATCATTGTACCAAAGTATTACATACTAAAACATTGGCTACTCCAGAAGTAATGGCTTTTGGTAAAGAGAAAAATCCATTAAAACTTCATAAAAGATTGCTAGGGGCTAGCAATAGTTTAGTGTGGGGGATTGATGAGTGTCTAAATACTCATCATTTTTGTCGTATCTAAACTGCCAAAACATCCAAAAACACTCAGAAATGCATCAAAATACTGAAAATATCCCAGGGATTGTGTTTTATATGTTTCAAATGCAAAAAGATTGAAAACAAGTGAAAAACGAACAAAGTTTGCAAAATTGGCAGTTTCAGTCCCTTAACTTTCAAAACTTGTCAAATTTAGTCCCTAGGCATATGTTTTGTAAGAAAAGTCACCAAAGGTCCTTTTTAAATCATAAGTTGTCATATTTAGTCCTTTGGTGAAAAGTTTCAATAATGATGTTTTATACTTTTATGAATTAAGCTACCACTAATTACCTACTAATTACCTACTAGATCTAGAGAGAGAAAGAGATGGAAGGGAGATGATTACACACACTTAACAATAAACCTTCTTAATTCATCAACCAACACCCTTCCCTTGGATGGGAGGGGTATTTATAGTTTTACATGAGGTTGGGCTACTAGCCCTACATGCTTAACATAATACATAATTAACAATAATAAATGATAAAACGACACAGCCCATGGGCCTTTTACACGGGCTGGGCCTAAAAACAAACATAAAGGCCTAAGCAACCTAATACAAATGATCAATACTTGAAATATTACAAAACGTGTTCCCAACAATCTCCCCCTAAGTATTGGTCATCAAGGTTGCTTGACGTCGTCTTTTGCTTCTTTGGCTTTGACGTCTTCATAATCTTTGTTCTTTGTTCTTGATAGTGATGTGATATGATATGGTGGTGGTCTGCCGTGTTCCAACGATCTTTTGATACTGGTGTCTTCGTGTCCTCATCATCATGTTCATATGATTTGTGACTTACGTTCTTCAATCTTGTTCTCACTTCTTCAATCTTTAACATATGAAAGGTTGTAGTGCTCGAACTTAGACTTTTCTTAAACATATTCTGAACTTTTGATGATTTTGAGTCTTGGTGAGAACTAATCTTCAGGACATGAACATGATGGAGTCTTGGTGATGGTTGAACTCCAGGTCTCCAAGCTCCTTAGCAGCAGCAACAGCAGCACGAACCAACCGGCACTTACAGGCTCAGACTTCGAGATCGTCAACAGCATAGTGTGAAGACTTTCTCTATTCCTTGCCCAGGCCGTTCTGAACCGGATATCCCCGAGAGGGCTTACACGGACACACCGAAGTGCACCCACGATTCAGTGAGTCGCTGGAGATCACCCCACGACTGTAGACCGTTTGGGACAAAACACTAAGCGTAACCCACAAGGAGTTACCGAAGTGACCTGCTGACAGAGTTGTTTGATGTTGCTCTGGCAGGATTTCCATTCAATCATTGATAATCACATATGTGACTTTTCTCATGAATGTTCTCGGCAGATTGCTAAGATCTGCGAAGGACTCTTTCTTAATTTTACATCTGCTGCCCATGATGTAGAACAGTAGAGTAATACTAAGTGTACCTAAGAGATCTTTTATGAATCTCATGGCTCTAGACTCAAATTAGTGCACATTTGTTTGGTCGTCGGAGGCGTGGAGCAGATTGCCTCCTTTTCAATACCAACACTCTCGTAATGAGAGGTCGATAGATTATGAAGGGTTCTTCGTATGAATGAAACAAATGTCTTTTGAGAGACACTTGAGTAGCTAAGAAGGTTTAGTGCAGTGCGTCACTGGGTCCATGACGACTTTGATCTTCAATACCGGTGATTCTTGATCAACCAGTAGATTATGTATTGAACCCGGTGTCTGCCCTAAGGTTGAACAAATGGAGGGCTATTTCTTTTCACCCTTTTCTTTGCTTTTCTTTTTAATTCTTCAACCCCTTCTTTCTCCGTTCATTCATTTTCTCCTTTTTTAATCATACCTAGGACTTTCTAGTTCTAAACTATTGGTGTTGTCCTTGGGTAGATCCCTCCGGCTCTGGCGGATCATAGGACGGTTTTCCCTAACCTTAGTCACCTTATAACTCCATGACTATCCTAATGATAACATAAAACCAAACCTTTTGAAAAATCTCTCAAAGTGTTTATGATTGTAAAACACATTTTGTTAACACTTTGAGAGTTTTGTTATTTTCAGAAGAACTCCCCCTTAACATGTGCTCATCTGTAAATCACTTTGAAATTTGCACATGTCGGGAAGAGTTGGCACTTTTTGAATTGATTGACTTTCAGTGAACATGACCTTCGCGAGACACGCTTACATCACCAGTTGGACTGGCTTGAAATTATTACCCGTCCCGGTCATATTCAAAGATCGTCGCTCGAAATTGGTACATTCTACTCAGATATATCCTTCGTGAGACACGCTTACATCACCAATGAACTGGCTTGAAATTATTACCCGTCCCGGATATACCTTTTCGACTACTGACTGTTATTATCGTTAATTCGAGGGTCAATTCTTGAGTCTTACACTCATGAGATTCCAGCAATGAGATACCATATTTTAATCACTTTTTCATTCTCCCCCTCAAAAATAGCATAATAATGTTGTTTTTGAAAAACGTTTGATTAAAATATGCTCTTTTTGAGGTGTTTGTGGAAGAATGTCAAGAACGTTGGTAGTTTTGAACAAAGATTTTTCAAATACTCCCCCTTAACAAGGGAGTACTTGTCCTTATGAGCAGAATATTTGAAAAACTTTAGAAAACATTCTGGTTTTAATTCTGCTCATAAGTAAGAAGGTTTTGCTCCTTTTTCAGGATTGAGGCACTGAAGCGTACCTCAGGGTCCTTTCTTTACAAGAGCGGGTTGTACACTGTTATGTGTGCACAAGCCGTAATAATGATAAAATATGAATGAGATGATGAAAAATTGAGCAAACAATGAATTTAGTACCAGTGTTGCATTACTCAGGACGGCGAAACGTGAGGATGTTAGGAATTTTAGCTCGACCTCCAACATAGCTTTCCAACCGACGCATCTGTTCCCGAAGCTTAATCTTCTTATCTATCCTTTTCACAAACTTCCTTGCTTGTCTTTTCTCCTGCCCGCCCCACTTCAACTCTTTAGCCAACTTCTCGTCCTTTAAGATCTTCTCAAGTTCAGATTTGACATGTTGGATGGTTGGGTCACTGAACTTGCGAAGATCTTCGAAACCCATAAATCTTGTACCAGCTTTTCTTCTATGATAGTATACTCCAAATGGTTTGTACCCAAAAGTGTATGGTTGCTGATCATGAATGTTTTCTGGTGTGAAGTCTGGCTTGGTAAGATTTAGCTTGGTTTGATAACTTTCAACTCCAAGATGAACATCTTCAACCCGTTGTCTAATCACCATATTGCGAATGAAGATGAGAAGGGAGTTGATGATATCGTACTGAAGCCGTCCAGGGAGGTGTTCAAGTTTACCCTGAATCTTCAATAGATACATGTCCTCGATATCATTGGGATTAAGGAGAGGATAGTCAGCTTCGGTGAACACATACTCCTTATCATTGCTTCGTCTTACAATGATCTTTGTTAGAAAGTTATACCCATACATAAACTCCGTTTCAGCACTGACGATAGACATAACCCTATGACTGCTCCATACCTCGTCCCATGTCTTTCTCATGGCCATCATATATTTGTAGTACAACCTCCGCAGATTAGGCCAATGATGGATCCCAAACAAAGCATCTTCATTGTACTTCTGTATCTTTCTGCTCCAAAGATTGTTTGTTTGTTCTTCAAACCCCTCTAAGGCATACCTGGCTGCCGGGTATTTGGTAAGTGAGGTGGCATATCTCTTCTCAGGGTTCGTGTTACCGTACATGAGGTAATCTAAATCTTTGTTGAAGAAGTGTGCTATGGGTAGCTTGAGGTTGTGAGGTGGTCCAACAAGAGGTAAGGGTTGCGTGTAGTTTCGAGGAGGTAACGGATCTACAGATAATTGTTCTTGTGTCCAGTTGATGTTGTCGTTTAGGGCTCTGGCTACTTGTTCAACGTTGTACTCAAATTTCAGCTCTGATGTTGAAACAGTTGAAAATTCTATGAATCCACTTTTGCGAACTCTGATGATGCCTTTCAGACCTAGTTGCTGGACTTTCATCACCTTTTTCAATCGTTTGGCAAAGTCTACAACTGATCCTTCTACTGGTTCAGCATTTTCATCGACAGAGTAATCGTCAACCATTTGATCAAACCAATCATACTTGGGAGCTGATGGATCAACCCACTCAGGTAATGGAACGTCTTTGACAGTAGTAGAAGGAGCAACTACTTCTTGGATTAGAATAGGAGCAATTGGAGTTTCATGGTCAGAACTTGGATCATCAAAGAATTCTGTAGCTTCAAATGCTCCGCTTCCACGAGAAGGAATAAATGTTGTTTGGCTGCCTTTCTTTGTTGTGCCAGAAGAGGGTGTGGTGGAAGTCCGACCTGTTGATGATGATGGCTTTGTCCTTTTCTTTCCGTGAGCATCTGGATCATCTTCATGTCGTCTTTTGGTTGATTTGGTGGGTTTGCACGTTTCAGTTAGTACTACAACTTCCTCTTCTTCTGCTTTGATGGATTCCTTAAGTGCCTCTCGAAGCTTTGCTTCCTTGGGATCATCTTTAAGTTCTTGCAACATCATCCTTTTGCTTTCTAATCTGGATGGATGTTGTGGCACAGTTCTGAGTGTGATTGGAGTAGTTTTGACCATCTTTGAAACTATCTTCTCCAAGTCCTTCTGTACGTATTGTTTGATCAATCTGGGAATGGATTCTTCAAGAAGCTTTTCTACTTCAGCAGTTATCTGAGTATTGATTCCTTCAACATTCTTGGCTGCTTTATCTTCAGCTTCACTGATCTTTTGATATATTGCTTTATGTTCCTCTACTTTCTGTTTCATCTCATCTTCAAGTTCTTGAACCTTTTGTTTTAACTCATTGTACTCTACTGTGGACTGAGCCACAGATGAATGTGGTGGTGAGGGAGGTATGTTAGTGTCAATTTGTTGTTCCTGCGAATCCTTTTCACTTTCTTCACCATCTTCATTATCATCATTGTCTGTATCAACTTTTTCATCTTTATCATCATCTTCATCTTCATCATCATCATCATCATCTTCATCATTATTATCATCTTCCTCATTTTTCTCATCTTCCTCATCTCTGTCAGAATCTTCTTTTTCAGAACCAGAAGCCGATAGATTGTGTGCATCAGAACCATCACTTTCTTCCTCAGAACTTCTAAGAGTTGTTGATTTAAAGCCTTCTGATTCTTCTGATTGTTCAATAATATGTGATGCAGATTCTCCTTTTCTTAGTTTTCCTTTTCTCTCTTCTTCCTCAGCCTGTTTCTTTAAACTTTCTTTTCTGGCCTTCTTTAATTCTCTTTTCTCTTCTTCTTCAGTGAGGGGTTCTCGGATTGGAGAAAATTGAGTTGATGTGAACTTGATAGATTTGCCCCTTCCCGGTTTAAGAGTTTTATCTGAAGTGGCTAAAGCAGACTTGAATTTCTCAGCACCTTTTCCTTTCTCTAGATTCAACCTTTCCTCTTCTTCTTGTTCAGATTCATCCCTTAACTGCATCTCTGAAGTTGGTTTAGAAACCACTTTCTTTTTCTCAGGAATTTTAGATTTCTTTGATCGAGCAATCTTGGCTCTGGCTGGGATGTCTTTTCCCTTTGGTGATTGTGTATCTTTTGGTTTGCCACCCACCATTTTAGCCTTAACTGCTTCATCATACTTCTTGTACGCCTCTGTGTTCTTAAGTTCTTCACTTAACAGGTATGGTGGAATTCTTGCCCCTTGGATTGAAGAATAACTTAGAACTTTGGTGAGAATACGGTCTCGTTTCTCAGTATGCATCTTTTCAGTCGAAGGACGTTTGAGTTCAGGGTGTCTTTGTATAAAGCGTGAGATGAGAAGTTTCGTGAATCTTGGAAATGGAATCGGTGGCAGATCTGTACTCTGAAGAAACTTGGTGCCAAGAAAGACCATATCCTTCCAGATAAGATTTGCAAAGTCTAGGTGTTTCAGATTGATTACCCCACAAAAGAATTGCAGGTGTTCCATTCTCGGATGTTCTAACCCAGTTGCTTTTCCAGTGATGCAATTGATGAGAATTGAGTACAAAGTTAGCCAAGGTTGAGGGAAATATTTTCTCTCCACTTTGGAGCTTGAAGTTATCTCAACATCTTGTTCATCATAACCAATAAGCTTTAGTGTTTTGATCATTTCTTCAAGAGTGGGATCCTTCTCGAATTCTGAGAAATCTCCTGAGACTGCTTTTGGAAGGTTTAACTCAGATCTAAGTGATTCAACCTTGAAAGTGATTGTTGTGTTGTCAAGTGTAACTGTCATAGTCTCTTCGTCTTTGCTTATGATTAGTGATTCCCAAAACTGATACAAGAAGACTTCAGGAACACTGGCGGTTTTTGACAAAGTTGGACTAATGAAGTGTCTTTCCAGAATATCCCTGATGATGAAACACGTTTCATGGCACCTAAGCTTCTGAAACTCAATCCTTGAATTGCAGTAACCAATTTGTCTTTTCTTTCCTTCTGGTTGTCTGTTGATAGATGCTTGTGACATAGTGCGAGACATTGTTAATCTGTTCAATGCAAGTACCAATAGCAATACCAAGAACACCATATATATGTGTTAGATAAGTGACCATGATACAATGACTCTATCCTATAGTACATACAATACCAGATAGAACATATAGCATAAACCATTTATCCAACAATATACATGACAGATCATAGAATCTCGGTTACTGAACCAGTAATGACAACACGTAGGTCACATACAACACAAGGTTATACTCATACAGTTACATAACACCTTTATTGGACAACAAGCAATTCACAATCAATTGAAGCACAAGATAAGCAGCCACATACAGATTCAACTTAAACACAGCTATGGCTAAACATAGGAATGGCTACAATTGCATAATTAAACTCTAAGTCTGCATATTCAATCATTTGTTCAACTGTGAAGTCTGGTTTGATTGTTATGACCTGGTTCGACTAATCTGTCCTCGTTCGACTAATCATTATATGGTTCGACTAAGTGGTTCGATTAAGGATACTCGATCAAGTAATCCTGTCGTTCGATTAGTGTAGTCGTTCGACTAAATTAGTTGTTCGACTGATTAGGTCGTTCGACTGATTTGGTCGTTCGACTAATTTGGTCGTTCGACTAATTTTGGTCGTTCGCCTAGTTTGCTCGTTCGATTAAACTATTCGTTCGACTAAATTGATCGTTCGATTAGATAAGTCGTTCGACTAATCTTAGTCGTTCGACTAAACTTGTCGTTCGACTAAATCCGTCGTTCGATTAAATTAGTCGTTCGACTAATTTACTCGTTCGACTAGGTTTAGTCGTTCGACTAGTTTGAGTCGTTCGACTAAAAAACCGAATCGTTCGACGTAATTGGATGTTATCTCCTAACTCGGAGATAACATGATCTTCTTGAGTCCTACAATCTCCTCAGAAATCATATACATATTAAGCAATAATCCACTCAGTCAAAGCAGTCCTTTTAACACTCGTTCGACTATTAATCCAAACCCTAAGTCAAGAACATACATACAATCGATAAACCCTTTTTACACAACACATCATAACCTGTTAAGCATACTTAATTTCACTCAATAGGTTCTCAAATCAATAGTTCAAGAAACGCCTAATTCGATTGACTCTTATCGATATGCTAACAGTTATAATAAGCAAATAACACTCAACAACAGTTAAACAATCGATATTGAGACCTAATGAATGCTTACAATCGATCAAGATTAAAAAAACTGATGATTTTGAGTTCGTTCGATGAAATAGGCGGGCTCTGGTTCGTTCGACGAGATAGAGAGAGAGTGAGGTGAAAATGAGAGTGTTGTTTATGTGTTTTGACTAAGTCTTCTTTTTATAATCCAAAGAAACTTTCAACATTTGGCACCTTTGGTCCTTAAACTTGTTAACCTAGTCATTTTACATTCCAAAACTAACCTAGATGTTATAAGTTAACACTTTTAAGTCCTTTATGTCCAACTTATTATTCTTTTAAACCCTTGATAGTCTTGATGAGATAGATAATTTTCATGAAGAATGATTAGATGACGAAGAAATGTGAATGGTGTACAAAGATATCTCCCCCTCAAAATATGATCAATGTTTGAAATATCATAAATAATTTGAAAGATTGAAATCATATTTTGAAGAAAATTTATATTTGCACACCTTAATAGGTTTTTTTTTTTTTTTTTTTTTTTTTTTTTTTTTTTTATTTTTTATATACAAGATAGTGAGAGAGCATGACTCAATTAGTTGTTCTTGAGAAAGTTTCCTAATTCTAGAGGAGTCAAGCATCTCATTCCAATTTGGTGAACCAGTTTCACAAAACGATCATGAGGTAAAGCCTTCGTGAAAAGATCCGCCAATTGGTGTTCTGTTCCCACAAAATACAACTCAACGGTACCCTGCTCCACATGCTCCTTGATGAAGTGATATCTGAGAGCGATGTGTTTGGACTTGGAATGTTGCACTGTGTTGCACGAGATAGCGATAGCACTTTTGGAGTCACAATACATCGGTATTTTGTTGAATATGTAACCATAATCCATCAATTGTGATCGCATCCAAATGATTTGAGCAAAACAGGCAGACATGGCTACATATTCTGATTCCGTTGATGAGAGCGACGTACAATCTTGCTTCTTTGACTGCCAGGACACCAGCTTATCACCTAGGAATTGAACACCACCGGATGTGCTCTTTCTTGTATCAATACATCCCGCATGATCCGCATCTGAAAAAGCAGTTAGTGCAAAACCAGAATCCTTTGGATACTAGATCCCCAAATTAATGGTTCCCTTGATGTATCTAAGGATTCTTTTAACAGCAGATAAATGTCTTTCTGTTGGGTTAGACTGATAGCGTGAACATAGGTATGTGGCAAATACAACATCCGGTCTGCTAGCGGTGAGATACATGAGAGACCCAATTATGCTACGATAATTTGTAGGATCAGTGGGTTTCCCATGAATGTCAGCATCTAGCTTCGGGGATGAGGAGGACATAGGGGTGTTATAGGTGTCACTAGATGTCATGCCATGCTTTTTTAATATCTCTTGTGCATATTTAGACTGACTCAAGAATATACCACGAGGTGATTGGTGAACTTGTAATCCTAGAAAAAAGTTTAGTTCACCGATCATGGACATCTCAGGTTGTGATACATACACCTCTTCACGAAGTTGTCCGTTCAGGAATGCTGTCTTCACGTCCATTTGGTAAACTGTGATGTTCTTATGAGCCGCGTATGCCAGGAACATTCTAACTGCCTCAAGCCTAGCCACTGGTGCAAAAGATTCCTCGAAGTCAATTCCTTCCTCTTGACAAAACCCTTTAGCAACCAACCGAGACTTGTTACGAATAACCGTGCCTTCTGCATCCAGCTTATTTTTCCAAATCCATTTTAAGCCCACAACATAAACTCCATCAGGTTTTTCAACGAGTTCCCAGACTTCCAATCTTTTGAACTGATCCAACTCCTCTTGCATTGATTCAATCCAATTGTCATAAGTCATGGCCTCTTTAATATTTTTCGGTTCAGCTTGACAAACGGTGAGAGCATAAATGCAAGTTTCACCATCTGTGTGGAGTTTCTGTCGTGTCATAACTGGTTTATCTGGATTGCCAATCACATTAACTAACTGATGATCCCTTGTCCATTTATGAGTAGATGGGTAATGTTGAATGTTGTGATTCAGATTTGACGGTTCCATGTTGCTCGAGGAAGATTCTCCTGGTTCGGGAATGGTTGGGGGTGGAGCAAATGGATTGAAAAAGGCATTTCCGTCAAAGTCTGATGGTGTTGGAACTTGGTTAGAAATGGGAGAAGAATCTTCAACTGCTGGTGGAGGTGTTTTATCTATGGATGATGATGGTTCAGATTGTGGTGCATCATCAGCAACTACTGTAGAGGTAGATACTGATGGATCAGGTGCTTGATTTGGGAGTTGTTGAGCAGTGGAACTTGTGGAAGCCTCTGGCGCACTTTTAACCAAACTGTCATCAAACATAGGAGCAAACAGATCTTCCAGATCTTTCCTTTTGAAAGGTAATGATTCAGCTGAAGATTCTGGGAAGTTCAGACGGTTGTTTGCGGGTTCCAAGCAGTCTTGCTCAGAAGCCATTTCAGTGAGTTCATCGAAATTAACGTGTATCGTCTCTTGAATGTCTCCGGTCCGACGATTCCAAATTCTGTATCCCTTGGAGTTCTCACAATAACCAACAAATATCCCTATATCTGCTTTTGCCTTCAATTTTCCAAGATCATCTTTATCATTCTTTGGGTAGCATAACGCTCCAAAAACATGAAAGTAGTTGATATTGGGTTTTCTCCCTTGTATGAGCTCATATGGAGTTTTGTTATGTCTTTTGGTGATCATGCCGCGGTTCTGAGTGTAGCAAGCAGTGTTAACAGCTTCAGCCCAAAGATAATCTGGCAATTGGGCATTGATCAACATAGTTCTAACTGCTTCCACGAGTGAACGGTTTCGTCGTTCAACTACGCCATTCTGTTCAGGAGTGCGAGCTATAGAATATTGGTGAACAATCCCATGTTTCTCTGTAAATTCCCAAAGGATTTGGTTTTTGAATTCAGTGCCATTGTCGGTTCAAATGATTCTGACGGTGATGCGGACTTGCACTTGAATTTTTGTGAGAAACGTGGTAACTATAGACGGAACTTGATCTTTTGTGCGGAGAAAGTAAACCCATGTCCATCTTGAGTAGTCATCCACTATTACCAGAATATATCTTTTCCCATTTACAGAATGAACCCGCATTGGACCACACAAATCCATATGAAGCAGTTGTAGGACGTGGTCTGTGCTATGTTCTGTTTTTGGTGGAAAATGAGCTCGGTGACTTTTTCCCTGTTCACATGCAGAACACAGATGATCCTTGGCATATCTGAATTTTGGTAAACCATCTACCAATTTATTCATTGCCAGGTCGGTCATGGTTTTGAAGTTAAGATGAGAAAATCGTTTATGCCATAACCATGCTTTCGTGGGATGAGCCTTGGAGAGTAAACATATAGGAGTTGAAGCTGTCATTCCTTCAAAGGAGATGATGTAAAGACTAGTTCCCCGTTTTCCTTTCATCAGATCATTTCCCTGAAGATCACGAATAAAGCAGGTTTTCTCCCTAAATGCTACTTCTAAGTCTCCATCGCAGAATTGACCAACCGAGAATAAATTGTGACCCAGACCTTCAACATAGTACACACGACTAATTTCGATGTTCCCATTTACATAGTCGCCATAACCCATGATTGCGGCGAAGTGGTCATTCCCGAACCTGACCGTTCCTATAAACTTTGCAACGAAGTTTTTGAGAAGCTTGAGATTGCCGGTCATGTGTCGGGAACAGCCGCTATCAACAATCCATATAACGATTTGAACCACCTGTATCACAATTAGTAGAAACAGATGGAGTAACGGTTGGACCCGTCGGGTTAGAAACACATGTTTTAAGTAGCTTAGGAACCCATTTAAAGTTTGCTGTGTTCTCTAGCCAACGTTGCCATTTCCTACTACTTGCTGCTTTCTTCCTAAGGAATGTGCTAGGTGATTTGTTCTTTTTGTGATTAGCTATGGGTGCAACTATGGTCTGCTTAGAAGCTGCTAGTGGTGACTTCCCTAAAATTGATTTGGCAGCTGTGTTAGACTTAGGGAGACCACTAGTTCGTTTCGCTTTTCTCTTCAGCAAAGTTTTAGCAACACAGTTTTGATGATTACCAGATAAGATACGAGTATGAAAAAACACACAAGAAGCATTAACATCATTCATAACTATTAAAGATTCAGCATTCATTACATCTTTTGTAGAATTACACTTAACCAAGCTAGATTCTATCTTAGACATAACATGCGTTTTATTCTCACTAGATGCATTAACTTCTACTTCTCCATTCTTAGATGTTCCACTCTTAGGTAGCCAGATACTAGTCTTCATTGGTCTCTTGGTGGTCTTGGATCTTCTACCCTTAGATGTGTCAACTAATCCTGTGGAAGGTGAAGTAAGAGCATTAGTGGTTGTCGTTGATGATGCATTCTCAGGTGCGCTGTCTATTTTTTGCATCCGTGGTACAATCTTGTGAACTTTGGTTTTGCCTGTTTCTAAAACTTTGATTTTCTTCTTCAGATCAACAATGATGTGTTGGAATTCTTGATTTTGTGAATCTATTTTTCTGTTAAGGCGGACTGTGTCATTCCTGTTTTGAAGAATTTCATCAAGTTCCTTTTCATTTTGAAACAGTTTAAGTCTTAAGAAAGCTTTTGTTTCCTTATACTTTTCAGGAACATGACTGTTTTGAAATGATAAAGACCCTATGAGATGTTGAAATTTTAGTTCAAATTCAGCACTTTGAGTTTGACACCAATCAAGCCTTTTTTGAAGATTAAAAACTTTGTTTTCCACATCATTGTTGATTTGTCGAAGATCATCATTCTCTTTCACTAGATTCTGAATTTCGATTTGCAACATCTTTGTATCAACAACATGATTTTTCATAAGACACTCATTACCAGATTCATAAAGTGCATTCATCAACACAGAAACAACATCACAACTAAGAACATTTTGCAAGAGTCGATCATTTTCTTTTTCCAAATTCTTCTTTTGAACTTTTTGTTTTTGAATTTTGGAGTCTTTAGCTTTGAAAATGTTCTTCATTGATAGAACCTCGTCAACTAGATCTTCTTCCCATTGTGATGCACATTTCTTCAAGTGTTTGACATGAGGTAAAATTTTCTTTTGAAGAATTTCTATCTTTTCTTTTTCCACAGGAGAGAAAAAAGAAGAGACAGTGATTTTAGAATTAAACTTAATTTCATTTTCTAAAAATTTGATGTCTTCCATAAATGTCTCAAAATGTTTGACAATTTTAAATGCTGGAGGCATTTGTGGATCAACATCATTCTCTGTCAAATAATTGTCGAGATGTGCATCATTTTGGGAGAGATGATATATTTGTTCTGAGGTACGTATCAGCGTTTGTTCTGGTTTATCTTTTGGTGGCACAAATGATTTGCTTATGTGAGGTCGTTCATTATAATCATAATTTACTCTTGAAAACTTGTTTTGTGAATTTGATCGACCCTCAATCTTGTTTGCAAGAAAATCAGTTTCTTCATCAACAGAATACATAACAACACGTTGAAAGGAATCATCTAACAAAAATGTTGCATTGTATAACTTAGGATTTTCTTTGAGTGCTTTGTGTGAATTACGGGGTGTGTCACTTCCAAGTGCAAAACTTACTCCTTTCGGACTTGGTTTTACAGTTAGTTTTTGAATTTGTGTTACAGAATTACCCGTTTTATACACAACATTTTGAAATTCTTTGAGTTTGGTTTCCAAATCCAGAATTTCCTCAAGATATGAGTCAACACGTTTCCTAGTGGCTTGCTTTTCGTCAAGAAGATCCTGCTGAGATGTGGAAAGCTCTGATTGAGTTTTTAACAACTCAGAAGTTAAAGCATCAATTTGTTTTTTGAATTCAAATTGATCCTTTTCTTTTTGAGAGAGAAGCTCAGCCTTAGAATCGGTTAATTCACGTACTTGGTTTTGCAAATCTTGAACTTTGACATATTCTTTTTGAAAAGCGATTTCAAAAGATTGTTCTCGTTTTTCTTGGTTTTGGTATCCAGAAAGTTGTTGTTTATAGCACTCATTATCCCTTGTTAACAACGCAATCTTTTCTTTCAGATTTTTATTGATTTCATTGCATTTTTCAATTTGTGATTGGGTGGACATGATTAAGGCCTGAAGCTCCGAATCTTGATTATTCAAATTCTCATTTTGTTCAATTTGATCATGATTGTCATCTTCTATTAGATCATCAAATGAGACAACTGTTCTATCATCATCAAATGATATATCAGTGTTGATTTGATTATCTAAAGAAGATGAGAATGGTGAATCATTTTGAACAGAATGTTCACTTGAGAATGAAGATGCGGAAGGTGAAGCAATCTCATGTAGTAAACATGGTGGATCAAGTACCTGAGAAAGACCGTCAGTATCGTAGACTGGGCCCGTCTCGGATGTATTCATTTCCTGCATATTAGCCATGAGCATGACAGCTGCGTTTGCCTCAAGATCTTCCATATCATCTTCTGAGTCTGCATTTGCCATGAAGCTGTTTTCTTTCACATTCATCAAGCTTGCTTTCTCATCCTTAAGTGCCATCAAGAGAGCTTCTTTGTGGTATGCACTGCCCATAGTACGAGGCTTTGGACATGCAGTAGCCATATGACCATACCCTCCACAGTTGTAGCATGTGATCGAGGTATTTGCAATGCCTTTTGATTCTTTTCCATTCAATTGATTCCTGTTCTGATCTGCCCCCATATAATTCCTATTACCCCCAGACTGAAACCTTTGTGACCCATATCCTCCTCTGTTTCCTGAACCAAACCTTCCCGATGATCTGTTCTGAATTTCTACCCTACCATCATTAACAACTGCCTGATTCCTTGTGTTTGAAGATGAGCGAAGGCGGTTGTTTGATTTGTTTGTGAATTTCCCAAATGCTTTAGCAATCAACCCAAATGCTTCATTGAGGGAACTGAAAGCTTCTTCTTCTTCATCATATTCACTGTTGGTGTAAAAGTTGGAGTCAGTGTTGTTGTAGGTTACCATTTGGTTGCCTGATTGTTGAGATGGTGGTTCATATGGGACAAGTTGGTTTTGAGGTTGAAAACTTGGTTGATAAGATGAGTTTCCAAATTCCTGAGAAGGTAGAGAGAAGTTTGGTTGAGCCATTAGTGCAAGCGAATTAGGTTGTGGTCCTGGTATGAAACCTCCTCTTGCTGCTACTTCTTTGTCCACCTCTGATTGATGTTGTTTGAGAAAATCATAAATCAATCCATATTTGATCTCACCAATCTTCTTTGATTGCCTAACAAACGTTGCATATTTCTGCCATTCAGGACCTAGGCATCCCAGAAATTTGGAGTTGATTGCAATCCTTGGAAACTTCATGTCATGACGATCAAGGTCATTAACAACATTGGTGAAGCGGTGGTAGTATGATTCAATTGTCTCTCCTGGTTCCATAACAAAATTGTTGAATTCCATGTACAATTTTGATTCAAGGTCTTCCTGATTGAGCTCTGTTCCTTCCATCAGAAGATGCACATGTTCCCACATATCCTTTGCAGTCTTCTGAGCATCAACACTTCGATAGATGGGATTTGGAATTCCCTGGAGTATGAATGCCATTTCCATTCCATTTGCTTCTTGTTGTAAGGCTTGTTCGGCTGTATAGCTAGAAACAGCAATAGGGGTGGATGTTTCTTCTCTTTCAGGAGTTGCTGGAACAACAATTACTGGTTCAGGAAAGGGCCCCACAGTGATGACATGCTTCAGATACGGTCCATGGGGTTTGCGGAGTTCAACGAATCGGAGAAACCTACTTGGCCACTGCACATAGTTTCCAGGTGTTAACATGGGTGGAGTATCTTGATTTCCAGCCTCATGACGAGATTGCTGACTGCTTATAGCTTCACACATCTTATGAAACCAGTGAGGTTCTCTGGACACTGAAGGATTGTTCTGAAGGTAATTTTGTTGCATTATTTGTTGTGGAGATAGTTGTGGTGGAGGAATGAATTGATGTTGTTGCACATATGCATGATGTTGTGGATATTGTTGAGGAAATTGTTGTTGTTGTTGAGAGTATTGTTGTTGCTGAGGATATTGCTGTAGCTGGTAGTAGTAATTAAAGTGTGGTGGTTGAGACATCTTGTAGTAGCTTGAAACGGTTAAGGATCTTTAAAGGATAAAGACGGTTGTTGTTTAGAAGATTAGAAACTTGTACGAAATCCAAGAAAAAATTATCTCGTTCGATCAGGTAATCACGTTCGACTAAGTTCGTTCGATCAGGTAAGCACGTTCGACTATCTTGTTCGATTAAGTTAGTTCGTTCGATTAGGTATTCTCGTTCGACTATCTCGTTCGATTAAGTTAGTTCGTTCGATTAGGTATTCTCGTTCGATTAGGGTTGCTTGTTCGATTAAGGTTTCTCGTTCGATTAAGGTATTCTCGTTCGATTAAGGTTGCTCGTTCGATTAAGTAACTTGTTCGATCAAATTAGCTCGTTCGATCAAGTAAGATCGTTCGATCAATAAGCTCGTTCGATCAATTGGAAGAGTAAGTCTAACTCGACTACCCTTTTGCTCGTTCGACTGAATTCTCCTTCGATGAAGTATCCTCCTTCGATCACCCTGCTTGTTCGACTAAGACACCTCGTTCGACTGCCCTTTCTCGTTCGACTAAAAAACCACGTTCGACTACCCTAATTCGTTCGACTAAACAACTTATCTGATGAACAGTAACTAGTCTGATGACTCTAAATCTACGGATTTTTTAGTTTTTTCTTAAATCTAATCTTGTAACAACCTAGATTACCCCTTGGCGAATGATACCACTTGATGTTTTATACTTTTATGAATTAAGCTACCACTAATTACCTACTAATTACCTACTAGATCTATAGAGAGAAAGCTAGAGAGAGAAAGAGATGGAAGGGAGATGATTACACACACTTAACAATAAACCTTCTTAATTCATCAACCAACACCCTTCCCTTGGATGGGAGGGGTATTTATAGTTTTACATGAGGTTGGACTACTAGCCCTACATGCTTAACATAATACATAATTAACAATAATAAATGATAAAACGACACAGCCCATGGGCCTTCTACACGGGCTGGGCCTAAAAACAAACATAAAGGCCTAAGCAACCTAATACAAATGATCAATACTTGAAATATTACAAAACGTGTTCCCAACAAATAATTTACAAGTTTGGTCACTGCACTTTTAAAAATGACATAAATAGTCCCTGGGAAATATTATTGTTGGAAATATCATGTATGGTCCCTGGATTATTGGAACATGGCAGGAATTACCCTTGGTTTATTTTGGAAGATGTACAACTTTGGTCCTCCAATTTTCAGAAATTACAAGAATGGTCCTTGTGATTTAACTACAAACCAAACCGGATCTTAAATAAATAAAACAAACCCAACCCTTATTACATACCCAACCCACTAAAATTAAACCCAGTTACTAAACCCAGCCCACAAGCCCAAACATATACCCGACCCAACCTTTTTTATTTAAACCAAAACGTTTGACCCTGGTCAAACGCTTCTTCTACCTTCAAACCGCCAAAATTAAAACCATACCACCCAAGCCCATGGTTTTCTCTGCTCTATCACCTCAACCCCCCACCTCATCACCAGCTGTCTACCCACTCCCTTCCACCTCCACAATCACCCAAAAATCATTAATTGATAAAAACCTGCTCGAATCCACTACTATGACTTTTGGCGCCAAAAATGGTTTGAGTGGCTGAGATGATTTGAAGACCATCCAAAGGCTGGGATTTGTTCAGAGAGTGAAGACAAATGAAACCCTAATCTTGTACTATAAATAGAAGCAATGTATAAGCTTAAAGTAGTAGTAGTTAATTTTTAATAGACGTATTTCTTACTCAGTATTTGCTTCTTGTAATTTATCATTTCCAGTTGTTAATTCAAGTTAATCTAAGTTATAATAATCTTGTTCCAAGTTATCTTGTGTTAAAATTCAATATTGTTCAAATTTGCATGTTTCTGTTAAGCTTATTAAGTTCGAAACCATATTAAGAAGCTCTCACAAGCTCCAATACCCTGTATATGAGTTTATACAAGCTTAATATAGCTTGTTATAAGCTTATATTAGATTCTAGTTAATTTGATCTTGAAGAATCAAGAAAGTCAACATAAGTCAACACAAGCTCTCATTAAGCTCTTCTGAAGTTAAAAGCTGTTCTGGAAGGCTTTTTGTGGTTTTCTAGCTTGTGTTAACAAGCTAGATTGGTTCTGTTCTAGTCCTGCTATCCCAATAGCCCCACCTCAGTTGTAAGCAAAATATCAAGTTTTGCTTTATTTCCTTAGTTACTGTGCAAGTGCTTAATTGTAGCTTAATTTCATTAGTTCTCAGCTTATTAGTAGTTTACAAGTTATATTTCATTCATCTTTTCAGTTTTAAATAGCCATATTTCTGTTTTACTCATAATCACTTAAAAAGTCAAAAATAACTAATATTAGTATATCTCATTAATCTGCTTATTTATAAGTTAAAAGTTGTTAATTAGTGCTTTAATAAGTTAGTTAACTCATTGGAATCAGTAAACATAAGCTTAATCTACCTGTGCTAGTTCAAAATCCCAACACAGTCCTATAAAGGAGTGTTTGGTTCTAAGCAGTCAACAAGTCAAACCTTTATTTACTGTACATTTACCATTCTCCCAACTTTGTTCTAGCTTAACTCAGTCCTTATAAGCACTTTCTAAGAATTTTTAAGTCATATAGATAGGTATAGCATATTTACATAGGTTGTGATCATTTTAGCCTTCAAAAAGCTCAAATAAGCCATAAGCAGCTATAAGCTCTTTTGACCCTTTTTCATTGCTTGTCTGAGTTCCTTGTGAACCATTTAGAGTAGCTACAAGAGTTGGTTTGAAAGCCTTTGGCTTGTGCTCATCTGCACAACCCTGCACATCAGCAGACTCAGTATACACTGAGTTGCTGAAGCAGCTGAACTCACCTCCTTTGTGGCTTATCCACATAAGCTATGGCCATGCTTTTTGGTTTTCTGAATAGCTCATACTACTAGCTCACTTTTGCCCCCATATTATTCAACTTAGGAGCTTATTTGAACTGCTTTAATTGCCTTGCAAGTTGGCCAATTTCCTGAGTTTCTGCTGAAGCTTTGCATCTGCTAATCTTCTTATCAGCTTAATTACTTGTTCTTATTTGTGTTTTTCAGTTGTTTTAAGCTTATATAAGTTGTTTGTTCCTGTTCTGAGCTTTTGGTTATTTTTCTAGCTTTTTAGCTTATTTCTAGCTTATTTGCATACTGCTTATCTGCCCAAATCTGCTTATTGGCTTAGATAACTTCTGCTTTTATTTTTCATAGCTTTTAAATATTAATTTAGACTTATCCTGAATTTTTCAGATTTTTCCTAAGTCATTTGATATTTTTAATCTTTTTAATTAGTTTCTATTAGTAATTAAATCATAATAAATAGAATAATAATCAGAAAAATATAATTTTAATTTTCATAATTTTCTTTTGTCACTTTTAATCCAGGAAAAATATAATCATATTATTAGACATTAAGAAAATCAAAAATAGAAAAATAGTGATAGCTTCTATTTAATAGAATTTATCTTTTTAAATTTTTAATTAAGTAATTTTCATTTTTATAATTTTCTTAGCTTCTTTTCACTTAATAATATTTTTAGAAAAAGTTTTATATTTTTCTTTGTTTATTTAGTATGTATTATAATTTAAATTAGTTTTAAATAATTATTAAGTAATAAATAATTAATAATAATTAAATAAAAAGTATAAAAAATATAATTTAAGTTTTTAAATAAGTTTTAAGTAATTTTACATTTTTAGGTTTTAAATTTCATATATTTCAGTTTTTGTCCCATTTTAGATTTCCTGTTACGCATTTCCAGTTTCATTTATTCGCGTTTAATTCTTTTAATATATTTGTTTGTTTTTCATTCGTTATTTAGAATTATTAAAAAGCAAAATCTCATATCATATCATCAGTCACTCTAATCCTAGCTTTTCACAGTTTGCCCATTCACACCTCGTTGGGAAACGATTCGGGTAATTACTTACCTGTCTTCACACTACACACGAACGTGAGTTTTTGCAAGTATCCTTTTTCACAAAGGGGTGATTTGTAATTATTCACGCTATCCGCTGTCTGCATTTATTTATAAGTGTATTCAGCACGGATCAATCTTGTTACTCAAGTTGTTTGTTTTGTATACTTTGTAAATCTTTCATTCATTTGTGTAAAGTGTGTATATAAGTTGTAAACATAAGTGATTAGGCTAGAGTAGTGTGTAAGTAGTGAAGAAGGTGGATAAGTAATTGTGGAGTAAAGAAGTAGAGTAGAAGCCTTGTAAAGTTGTGAAGTAGAGAAGTCTTGAAGCCGTTGTGAAGCCATAGCCTAGAAGTCGTGAAGCCGTAGCATAGAGGTTGTGAAGCGGTCGTGTTGAAGCCATGAAGTTCTTGTCGTGAAGTCCTAGTGTTAAAGTCGTGAAGCCGTAGCATAGAGGTTGTGTAGCGGTCGTGTTGAAGCCATGAAGTCCTAGTCGTGAAGTCCTAGTGTTGAAGTCGTGAAGCCGTAGCATAGAGGTTGTGTAGCGGTCGTGTTGAAGCCGTGAAGTCCTAGTCGTGAAGTTCTAGTGTTGAAGTCGTGAAGCCGTAGCATAGAGGTTGTGTAGCGGTCATGTTGAAGTCGTGAAGTCTTAGTCGTGAAGACATAGTGTTGAAGTCGTGAAGCCGCAGCATAGAGGTTGTGTAGCGGTCGTGTTGAAGTCGTGAAGCAGTCGTGAAGTAGTCGTGAATAAGTTGTGAAGTAGTTGTGTTGTGAAGTTGTGAGATTGGTTCTAGCTACGATTAGAACTCGACATTTAGCTTTGTGTCGTTAAACCCGTGTAAGCCAAAGTTGTGTACGGTTTTCTCCGCCATAAGGGAGCTTATTGAAGTTGTGAAGAAAACTCTCGAGCTTGGTGCTCGGAGAGTGGAGTAGGGCAAGGAAGGTGTCCTTGTAGCCGAACCACTATAAATCCCTCGTGTCTCGGTTAGATCTTTCCATCTCTTACTTACATCTTTATTTATATCGTCATTACTTTTATAACATATAGGCATATATAACTGTTAGTAATAATTAGAAGTTGACTTCACATATAGATCAAATTGAAACTCCATTCAAGAAACCAAAACTTTTACAATCAATTTAAAAGAATACATATATAACTAATAATAAGGTTCAAGTTCTATTTTTCATACAAACTCGAATCTAAGTTTTTAAAAGTAAACAAAGGTTTTATAATAAATTAAAAAGCCATAAAACTATTCAACCCCACCTTCTAGTTTTCCACAATCACTACTCACTTAACAAGCATATAAAAATCTACTTACTAAGCATAACTACTCTAAAAGCAACAATTAAAGCAACAATAATGATAATAAAACCAAACATGGCAATAAACATAAACATAAATAAATAAAGAGATAAGGATTAAAGATAACCAAATTAGATTAAAGATGTAAAAACGATGATAAGATGAGACCCACTTTATAAGCTTCAACCCAATATCCATAACCTCCATCGTTAAACCCAAAATTCAGCCACGAATCCCCTTTAGTTAGAAACAACTTTTCTAAACTAGAAACAAAGTTTACTTGCTAAAAAGAAATTATGGCTAAAGAGAAAAAAATAATAAAAATAAATAAAAACATGATAGAAAATTGATTAACTGTACATTTAATGAAACATTGATTGAAATTAAAAGTAATCAAAACATTGTCTAGCTTTTGACACATAGAAAACTATAAGCGAAAGAGAAACAAAAAAACATTAAATTGATGATACTTCATAGACGTACAGCTAGAAAACTAACTAAAGATAGAAATCATTAAATAATCATATCATACTATAACCATTTAAAGCACTCAAACAAATTAAAAGTACTATATGAAAATTAATGCTTTAATGATTGTTTAAGGTGAAAAAGAAAATGGATCTATGAATTGATGGTGGAAATGTATGTGGTAACCGACACCAATGAATGAAGGTGTCGGCTCCCCCCCTCTTCTCATTTGCGGCTCACCAAATATAAATAGCAGTTCAAAACTTCCCATCCACTAGCCCTAGGACAACTGTCTTCTTGCTCACCAAGTTGGTTGACCACAATTTTTTTTGGCAATGTTTCGGCTACCAGTTGGGTTTATGATTGGGCTTTATGGATAAACATGATTATAACAAAGCTCTTGGGCTCTGGTTGGGCTGCATATTGACTTCTCGAGTTTGGGCTAATTCATGAGCTTCTATTACTGAAAGATTTTTATATGTTTCGTTTTGGACTTTGACAAATCATTAACAATCTTCATTTTTCATTTAAAATCCCGCTCTTTTGCTCCAACTTTCATTGTTATGCACCTACAATATAAAATAACAAAATTTAATAATATTTGCACTTAAAATAAACATTTTTGTTATTTATTTAGTCGTAAATGAGGGTATTTTAGCAATAAAAACATGAATAATCAAGCGTTCATCAAGAGTAAACACTCATAAGAACAGGCTTGCACTCACAAACAAGATATATAAGCAAGAGATGACTGGTGATCACTCAAACATATAACTATTCAATATATCAAAAAGTCCTTTCGGCCTATAATTCTCAGTATACCAAATGCAATAAGATAGGTTTGTGATAGAAGTATAAGCAGGTCACTTTTCTAATCAAGTTCGTTAGACATGAGGCTAGGCTTTAAACAAGATCATGTTAAGGTCGATAAAGGTTTTGTTTGCCAATTTATACAAGGCTAACAACAAGTTGCTATAGACAAACAACTTGAAATAATATCAAAGTAATAGAGCCTTTCGACCTAATTCTATCACAGAGATACATCAAACAATTAGCAGTTGTCTTAACATAATAATATCAAGTGAATAATTCATAGTATCTAAGCAAGTGTTCGAATAACATGTCAACAATGACATTCCATCATCACCTAAACAAACACGAATCGACTACTCCATTGTCTCAATAACAAAACTCAATACAAATAAGAGAAATTCCATAAAGTTCATAATAAAATTGTTATTTAAGAATTGTACCAATGATTACAAGAGAATGATCGAAATAGTTTTCACAAGAGAAAACTCCACACGTATCCCTGCTTTCCTAGACTCTGTCACAGCACTTGGAACCTTGAATACTCTGAACTTGTGGCCTTGATATGGTGAACTTGGTGTGAGTTCACCAATATCTACTTTAGTATAGTAACTTCGGTCTTAGATGATGTGTCCTCTTTCTTCTGGCTATTAGGGTGTTATTTATAGCTCTCCAACTCGTGGTTAATCTCCCATAAACGACTGGTAGAGGGAAATTATTGGCCTGTCAATGAATGCTACCATCAATAAGTCTTGTCTTGTAACTGACAGAGTATGTGCGCCGTACTCCATAGAAAGTACGTACTTCGCTTTGAATCATATTCTTCTACCCGCCAAGCAAGTACGCCACACAAGGTCCCAAAACCGGCGTACTTAGGTCTTTTTCTAAGTATTTTCATTTCAAGTCCTTTCTTTTAACGAACGTTACCATTTTTAATGGTTTTTAAGCCATATTTCCAATTCCTTCTCTTTTCTCATCCCTATAACAGATTTGTACCAAATTCTATACAAATCGCATAATAATCTATATATTTAGTAGATAAGTAGTATATAATAGAGGGAATAAATATGTATAATTAGAGTGTTATCAAATCCCCCATACTTAAACGTTGCTTGCCCTCAAGCAATTCTTCAAATGTTTTTTGTTGTTTTTAATATTAGAAGAATAAGAAAGTCGAAGAATCATAAGTTAAGATAACACAACTAAGCACCTCATGAAAATGACAAGTATGATTCACTCACACTCATATATAATGAAGTAACGGGTATAAGGAAATCACACTCAATTGTTCAGATGTGGTTTAATTAAATTACCATAGGCTTGTACAAGAAATAAACTGCACCGACATGGCGTAAGCACCAAGTAAAAATATCAAAAAGGACTTTTATTCGTGTTGTATCGTAAGGCTTATAGTTAATAAAGGTATGGATAAGGCATGAGAATATTTGATAAAATTGGTTTTAAAGTAAAATAGAAATAGTTTGGAAGTCCATAACATTTCTCAATATTGATTCCCACTTTTCTTAGTACATATTTCGCCAAATAATATTCTTTTTTTACTCTCTATTTTTTTTCAATTGGGAAAATAAGTTGTTTTTCCCCATACTTATGATAAGCACACTACTTCAAATGAAACAAGAAGTTTGCAACCTTCGAACTTCGTCAAAATAGTAACACCAACATTATACTCTTATTATTTCTCTTTTTGACCAAATACTCACGTGGACTTCCAACAAGGTTTAGGTTAAGGCTAACAGGTTATATATTTTTTTCTTTTTGTGGATTAAAAGAAACGAAAAGAATGGCTCTGGATGTTTTAACTAAGGTATCTAGCACTAAAGATGAGTGCTATGATAGGTTTTATCTGGTGGTTAGCTAATCAGTGTAACTAGCTAATAATATGTTTATTGGATGGCCATTTGGTGTAATCCTAATTGCCTCTTTATCATTAAAAAATACTTATACCGCACGAATATGATCTCACTGCGGTCTTGTAAAGATTTCAAGCACAAGTTCTAGAATTAAAAAATCACCGGCACACTCGTAAACAAAGAATCAAGCACAATAAGACATATGCTGAATAAAGGCTAAAAATCCTCACATTTTAGTGGTAATGGATACGAACATACAAGTAACGTTATCAATTCCGAGTCAAATTAGCTTAAATGATCTAATATAATCTTATCTTCCAAAAAGTTTTAATTGGTGCGGCGTACTTATGAGAAAAACCGGCGCACTTGGTTTCAAATTTCATTTGTTTTTTATAAAGTATTTTTAAGTTTTTTTTGTAAAAAGTTCTCATTATGTTTTTTTTAAACTACTAATATTTCCTATTTATCTCCCCCCCCCCCCCCCCCTCACCCACCCCCACATACTTATTATGAGCATTGTCCTCAATGTAACAAAATATAAAAAAATAAAAAAATAAAAAAATAAATGGGAAAAAGTGAAATACTCCCCGATACTTGACGAATTCAGCAAAATTGTACGAAGCATGTATAGCCTTCGTACTTAATTCGTTAATCTTGCAAAATTTAACTCAACAAAACAAAACACAAACATTTATATAATTATTCAAAAGATTATATATATTATTATTACATTTTATAGTTATATATATTAGTTATATTTTGTCTGATAGCTACCACATCTTAGAAATTGTTGTTCAAGTGCCAACGAAGGCAATTACACATCATAAGAATAAATTATTTTGAAATTTTCTTAAAATAAACCAGACATCTGGTTTCCAACTGAAAATTACGCCATACTTGAACCTGAGTACGTCGCACTTATTGATGTTGCTGCTGTGGTGGTGACTGAGGTGGCTGAGATGGAGTTGTAGAGGTGGAAGGCTGATCTTGCTGAGCTGAGGTAGATGGCTGATGGTTGGTGGATCCAAGTGGTGCATAGGTGCTGAGGGTAATGCCATGATGAGCTGCCAAACTATCAAACAGAGGGGAATACCTCTCCCAATGGTATGCATTCTTCTTCCCTAGCTCCTCCAAAGCAGCCTGGCGCCTCTCAATCAATCCTAACCTCTGATGTATCTCCTGTAATGTGGGTCTTGGAGGTCTGGGTTGCACCAGCCTGAGCACACTTGGTGCTGGATCCTCTCTCAACAACTTTCCATCAGTACCAATCAACTCTCTCAGGGTGGTGTCATTCAGGGTTTTGCAAGGTGTGGGTGTTGAGTAAGTAGACAAAACATCATTAGTTAGAAGCCTCATTCTCTTTGATATCTTAGTCACAAACTGTCCACAGATGATCTTACTCCCATCCTGAGTTTGATAATCTTCTTTGTACAAATATCCTCCTCACTTACATATTCATCCATTTGGAATGTAGAAAAGAATTCCTGACACAACTCCTTGTAAATGACTTCCTGAATGTTAAAAGCACGTGTGGAGAACTAGAAGGGGGGTTGAATAGTTTTACCCTTTTTTATTTCTTTTTCTTTGTTATGTCTGTATGCAATGACTTAATGTATGCAAATAAAATAACAAATAAGTAAAATGCAAGAAAGAAACGATCAAACCACAACACGAGTGTTTATAGTGGTTTGGTCTACAAGAACTCTTTTTCCTTGCCCTACTCCACTACCCGAGTATCCAACTCGAGAGTTTTCTTCACTAGTCAACAAGCTCTTTTATCCGGCGGAGAAAACATTTACATATCGCTTACAATATTTCCAACACAAAGCTAGATGTCGAGTTCTTTTACAAGGGTACAACCACTCCCGTCACACTATGTATTTTGAGGACTAAAATACTAACCGATCACTATCAGAGGTTTATGATGGTTTGGTACAAACAATGATGTATGAATAACAACAATTCACACTGTGATGAACAAACAAGACTTTGCAACACACTGTTGAAGCTTGTATGTCTTTATGAAATGCTTTGATCTTCTTGCTACAAAAGAAGCTCACTAAAATGAAATATGAATGAGTTAGATGTAAGGAAAGATGAATGAGAGAATGTATGCTGTTATTATGCTTGTAAGTGATGATTAAACAACATGGAGTGGCTTGCTATTTAAAGGCAAAAAGCCTCAGCAAACCACGGATGGGACGGAACCAAAATGAGGGTTCCGTCCGTGTATGGATTTGGTTCCGCGGGGACCTGACAGAAGATCATCTAAATCTAACCAAAATATTTACCATATGTTTTCATGATTCTAGAGTGACAATCTAAACAAGATATTCACCATATCTTCCAAAGATCTCAAAGAGATATGCAATCTTAGAATAGGATGATGCATGCCATGATGTAAAAATACATTTTCATTTTAGATTAACATGTTTATGAAAGTATACTTGTAAAATGTATATACTAGCTAAGTAATGTTTAATTTGTGTTCATGAAAGACTTGTGACTATATATGTAAAAGACTTAACTATATTTATGTTTTGTTAAAATAAAGTTTATATTTGTCGTTAACAAAATATTGCAAAGATAGTAAAATATAAATAACGTTTTTTAGACGATATTTGTATTAACAATCTCCCCCTTTTTGTTGAGGACAAAACATAAAATTTATTTTTAAGCAATGAGATAAATAAAGTGCAAGTCTTTTTAAAAATATAGATTAAACTTGTTATATGAAACATTTAGATTTTTAAGTTGTATAAAATGTGAGTTAGTGCAAGCCCGAGCTTGATTAGCTCCCCATTGGTCAATACTCCCCCTTGATGGGGTGCCAAGTACATGGATTTTGAGTGCTACAAAACAAATGGTTAGTGATAAATAATCCAAACCAACCATCCAAACAATGTACAAAATAAATAAATAACACAACCAACACACAAATGTAATAAACATCATACATTAGTAAAATTCTTATGACAAAAGTCATAAGTGGAAACAATAATGAAGATGTTTTAAAAGAAATGCAAAAATAGAAATTAACTTAGAAAAAAAAAAAAGAATCCTAGAAAAATAGAAAAATAAAATCCTAAAACTATAAAAAGTCCTAATATTATTATTTCATCCATCCTAGTTGTTCTACTGAGGAGGAGGATGGGAAAGAGCATTTAAACGTTCGAGGATGTGTTGGAGGATGAAACTCATTTCATCCTGTAGTTCATGGACCATTATGTTGGTCCTTTCGCAAATCCTCGCGGCTCGTTTACACATGGAACAACCATGGCGAGGGAAGCCAGGTGGAAGTGGTAAGGCTTGATTGTCATTTGGTGGTGGTGGTGGATTTGATTGAGTGTTATGTGCTTGAGAGGTGTTTGGTGGTGGTATGTTGGTTGCATTTGAGAACAAGACTTCTTGTAAATGCATAGCTTCTTGAATGTGGGAACCTATCATGTTTTTGAAGGTGATGAGACCATTCATTTCATTGTGGATATTACGGATTTCTTGTGAGCTTGGAGTGTCAATCCACATGGACTCATCAATGTCCTCAAAAGTAGGGAAAAAGGATTGAGTTGAGGTTGTGGTGGAGGTTGATCATTGTGGATTTCATGATGTGGATGGTCTCCATAGAGTGGCCCATGGATTTCCCTATAAATAGTGTGAAAAAGTAGAGGTTGAGGTTGAGATGGTTCACTATGAAAAGGCTCATTGGGCATAAAATATGCCCCTGGTTGTTCATGAGCAATACGCTCGATTGATTCAAATGATGGAAGAGGTGGTGGATTTGATGATCTTTGTGGTAAGTCTTCCAAGTTCTCTAAGAATGGATGAGGTGAAGTTGGTGGTGTAGCAAAAAGTTTGATGGGTTCTAGTTTTGGAGACTTTGGAGGTGATGGTGATTTTGGTGGTTGTGATGGAGCGGGAGGTGGTGTGGTTGCTATTGGAGTTTTAGTTGGTGGTGGAGTGGTTACTATGATAGGTGATCTTGGTGGAGGTGTTGGAGTACTTAAACTCAAGAAATTTTCATCTCTGATGGGTGATGAGATGGTTATTGGTGAAGAGTCTGATGATGATGAGTTTAGGTTAACGAAAAAACAAGGCTTGACACTAATCCTTGCGGTTCTTCTAGGTGGCCAAGTGGAGGGTGATGAGTTGGTGGATTTTGTCATTGTAGTTTTGCTTAAGAGATGCTAAGATTCAAAAGAAGTTGTGGTGAAGGTGTGAAGAATGATCATCTTGGAGGTGCTAATTTATAGAAGTCAAGATTCATGGAGAAATTTGTTTTGATTTGATGTTAATCCATACAAAAGTGGTCCTTCCTAATGATATTGAAGTGTTAAAGAACAAGTCGAATCAACTAAACTCAATCCAATGGAGTTGTGTTGAGTGAAACAAGTAAGATATGCATTCAATGAGTTTTAATCATTGCAAAATCTTTTATGTCAGACACCCACGGATTGCAAGGAACCAAAATAAGGGTTCCTTCCTTCATAGAGAAAGGTTCCTTGAGGTGTTTTTGAAAAAATTCAAATTTTGGTGGGAAATGGATATCCTAATGGTCCAAGTGAGATAATTTGATCCTAGTGTGAGTGAATATTAGTAAAAAGTATCCTCGTAACAAAAGTGAGTGATCTAGAGTGCGGGTTTAAACGAAAATTAAAAAAAAAATGTTACTGTTGCTCGGCAGCACCAAACGATACCACAGGCGGAACCCTGAATTTGGTTCCGCCTGATCCGTCAGGCGTATTTTGGCGGTACCAAAATTTTGCACGGACGGAACCCAAAATTTGGTTCCGTCCAATCCGCCAAGTCAAAAAAGTTAACAGAGAGTAAATTTGACCCCCCGAACCCCGTTCAAATCCCGTAAATTTTCCTAAAACTTATGTAATTAATTAGTTGTGATGAGAAAACAACAATAAAACAGGTATTAACACACGTACTGGTATAGATCAAGCAGGGGCTAATTATTTCACTAATAATGTGAAAAAATGGAAAAATGATAACATCAAGATGTTATCTACCTGCAAGACAAGGTTAGTTCACATAATCATTCAAAGTTAAGTTATCATCCTACGAAAAGACAAATACATCAAACATAATTGTTTTGGAGCAATTCTACCAAACACTCATAAACCTCTCATTGCCTATCCAATTTCTTGTTGATCTTGGTGAGGAACCTTCCAATGCACTTGAACATTCCTCTTGTCTGCTTGAACTCTTCCGATGGGTTTTCAAGAACTGGAAGTTGTTGAAAGTAGTCACGTGGAGGAAGCCTAGAGTTGGGGAGTCCATCATCCTCGCTCATTGATGATGATGATGAGGAAGATGGAGGATGAGGACGTTTCCCTTGAGTCTTAGCTACTCTTTTGTCACTTAATGGAACCATGATGTGGTTGACAAGAGAGTAGTCAGGACAAAACCCTTTAGGATTGGGTGGAATGGGTACAAAGGCTCTATAGAGACGGGTGAGAAGCATCCCGTAGGGAAGAGCAGTGGTTCCTAGCATGGGTATGTCGGCCATCCTTTTGACAACATAGTAGGCTGAGTTGAAAGGTTGGCGGGTTGACAAACTATAAAGCATGTAACAAAGACAAGCATTGATGTGATCACGATTACCTATGGTGCACAAGACATTTGCCCTAAGGACTTCTTCCCATTTCTTGAATTGGGGTTTAAGTTCATTGAGTTCCATCCCAAATGGATCTCGGTCGATCTCATTACCCGAACGGGTTGTTCTTGTGGTTGAGATTCTTGGAAGGAAAAGATGTTCTTGGATGATTTCTTTGGCAACTAGAGGAGTGTCGTATGGAGGCATACGATCAACGATTGAGTCAAGGATTGAAAGAGACCATTTATCCGAGTAAAGGCATGTACCTTCACATGGAATTCCAAGGACTTCGCCAAATTGACAGAGACGAATGTTGAAGTCATGTTGGCTTACTTTGATTTGAATTGACATGTGTCCATAATCATTGGTTGTGAGAATTACGCTAGTATAGAATTCTAGGACAAATCTAGGACAAATTTGTTCGTTGATGTCTAAGAGACCATCAAAGTGAATGGTTGCAAGTTCTTGACGAATGTTTGTGCCTTCTAGAAAGGATGTGTCAATAGTTCTACCCTCATGGAAGTAACGTTTTTCTAGAGCTTTGAAGATTTTGACTTGTGCGGGAGTAAGGCCCTTAGTCTTATGGTGTCTGGGAATGTAGTTGAGAGTGTCTTTGTGATCATAGTGTGTTCCGGGAGGCATGATTGATCCTAGATACAAAAATCACATACTTTAGTCGAAACTAACGATAATTTTGATATAATGTTCTAGTGTGTGCCTATATGAGGACAATGTGGAGGTACGGTTATCTCGACTCTTTTTAATGCATAAAAAGAATTTCTTTAGCAATTTTGTAACAAAACGAGAGATAACTCAAACGCTCCTAATTCAATGTAGCTTCGTTTGAATGTACCCGAAAATACATATTAGTTATGTAATTACTTTAGCATTCAAGAGACATTATGCAAGTGATGTTTTAAACATAACGTTTTCATTTGTATGAACAATGTGAAAATTATTTTTCCTAATTGTGAGATTCTTTTTACAAAAATTTGACATGGGGTTTTTAGCAAATCTTGATAATGTCTTACAAGATGCAATTCCTAACTAAGGGAAACATGATTAGTTATGTAATTTACAAATGTACTTCATCATCTACCTAAGAAAATGCATAATCCCCAAGTGTGGTTTTGTGCATAAATTAGAAGCCTTAGACTCAAAATTGAGAGAAGAAATGTAGTAAGAAAACTTACAATGTTGATTAGAACTGAGATTAGTTGAAGGAGAGGCCTTAATTTTGAGAGTGGTATGTTATGGGATGAGTTTGAGTCGTTTGTGTGTTATGGTTATGTGAAAAAGGGGTTTTTGTTTAAGTCTTTAAATTATGTGACCCAAGGAACCACGGATGGGACGGAACCAAATACAGGGTTCTGTCCCTTATGTCAAAGGGTTCCTTGGGATTAGAACATGGTTTTTTTAATTTTGTCATTTTGAACAAATGAAGGTTTAAGCAATGATTAAAACTACAAATTAGGTTCCATTAGTCCTAGTCCAAGTCTAAAGAGATTAAATGGCTCTCGTTTAAGAGGTTTAGTTAGAATATCGGCAATGTTATCTTCTGAGGATACTTTCTCGATAGTGATGTTTCCTTTTTGAACATTGTCGCAAAGGAAATGATAACGGATTTCAATGTGTTTAGTTTGAGCATGTTGAACTGGATTTTTACTGAGGTCGATAGTTCCTTTGTTTTCGCAAAGGATAGAGATGTCGTTAAGTTGAATTCCGTAGTAGACAAGAGCTTGCTTCATCCACATAGCTTTTTGACTTGCTTTTCCTGCTGATTGATGAAGCGAAAAGTGTACCGCTTTTAGGGGGTCATTTAAGCCCTAAATCGTATTTATTTGATCAAATATTGCCCTAAATCATTCCTTTTGTCATTTTAGGTACTTTGGAGAAGAAATCTGGAAAAGGAAGCATTTTGGACGTTTTTGGAGCATAAAAGTGAAGAAAATGACAAAGTCTCAAAATCGGCTGGAAAAGTACCTTTGACGGCGTCAGGGATTGTTCTAGACGGCGTCATGGCTTGGCTAAAGAGGTGGATATGAAAAATACACATGATAAGCCAGGGAGTTTTACAATGGGAAGTCTGACGGCGTCACCCTTTAAGGTGATCAAGGCCATCACGGTTTAATCTAAAGAGAGACGGCGTCAAGCCCATTTCTGACGGCGTCAACCTTTGATAAGCCAGAGCGGATTTTGGAGCACTAAAGAGGGACGGCGTCAGGAAGACCATCCGGGAACCCTAGACACGGCGAGGTGACGGCGTCAAGATCTACAACGTGACGCCGTCAGCCACTAAGTTCTATATATAGTTTTACAATTTTTTTGTCATTAGTGTGCAACTTTGTGAGGAGAAACCCTAAGACGAATTTCTGCCATTTTTAAGGGTTTTTATACCCTTGGATCTCCCATGTTTAATTGAAGATAAGTATTCATTTAATCAATCAATATGTCTATGTGTTGTTTGATTATATCTTGTTCTTGTCTTTTGATTAACATGCTAGGCTAGATTTATCTTGTGTTTGCTTAGATCTAATGAAACCTAGCTATTGATTATTGGTTATTAGTGTGTTATTAATTGTATTGGATGATTGTTTATCGATGTTAGGCTTAAGAAAACTGGCTAACCTCCTATTCGGTAACTTGCTTGAACGTCTTAAGAAACATGAACCAATGCGTACTAAGGTTTTTATGGTTGTATTTAATGCATGAGCGAATTCTAGTGATCCGATGTTAGGAGCTTCCTAGCCGGCTCGACATAGGAGTGAAGTAGGAGCTTGTAGAGTTGGGGAAGTACGTACGCCACCCCACGATTGGTATTAAGGAATACACCGTCATCCACGCAATTAATACACACTAATCAACCGGTAAAAGATAGTTAGGGAGTAAGGAAATCTAAGTAAACACATTTCTCTCCATATAAGTTTCACAACCTTTTCATTTTCAGTTATTTTATTTAATTTGCATTTGTAGTTATTTGGGTTAGTTGACTAGCAACTAATTCCGCCCACTCCTTTAAAACCGAGATTTTACTTGCTTTCATAAAAATATAAAAATACAAAAAGAATCTTCCCTCACCCTTAGACCTATTAGAGTAGTTTTTCAATCCTAACGACACTATTCCCTGTGGAGAACGATCAATCCCCCGTACTTACCACTACACTATACTACATCGGTCAGGTACACTGCCTGGTGGGGTTGTAAGCCTCTTGAGATCCCTCGAGAGGTAAAACCTGTTGTAAGGTCGCAAAACCACGCATCAAGTTTTTGGCGCCGCTGCCGGGGAATTGTTATTGTTTAGGTTGAATTTTTATTTTATTAGGTCTACTCACTAGATTCCTTTCTAGTGAGATTTTTATTTTTCTTTTTATTAGATTTCTTTAGTCTATCTTTTTCTTTGTGCCCTTTGTTTGTAAAGCCATTTTCATTTGTCACTATGATGGATGAAATTCCATTTAGATCATTGACAATAGAGGAACAATTATATTTCACCAATAGATTTGTTTCCTATCATTCCTATGAATTTTTGTGTGATCTTTGTGATTTCCAAAAGGAGTTAGGGGTAAGGTTAGATGGGTTTAATGAATTCTATGCATGTGAGATTTCTATTAGACGAGCATTATCTGGATCAATTCCTTTTAGTCAGGCCCTTTGGATGAATTTTGAGGAAAGCTTCCTAACCATGACCCATAAGTGGAACGAATTGGTGGATTCGTATGAGCAAAGAGACCTAGTTTCTAAGAACATGGGTGATCTTGATGTGATGGAGGATCTAGCCGAGCATGATCACATTGATCAAAAAGACCTAGGTTTTATGATCGATGACGATGAATCTCAAGAAACACATGATGAATCTTTTGGGCAATTTGAATATAGCAGTCAGAATATTGAGGATGATCCTTATGATTCGGATATAGAAGTTGAGATGCCTAGAGAAGCACTTGAGATACTAGGGAAAATGTTAGGGTTAGATTCTACTAAAACACATGATGAGGATATAGGTGATCTTGACACAAGGAATGATGAGGTAAGTAACATAAGCCCACCAAGTACCCCACAAGTCCTACCATCATTTGAGGCACACACACCACCCATGACTTACCCGGAAGAAGTAGAAGAGACTATAGGAACCCCAATAGAGGTAGAGCCCTTGGACCAAACAAAACTAGAAGAAATAGGTTTGAATACTTGTAGTCATAACCTTTCTTTTAGTTCTATGGAAGTTCCTAGTTTTGATGAACCGGAGCCTAAACCAAAACCGTTACCTAATCTTCCATCCTTAGATGTGAACTTAGGAATTGAATTAGGTCCCGACCCACCCATCAAACCATATAATCCGGGTAGTTTTATGTTGAAGGTAGTAGACTCTAAGCCTTGTAGAGAGGAAGCTGACATAGGAGTGAACCATGACCTTATATACTTACATCACCCATTCATGATTGATCACAAGAAACATTATGGGTTTAAACCGGGTTTATTAGGTCAAGATGGATTCCCAACTAGGAATCTCTCGAAGTTGATAGAAGATGATCCCTTTTTAGGAGAAAACTTTAATTCACCCATTGACCAAAGTGAACTAGGTAAGGTTATGATGAAAGGAGCACACCCTTTTGAGTATATAATTCATCCACCACTCTTTCCTCACGCGGCATACTTCCACCGAGATGGTGTGTATCGCTACTATCACCCGCACTTAATCCTAAGTGTAGGAAAAACCTCTCCTTTATCCGTTAAATAAGGGTAGAGTCAGGCTCGTGACTCGAACAAAAACAAGCGCTTCTTAGGAGGCAACCCAAGCTTTATTTGCTTTGTGTGTTTATTTATCTGTTTTTTTGATTTTATTTGCTTCCGTATGTATGTTTAATTTTTATTATTATTGATTCATGTTCAAAACTAAATTGTGAAAATCCTTTATCTTGTTTTTAACTTCGTCTTAACTACATATAAAGGTATTTTGCAAAAGTTAAGTGTAAGGGAAATCCAAATCAGTTTATTAGAACACAAATGAACATGAATCGTAACAATAATAAATTAACATACATATTAGTAATTGTTTGAGTCAAATGCTTGTATCGAGTCATAATGATGTTTTGCAGGATTTCCAGGAAGTAAGGTATAGGTTTTTCCAAAAATTTTCCGGAAACTTAACATGAGAATTCTGTCAGATCATTTCTGACGGCGTCAGGCCTTACAACCTGACGGCGTCAGGTTTTAATTTTCTGAAATTTTTGAAAGTTTTGTTTTCATAAAAAGTTTTTATTAAATCTCTAACTTATAAACTCCAGGAATCTGCAAAATAATCATTCCACAAGCATTATATCCTTATATAGAATTTATCCCGCCGATGTTATGCAGGTTTTTGTGTTGGTTTTCTCAGGTTTAACAGGTTATTTTGGACAAGGAGATGTATTTGGAATCAAGCTTTTGGCGATGCATTAGTCATGGAGCTTCTACATTCTCTTGGAAGAAGATCTAACCTTGTTGCCACATTATCCACCGAGCGAATCAGGGGAGTATTTGATTTCATTCTTTCACCTTATTTACTTTTACATCTTGTTATTTGAACATTGGGGACAATGTTCATCTTAAGTGTAAGGGGGGGGGGTAAAGTACGATACTTTAGAGAATGCAATTGCACTTGATTTTTGTTTGTTTAATGGTAGATGTGTAATAAAACCGAGAGAAATACCTGTTAGGGCAATTTTAGTGCCAAATTTAAAATTTTTTATAACATTTAGGAGTAAAACTTTGATCTTAATGAGCATCTCACGGATAGGAGTTATATGACTAGCACAAAACCGTACCACTAAAAATTTTTCCACCCCCAAATATGTGAGGTTCGCCCCTAGAATTGGTAGGAAAAGCATTTATGCTATGATGTGTGTACCGGTAGCACTTAGATTCTAGAACTTGCGTTAGGACCATTCCGAGGCCACAAGTGAGACTACATTCGTGTAGTTAGATTTACTACATGATAAGAGGCATTAGGATTAACCCATTGTTTTACACCTGTGTTTTTGTTATAATTACATTGGCTACATTGGTCAAGTAATTCTCCCACACCCTTTGCGTTGTACCCATTTTTGGTACACGATACCCCTAGTACACCCCTCAGAGCCTATCTTTTCGTTTCGACCTTTAAGCATTTTACTTAAAGGAAGAATTTGTTTACACCCCACTTAAATGTACACCCAAATCACCTTAGCCTACCTTGTATGCACTCATTTTTAGTGCATTATTTTGACAACATTTGTTTAAACCCCAAGTTAATTATCTAACTGATTACATGGTTGTTAAGTCGAGTCATATCCTTGTACATATTGTTTTGGGACGATTGGGACTCAGGGGTAAAGTACTAGTGTAATGGAGTAATGGGGAAGAACAACATTATTACCCCCATATGTGCTAAATATTTTAAAAGTACTCCAAGTGTTTCGATTATCTTAATTCGAGTCATTAGAATAGTTATTTGTAAAGTTATGTAAAAGTTCAAGTGTAAGGGGAATGCAACGCCCCTACGATGTATTATTTTGGATGGTAGGGCAAGAGTGTATGAAAAAAAAAAAAAAAAAAATCGAAAAAATCAAGAAAAAAAATGAGAAAAAGAAAAGTAGAAAAAACATACGGACTACCATCCCGTTTCATTTTATGTTTATTTTATGTTTCTGTTATTTTGTTTTTAGCTTAAGTCGAGTCTAGTCTTGGCTTAGCAACGCCATATTGTACATGTAATTAATCAAGATCTTTAACTCGCCACCAGTAAAATATCCCTTATCCAACAAATCCGTGTTTATCATATCCCTACACCTCACATTATAACCCATGTAAAAGCCCTCTTTGATAGTTTATCTTAGGTGCTTACGCCTAGTGGAGGAGGTTTTTGATCTTTTCCCAAGCCTATGGTAATCTATTTGCTATGACAGGTAGTGAGAGATATTATCCGTTTTCATTTATGAGATATACTTTTATGACACCTGAGAGATGTGAGTATCTAAACAATACTTGTGAGGTGCAAGTTTGTAATCTCCGTGCTTATTATGATTAAAGTGGAACGACTATTTATTGTAATTACTTTTATATTAGCGTTAAATGACCCCTAACTTGTATTTTGATTAGAATAAAAGTGCATTTGCTTTTGGACAAGCAAATCTCAAGTGTAAGGGTATTTGATGAAGTGAAAAGTGTACCGCTTTTAGGGGGTCATTTAAGCCCTAAATCGTATTTATTTGATCAAATATTGCCCTAAATCGTTCCTTTTGTCATTTTAGGTACTTTGGAGAAGAAATCTGGAAAAGGAAGCATTTTGGACGTTTTTGGAGCATAAAAGTGAAGAAAACGACAAAGTCTCAAAATCGGCTGGAAAAGTACCTTTGACGGCGTCAGGGATTGTTCTAGACGGCGTCATGGCTTGGCAAAAGAGGTGGATATGAAAAATACACATGATAAGCCAGGGAGTTTTACAATGGGAAGTCTGACGGCGTCACCCTTTAAGGTGATCAAGGCCATCACGGTTTAATCTAAAGAGAGACGGTGTCAAGCCCATTTCTGACGGCGTCAACCTTTGATAAGCCAGAGCGGATTTTGGAGCACTAAAGAGGGACGGCGTCAGGAAGACCATCCGGGAACCCTAGACACGGCGAGGTGACGGCGTCAAGATCTACAACGTGACGCCGTCAGCCACTAAGTTCTATATATAGTTTTACAATTTTTTTGTCATTAGTGTGCAACTTTGTGAGGAGAAACCCTAAGACGAATTTCTGCCATTTTTAAGGGTTTTTATACCCTTGGATCTCCCATGTTTAATTGAAGATAAGTATTCATTTAATCAATCAATATGTCTATGTGTTGTTTGATTATATCTTGTTCTTGTCTTTTGATTAACATGCTAGGCTAGATTTATCTTGTGTTTGCTTAGATCTAATGAAACCTAGCTATTGATTATTGGTTATTAGTGTGTTATTAATTGTATTGAATGATTGTTTATCGATGTTAGGCTTAAGAAAACTGGCTAACCTCCTATTCGGTAATTTGCTTGAACGTCTTAAGAAACATGAACCAATGCGTACTAAGGTTTTTATGGTTGTATTTAATGCATGAGCGAATTCTAGTGATCCCATGTTAGGAGCTTCCTAGCCGGCTCGACATAGGAGTGAAGTAGGAGCTTGTAGAGTTGGGGAAGTACGTACGCCACCCCACGATTGGTATTAAGGAATACACCCGTCATCCACGCAATTAATACACACTAATCAACCGGTAAAAGATAGTTAGGGAGTAAGGAAATCTAAGTAAACACATTTCTCTCCATATAAGTTTCACAACCTTTTCATTTTCAGTTATTTTATTTTATTTGCATTTGTAGTTATTTGGGTTAGTTGACTAGCAACTAATTCCGCCCACTCCTTCAAAACCGAGATTTTACTTGCTTTCATAAAAATATAAAAATACAAAAAGAATCTTCCCTCACCCTTAGACCTATTAGAGTAGTTTTTCAATCCTAACGACACTATTCCCTGTGGAGAATGATCAATCCCCCGTACTTACCACTACACTATACTACATCGGTCAGGTACACTGCCTGGTGGGGTTGTAAGCCTCTTGAGATCCCTCGAGAGGTAAAACCTGTTGTAAGGTCGCAAAACCACGCATCAAGTTTTTGGCGCCGCTGCCGGGGAATAGTTATTGTTTAGGTTGAATTTTTATTTTATTAGGTCTACTCACTAGATTCCTTTCTAGTGAGATTTTTATTTTTCTTTTTATTAGATTTCTTTAGTCTATCTTTTTCTTTGTGCCCTTTGTTTGTAAAGCCATTTTCATTTGTCACTATGATGGATGAAATTCCATTTAGATCATTGACAATAGAGGAACAATTATATTTCACCAATAGATTTGTTTCCTATCATTCCTATGAATTTTTGTGTGATCTTTGTGATTTCCAAAAGGAGTTAGGGGTAAGGTTAGATGGGTTTAATGAATTCTATGCATGTGAGATTTCTATTAGACGAGCATTATCTGGATCAATTCCTTTTAGTCAGGCCCTTTGGATGAATTTTGAGGAAAGCTTCCTAACCATGACCCATAAGTGGAACGAATTGGTGGATTCGTATGAGCAAAGAGACCTAGTTTCTAAGAACATGGGTGATCTTGATGTGATGGAGGATCTAGCCGAGCATGATCACATTGATCAAAAAGACCTAGGTTTTATGATCGATGACGATGAATCTCAAGAAACACATGATGAATCTTTTGGGCAATTTGAATATAGCAGTCAGAATATTGAGGATGATCCTTATGATTCGGATATAGAAGTTGAGATGCCTAGAGAAGCACTTGAGATACTAGGGAAAATGTTAGGGTTAGATTCTACTAAAACACATGATGAGGATATAGGTGATCTTGACACAAGGAATGATGAGGTAAGTAACATAAGCCCACCAAGTACCCCACAAGTCCTACCATCATTTGAGGCACACACACCACCCATGACTTACCCGAAAGAAGTAGAAGAGACTATAGGAACCCCAATAGAGGTAGAGCCCTTGGACCAAACAAAACTAGAAGAAATAGGTTTGAATACTTGTAGTCATAACCTTTCTTTTAGTTCTATGGAAGTTCCTAGTTTTGATGAACCGGAGCCTAAACCAAAACCGTTACCTAATCTTCCATCCTTAGATGTGAACTTAGGAATTGAATTAGGTCCCGACCCACCCATCAAACCATATAGTCCGGGTAGTTTTATGTTGAAGGTAGTAGACTCTAAGCCTTGTAGAGAGGAAGCTGACATAGGAGTGAACCATGACCTTACATACTTACATCACCCATTCATGATTGATCACAAGAAACATTATGGGTTTAAACCGGGTTTATTAGGTCAAGATGGATTCCCAACTAGGAATCTCTCGAAGTTGATAGAAGATGATCCCTTTTTAGGAGAAAACTTTAATTCACCCATTGACCAAAGTGAACTAGGTAAGGTTATGATGAAAGGAGCACACCCTTTTGAGTATATAATTCATCCACCACTCTTTCCTCACGCGGCATACTTCCACCGAGATGGTGTGTATCGCTACTATCACCCGCACTTAATCCTAAGTGTAGGAAAAACCTCTCCTTTATCCGTTAAATAAGGGTAGAGTCAGGCTCGTGACTCGAACAAAAACAAGCGCTTCTTGGGAGGCAACCCAAGCTTTATTTGCTTTGTGTGTTTATTTATTTGTTTGTTTGATTTTATTTGCTTCCGTATGTATGTTTAATTTTTATTATTATTGATTCATGTTCAAAACTAAATTGTGAAAATCCTTTATCTTGTTTTTAACTTCGTCTTAACTACATATAAAGGTATTTTGCAAAAGTTAAGTGTAAGGGAAATCCAAATCAGTTTATTAGAACACAAATGAACATGAATCGTAACAATAATAAATTAACATACATATTAGTAATTGTTTGAGTCAAATGCTTGTATCGAGTAATAATGATGTTTTGCAGGATTTCCAGGAAGTAAGGTATAGGTTTTTCCAAAAATTTTCCGGAAACTTAACATGAGAATTCTGTCAGATCATTTCTGACGGCGTCAGGCCTTACAACCTGACGGCGTCAGGTTTTAATTTTCTGAAATTTTTGAAACTTTTGTTTTCATAAAAAGTTTTTATTAAATCTCTAACTTATAAACTCCAGGAATCTACAAAATAATCATTCCACAAGCATTATATCCTTATATAGAATTTATCCCGCCGATGTTATGCAGGTTTTCGTGTTGGTTTTCTCAGGTTTAACAGGTTATTTTGGACAAGGAGATGTATTTGGAATCAAGCTTTTGGCGATGCATTAGTCATGGAGCTTCTACATTCTCTTGGAAGAAGATCTAACCATGTTGCCACATTATCCACCGAGCGAATCAGGGGAGTATTTGATTTCATTCTTTCACCTTATTTACTTTTACATCTTGTTATTTGAACATTGGGGACAATGTTCATCTTAAGTGTAAGGGGGGGGGTAAAGTACGATACTTTAGAGAATGCAATTGCACTTGATTTTTGTTTGTTTAATGGTAGATGTGTAATAAAACCGAGAGAAATACCTGTTAGGGCAATTTTAGTGCCAAATTTAAAATTTTTTATAACATTTAGGAGTAAAACTTTGATCTTAATGAGCATCTCACGGATAGGAGTTATATGACTAGCACAAAACCGTACCACTAAAAATTTTTCCACCCCCAAATATGTGAGGTTCACCCCTAGAATTGGTAGGAAAAGCATTTATGCTATGATGTGTGTACCGGTAGCACTTAGATTCTAGAACTTGCGTTAGGACCATTCCGAGGCCACAAGTGAGACTACATTCGTGTAGTTAGATTTACTACATGATAAGAGGCATTAGGATTAACCCATTGTTTTACACTTGTGTTTTTGTTATAATTACATTGGCTACATTGGTCAAGTAATTCTCCCACACCCTTTGCGTTGTACCCATTTTTGGTACACGATACCCCTAGTACACCCCTCAGAGCCTATCTTTTCGTTTCGACCTTTAAGCATTTTACTTAAAGGAAGAATTTGTTTACACCCCACTTAAATGTACACCCAAATCGCCTTAGCCTACCTTGTATGCACTCATTTTTAGTGCATTATTGTGACAACATTTGTTTAAACCCCAAGTTAATTATCTAATTGATTACATGGTTGCTAAGTCGAGTCATATCCTTGTACATATTGTTTTGAGACGATTGGGACTCAGGGGTAAAGTACTAGTGTAATGGAGTAATGGGGAAGAACAACATTATTACCCCCATATGTGCTAAATATTTTAAAAGTACTCCAAGTGTTTCGATTATCTTAATTCGAGTCATTAGAATAGTTATTTGTAAAGTTATGTAAAAGTTCAAGTGTAAGGGGAATGCAACGCCCCTACGATGTATTATTTTGGATGGTAGGGCAAGAGTGTATGAAAAAAAAAAAAAAAAAAATCGAAAAAATCAAGAAAAAAAAAATGAGTAAAAGAAAAGTAGAAAAAACATACGGACTACCATCCCCTTTCATTTTATGTTTATTTTATGTTTCTGTTATTTTGTTTTTAGCTTAAGTCGAGTCTAGTCTTGGCTTAGCAACGCCATATTGTACATGTAATTAATCAAGATCTTTAACTCGCCACCAGTAAAATATCCCTTATCCAACAAATCCGTGTTTATCATATCCCTACACCTCACGTTATAACCCATGTAAAAGCCCTCTTTGATAGTTTATCTTAGGTGCTTACGCCTAGTGGAGGAGGTTTTTGATCTTTTCCCAAGCCTATGGTAATCTATTTTCTATGACAGGTAGTGAGAGATATTATCCGTTTTCATTTATGAGATATACTTTTATGACACCTGAGAGATGTGAGTATCTAAACACTACTTGTGAGGTGCAAGTTTGTAATCTCCGTGCTTATTATGATTAAAGTGGAACGACTATTTATTGTAATTACTTTTATATTAGCGTTAAATGACCCCTAACTTGTATTTTGATTAGAATAAAAGCGCATTTGCTTGAGGACAAGCAAATCTCAAGTGTAAGGGTATTTGATGAAGTGAAAAGTGTACCGCTTTTAGGGGGTCATTTAAGCCCTAAATCGTATTTATTTGATCAAATATTGCCCTAAATCGTTCCTTTTGTCATTTTAGGTACTTTGGAGAAGAAATCTGGAAAAGGAAGCATTTTGGACGTTTTTGGAGCATAAAAGTGAAGAAAACGACAAAGTCTCAAAATCGGCTGGAAAAGTACCTTTGACGGCGTCAGGGATTGTTCTAGACGGCGTCATGGCTTGGCAAAAGAGGTGGATATGAAAAATACACATGATAAGCCAGGGAGTTTTACAATGGGAAGTCTGACGGCGTCACCCTTTAAGGTGATCAAGGCCATCACGGTTTAATCTAAAGAGAGACGGCGTCAAGCCCATTTCTGACGGCGTCAACCTTTGATAAGCCAGAGCGGATTTTGGAGCACTAAAGAGGGACGGCGTCAGGAAGACCATCCGGGAACCCTAGACACGGCGAGGTGACGGCGTCAAGATCTACAACGTGACGCCGTCAGCCACTAAGTTCTATATATAGTTTTACAATTTTTTTGTCATTAGTGTGCAACTTTGTGAGGAGAAACCCTAAGACGAATTTCTGCCATTTTTAAGGGTTTTTATACCCTTGGATCTCCCATGTTTAATTGAAGATAAGTATTCATTTAATCAATCAATATGTCTATGTGTTGTTTGATTATATCTTGTTCTTGTCTTTTGATTAACATGCTAGGCTAGATTTATCTTATGTTTGCTTAGATCTAATGAAACCTAGCTATTGATTATTGGTTATTAGTGTGTTATTAATTGTATTGGATGATTGTTTATCGATGTTAGGCTTAAGAAAACTGGCTAACCTCCTATTCGGTAACTTGCTTGAACGTCTTAAGAAACATGAACCAATGCGTACTAAGGTTTTTATGGTTGTATTTAATGCATGAGCGAATTCTAGTGATCCCATGTTAGGAGCTTCCTAGCCGGCTCGACATAGGAGTGAAGTAGGAGCTTGTAGAGTTGGGGAAGTACGTACGCCACCCCACGATTGGTATTAAGGAATACACCCGTCATCCACGCAATTAATACACACTAATCAACCGGTAAAAGATAGTTAGGGAGTAAGGAAATCTAAGTAAACACATTTCTCTCCATATAAGTTTCACAACCTTTTCATTTTCAGTTATTTTATTTTATTTGCATTTGTAGTTATTTGGGTTAGTTGACTAGCAACTAATTCCGCCCACTCCTTCAAAACCGAGATTTTACTTGCTTTCATAAAAATATAAAAATACAAAAAGAATCTTCCCTCACCCTTAGACCTATTAGAGTAGTTTTTCAATCCTAACGACACTATTCCCTGTGAAGAACGATCAATCCCCCGTACTTACCACTACACTATACTACATCGGTCAGGTACACTGCCTGGTGGGGTTGTAAGCCTCTTGAGATCCCTCGAGAGGTAAAACCTGTTGTAAGGTCGCAAAACCACGCATCACTGATACGTATTCGGCTTCGGTTGTTGAGATGGCAAGAGCCGTTTGTTTCTTTGAAAACCATGAGGTGAGACAATGTCCAACAAAAGTACAAATACCACTTGTACTTTTTCTATCAACATTGTCACCGGCCTGATCTGAGTCGGCATACACTATGGTTTCAACTGCCGTTCCTTTGGGATACCATAATCCTAGGTGTATGGTGCCTTTAATGTATCTAAAAATTCATTTTACGACTTCAAGATGTGATGTTTTAGGATCTTATTGAAATCAAGCACATAGACAAACACTAAACATTATGTCGGGTCTACTAGCCATGAGATAGAGTAGACTACCAATCATTCCTCTATATTTAGTGTTATCTACAAATTCACCTTTTTCATCCTTGGTGAGTTTGGTTTCCGAAGACATAGGCATTTTAATAGGTTTAGAGTCTTCAAGACCAAATTTCTTAAGCATGTCTTTTATGTATTTAGATTGGTTAAAGAATATTCCATCTTCTAATTGTTTGATTTGAAGTCCTAAGAAAAAGTTAAGTTCTCCCATCATACTCATCTCAAACTCGTCATGCATGATTTTTGAGAAATCATCACATAGCTCTTGACAAGTTGATCCGAATATGATGTCATCCACATATATTTGATCAATGATAATATGTGAATTCCTTTTGTTGGTGAAGAGAGTGTTATCTGCTAAACCCATGGTGTACTTATGTTCAACTAAGAATATTTTAAGTCGATCATACCATGCTTTTGGTGCTTGCTTAAGTCCGTATAAAGCTTTTTTAAGTTTATAGACATGATTAGATTTTTCAAAATCGATGAAACCCGGAGGTTGTGTGATGAGTGTGTAAATACCAAGGTTGCAGAAGTCGCTAGGCGCTCCTAGTTCGGTTGACTGGGGAGTTGGGAGTACTCGGGCTAGACGGGGAGTACTCGGACATGGTATAATATAAAGAAATTACATTTAAGAAAATTATATACATGCCAAATAACATGCCAAATATCATAAGTTTAATAACTATTAACAAAATACATGCTAAAAATTAAAATACCCACCTATATCCAACCATCATTATACCCAAAAAGGATATTTCATACTTGTTCACAAAAAGGATACTTCATACTTGTTCAGTTGTTCATAGTTCAAAAGCCAAACAAAACATTTTTCAAGTTCCAACAATCCAACAATAATCAAGGTAAATCAAAATAAACATTTACATCTCTTATTCCAAGCTATCTCCATTTTCTTCGTTGATGTTAACCCCATCCGATTCATATTCAACCTCGTCTTCCAATTCATCATCATCCTCAGATACAAATTCGTCCTCATCAAGTTCTCTCAATCTAGAACTTCGACGATTTTCCAAAGATTCATCGTCACCCATCGCTTCACTGGCCTTCTCTGAGTCTTGAGCTTCTTCACTTTCAACAATCCAATCTTGAGCTTCACTTGTAGTTGCATCATTAGCCAATAATACTTCCAAACCCCAAGTCTTCCTTTTTTTGTTCTTTTCCATCAAATTGTCGTTAAATTGAACAAAAACAAGATTGTTCAATTTGCTCGCCTCTAGCCTATTTCTTTTCTTTGTATGTACCTACAAAATTAAAATTAAGTAACATAAATTAACTAAGTAACAAACAATCATCATCAGGATTTCATCATTAATTAGAAACTAAATTACTAACCCCTTCAAAAGTGCTCCAGTTTCTTTCACATCCAGATGAACTAGTTGTTAAAGAAAGAATCCCTATAGCAATCTTTCTTAATTCAGGAGTCGAGGCACCATAAGCTTCCCACCAATTTGCTACAAGGGAACCAGAACCAGCAAGTGAAAATCACGAAGCAGCAAGGAAAAAAACAGAAGCAGCCAGTGTAAAAGATAAAGCAGCAAGGGAACCAAAAGCACAAAGTGTATTACCTGGGTCAAATTTGTCATCATTCACCAAACATCCGTTCAATGCCATTTCTCGACCAAATTTTTTTTGTTTACCCTTGTATATCGGCAACTCAACCGTCACAATATGGTTTTGCATTATGGGATCTCCCAGATAAATTTTACCAACAAAATCAATAATCGCATCCGAAACATCAAGATCATCTTTAATTTCCGGATTGTTATAAAGATAAAATGGGTTTAGAAGATAGGCCGTCAAATGTAGCATCGTATCAAGCCTATTTTCCATCTTTTTTGGGATGATATCCAAAACCAACCGGTACTCTTTCTGATTATTGCCAAAAACATTCTTGATTTCTTGTTCGGCATTTTTAATCTCACCATATATAAACCCCATGGATGGCTTCCAATCAGCATCAACCATTCGTAGAACTATAACCAAAGGGGTAAAAACTTTTAAACATAAAGATACACCGGTCCAAAATGCTACATTCATCACTGTCGAGTATGCCACTTTTCCTTTTGTTGTCTTTGAAAACTTACACATGTCCCATTCATCACTAGTAAACATCCGTTTTAGTTGGGCTTTCTTACTGGCCAAACTTTGCAAAGTGAGAAATGCGGAAGCAAATCTCGTGACTCCCGGTCTCACAATATCTCTTTTTTTAGTGAAGTGCCGCATTAAAGCCAAAGTTTTATGATGGGCATAAATAAACACGGTTAGTGTCTTTGCTCTAGTGAGAATTTTTTTAAACCTAGGCAGCCCACCAATACCTTTAAAAAAAATATACATGTTAATAGCCTTTAAAAATATATAACTACTAACTTTATATTAGCAATTGAGCATATATATCAGCATTTACCAATTCAGTAATTTAGCAAGCAATTTATAATATAGACATTAAAATTTATACCTTCAAGCATGAGATTGAGTGTATGTGTGGCACATGATGTCCAGAAAATAGTAGGTCTTCTTTCGTTTAACAACTTTGCCGCTCCCATATTGTTTGAAGCATTGTCAGTCACAATCTGAACAACATTTTCAGGACCAACTTCCTTGATGCAAGATTCTACATACTCATATATGTGCTCACTCGTATGAGCTTCATCCGAAGATTCTTTAGAAGACAAAAAAACGGTTCCCAATTTCGAATTCACACATAAATTCATGATGCTCCTTCTTTTTCTATCGGACCATGCATCCGTCATGATTGAGCATCCATTAGATTTCCACTGATCTTGGTATGGCGTCAACAAACTTTTTGTTCTTTCAACTTCTTTCTTTAGGTATGATTCTCCCATCTCATATCTAGTTGGAGGTTCAACCCCACGCCCAAATTGCCCAATCGCCTCCACCATAATCTTAAAGCTATCCTTTTCAAATGCATGAAAAGGTATTGCGCATTCGTATGCCCATCTACAAATGTACTCTTTTACGCGAGTCATGCGTTCCTTACGAATAACATTTGAAAGATTATACTTTTCTCTCTTTCCCGTATTCACTACTTTTTCAGGGTCAAATGTGTTTGCAAACTAATCCATAGGCCCAAAAGTTCGTGGAATTTTTGTAGCATTAAAGGGTTCTTGCAATGCATCATCCTCAACGATAATGGTTTCATGAATTTCATCATGTCCATCACTTCCAGCTCCAATATTCACCCCCGCTCTTAAAGTCTCGTCATCTTGTTGTTTTCCCTTCTTTCTAAGTTTGTTTCCATTAATAGAATCCCTACATATTATTTGGTCTTCTTTCGTGGCTTTAGGACAAGAGGTAACATTCCCCTTTATCTGTACGATGTGCTGTTTTATTCTATTGACTCCTCCGAACATTTCTTTCTGGCACAAAGTGCATCTCACTCTGTCTTTGTTGTTAGGATCTGCTATGACAGCATAATCCCATCCAGGATCATCAGATTTCCGTTTAAGGGGATCTTGATTTGCAGTCGATGCAGTTGATGATGGTGTGGACCGTGTGGTTGATGACATATTTATCTGAATAATCAAATTAAGTAATAAAAAAACACAAGTCAAATTAAGTATAAATCGTTAAATCATAAATGTGCATCTGTTTATAGTAAATGACTACATTATTGAGAAAATGAAGATAAAAAACATAATCTACTGATGGTGATTAATCGTATACCAAATAAATCAAATTACACTAAAATGATAATGACCATAATCAACTGTTGCTAATTTATTTCTACTCGTTAGTTAACATTATAAATTTATAACAGAGAGAGATGTTAGATTAATTATAACGTATGAGTATTTTCTGTTTTCTCACATTGTAGTTGGATGTTGAGATTGAGATCTAAAATGTTACATCAATTAAAAACCTATGTGCTCCATGCCTCCATCATTACATATTTACATCAATTAAAAACCTATGTGCTCCATGATTACATCAATTACATCAATTAAAAACAATGCTCCATCATTACATCATTAAAAACCTAAAGAAGGTAAAAAAAATGAAAAAAATATGACTTGCTAACCTGGATCTTTGAATCGGCAGGAAGTAAAAGGTAGGTAGGCAGGAAGGAGAAATGTGGGCGGAAGGAGAAAATGAAAAGCCCCCAAAAAAATATTAGGGTTTTTTATTTAAGTCAAACTGGGCTATTGACCGAGTTGAGCCCGAGGAGACCGAGTATACCCGAGTTTGACCGTGGACGAGTAGATATGCCCGACTAACCATAAATCGCTTCAGTCCACTTCCGAGCACCGAGTAGTCGCCGAGTACACGGCCGAGTTGGCCGAGTTTTACAACACTGGTAAATACTCATCATTTTATACCCATAAAAGACACAAAAATGACCAAAAACACCCAATTAGATCAAATATTATTGCAAATATTATTGGTTTGTGTTTTTATGTGTTCCAGGTACAAAAGGATTGAAAACGGGGCAAAAACGGACAAAACCGAGCATAAGATTGGAAAATCATGAAAAGCCGAGAACGGGGAAGAAATTTACGAGTTTGGACCGAGAAATTGATCAAGTTGTCAAAATCAACCTCAAAGAATATTAAAATGTCAAGATTGACCCTTGGATTAATTTTTCCTATTTGGCAAAAATGGTCCCTCAACTTTCGGATTGTGCATTTATGATCCCTAAACTTACCTCTAAACCAAATCTCAAAACTAAACCCAAAACTAATAAAACCCTTTTACCCCTTAACCCAGCCCATCACAAAACCAAATAAACCCAAGCCCAATAACAATAACCCATCCCGGCCTTTTGTTTAACTAAAACCAGGTTGACCTGGTCAAACCTTTCTCCCAAAACCATCAAACCCGCCAAAACCATTACCACCCATTTTCTTCCTGACAACCAGACATCATTGTTCCCCCCATGCTTTTTCACTGATACACTTCACCTCCCCCCTCCTCTAGCTCTTAGCTAGTACAAGCTTCACGTGAATCCCACCCCCACGTGGGAAATCCCATTAACCCGTTTTCCCGCCAAAACTACAATCAACGGTTGGGTTTAATTGAGGCTAATCCAATGGTGGGGATTGGAAGAGGGAGCTTAGAGAAGCTTTATGAATGATATAAAAAGCCAGAGAACAGAGAGAAGGGGTGGTAGTTAATTAAGTAGTTTTTTTAGAATAGTCGTATTTTTAGTTAAAATGCTTAATTAGTGTAAATTTAAGTCTTCTGTATCAATTCAAGTTTGTTTAAGCCATTTATCTTTAAATTACTCAGCATTGTTCTATTTTCCAAAGTTATTGAATTTTCAAGTTCCCAAAGTATCCACTGTTAATTCGAATCAAATGTTTTGATGTTTGCAAAAGCTTATTTTCTGTTTGAATAAGCTCATGTAAGTTTAATATAGCTTATTGTGAGTTTGTGATTAGTTTACTCAGTTCTATGCCAAGTAATCCAAGGAAGTCAACAAAAGTCACGGGTACTGTTCACCAGCTTATTTTAGTGCTTATTTTCCCTTTTCTGTTCTTATTTGTTCCTTTCAATAATTATTGATGCCTATTAGTTAGTGTAACTAGCTTAGTTCATTTTTGGCCTTAATTGGTTTAAAAAGCCTTAAACAGCCATAATAAGCCATAGCTTATCTAAGTGCTTATCAGTATGGAGGATTTGTTTTTAATGCTTAATTAGCTTAGTAAAACCCTAATGCATCAAAAACCTAGCTTGAATAGGCTATTTCTTTTGAAAAACCTAAACAGCCCCTTCTAAAGGGCTGTTTGGCATATGGGTCAAAACAGGTCAAAATGACCCATCACTGTTCATATGCTATTTTGTGAAGTTTGATTGGGTCTAAATAGGTCAATTAAGTTGTTTGTAGGATGTGCTAAACTGTTTTGAAAGGTTTTTCATGTTAGGGATTGAATTTTCTAGTCTTTATTAGTTTCACTGTGCACAACTGCTTATCATTGAGATAAGCAGTTGTGGTGCCCTTTTTTGCTCTTTCCAAGTCCAAAGTAGTGCAATAAGTCATAACTCAGTTTGTGGTTAAGCCCTTTAAGCTTTGATTAATGATTAGCCAAAATCAGTCAGTTAGATCAGCAGGCATTTTTGATTTTTCATTTGCAGCATTTTTCTTTGATTCTTAATTTACTTATGTTAAGTTGTTATTAGCTGAAATTAATCACAGATAGAGTTGGGTTGGTAAACTAGTCATTCCCATTTTTTTTAATGTTTTTAGAATTAGCTTATTAGAGCTTTTTAATGCCTTGAAAAGAGGACTTTTTGCCCTGCTCATTTCATGCATCAGCAGACCTCAGTGAGGTCTTTAGCTTATTTTGTAACTTTTGTGCTTATTTTGTAGCTTAGTTAGTGTCTCCTTTTCCTTTTGAACTTATCATTAGTTGCTCAGCTTATTTATAGTTTCTTTACAGCTTATTCATAGCTTATTAGTCCATATGCTTTGACTGCCCTTTAGCTTATTCCCCTTTATAGCCACTGATCAGCCTTCTTGGCTTCTTCTGAGCTTATTTGGGGTTTTCAAAATAAGTCGTAGTTGTAGAAAATGCTTATATTCATGTGCTTTTCAAGTTTGTAAAGAAAAATCAAAAAAATAAATAAGTAGCAAAAATGCCAAGAGCAGGGTTCGAACCCTGGTCTCAGGCATCCCAAAGCTTCACACCACACACAGATAACCAACTGCCCTTGGGTCTTTGTCTGGTTTATCTTTTCCAAGTTTTTCATTTAACACCATTTCAGTTCACATAGCTTATTTCAGCAGTTGGGCTTATTCCAGCTTATCTGGATAAGCTGGCAACCTCTGCTTATTTTTCCTGTATTCAGCTTATCACTTAGGACTTTCCTTAAATTTTTCATAATTTTTCATTTACATTTAGTATTTTTAATTAAGTTTTCTTTTAAAAATAGTTTTCAATTCGTATTTAATTAATTAAAAGTCAGAAAAATACAATTCTTTTTTCTAAAATTTTCTTTTATCATTTAGGACTTAGGAAAATTATATTTGCATCCGTAGGGTTAATTTTTATAGAATTTGACGTTTATGCTTGTTTCCCAATTTTAATTCGCGTTTTCTTTAATTTAATTTTTGTTTTCCTAGACTCGTAACCAAAAGTGAACATCCTTATTTCAAGCATTTTAATACCAAACCTCAAACGATATCCTCCATTCACGCCTCGTTGGGACTACGACCCGGGTATTCACTTATCCAGTTTATTATAATTGATTGTTTCGTTAAATCGTCGCGAGTTGACTTTTCTTCGTGAGAGGTTTTGACTTGTGATGTGTTTGACGCGATATGGGCGCCGCTGCCGGGGAGGTGTGTTGCGACAATATCGTTACGGTTTGACGATTAGTGACTTGAAGATCCTTCCTCGTGAAGTTACGTATTTTTCTTGTGAATATTTTTTGTCAAAAAATTGAAAAAACCAAAAAACCCAAAAATATTTTCTTCATCCTCTTAAACCGTTTGATTCTATGTTCTTAACCCTCCTTAATGTTTAATTCTCATGTCGTCACTGAGCTATCATTGTTTTGATTATAAAAGCCCGTTGGTTGACGATCTTCGTTGTTCAAAGTGTTCGTGTGAGCGGTGTGGAAATCATGCACCAAAAGGATCTTGTTATTGGTGTAAATTAGCCTTTAAATCAAAACCTAATTCCATTGATAATTCTCAAGGTTTTTCCGAACACCCTCCACAACCCCATCTATCTTCATTTCAGCATAATTGCTTTAAATGTGGAGATCCGTTGGGGGATGAGTCACTTTGTGAACGATGTTTTTGCAATGGATGTGGGTTTACTCACGGACTTTGTATATGTTGCACTTCTGAAATCGAAAATACATTCACTTATCCAGATTTTCAAAACGATTTCAGCCACCTTCCTCAGAATTCATTTGAGCAAGAACCATGTTATCAAAATTTCAATGATACATCGTTTCAAAATGCTCTGAATGTTCCTTGTGCAAATTGTGGGGGTCTTCATGACGATTATGAATGTCAACCGTGGAATCAAGAACCTAATCCTTGGTTTAATACTCCTGGTTTTGACAATGTCCAACCCCCACAGTATTCCATCATTCGTGAAAAATCTATAGCAGAATTGCTAGCAGAAGAACGAGCAGCGGAAACGCGTGCCAAATTTCTCAAGGCTTCCATTCTTGACGAAGATGATGAGGATACTATTCAAATAAAGGAATATTATGAGAATTCGTCAGCTGCAATCACACCTGTCCAGAAAAGGCAGGAAGACAAGAGTATTGCAGAATTGCTAGCAGAAGAGCAAATGGAACGTATAAAAGCCATTTATGCTAGCAATAATGATGAGGAGGACGACGAGGAGAGTGTTATTCCTTTGAACGATATCATTTCTCAACTCCCTCAGTCTATTACAATCACATCCATCTTACCGACTATGGACCCCGAAGACTCTCTCATAATGGAGGATGAGCATATTAGCACTATTCCTGAAAAGGAATCGGACGAATTCGTAAAGTCTAGTGCTGAGAACCTTATCCCAATCCCAAGTGAGTTTGAGGATATATCAGACAATGAATGTGATTTGTCTATTTGTGATGATTATCCTCTTGACATTGAGGATGATTCTTCCGGGATTTTCTCTAACCCACTTTTCAATTCCAATGATGATTTTTCCTCTAGTGATTATGAATCACTTTCTGACGAGGACGTTCCTAATGAAAGTCTCGAAGTCTATTCGAACTCTCTGTTTGAATTTGATGACGAGTACTTTTCAAGCAACGTAAATCCTATCTTTGATGAAGAGTTAGAGAACAATGAGGTCAAGGACTCTATTACTCATAAACTTGATGATATGACCTCAACTCTTAATCCCGAGATTCATAAAGACATTCTTTCTCCGACATATGTGACATTTCCCGTTGAGGATCGCCATTATATTGATTTCACATATGTCGTTCGAGTTTTTCTGCCCTTCTTCACCTATACGGTGACTTGTCCTCTCCTTCTCTCCTTTGGAAATGAGGACAAAGTTTTTGACCCCGGCATCTCAATTTATCATTCTTTTGAGCCGGATGTATCTCATCGGAGTGGAACTTTCAAGTACTTCAATTTTTATCCAAACATATTGAATGAAAGTCCGATGGAGATTTTCTCTTCCACATGCTTCCCCAAGAACAAATGAATTCGGGGTCGAGTCAAGCTAATGACTCGGTTAACAAAAACATTAGCATTTCATGGGTGACAACCCATGTTTCTGACTTCTTTCTATTTTCTAACACTAAGTGTGGGGGGATTCCTCTACTGTGCTTTGTTTTGTGTGTTGTTTGCTGTTGTTTGCAGGTTTCCCTTAGATCGTGATGATTGATGCGCCTGTTTTCAATCCAGCCGCCCAATATCCGATCTTGTTTGCTAACGTTTATCTAGGGATATCTTTTTAATCCTGTTTGTGAAAAGTGAGATTTCTGTCACACACTTGGCTATTAGTATTACCTTTTTACGTTCTAAGTGTCGGCATAATAGCCGGTACTTTGAATATTGAGGGCAATATTCAATTCTAAGTGTGGGGGGGGAATTCTCGCGAATTTTGTCACATGTGTACCTTCTAGTGCCCTAGTACCCCCGTTTTGGCCAAAATTTTCAAATTTTTTCGTTTTTAGATAAGAAATTGCAATAAAAAAGAAGTGTTTAGTCTTGATTAGGTTAGAACAAAGGGAATCCCGACTCTGCCAGAGTGTTGATCTGGCTGCTTCCTTAACGATTAGGCTAAGATTTTACGATATGTGCAAATGAAAATGCTAAGCGTAGAATAGTTGGTTTTCTTTGATGCTTATATAAGTAATCTATGGCTTTTTCTCCCAGGAGATAACTAATCTGACTTAATAAGTGCTTATTTTCAAACATTTGAACACACAAAATCATTTTTTCATACGATTTTGAAAAATACTAGTTCAAAGATTTATGTAAACTTCGGAACAAGCATATGTCATAGTAATGCAAAAGTTAAGTAATAAATGTATGTGCTAAAAAAGCTACGGTTCAAGATCGGCCCTTGGATCCTTATTTCCGAAAGGCGTTTAGGTCTTGGCTACCCTCTTACACCGGCCCTTGGATTTCTAATTCAGGAATGTGTGAGGTCTTGGTCTAACACCCTTGGATCCTCATTTCAGGAATGTTTAGAGTCTTGGAACTCTCCGTTGTAACGGCCCTTGGATCCTTTATTCTGGAAGGTATAAGGTCTTGGTTCCTGTGAAACTCCGTTAGTTTATGTTGCACAAGTAAAAAAAAAAAAAAAAAAAAAAAAATGATGAAAAAATGAATAGAAAAAAATAAAACTGGAATGATATTGCAAAATGCAATAAGTTTTGATGTGTTGAATAAAGTTTTGAAACTTGCTTGTTGTAAATTTTAAATCTATCTTTCAACTAGTATTAGTCAAAATCTTATAAAAACGTCGATTTTTGTGATCAAAATTTTGAAAATCAAGCACAGTCACCTAACTTAAATAATTGTGGGAGTGAAAAGTTAAGTTTCAGCTTACATAGATTATTAGTATAAGTAGTGTTAGCATTTTACAAAAGCGTTTGCACATTGAGTTTAAGCTTAGTTGAGAATATAAAAATGAGGATGACGATTACAATTCCCTGGAGACACCCATTTTGTGTGAATCCCGTTCCATGATACCATTTTTGGAAATCAAGCATGTTATCTATTTTTGTTTTAGTTTAAATTTCTCGCATTTAATAAAAAGTCGAAACGGGGTATACTTGGTATTCTTTTAATCCTTTCATTACTTTATATGATCGGATTGCTAGGGACTAGCAATAGTTTAGTGTGGGGGATTGATGAGTGTGTAAATACTCATCAATTTATACCCATAAAAGACACAAAAATGACCAAAAACACCCAATTAGATCAAATATTGTTGCAAATATTCTTGGTTTATGTTTTTATGTGTTTCAGGTACAAAAGGATTGAAAACGGGGCAAAAACGGACAAAACCGAGCACAAGATTGGAAAATCGTGAAAAGCCGAGAACGGGGAAGAAATTTACGAGTTTGGACCGAGAAATTGATCAAGTTGTCAAAATCAACCTCAAAGAATATTAAAATGTCAAGATTGACCCTTGGATTAATTTTTCCTATTTGGCAAAAATGGTCCCTCAACTTTCGGATTGTGCATTTATGATCCCTAAACTTACCTCTAAACCAAATCTCAAAACTAAACCCAAAACTAATAAAACCCTTTTACCCCTTAACCCAGCCCATCACAAAACCAAATAAACCCAAGCCCAATAACAATAACCCATCCCGGCCTTTTGTTTAACTAAAACCAGGTTGACCTGGTCAAACCTTTCTCCCAAAACCATCAAACCCGCCAAAACCATTACCACCCATTTTCTTCCTGACAACCAGACATCATTGTTCCCCCATGCTTTTTCACTGATACACTTCACCTCCCCCCATCCTCTAGCTCTTAGCTAGTACAAGCTTCACGTGAATCCCACCCCCACGTGGGAAATCCCATTAACCCGTTTTCCCGCCAAAACCACAATCAACGGTTGGGATTAATTGAGGCTAATCCAATGGTGGGGATTGGAAGAGGGAGCTTAGAGAAGCTTTATGAATGATATAAAAAGCCAGAGAACAGAGAGAAGGGGTGGTAGTTAATTAAGTAGTTTTTTTAGAATAGTCGTATTTTTAGTTAAAATGCTTAATTAGTGTAAATTTAAGTCTTATGTATCAATTCAAGATTGTTTAAGCCATTTATCTTTAAATTACTCAGCATTGTTCTATTTTCCAAAGTTATTGAATTTTCAAGTTCCCAAAGTATCCACTGTTAATTCGAATTAAATGTTTTGATGTTTGCAAAAGCTTATTTTCTGTTTGAATAAGCTCATGTAAGTTTAATATAGCTTATTGTGAGTTTGTGATTAGTTTACTCAGTTCTATGCCAAGTAATCCAAGGAAGTCAACAAAAGTCACGGGTACTGTTCACCAGCTTATTTTAGTGCTTATTTGCCCTTTTCTGTTCTTATTTGTTCCTTTCAATAATTATTGATGCCTATTAGTTAGTGTAACTAGCTTAGTTCATTTTTGGCCTTAATTAGTTTAAAAAGCCTTAAACAGCCATAATAAGCCATAGCTTATCTAAGTGCTTATCAGTATGGAGGATTTGTTTTTAATGCTTAATTAGCTTAGTAAAACCCTAATGCATAAAAAACCTAGCTTGAATAGGCTATTTCTTTTGAAAAACCAAAACAGCCCCTTCTAAAGGGCTGTTTGGCATATGGGTCAAAACAGGTCAAAATGACCCATCACTGTTCATATGCTATTTTGTGAAGTTTGATTGGGTCTAAATAGGTCAATTAAGTTGTTTGTAGAATGTGCTAAACTGTTTTGAAAGGTTTTTCATGTTAGGGATTGAATTTACTAGTCTTTATTAGTTTCACTGTGCACAACTGCTTATCATTGAGATAAGCAGTTGTGGTGCCCTTTTTTGCTCTTTCTAAGTCCAAAGTAGTGCAATAAGTCATAACTCAGTTTGTGGTTAAGCCCTTTAAGCCTTGGTTAATGATTAGCTAAAATCAGTCAGTTAGATCAGTAGGCATTTTTGATTTTTCATTTGCAGCATTTTTCTTTGATTCTTAATTTACTTATGTTAAGTTGTTATTAGCTGAAATTAATCACAGATAGAGTTGGGTTGGTAAACTAGTCATTCCCATTTTTTTATGTTTTTAGAATTAGCTTATTAGAGCTTTTTAATGCCTTGAAAAGAGGACTTTTTGCCCTGCTCACTTCATGCATCAGCAGACCTCAGTGAGGTCTTTAGCTTATTTTGTAACTTTTGTGCTTATTTTGTAGCTTATTTAGTGTCTCCTTTTCCTTTTGAACTTATCATTAGTTGCTCAGCTTATTTATAGTTTCCTTACAGCTTATTCATAGCTTATTAGTCCATATGCTTTGACTGCCCTTTAGCTTATTCCCCTTTATAGCCACTGATCAGCCTTCTTGGCTTCTTCTGAGCTTATTTGGGGTTTTCAAAATAAGTCGTAGTTGTAGAAAATGCTTATATTCATGTGCTTTTCAAGTTTGTAAAGAAAAATCAAAAAAATAAATAAGTAGCAAAAATGCCAAGAGCAGGGTTCGAACCCTGGTCTCAGGCATCCCAAAGCTTCACACCACACACAGATAACCAACTGCCCTTGGGTCTTTGTCTGGTTTATCTTTTCCAAGTTTTTTATTTAACACCATTTCAGTTCACATAGCTTATTTCAGCAGTTGGGCTTATTCCAGCTTATCTGGATAAGCTGGCAACCTCTGCTTATTTTTCCTGTATTCAGCTTATCACTTAGGACTTTCCTTAAATTTTTCATAATTTTTCGTTTACATTTAGTATTTTTAATTAAGTTTTCTTTTAAAAATAGTTTTCAATTCGTATTTAATTAATTAAAAGTCAGAAAAATACAATTCTTTTTTCTAAAATTTTCTTTTATCATTTAGGACTTAGGAAAATTATATTTGCATCCGTAGGGTTAATTTTTATAGAATTTGACGTTTATGCTTGTTTCCCGATTTTAATTCGCGTTTTCTTTAATTTAATTTTGGTTTTCCTAGACTCGTAACCAAAAGTGAACATCCTTATTTCAAGCATTTTAATACCAAACCTCAAACGATATCCTCCATTCACGCCTCGTTGGGACTACGACCCGGGTATTCACTTATCCAGTTTATTATAATTGATTGTTGCGTTAAATCGTCGCGAGTTGACTTTTCTTCGTGAGAGGTTTTGACTTGTTATGTGTTTGACGCGATATCATTGTGCAACATATACTTTTTCATTTATAAATCCATTTAGAAATGCACTTTTGACATCCATTTAAAAAAGTTTGAAATCATGTGCACATGCATATGCAAGTAAAATTCTAATAGACTCGAGCCTTGCAACCAGAGCAAAACTTTCATCGTAGTCAATGCCTTCTTGTTGATTATAACCTTGTGCTACTAACCTAGCTTTTTTTCTAGACACTACACCATTTTCATCCATTTTATTTCGAAAGACCCATTTTGTTATAATAATTGTTTGACTCTTTGGTTGAGGAACTAATGTCCAAACATCACTTCTAACGAATTGATATAATTCTTCTTGCATTTCTATGACCCAAGATTCATCTTTTATAGTTTCGTTTATATTTTTGGGCTCAATGGTTGATACAAAACAAAAGAAGTTGCTTTAATTTTGGGCTTGAGATCTTAAGGTTCTTTCATTTATTTTTTCTTTAACACTATCTAATGGATGACCTTTAGGTTCTTTGATATTGACAATTTATTTGTTTAGTAGTTCATCTTCATTGTCATTATTTATATTCTCTTCGTTTTTAACAAGTTGACATTCAACCAAGTCATCATCTACCAAAAGTGATGTCTTAGAGGGAGGTGGACTTTCGTCAAATGTTACGTTTAATGATTCCTCGACACTCAAGGTTTCTTTGTTTAAAACAATATAAGCTTTGCTATTTTGAGAATATCCAAGAAATACACCTTCATAAGACTTTGGGTCAAATTTGGTGAGGTAACCTTAGTGTTTAAAATAAAACATTTCTTCCAAACACTTTAAAGTATCCTAGCGTAGGCTTTTTACCTTTATATAGTTCATATGGTGTTTTGTTCAAAAATGGCCGAATTAATACTCTATTTAAAATATAGGTTGAAGTGTCAATGGCGTAACACCAAAACTTTTGTGGTATGTTTTGTTCATTAAGCATTGTTCTACTCATCTCTTGAAGAGTCCGGTTTTTACGTTCTACTACACCATTTGACTGAGGAGTACGAGGAGCCAAAAAATTATGTGTTATGGGGTTGGCATCACAAAAGTTTTCAAATTGTGTTTCATAATCAAATTCATGACCATGATCCGTTCTTATTGACACAATACGACTATCTAGTTGGTTTTGAATTTTCTTACTAAGAAATTCAAATTGATCAAAAGCTTCGTTTTTACTTTTCAAAAACTTTGTCCAAGTGTATCTTGAATAATCGTCTACTATGACCAAAGTGTAGAAGTTGCCTCCATAACTTTGTATAGCGGATGGACCAAATAAATCCATATGCAAAAGTTCTAGACACCTGGATGTAGACACCATATTTTTAGCTTTATTGCTACTATGAACTTGTTTTCCAATTTTGCAAGCATCACAAAAGTGTTGGTCATATTTCAACTTAGGTAAGTTCCTAACAAGATATTTTGAGGATAGAGTGTAACAATTCACAATTTTGAGGTCATTATTTAATTATTTAATTTTACTTAATATTTTATTTTAAGTAAATTTACTCTTGAGAGTAACTAGATAAGTTATTTCGCGTACGTTGTTAAACGTACATCTAAATCAAATCGACACCTTACAATACTCAGTATACATACTTTTCTGCATTTTGGTTTCTTACAATCATATTTTAAAAGTCACATTTCACTTTTTCTATTTTTACGTAAACCATGCACCTTTTACGTTTTACACTATTTAAACCTACGTTTTTAGGTTTTAACTACGCTTAAACCCTCTGATGAACTCACCACTCATCTAAAATACAAATATAAATAATATTAATAAGTTTTAACATTTTTATATGCTTTGCATCTTATTACAACCCGGTGTTATGTTTCGCGTCTTAAAAACCTTACGTTAGCAATTACCGAGATCAAACTACACCCCGTAGCTCAAAGTTATCACAAAACAAAGCACCAAACCACCTCAAGAGTGAGGTGGCCGGTTTTGGGAGTGTCACCAAGACCATGTGTCTTGGTAGAGTTACTTCCTTCATTTGGTGTGGACACATGTCCTAAACACTTACACCTTTGTCTCCCACTAATCGATATATACTACTTTTGATCATTTATACATGCAAACTCACCAAACTCTTCCTCCCTCCACCTCTTGAACGACCAATAACGGATCCTAAACACCAATTTCATCTAAATTTTCACAAAATTATTGATTATAGATTAAAGATCTTGAAGCCCTTGTCTTGTTCTTGGTTTATTACACTCAAACAACACATAAATCTTATCAAATCTTGGGTAATCTTGCAAGGGTTTAATAAAGTGTTAGGGGTTGAGATTATAAAGTGTTTTCAAGAGTTGATCAAGGTTATTAAGGGTTATTTTGGTTGGGTAAAGAATTTCAAGAAAAGGGTGCAAGAGTTGGGGTAATATAGGATTAGTGTCCTTGTTCTTGTTTGTTCTTTCATTTTCTTTATCAATTGTTAGGAACCAAACACTCATTTTTTTTTATTTCACTACTGAGATTATATGTTTTCCTTATGTATTTTATATTCTCTATATGTTTATTATGTTTAATCATGCTTGGTACATAGACTAAAACACAAGAAAACCTAATAGGACTAGACATGCAAAACTACTTTCTGACCAGGGCTAAAAATGGAATAAACTAATTTTATCATTGGACTTTGGACCTTGACTAAATATATTCGGTTATATTTCAATGTCTTACGGTCGTTTTTCCGGGTATTTCATTGAGTAACTCATTACGATGATTAAACTAAAAATCTTTTCGTGAAACAAGTCAAATTTTGAGTAACAAATTTTAAACGTAAAAAGCTCATTGATCTATTCATTTTCATTACTTGGACTAGTTTTATGAAATGTAGCTAACATCTTAACTTAAACGTGGCCACAAAAATGGGGTTAAACGGGCTTGTAAAACTCTAGATATCTTATTTTTCCCGGGACTGTTGTGATGTTGATTAAATCAGAACTGGGTAGTTAAGGGTAAACTGGTAACTTCACTATTGTTAGGTAATTTTTGACTCAGTGAGACCCATAAATATATTTAGAACTTTCAAATAGCTTTCCATGGATATAAATAACATAATTTTTTGACTTACGGTTTGCGAGTAATGAATTTTTGAAGATTGACATGTTTATAAAATTTCTAACAGCTATATACTTAAAATGTCTAAAAAGTTATTAACTTATAAAAATGTACCATTGGACTATTAGAAACTTGTCAAATAACACTACTTGACCATTTTTACATAAAAACCGAAGTGGTAGGGCCCACATGAAAAAACCGTAATACTCATGACTAGGGCTATTTGAACTCTGAAATATTTGAACCCTTAAATTTGATTTTGAACCTTTAATATACTTTGAACTCTTGACTTAATTTGAACTTTTGAAGTAATTTGAACCCTTGACTTAATCGAAACTTATGATGTCTTGACACTATTTATATATTATGTACCAAGATAATTGAAATAATAATCTATAGGCATATAGACATACTTACCTTATTATTTAGAATCTGAGACCGCTATGTCTAGTATCGAAACCTCTATAACTTGGTTTGACACATTATTTATGTATAACCATAGGATAATGCTATATTATAAGTTGACCTACAATGTTTAAATTTGATTATCAGTATAGGACCTTGTTCAAATAGTCAACATCATGACATTAATTTGAAATTAATTATATATTATGGCTATTTTATAGGCTCATTGTAATTAGTCCTGACTTAGAAAATTGTATTAAAATTATTAGCATTATTAATATCATCTTATATGTTACTTTCTTGGAACTACTATTACAAATTGTTGTGAATTATTGTTACTCGAAATCTTGTGTCCATTAATTATTTATAAACTGTTAATTTTCATTCAACATTGTGTGTTGGACTTTTATTAAGCATGTTTTTATCTCCAGGTCTTAAGGTATTTGGCAAGCACGAAGTCGCACGGAGAACGTTTTGATGGCTTGCATAATATTATCATTCGATAAACCTTAATAGACTTTTATGTTTACGTGTTATGCAAATTAAAACTATTTGGGACCTCTTATAACTCTAATGTTTTATTACGATCGAATGATAAACTTTTAAAAATGTCTCATTTAGAGTCGTTTTCTATAATTATGATAGTTTTACTAATAAGTAGCACCCCAATGATATTACATTCCATTGCGATATTTTGGGGGTGTTAAAGATTGGTATCAGAGCCATGGTTATAGAGAACCAGGTCGCATTTTTTTAGACCTAGACTATAACCGCTTTTTATATTTTAACTACTCCACTTTGGATTGCCTTACACTCTCCGTGCGCTTACACTTCCCAATCACTTATGCACAATTTTATGCACCATTATTCTATTTATATATAAAGAATATTTATATATATACTTGATTGACTTTTGATCACTATTTATTTATTTAAAAGATTATTTATATAAAAGTTTGATTGATTTTGATCTCTTATACTCGTTTCCAGAATTTCATGTCGAATCTTGTTCTTCCCCGATCATATATCTACTACTACATTTTTTTTAATCTATAAATCTTTTTCAAGATATTGTAATTGATTACAATGGTCTCATTCATTATTATGACATTGTAAGTGAAACAATGGTCTCAATTAATTTCAAAACATTACGAGTAATTCTATAATTCGCTAAAACTTTTCATGATCTTTCATAACATCGGTTACACAAACCCGTTACAGTCAATCGAATCCCCTCGATTGTCTTACTATCTGTCTCCAAAGACGATTTTGAACATTAGTCTCATACTCATGGAACATCTACATTGCCTCGTAAACCATCGCCTGAAGACACGCCGGTTGATTTGAAATTGACTTTAAAGTGCCACCTTGGAACACCTACTTTCGAAACATGACTTTATAATATCTCATTCTTTTTCACTCCTTTTGGTTTTGAAGAATTACGCCGCCAGGAAGGTAACACCGAAACTTGAGAGCAATGTTTACCCTAATGCTATTTTTCGATTCCAAGGACAAATTGGAGAACTCGTCTGCCACCATTCTGACACTCACTTCACCAACCTATTTACTGATGCCCGACAGTGAGACTAAGCCATTCGAGGACGAGGCTATGGAGTCTTCACCCAAACTAGAAAATCACCCAATCAAAGAAGAACACCTCGGAAGACGAGGAGGAGAACCACTACTACACCTACTCCTTCCACCCGACCAAATTTTATCAACAGAGAGCCCATCCACCATAGTATCCCATCGCTGGTGACACACATGGCACATCATGAGAGATATTACACGAACTATGATGGCCAACCTACAATCTCGTTGGAGCAGAGTAAAGCTCGAGGAGCCAAATATGTATCTTACTCAATCAACATTCGCGATGTTTATTGATTTTACCATTTATTATTTGTTTCCATTTATCCTCAATAATACTCAATGTCTTTCTTATTTTATGTTTGTTCTCATTTAACATGCATGCTTACAATGTAATGTTTTTCTCATTTATTGTTGGTCCCCATTCATTCTCAATTAGCATGTGAAATGCTTATTATCTTTGTCACTTATTGCCGTTCTCAGTAATTGTTTACTCTCAGTTAGCATTCGTGCTGCTAGTTGTCTTTCCCATTTATTATTCATTCTCATTTAGCATTTGAGATACATATTGTCTTTCTCATTTATTTATTTTCTCAGTTATTCTCATTTAACATTCGTAATATTTATTGACTTCATCATTTATTGTTTGATCTCATTCGTGACACTTATTGTCTTCCTCATTTATCGTTTGCCTTCACATTTATTGTCTATCTCATTTGTTCTCATTTAACAAATTGTAATGCTTATTGCTTTCTAAATTCTTGTCCATTTCACTTAATCTCTCTTAACAATCATGATGTTTATTATCCTTCTTAGATATGGATTTTCATTATTCATTCTCATTTGACATTCGTAATGAATATTGTCTGTCTCATTATTATTGAACCTCATTTAGAATTCTGTCTTTCAGTATTGGTCTCTTTTGGCTATTGGTTTGATTCGATTGATTCTCTCGGTTAATTGAATTACTTCGTGTTGATATTCTACATCTCTCCTCTTTACTATTGTGATAAATTACGATTCTTCTATTTGCGTAAATTTGAGTCATTGGCATCTCTTTTACACACCCTTTCATTTGCTTCTTTGTTCGTACGAATATCAAATCTTTCTTTCGAGCACTCCTTGCTCATACTAGTACGAATAATATTGATATCTAAATCTATTCACTACTGTTTTATTTCATTGATCATTCCATTTGCATCGGTTGGTAACGGTACCTATCTTTCTTTCGAGCACTCTTTGCTCATGATAAGTACAAATGTTCTTGATATCTAATTTTGATCCATTATTGTTATTCATCAATTCCTTCATTTGCATTGATCGATAACGGTTTGCTCCTTTGTTCATACAGATATTTAATCTATCCCTTTTAAGCAATCTTTGCTTCTAACTATTACACACGAAGAATCACATTACTATTTTTATGAATCATTAGCTCTTTCAATTTTATTATTCAATTTTTTGTGAATATCATTTCTTCCATGACATTGATATCTACTTCTTTTGACTGTTAGTACGCCTTCGTGGTTGTCCCATCTACATTAATCGTTAGTACGTATCAGGGCTTAGGAGCAACACCTCCATACAACAGGCTGCAAGCCACATGAAGTCGTCAGAAGAGTTACGCCAATGTGACACGTAATCCATTAAAAATTTCAGGTTGGAGATATAATCATGTCGAAAGTCTCGTCATGAAAGTACGTAATACGTTTCGAGAAACAAGGAAAAATGAACCCGGGGTACATTGAACCCTTCAATAGTTTAGCTGAAAACGGTCTAGTAGCTTACCAACTCGAACTTATAGCATAACTCAGTAGAGTACACAACACATTTCACGTATCGAACCTGAAGAAATACTTATCAGAAGAAACCTTGTTAAGATCGTTTATAGCTCAGATTTGTTAGATCTTTATCTAGGATAACAATAACAAAAACAACAATATGCAGCGGAATGAACAATTGTTATTGCATTAAGGTTTTTCTCGTCATCATCTCTATCAACAAACAATACAAACACCAACAGCCCCAATGCTACATAATCAAGTGTAGCACAGTTACACTCTAACAGGAATCATAAGATTCTTGAGGCTTATCACAAATCCCTAACCTAGGCGTTTAGAGTACTACGCCTATACACACACGCTTTACTGAATATTACATCTTGACACACACCTAAAACTAATTCCCTGTATCTCTTTATATAATAGAGATACCTAGGGTTTACAAAGGATATTCCTAGAATAATAAAAGATTTGCTGTAATCTTTTCTTTCTTTTGAAGTTTCATCCTTTGTCTTCTTTAGTCCTTCATCTTTCATCTTTTGTCAATATCAACTTAAATTATAATTCCCAACAAAGCCTCGACATTCCACTAGAGGAGATTCAACTTGATGACAAACTTCATTTTGTCAAAGAACCTGTAGAAATCATGGACCGAGAGGTCAAGCAACGGAAACAGAGTCGTATCCCTATTGTCAATGTTCGTTGGAACTCTCGACAAGGACCGGAATACACTTGGGAAAGAGAATGACCAGATGCGTCAGAAATATCCACATCTCTTCGCCAACACATCATCGACATCTAACTCGAACTGAATCCCGGGACGGGATTCCATTTAAGGATTAGGTACTATAACAATTCACAATTTTGAGGTCATTATTTAATTATTTAATTTTACTTAATATTTTATTTTAAATAAATTTAGTCTTGCGAGTAACTAGATAGGTTATTTCGCGTATGTCATTAAACGTACACCTAACTCAAATCGACACCTTACAATACTCAGTATACATATTTTTATGCATTTTGAATTCTTACAATCATATTTTAAAAGTCACATTTCACTTTTTCCGTTTTTACGTAAACCTTGCACCTTTTACGTTTTACGCGATTTAAACCAACAATTTTAGGTTTTAACTACGCTTAAATCTTCCGATGAACTCACCACTCATCTAAAATACTAATATAAGTTATATTAATAAGTTTTAACATTTTTATATGTTTTACATCTTATTACTACCCGGTGTTACATTTCGCGTCTTAAAAACCTTACGTTAGCAATTATCGAGATCAAACTACACCCCGTAGCTCAAAGTTATCACAAAACAAAGCACCAAACCACCTCAAGAGTGAGGTGGCCGGTTTTGGGAGTGTCACCAAGACCATGTGTCTTGGTAGTGCTACTTCCTTCATTTGGTGTGGACACATGTCCTAAACACTTACACCTTTGTCTCCCACTAATAGATATATACTACTTTTGATCATTTATACATGCAAACTCACCAAACTCTTCCTCCCTCCTCCTCTTGAACGACCAATAACAGATCCTAAACACTAATTTCATCTAAATTTTCACTAAATTCTTGATTATAGATTAAAGATCTTGAAGCCCTAGTCTTGTTCTTGGTTTATTACACTCAAACAACACATAAATCTTATCAAATCTTGGGTAATCTTGCAAGGGTTTAATCAAGTGTTAGGGGCTGAGATTATAAAGTGTTTTCAAGAGTTGATCAAGGTTATTAAGGGTTATTTTGGTTGGGTAAAAATTTCAAGAAAAGGGTGCCAGAGTTGGGGTGATATAGGATTAGTGTCCTTGTTCTTGTTTGTTCTTTCTTGTTCTTTATCAATTGTACGGAACCAAACACTCATTTTTTTTTTCATTTCACTACTGAGATTAAATGTTTTCCTTATGTATTTTATATGCTCTATATGTTTATTTTGTTTAGTCATGCTTGGTACATAGACTAAAACACTAGAAAACCTAATAAGGACTGGACATGCAAAACTACTTTCTGACCAGGGGTAAAAATGGAACAAAATGATTTTATTAGTGGACTTTGGACCTTGACTAAAAATATATGGTTATATTTCAATGTCTTACGGTCGTTTTTCCGGGTATTTCATTGAGTAACTCATTACGATGATTAAACTAAAAATCTTTTCGTGAAACATGTCAAATTTTGAGTAACAAATTATAAACTTAAAAAGCTCATTGATCTATTCATTTTCATTACTTGGCCTAGTTTTATGAAATGTACCTAACATCTTAACTTAAATGTGGTCACAAAAATGGGGTTAAACGGGCTTGTAGAACTCTAAATATCGCATTTTTCTCGAGACTGCTGTGATGTTGATTAAATCAGAACTGGGTAGTCAAGGGTAAACTGGTAACTTCACTATTTCTAGGTAATTTTTGACTCAGTGGGACCCATAAGTATAGTTAGTACACTCAAATACCTTTTCGGGGATATAAAGAACATAATTTTTTGACTTACGGTTTGCGAGTAATGAATTTTTGAAGATGGACATGTTTATAAAATTTCTAACAGCTATATACTTAAAATGTGTAAAAAGTTATTAACTTATAAAAATGTACCATTGGACTATTAGAAACTTGTCAAATAACACTACTTGACCATTTTTACATAAAAACCGAAGCGGTAGGACCCACTATCGAAAATAAACCCGTAAATCCTTTCATAGACTAAAGAAACTTAAGAACGACTAATTTGAACTCATGTCACATATTTGGAAACCTTAAATTTGATTTTGAACAATTTAATATAATTTGAACTCTTTGACTTAATTTGAACTTTTGAAGTAATTTAAACCCTTGAACTTAATCGAACCCTTATGACTTGTCTTGACACTTTTGTGTTAGCCAAAGTGTGTGTGTATATATATATATATATATATATATATATATATATATAGAGATATATATATATATATATATATATATATATATATATATATATATATATATATAATAGTAGGAAAACCGACCAAAAGGTTAATTCGCTCTCTAACCAAGAGTGAAAATCCTAAGAGGTCAAAGAATAGCCAAACTATATATATATTTTCCTGAAATATTTGATATTCCCGGGTTGTTATGTCCCAACGAAGTGTGAATGGAATCTCGGATTCGGTTCGTGATCGGGTGATTTGAATAGGGAAAGATATTTTGGATTTATGCTACTACGAACAGAATACGTAAATAAGAAAGCAAATAATAAGTATGTAAACCTAGCAAACAAAGCACAAATAAGCACAATTAAATCCTAACGCAAATCTAAAGTAAAAACGGGAACTTAATGGGCTTTAAAAAACCTAAAACTCAAAATTTAACCCTAGAAGTGCAAATTTAATTTCTAAAAGTCCTAAATAATTAAAAATAATTTTAGAAAAAAGAATTATATTTTTTTGATGTTTAGTTTATTTATTATGAACTAAAAACACTTTTAATCTAAAAATATTATTAAAAATACTAAACTATTTAAGAAAAATCTGAAAATTTTCTGAAAAGTACTTTAAGATATGTATAATCTAGGAAAAATAAAATGGTGTTGACAACTTATCTCAATAAGCTGTCAATAAGCTAAAAAGGAAAATAAGCTAATATTGGAAAAGTTGGTCAAGTAAATAACCACTGCAACCTTGAATGAAAAAGACCCAAGGGCGCAGTGGTAGTGTGGTGGTGCGTGAGGCTTTGGTTGAGAGGGTTGAGGTCCAGGGTTCGAGCCTTGGACTTCCTCTTTCCCAAAGTTTTTATTTTTGCAAATTTTATTTTTAAAACTTGTTAAAAAGCTGAAAATAAGTAACTTTTGTGAAAACAAAATTTTTTTAAAACTTTGAATAAGCCAAAGAAAAAGCTAAAATGCTCAGCAGTTTGGTTAAGAAACTAAAAAGCTAAATGAACTAACTTGAAAATGAGGCACAAGCTTCTATAAGCTTGTGCAGACCAAATAAGCTACTAAAAAGCTAGAATCTAACTGAATAAGCAAATCTAATCCTAAATAAGCAAGACCTAATAAGCAAAAGGCTAAAAACCTAAATTAAGCCAATAACCAAAACTGAAAACTAAACAGCCTTAGAGGGCAACTTTAGACTATTCAAAAAACTACTTAAACAATAAGCTAGACCATGAAACCTAAAAATAGATTAAAATAAGCTACCAAAGAGCTTGTAAACCATTTTCAGACATTTTAGAGCTTATTAGATGCTTAAAAATAAAATAAGAATCAAGACAGTGAGACTACTTTGTTGGATTTTATGAAAGCTAACAGACCTGAACAGCTACTTTCTAAGCTAAGATTAAGCCACCAAAAGCTAATAAAATAAGCTATAAATTCTAAAACAGCAAAGAAAACCCACTAATAAGCTCATAAAACAAGATTCAGACAATTTGAAGAAAAAAATAAGCTCAAAATTAAGCTGATAAGAACCTTTACTTAGCACTCAGCATATAAATTTCTATGCTGAGTGGATTTTGCAAAAAACTGAAAATGCTACTTTATTAGACTAAAAATAAGCTACTATACCAATAAGCTAAACTTTAAATCCTTGAAACAGATTAAGACCTATCACCAATGAACTCAGAAAACCATTTTTCAGACAAATTTAACTTAAAAATAACCTGAAACAGATCTAATAAAAACCTATGCTGAGTGATTTTTTTTAGAAACTGAAAATGACACTAAACCTATTCTAGACTTGTTGACACTTAACTAAAACTTGTAACATGTATTTTTAGAGAGATTTTGACATATCAACAACACCTAAAAAGGATTTATTGAAGAATTATTCAAAATAAGCTGATGCAAACAGATTAAGCCTATGAAACTTAGAAAACTGATGTAAAACTTACTAAACTAGTTGAAGCCTATTTTAAATTTGTAAAAACTGACTTTTAAACTTAATTGGAGCTTAATAAAAAGTGACTTGATTACTAAAAATGACCAAAACAGTCTTAACTAAGGTTAAGACTGCTTAGCCCAAACACCCCTTTAAAACTCAAATTTTCTATTTAAAACAGAGTTAGACCAAAAATTTGAACAACTTTAAAACACAAGCTGATATTATTATTACTAAATGACTTTTAAGTTAGAAAAACAAGTGAATAAGCACTAGGTTAATAAGTGTAACCACTGGTAAATTTCACCTTGTACTAAGTTAATATAATATTCTAAATAAAGAATATTTATCCATTTTCTACGTCTATTTTTTTTAGATTAAACGTAATCAGTTTATTTGATCACAACGACTAACTAATGTGACGTAACTCACATTCTCAATAAACATGCTCACACGCAGACCGACACCAACATGCTTTATGTTTATTTCACATAAACATCTTTACATGTCAAGTAACAAAGTTTTCAACTCCTAATTGCCACTTTACGTTAATTCGTTAACGTACGATTATTAAACCTTGAAACTGAACGTTTATTATCTAATAGAACTCTCACAAAACCCCTAAAGTGCACTGAGGACACCTAAAGTGCAAACCCTAAAGAACAAAACCCTAAAACTAATGTACAAGCTTTTAAAGCACGGAAACCTAAACTTTACCTTAATTCCTGTTACAAGCCCTAAATTCACAATTCTATGATATTATGTAATAAAATCAAAAACTCTAATTAATATATATATGATTTTTATAAAATATTAAGGTACAAGTCTTTCATGCACATGTAAAATGTGGAAAACTAGAAGGGGGTTGAATATTTTTTACCGGTTTTTAATTGGTTTTAAAAACTTTACTTGTGAAAACCTTTGATTCGATTCTTTTGTGATATCAGTCAATCCTAATATGAACACTAAACTATACTATCTAATATAAACAATAAATATAAAGAAATGAGTTGGAAAGATCAAACCGAAACAAAGAGATTTATAGTGGTTTGGTCACGAAGTTCTTCTTCGCCCTACTCCACTCCCCGAGTACCACACTTGAGAGTTCAAAGCACTATGTCAACAAAGCTCCCTTCAGGCGGAGAAAACCGTACAACGTCGCTTATCTTTATTTCCGACACTAAACTAAATGTCGAGTACTAATCTTAGCTAGTACGAATCTACCACGATCCACACGATCCTTACTAATTCACACAATCAACACTCTTGACTCGATCTACCCTTGATCCACTTGATCAACACACAAGCCCACAAGCTACACGAGATCTCCAAGATCTCAACAAGATCATAATGATCTACTCTCACTTGACATGATCTACCCGATCTACCCTTGATCCACTTGATCAACTCACAAGCTCACAATCTACAAGAGATCTCCAAGATCTCGACAAGATCACAATGATATACTCTCACAAACTACTCAAAAGAAAATAAACTTGGTGTATGCTAGTATACAACAAGTATGTAACAAGTGTTACAAGTGCACTAACTATAACTACAACACTTTGTATCTTCTTTGATACCTTGTGTTCTCCTCATGCACTAGTAGAGGAATGAAGATGATCACTTGGTTGGATGATTAGATCACTCTTTAAACAAAAGAAAACTGAGCTAAATGATCAAGAAAAGGAGATGTGATAAGAGGTTTAAACTCAGAAAGTTGTGTGTGAAAAAGGATCCAAAAAACTGTGAAGAGGGCTGGTATTTATAGGCAGAAGAAATCTGACCGTTATAAGGACACGACACCACTAAATGTCACACTGTACCACTAAATTTAGTGGTACCGTGCCAGACAAGGACGCTCCAATTTTTGTTTATTTAGGGAAGTTTGGAGCTGATTTTGGGGAGAGAAATAGCTGTTATGATATTTAAACTTATTTTTCCAATAAAACATTTCTTTATAATTCAAAAATAACTTGTAAGGTATATTTTTGAAAAAATATTTTGTCACATTAAAAATGTAAAGTTTGAAACACAAATTCACTTCTTTGATCATTTGTCAAGTTGTAAATTTGTTTGTTCATACCTAGAGTGATATACGTAGAAACGGGATATTTCGACTAAAAACTTGTTTACGTTAATTTTAACGTAACGTGTTTTCACATTTTGTTATCATCAAAACGTGAAGTTATTGAAAGATATAAATAACGTTTTTAGAACATTGTTTGCGTCAATAATCTCCCCCTTTTTGATGATGACAAAACATAAACTCCTTGATGTATCCCATTTCTCCCCGTTTTTGTCGAAGCAAAAAGGATGCTAAGGCTCCCCCTTGATGTATACTCCCCCTCGTTTGGAGGACACCAAGGAATCGAGCAATGGTTCTTGCTACAAAACAAAGTTAGATGACACATATACAATATCTAACATGTAGCAATCAAGACAAATATCCAACCATAAACTAAGAAAATGGCTAAGAAGCCAAAAACCATAAAAAGATAAAACAACCACATAATAAGCCCATCCATTGATAAAAAGAAATGTCATACACAATGTATGACTACAACATAAAAATAAAAACAAACTACAAGAAGCACATAGAAATCTTTAGTGACAAGAGGCCCTAAGATTAGCTTCATTTCCAAAAGGGGTCCTAGATGTTTATTGTTGGAAACTAAACATGAATATGTTTAGTTAAATGGGCTAGTGGGAGGTGGAGAGGGTGACATGATTGGAGGTGGTGGTGGTGTCAAGAGATGTTCCACATAAGAGAACTTAAAGTGTATCTCATCTCTCAAAGAGAAGATGAGGTTGCGGTTGTGAAGGCAACATAGGCAATGAGCACTATGTAAATCAACCGGATGAGGTTGGATAGGTTGGCACATGATTGGAGAAGGAGGTGGTGGTGAGTATGTAGGTGATGGGGTTGGCATGGCATAATCCAATGGGGTGATAGGTGAGAGTGTGTAGTCCATGGATGATGGCATGGTGTTCAAAGAGTGAGATGATGAAGATGTTGTTCTAGTAGATGATGTTTTGGAAGGAGCATTAGGTGGAGATGGTGAGTTAGGAGTGGCTTGGGAAGGTGGTGTTGTGACTTCATCATCTTTTGTGAGATCAAAAAAGAGAGGTTTGGATGCTGGTCTTATAGTGATCCTAGGTTTCTTGGAGATGTGGATTGTTGATCCTTGTGTGAAAGACATGGTGAATGAGTAATGTGAGGTTGAAGATAAGATGCAAGATAAGCTTGCAATGGTGAGGCCTTGTATAGACAAGAGCTGTGGGATTTGAATTAAAGTTGTTGGTAATGTCCTATGGTGTAGTGAGGGAATCTTAGGGTGTATGAGAGTTTGCAAAATATTGCAGGTTTGAGGTTAGGGATGCAGGGATATAGAGGAAACGGTGAAAATTCGTCAAACACGGGCACGGTACCACTAAATACCACACGGTACCATTAAATAACGGTACCGTGGCCTACTTAATGGTACCGTGACCTAGAAGTCACGAATTTTCCTATGCTGCCTAGTTTTGGGTAGCTAAAGGGAAGTTTACTAGGGGAACTATTTGCAGGAAATGTTAGTGCCTCAAACCACTAAAGATTTATTTGCCAAATATATCCCATATTGAGCTACTCCTAGCAATTAAAGATTATCTTGCAACTATCTAAGATAAGCTATAGGCATGCAATCAAAAAGGACAAAATAAGCTATCATCCAAGAATCACATAATTTGAAATCATGCAAGGTGATGGAACAATAGTCAAGCATGCAAGATAGATAGTAGTATTAAGTCCTAATATAATCTACCAAAGATAAATCCTAATAGGAGTACTAATCGCTCCCTAACGACTTATGACTTGAGCTTGCTCCCGTTTTCATCACACTCTCGTCTTGAGCATGCATCTCTTCCTCGTGATTCGGATCATCAAAGGGTGCATGATTGGTTGAATATTCGGAAATAAGAATGGATGAGATATATGACTCATTTAGGGGTTTCATGACGCGATCGAATAGTGAGTATTGAGGACCACGAAGGTATGGATGAAAGTTCATGAAGTAGTAATAAAGACGAGTTAGGAACATCCCATAGGGTATCAATTTATTTTTGTTACCCTTGAGATGTACAATTCGCTTAGCGAAGAAGTATGCGAGATTGTACGGTTGTTAAGTATGAAGACAGTAAATCATATGAGCACTACACGCCGGAAGTTACTCACGATTTCCTTTTAGACTAAGAAAATTTTCTCGCATGATGACTGCCCAGGAGATTAGTTCATAACGAACCTCTTCCAAACGAATTTTTGTTGGATTTGGGTAAGAGGAATACTTATGAGTATGAATGAGTTTGGTAAGTTCAGTTGGAGGGGGGTATGTAGGAACAATACAGACTATCCTCTTCTCGATAGTTGAAGAGAGACTCAAGACACCAATCTTCAGTATAGGCACATTGCCCATGATTGGGGATTCGAAGAATTTGAGCAAATTGCTCAAGAGTTAAGACAAATTTGAAATTTTGGATCCAAAACCAAAGTGACAAAGATTGATCCTCATTACGTACGAGTTCAACTTGTCGAAAGAATTCCAACACAAAACGAGGAAAAATGTGCTCGTTGATATGAAGCAAGCAATCAAATCCTATAGCTCTAAATGAGTTGTTGATATCCCTATGATAAACTAAGGATGGATCAACGACTCGACCTTCATGAAACCGACGGGTTTCAAGATTAACATAGGCACGCATATGAATACCGGGTGTTGTAGGTTCACAAGAGATTTCGGGAGTATAGGTATCGGTTAGAAGATGATCAAAATTATACTCCTGAGACATTTTTGTTACCTATAAGAAAATTTTCAGAAAAATTAAAATTGAGAATAATTATTTTAAAGACACATGCCTAGTGTGTGCCTATATGCAAACCACGTGGAGATGCGGTAATCTCAACTCTAGAACTAAAAATAATGAGATTACCCAAACGCTCATAACTTCACTTTTGATCAAACGAATATGTCGATAAATGCATATTAGTTATGTAATTCGATCAATATTCATGAGATCATGTATGCATGAGAAAAACGTTTTTTATTTGTATCAACAATGCATGAAAAATGTTTCATGATCCTAGTTTCGTGAAATTTTTTGAAAACAATGGAATTGGGGTGTTTGGCGACTTAAATGTTTTGGCGCCAAGAGTTTTAAGTTTGAAAGACTTAGTGTTAATGACTCCTAATGCAATAACAGGTGTCCTAGACATGATTCTTCTTAAAGCTATTTAATCAAAAGCAAAATTCGGACCAAAATGTATGATATAGGTGGGTTTATGTAAACCCTAAGTTTTGGGAATCATGAAGGTTATACATTGTCTAAACCTAGTCCAAATTTCATAAAGACTCAATCAAAATTGAAAAACCCCAATTCAATTTTCATGTATGAGCAAACCCTAGTCTCAAGATTAAAGAAAATTAGAGTCAAATGACATACAATTTATGTTGAAAAAGTGGAAGTAATTGATAATCTTGAAAATTAATGCCTTGAATTTGATCTTGAAAGGGTGTGATTGAATTTTGGGTTGTGAGGTTTGGTTTTGACAGCAATGGCAGACGTTGGGAAAGTTTAAAAATGAATAATGTGGGAAAAGAAGACTGAAATACGGATTGTATCAGATACACGGTACCACGGTACCATTAAATTTAATGTTGCCGTGCCACTTTAGTGGTGTCGTGATCTGCTGGGATGAATTTTTGTCCCATTTTGATGTTTGACGAATAAGTCTCGCTGATTTAGTGAGACTTTTTGACACGAGGAAAGAATTTATACCTAATAAATTCTTTTAACGAGAAGACCTAGACTAGACGAAAAGAGATGACTTTAATATTTCCAATGAAATATTCAAGTAGTCATACGAGGGATGTGAAGGATGACTCAATATTCCAGTAAAATATTTAAAGAGTCACGAGACGAGACATAAGAGATGACTTCAATATTTCCATTGAAATATTCAAGTAGTCATAAGAGGGATATGAGGGATGACTTTAATATTTCCAGTGAAATATTTAGATAGTCATAAGATTTATGGAATATGTTCCATCACTCCTAGACCTAAACGAAGATAGTTAAAGGATTCTCGTTGGAGAGGTTTGGTCAAGATGTCAGCGATATTGTCTTGAGAGGGAACTTTCTCAATAGAAATGTTTCCTTTTTGGACGTTATCGCGAATGAAGTGGTGACGAATTTCGATGTGTTTAGTACGAGAGTGTTGAACGGGATTTTTGCTCAAGTCAATAGCACCTTTGTTATCGCACATAATAGGGACGTCGTCGAGATGAATGTCGTAGTCAATAAGAGCTTGTTTAATCCATAGTGCTTGTTGACATGCCTTTCCGGCGCTTACGTATTCGGCTTCGATCGTGGAAATAGAAAGAGTCGTTTGTTTCTTGGAGAACCAAGAAGTTAGACAACAACCCATGAAGGTACAAACGCCACTCGTACTTTTTCGATCCACATAATCTCCCGCATGATCAGAGCCAGCATAGACAATAGTTTCTACACCAGTCCCCTTGGGATAGAATAATCCCAAGTGTATAGTGTCTTTAATGTATCGGAAGATACACTTAACTGCTTCAAGGTGAGAGGTTTTGGGATCCTCTTGGGAGCGAGCACAAAGGCAGACACTAAACATGATATCGGGCCTACTTGCCATGAGGAATAATAAACTTCCTATCATACCTCTATACTTTGTGCTATCCACGGACTCACCTTCTTCATCTTTTGTGAGTTTCGTTTCCGTAGACATGGGAGTTTTCATGGGCTTAGACTCTTCTAAACTAAATTTCTTAAGCATCTCCTTACTATACTTAAATTGATTAAAGAAGATAACATCTTCCATTTGTTTTATTTCTAGACCAAGGAAGAAATTTAATTCACCCATCATGCTCATCTCAAACTCGTCACGCATGATATTTGAAAAATCATTGCAAAGTTTTGGACAAGTTGAGCCGAATATAATGTCATCGACATATATTTGAACAATGATAAGATGTGAATTACATTTCTTCGTGAAAAGTGTGTTGTCAACCATTCCCATGGTATATTCATGTTCAATCAAGAATGCTTTTAGTCTATCGTACCAAGCTTTAGGAGCTTGTTTGAGACCATAGAGTGCTTTCTTGAGTTTATAAACATGATTCGGTTTTTCGAAATCAACGAATCCCGGAGGTTGTGCAACGTATACCTCCTCGTTGATATAACCATTTAGGAATGCACTTTTCACGTCCATTTGGTATAATTTAAAGTCTAAGGCGCAAGCATAGGCAAGGAGTATCCTAATAGACTCTAATCTAGCTACGGGTGCATAAGTTTCATCTTAATCTATTCCTTTTTGTTGGTTATAGCCTTGTGCTACCAACCTTGCCTTATTCCTAGTTACGACGCCATTTTCGTCGAGTTTGTTTCTAAACACCCTCTTAGTTCCTATGATGGTTTGATTCTTAGGTGGAGGTACTAGATCCCAAACTTGGTTTACGGTGAATTGATTTAACTCTTCGTGCATGGCAACTACCCAGCTTTCATCCTTAATTGCTTCACCGACATTCTCAGGTTCTACGGTAGATATAAAACAAAAGAAATTACTTTTGTTTTTTGCTTGTGACCTAAGGGTTCTTTGGTTTAGGTTTCCTATGACATTTTCAATAGGATGGTTCTTGGATTCCTTAATGTTGACAACTTCGTCAACTTCAACTATTTCATCCTCAATGTCATTTTCTGAGGTTTTCTTGCCATTGACCTTAATGGCTTCTTCCTCATCTAAGTCATAATCCACCAAGGGTGATGTCTTAGTTGGTGGAGGACTTTCATTGAATGTCACGTTGAGTGATTCTTCGACTTTCATTGTTTCCTTGTTTAGGACAACATAGGCTTTACTATTTTGGGAGTAACCTAGGAAAACACATTCGTAAGACTTTGGGTCAAACTTGGTGAGGTAGTCTTTAGTGTTTAGTATGAAGCACTTGCTTCCAAACACTCTAAAGTAATCTAGAGTAGGTTTTCTACCTTTCAAGATTTCGTATGGTGTTTTTCCTAAGATAGGTCTAATTAGAATCCTATTAAGTATGTAAGTTGAGGTGTCCACTGCATTAAACCAGAACTTTTGCGGAATTGATTGTTCATTCAACATCGTTCTACTCATCTCTTGTAGAGTACGATTTTTCCGCTCAACTACCCCATTTGATTGTGGATTGCGTGGAGCTGATAAATTATGTGTAATACCATTAGCATCACAATATACTCCAAATTGCACTTCATTATCAAATTCCCGACCATGATCCGTCCTAATAGAGACTATTGTACACCCTAGTTGATTTTGGACCTTCTTACTAAAGATTTCGAATTCCTCGAAAGCTTGTGTCTTATTCTTAAGAAATCTAGTCCAAGTATACCTAGAGTAGTCATCAACTATTACTAAGGTGTAGTAATTTCCTCCGTAGCTCCGTACGGCGGATGGACCAAATAAGTCCATGTGAAGGAGTTCTAGGCATCTAGAGGTCGAGACGATATTCTTAGCTTTGTGACTAGAATGAGCTTGTTTTCCAACTTTACAAGCGTCACAAAAACGTTTATCAAACTTTATCTTAGGTAGATTTCTAACTAGTTGCTTAGACGCCAATGATTGTATCAAACGCATATTGACGTGACCTAGTCTCCTATGCCATAGAGTGGAATTATCATCTATGGTTGCTAGGCAAATCTTATCCTGAGGCTTATTTCCTATTTTCATGACAAATAAGCCATTCTTCCTAACTCCTTTGCCTATGGTCTTACCATTCTTAGTGATCTCACTACCCTCTTCGGAAAATATAACTCTACACTTATTGTCTACCATTTGACTAATGCTAAGCAATTTAAATCCTAAGTTATCTACATGCTCAACATTTCTAATAGTGAGGGAGTCTTGAGTAATCGTACCTTTGCCTAAGATGTTGCCCTTAAGTTTGCTACCGAAAGTGACATTACTTCCGTCGTAAGCCTTGTATGATGAGAATAGACTTCGGTACCCGTCACATGATTAGTGTATCCACTATCCTTGACCCATTCATCGGGCTGCAAGTCGATTCCCAAGCATATCTATTGAATAAGACAAAGATTCAAACATTTGGTCCCCAATATCTCATGGGTCCAAATTTGTTAGCACTAAACATCACATGCATTAGTTGCATTTGGTTAGGATGTTGGAACGGAGGACAAATTTCCCATGGTAAGTAACTTTGTAGTTGACGGTTATTCCAAGTTACGGGATAGTTGCTTGGATAACTTTGTATTCTAAAGTTACCTTTCGGTAGAGGAGTTCTTGACCAAGGTTTAGGAACATTTGTTTTTCTAGGTAGAGGAGTCTTTGATCTAGTATCGGGTTTTACAAAACCAAGCCGGGGGGTTAACAAAGGTTTGTAAAAACTTTTGACTTCCTTTTTACTAGCAATAGGTACCTTAACATTATTAACAACTATGTAACTCGGTTTAGGACTTAAGTTATTTTTTAAAATCTACCCTGTTCTGACATTAGCACCAGACGGTACCACGGTACCACTAATTTTAGTGGTGTCGTCTGTACCTTTAGTGGTACTGTTCTCTGCTATTTCAGATTCTCCAGACTTTACAAATTTTACTTGTTTAGTATCACTTGTAGAAGCTTTGTTTGGGTCAAATACTAAGCCCGCTCCGGCATGTTCACTATACCTAACGTTTTCAAGCATATCATTAAGTGTCTTTGTTCCTTTTTCAAACTTAATGATCCTTAAAGCATTTTCTTTAAGTTTTTCATTTTCAACTCGAAGACACATGCATGACCCACATCCAATATCTATTTCTTTATTTTTCTCAAGTCTTTTTACTTGATCTTTTAGTTCTAAAATTTGTACTTCGAGTTCATGCAGTGTTGCTTTTAGAGTTTTGTTTCTACTTATGATTTTAGAAATTACTTCACATAGTTTATTATATTCATCATATAGTCTATTATCATCTATTGACAAATTATCATCACTATAATAAGAAGAGTCGGAATGTACCTCATTTGAAGCTTGAGCCATTAGACATGTTTCGTCATTGGGCTTCTTCTCTTCTTCTTCACCGCTATCACTCCAAGAGCCTCCTATGAAAGCTCTTTGGTTGTTTGTTCTCGGTAGTTTAGGACATTCTCCTATGAGATGATTGGAATCTCCGCATCTAAAACACTTCCTATCACTCTTTCCTTTCTTCTCATCTCGGTTCTTTTGTGACGACTTCTTTTCATCATGAGGTTGTCTAACAAACCTACCTCTTCTCCTAAAGAACTTCTTAAAATCTCTAATGGCTAGTGCATATTCTTCGTTTTCACTATCGGAATCCGAACTTTTCTCATCACTAGACTCCTTTTTGGCTTTCAACGCTAAGGATCTAACTTTCCCACTTTTGCCTTTGACTATGTCGGAGTCTGTCTTGATTACCATTTCATGAACCTTCAAGTTTCCTATTAGTTCATCAATTGATAATGTTGCTAAGTTATTTAACTCATCAATGGCGGTGACCTTTGCTCTCCATTTGGGATGTAGAGCCCTAAGAAACTTCCTAACATAATTCTTGCTAGAATAAACTTCATCAAGAGCTTTAAGACTAGTAATAATAGTATTAAATCTAGCAAAAGCATTATCAATAGATTGATCTTCCGGAATGGAAAATTGTGCATATTGTTGCACAAGAAGATCTATCTTGTTCTCTTTGACTTGATTATTACCTTGGTGAGTGACTAACAAAGTTTTCTAAATTTCTTTTACCGTATTACACATAAAAATTCTTTCGAATTCCTTTTTCGGCAAAGCATTATAAATCATCATTTTAGCCTCATCATTTTTGGCTAATTTTCATTTAAGGTTATCACTTTGTTTATTGTAAGGAACTATTTCATCCCTTTTAGTTTTCGGATTCTTTTCAATCGGTTGAAAGTCACCCTTAGTAATAATATGCCAAAGATTAATGTCTTTTGATTTCACATAAGTTCGAATCTTGTTTTCCAATATATAAAACAATCGGTTTCGAGAAGTGGTGGTCTTTGCATAGATTGCCCTTCTTGATATTTGTCGAAATCCATTGATCGATTCAAGTTTTAAAATACAATTTATTTTAAAATCTTGCCTGACGTGACTCTAGTACCAATTGTGCAAAACTAGAAGGGGGGGGGGGGTTGAATAGTTTTACCGGTTTTTAAGTGGTTTTAAAGACTTTACTTGTGAAAACATTTGATTTGATTCTTTTGTGAAATCAATCAACACCAATATGAACGCTAAACTATACTATCTAATATAAACAATAAATATAAAGAAATGAGTTGGAAAGATCAAACCAGGACAAAAAGATTTATAGTGGTTTGGTCACGAAGTTCTTCTTCGCCCTACTCCACTCCCCGAGTACCACACTCGAGAGTTCAAAGCACTATGTCAACAAAGCTCCCTTCAGGCGGAGAAAACCGTACAACGTCGCTTATCCTTATTTTCGACACTAAGCTAAATGCCGAGTACTAATCTTAGCTAGTACCAATCTACCACGATCCACACGATCCTTACTAATTCACACAATCAACACTCTTGACTCGATCTACCCTTGATCCACTTGATCAACACACAAGCCCACAAGCTACAAGAGATCTCCAAGATCTCAACAAGATCACAATGATCTACTCTCACTTGACTCGATCTACCCTTGATCCACTTGATCAACTCACAAGCTCACAATCTACAAGAGATCTCCAAGATCACGACAAGATCACAATGATCTACTCTCACAAACTACATAAAAGAAAATGAAGTTGGTGTATGCTAGGATACAACAAGTATGTAACAAGTGTTACAAGTGCACTAACTATAACTACAACACTTTGTATCGTCTTTGATACCTTGTGTTCTTCTCTTGCACTAGTAGAGGAATGAAGGTGATCACTTGGTTGGATGATTGGATCACTCTTTAAACAAAAGAAAACTAAACTAAATGATCAAGAAGAGAAGATGTGATAAGAGTTTTAAACTCAGAAAGTTGTATGTGAAAAAGGTTCCCAAAAACTATAAAGAGGGCTGGTATTTATAGGCAGAAGAAATCGGACCGTTATAAGGACACGGCACCACTAAATGTCACATGGTACCACTAAATTTAGTGGTACCGTGGTACCGTGCCAGACAAGGACGCTCCAATTTTTGTTTTTAGTGGTGAAAGTTTATTTGGGGAAGTTTAGAGCTGATTTTGTGGGGAAAAATAGTTGTTATGATATTTAAACTTATTTTTCCAATAAAACATTTATTTATAATTTAAAAATAACTTATAAGGTTGATAACACTCAAATTGTTCATGTTTTTAGTAGTGTTATTCTTGTTTTTATACATGTTATTTGGTTATATTTATATGCTTTTGTTACTAAATCGTACCATAGTGTGTTTGCAAAGTATATGTGACCAAAAACAGGAAAAAGGAAGAAAAAGATAAGAAAAGTGAGGAAGAAGGAAATATTTATGATAGTGCAAGGATTTTCTTGTCAAGATCCAATCAAAAAGGCTTTTCAAAGAATGAAGGTCCAAGTATTCAAGTTGACAAGTTCCAAAACAAAGAAAAGATCAAGTTTGGATGAAGAACCAAGGACCAAAAGGAAGAAACAAGGCCAAACAACAAAAAGTCAAAAAGGAGAAAACAGCAGTGCTCCATCCGATCGGAGGCTGCCCGCAACCGATTCGGATGGAGGCTAATTCTTAAGATCAACCGATCGGTTGGACATAATACCGATCGGTTGCAAGTCGACTGATTTGCCAAACTTCATCATTAAGTTTTGTCTCTTCATACATCCGGTTCTAAAGCCTTCCATTGATCCTTCTAGTCTATTCTATTCTACTTGGAGGCTAAGGGAAGCATTAATGAACCAAGACCATTGGGAGTAGTATAAATAGAACCATTTCTGGAGTATCAAGTGTGCTATTCTTAATCAATAAACTCTTAATCATCAACCACTCATCAAAATACTCTCAAATTCGTCCTTAAAAGTCCAGAAAGTTTTGGAGGGTCAAGAAGTCAACAATTGGAGGTCAAAACATCAAGAAGTCAACACCAATACTTTGGGTATCATTACCCTATCATTTGTAATCTATTTCCAATCATTGTAAGACTTTCAATTATGGTTTCTAATGTTCAAAGTTCTGAGATTATGTTCATGTTTGCTATGAGTGGCTAGTGCCTTTGTGCACTTGCTTAGATGATGTGTATTACTTATTGATTTGCGTATGATTGTGATGACATGTTTTAATTCAATTTCAAGTTGATTCTAAGATCCAATCGTGATTAAGTTTCGTAGTGACATTTGTTGAATCAAGTTTAACTAGTTGCTAATTATCTTAAAGGTCGAAAGAACTATTGTTATTCAACTAGTTATAATCATTTGTCTATGGATGATTGTTTTTACCCATTATTATTGATTAAACAAAGAAATTTAAATGTGGTTGTAATGAGAATGCTTTTGTCTATCAAAAATAGGATTGATGGTAAACCATTTCAAGGGTTGAAAGATTAATAGTTTACTATCGATTGTGACGTTTTGTCTATGATCGGTTACCTTTTGTATTGACCATTTCCTAAGCTATTTGATAAAACAAAAGACTATTTTTGTGTTTAAGGTACACCAACTTATGAACCTTGAATTGATCTTGAATTGAGTGGTTAAACGTAATGCTTGTTTTTATGAACTAAAATCTTGACGAAGGTTTAATTTGTAGAAACAATAGATTAGTTCACCAAACTAATTCTCATAACCAACATGTTGTCCAAAGTTATCACAATCATGCTTATCAAAGAGTAGTATACTAGTCTAAGCAAGTGTAGTTTTAATCATTTGAATTATTCTATTTTTCATTACTTGTTAAGGAATTTACTTCTAGTAGCTTACAATTCGATTCACTACACAAATCCCTGCGAACGATCCCGACTTACCATCATAATCTTGCTATAACGGACGAGTTCACTTGCTCGTATGTGTTGTTTCTAGATTCGGTAATTCGACCTTTATAAATTTAAAACTTGTACTCACACACGACACATCAAGTTTTTGGCGCCGCTGCCGGGGATTTTGATCGTGTTTCTATAGGTTTTAGAAGTTCATAGTTCGTTTTCATAAAAAAAAAGTTTACCGAGACAACCATCCGATCGGTATTCATTCCTAACTGATCGGATTCAAAGATTAAAAATTTACCGAGAGCTTCATCCGATCGGTAGTAGCATCCATCCGATCGGATCACCCCAAACTTAATTTACCGAGAGTTCTATCCGATCGGTATTCCATTCCATCCGATCGGATCCTTAGCCTTGATTTTTCAAATTGTTTCCATTCTTCGCTCGTGTGTTTAGACATTGCCTCGATTCTCTTGGGAATTGTATGAACACTCGATCAACCGGAATAGAACCAATTTCACCTTTTTCAAATCCCGAACGTTTAGTCCGAAGACCAAGAAGAAAAAGAAAACCATTTGTTCCATTAGCCATTCGTGTACCAAGAGTACGAAACACACCGTTTGATAACCTTTTTGAAGCCAAAGTCGTTTATAACCCATTTACTGATCAACCTTTTCCCATGGCTGACAATAGACCCATGTGGGAAGTCAACCGAACCGTAGCACCCACTCCTGGAGCTGCTATTGTTACCGTCAACCTAGGTGACAATTTCACCGTGAAAGGTCACCATCTTTCTATGATCAAAGACCGTCAATTCGATGGCCGTTCGAGGGCCGATCCTCACAAACACATTGCCGAATTCATCGAAATTTGTGGCATGTTCCGATATGGCGACACTAATGTGGATGCCATTAAACTCAAAAAATTTCCATCATCACTTGCTGGAGACGCAAAAGTGTGGTATAATGAATTAACCCCAGGAACTATCAATACTTGGGAGGAGATGAGGCAAGCTTTTGTAAGCCGATTCTTTCCACCTGCCATGTTTGACCAACTAATGGGAGAAATTCATGCTTTCACACAAAACCCTAACGAATCACTCATCGAAGCCTGGCTTCGTATGAAAGATTTGCTTCGTAGTTGTCATGGACATGGTTTAGGACGAGGAACCATTATCCAAATCTTCTACCATGGACTAGATGAAGCATCTCAACGAATTCTTGATACTGGAGGAATTTTTCTTTATAAGACTCCAAACCATGCATACCAATTGCTAGAAGACCGAGTTCTTCTCAAACTCGACTGGTCAAAAGATGCCAAAACCAAACCCTTACGAAAAACCGTTGCTTTTGCTGAAAGTTCCGATACCTCTAAACTCATAGAGAAAATGGAAACATTGACTTCCAAAATCGACTCGCAATACAAAGATCTTAAAGGAGAAATGAAAGAAATGCGAGACGGTTGTAACAACTGTGGAGGTAATCACCCATCATCAGAATGTGACGACCAACCAATGGACCAACCCAAAGAAGGAGAAGCCAATTATGTCCAAGGAGGATACCGTGGAGGCGGTTATCGTGGAAATTATTACAGAAGAAATTCTTTAAATTGGCAAGATCGCCAACCAAGGGATAACAACCGTGATTCCCAACCACGAGTAGACAATCAAAATCCACAAACCTTTGATAAAAAAAATGGAAGAATCCAATTTTGAGAAAATGATGAGAGAATTTGTAACTGCTCAAAAATCAACCAATGAGTTCGTCAAGAACCAATTTTTCAATCTCAAAACCAAAGTTGAGCAAGGTCAGAAAAATCATCAAGCATCTATTCAAGATCTTGAAAACAAATTTGGTAGACTTTCTGATCAAATTTCTTCCCGACCATCTGGTTCGTTGCCAAGTAATACCCAAACCAACCCTAAGCCAACATCATCTTGATCGAACGATAAAACTTATCGTCCACTACAGACTCGAAATGAGCATATCAATGCTGTATTCACAAGAAGTGATATTTCTTATGACCCACCACCCAATCCAAATGATACCAAGATCATCAATGATGATAGTGAGGATGAAGTTGAAAAAGCCAAAAAGGAAAATTCCACAAAAACACCACCCAAACCCATCCCACCAGTTAAGGCGTATACACCAAAAATTCCAAATCCTCAAAGCCTTAAGAAAGAAAAAATGGAAGAAAGTTACAAGAAGTTTGTTGAAATAATCAAAGAGGTTAGACTCAATGTTCCCCTCGTTGATGAAAGAACTTCTTAATAAAAAAAACAAGTTGGAGCAAATATCCGCTACCTTTCTGAATAAAAAATGTTCAACTATTGTTCAAAACAAAATTCCACCAAAACTGGGAGATCCTGAAAGTTTTCTGATTCCATGCACGTTAGGAAACAACATCACATGCGATGCTTTAGCCGATCTAGGTGCAAGTATCAATTTGATGCCCTATTCGTTGTATTCTAAACTTTCCATCACTACTTTGAAACCTACAAGGATGAGTATTCGCTTAGCAAATCATTCTTACCAATATCCTGTTGGAATTGCTGAGAATATGCTTGTCCAAGTTGGTAAATTCATTTTTCCCGTGGATTTTGTGATCTTAGAATTGGAGGAAGATAGTAGAGTACCTCTTATTTTAGGAAGACCTTTCCTAAACACCGCCGATGTGATCATCAAAGTAAAAGGAAAAGAACTCAATCTTGGAGTTGGAGATGATCGAATTACCTTTTTAATCGATAAAGCGATGCAATATCCATATTCCAGTGATGACACTTGTTTCAACATTGATGTAATCGATGAAGTCACTGAGGAGGAATTGGATGCATTACTTGTCGATTCGGATCCATTCATGACTACTTCAGAAAAAATTAGTGGAACAAACTTTGATAAAGAATTCACTGATTTTATGGAAGTAAAGTTTGAAGTAGAAGAAACAGAAGTTGAAGAAGGAGAAATAGAAGAAGATTTTGAGGAAATCACTTTTAATGATCAATCGAGAATCAAAACATCTCTTCAAGAACCACCAACTGATCTTGAGTTGAAACCACTTCCCAAAAATCTTGAATATTCTTACTTGGAGGATAAATCACTTCTTCCAGTAGTCATATCTTCGTTGCTCAAAGATAAGGAAAAAGAATGCCTCATTTCTGTTCTCAAGAAGCATAAAAGAGCTTTTGCGTGGAAAACATCTGATATCCAAAGAATCAGTCCTATTTTTGTAGACACAAAACTAATTTAGAAGAAGATGCAAAACCCGTTGTAGAAAGACAACGTCGAATCAATCCCAACATGAAAGAAGTTGTTAAAAAAGAAATCATCAAACTTCTTGATGCCGGTATCATTTACCCCATCGAGGATAGTCCTTAGGTGAGTCCAGTTCACTGTGTTCCGAAAAAAGGAGGAATGACTGTTGTGACTAAGGAACGGAATGAATTAGTTCCTACTAGAACTGTCACAGGATGGCGAGTATGTATTGATTACAGAAAATTAAACAAAGCCACTAGAAAAGATCATTTTCCTTTACCGATCGTAGATCAAATGCTTGAGAGATTAGCAGGGAACGAGTACTTTTGTTTCCTTGATGGTTTTTCAGGATATTTCCAAATTCCCATTGATCCTGTTGATCAAGAAAAGACTACATTCACATGTCCCTTTGGAACTTACGCTTATCGGCGTATGCCTTTTGGTTTGTGTAATGCACCTGCGACTTTTCAGAGATGTATGATTGCTATATTCCAAGAAATGCTTGAAACATCGATGGAAGTTTTCATGGATGACTTTTTAGTTTTTGGAAGCTCATTTGAACCTTGTCTTTCTAATCTCTACAAAATGCTCGAAAGATGCGAAGCTGTACATCTTGTTCTCAACTGGAAAAAATGCCATTTCATGGTGACTGAAGGAATTGTGCTAGGACACAAAATTTCCAGTGCAGGAATGGAGGTTGACAAAGCAAAAATCGATGTTATCACCAAATTACCACCTCCAACAAACGTTAAAGCCGTTAGAAGTTTTCTAGGACATGCCGGTTTCTACCGCCGTTTCATTAAGGACTTTTCCAAAATATCTTGTCCAATGACGAAACTTCTAGAAAAAGATTTTATTTTTGACTTCAATGTAGATTGCATGAAGGCATTCGAAACATTGAAAACCCAACTGACTAGTGCACCCATTATGGTTTCACCTAATTGGTCACTACCATTCGAGCTCATGTGCGACGCAAGCAATTTTGCGGTTGGAGCTGTATTAGGACAATGTGAAGGAAAACATTTTCGTCCTATATACTTCGCCAGCAAAACACTCAACAATGCGCAACAAAATTATACGGTTACGGTGAAAGAATTGTTAGCCATTGTTTTTGCTTTCGACAAATTCAGATCTTATCTTGTGCTTTCGAAAACAATTGTGTTCACTGATCATTCAGCGCTCAAATATCTGTTTGCAAAACAAGATGCAAAACCACGTCTTATCCGATGGATTTTGCTACTCCAAGAATTTGACATCGAAATCAAAGATAAGAAAGGAGCAGAAAATCTAGCAGCTGATCATTTTTCTCGTCTTGAGAATCTGAACTTGGAAGAGTTAAAGGAAGACGAGATTGACGATTATTTTCCTGATGAAACTCTCATGATTGTTGATACAGTCGATGAAAAAGAAATTCCATGGTTTGCTGATTATGCAAATTACCTCGTTGGAGGAATTCTCAAAAAAGGATTAACTCATGCCCAACGAAGTAAATTCTTTTCAGAACTAAAACACTACTATTGGGAAGAGCCCTATCTTTTCAAGATGTGTCCCAATGGAATGATAAGAAGATGTGTTTCTGGTTCTAAAACAAGAAGAATTCTTGATGAATGCCATCATGGCCCGACTGGGGGACACTATGGTCCTTCCACCATAGCTAAAAAAGTTTTTGATGCTGGATTCTATTGGCCGACTATTTTCAAAGAAGCTCATACTCTTGTTCAAAACTGCGATGCTTGCCAAAAATCCGTTAGTCTTTCTCGTAGAGATGAAATGCCTCAAAAGAGCATTCAAGTCTGTGAAATATTCGATATTTGGGGAATCGATTTTATGGGACCCTTTCCTAAATCGCACAAATACGAATATATTCTCGTTGCTATTGATTACGTTTCCATATGGGCTGAAGCAGAAGCTCTACCAACAAATGATGCACGAGTTGTTGTCAATTTTCTCAAAAAGCTTTTCGCTCGTTATGGAATTCCCAAAGCTTTAATAAGTGATCGAGGAACCCATTTCCGTAACAAACAAATGGAGAAAATTATGAAACGATATGGAGTACATCATCGTTTCGCCACAGCTTATCACCCTTAGACCAGTGGTCAAGTCGAAAATACCAATAGAGCCCTAAAAAGAATACTTGAAAAAATGGTCAAAGACAATCCTGCCGTTTGGTCAAGAAAACTCGATGATGCTCTGTGGGCATTTCGTACGGCTTATAAAACACCAATTGGTACAACACCATACAGACTTTTGTATGGAAAAACCTGTCATTTGCCGTTCGAAATCGAACATCGCGCTTACTGGGCACTCAGAAGCTGTAACCCTGATCTCAAAATAGCTGGAGAGAAGAGATTTTTGCAATTGCATGAACTCGATGAACTAAGACTCCAAGCTCTACAAAGCTAGAACCAAAGCGTATCATGACAGAAAACTCCAAGCTCTAAGTTCTGCTTTTTAATATGAAATACAAGTTCAAATCACCTAAGCTAAAACCAAAATGGTTCGGCCCATATATAGTGAAACATGGATTTCCATCTGGGTATGTTGAATTACATGACAAACAAGGTGGAAGTTTCATTGTTAATGGTCACCGAATTAAATTGTACTATGATAAGGAGCAAATGAACGAGATTTCTATCAAAGAGATTCCGCCTGAATCAGACTATGAAGCAATAACATTCATGGCACCCTTTCCGGCCGATTTCAAGAAAAACACTCCTTGGGCCGAAGAATCTGGTTATATCTATGATGTTCTTCCTAGACCTTGGGAAAGAATAAAATTGGAGAACATAGATGAAACTGGAGAAGGAATAGTGATAGGAAACGTGGTGTATGTTCCAAAAGTCTCAAAGAAGAAACCAAAAATTACACCAACGTAGCAAGAAGGAAGTTTGAATCAGGCTGATGACTCGTTAATAAAACAAGCGCTTCTCGGGAGGCAACCCGTGTGTCTTCTATTTGCGATTTTACTTCCATTTTCAAGTGATTAAACCCCAAAGTTTCTCTAATCCGTTAGTTGAACTTAAGTGTGGGGGTGTATCACTAACTTTTAATAAAACGTAGAAATATTGCGTATGTTTCTTTTGTTTTTAAGATTACTGCAGGTAATGATTACAAAGTATGGACACTTGGATCAAAGAATCTTCTGGAGCAAGAAAATATGGTTTATTCTCTTATTTCCCTATTTTCATTCCTTTCGTTTATCACATTGAGGACAATGCTTAACTTAAGTGTGGGGGGTGAATAGGAAAATAAGGATAAATTGTAAATTCCGAGCTAAATTTTAAATTTTGTTTGCCCTTGTGATCTAGTTCTTTGTCATTTTAAGGATTATATATTAGAGTAACTGGATCTATCCACTGGTAAAACCTGTAAATTTTGAAAAATTGAGATGTGTACCGATTAATATTGCAATCCATTCTGGGATCGATAACATTAGCTAGCACATATTATAGCCCTTTTCACTATAATGTGAGGATTTAAGCCTGTTTCGTATATAGCATACATCTTTTATGCTTGAATTTTTTGCTATGAGTGTGCCGGTGATTTTATTTATTCTAGAACTTGTGCTTGTAAATCATTACGAGACCGTTGTGAGATCACTTTTTCATTTGTGATATAAGTATATATGCGTGATAAGAGGCAATCTTAGGATATAACCCAAATAAGCCTTCCAAATTGATATTTAGCTAGTTGCACTGACTAGTTAACCACCAATATGAACCCTTTTGTTAGCCTTTATCTTTAACGCTAGATACCCCTAGTTACACCCTCTGAGCCTATCTTTTTCTTTTGATAAAATCCAGAAAAATACAAAAAGATTTTACACTTTAGCCTAGCCTTACCTTTAGTCAAGTCTTGGTTGGTTGCTAGCTATTTGGCAAGATGGATGTTATGTGGGAAATCATGAAAGTACGAAGAAAGTTGCAAACCCCAAAAGTAGTTATCCAAATGAAATCATCGCAACTATAAGACCACTAGTACAAAAATGGGATTTAGTCACACATGCTGTTTTTCGAACAGCCACACAGTTGACTTTTTATGTGACTAAATGTACCAGAATAAAATAAACAGCCACACTTGATCCGACTTGTGTGACCATTTCGGAATTACATCCGAGGCTACAACCACACATTTGAATATTTTCGTGACTATACGTATCTGGTAAATTTTTTTTTGATTTTTTAGTCACTTATAATTTGGGACATGTGACAGATACAAATAAGGTTGAAACATTAGTCACACTATATATATACATATGTGACAAATATATGTCACGCAATTGAAAAGTGTGACCAAAATCCATATATGGTCACACGAAGTAATTGTGTATGTGGCTAAATCATATGCTCAAGTTTGTCACACATTATTTAAGCGTGACTGCTAGTTTTTGTTGAAAATTTAGCCACATATGAATTTGAAATGTGTGACAACTGAAAAGTAAATTTGAAGCATAGTCACGATATGCATTTAAAAGTGACAAATATATGTCACACACTTGAGATGTGTGACCAAATGTCATATATGGTCACACTAAACCATAGGCATACATGATTAAGTGTGACCAAAATTCGATACAAATAGTCACGTTAGTTAATATGTGTGTCTAAAGTTAAGTGTGTGTTTGCCTGCCAATTCCTAATGTGTATGGTCACATTTAATTGTAGCACAATCATGTGAATATAGGCAATAGTCAAATTTTGTCACACATTATTTAAGTGTAGTCACAATTCGATACATATGGTCACACATTTCTGATAACTTATGCAATAGTCAAAATTTTAAAAATATCAATGTTTTGGCTCCATTGTAAGCATTTATGTAAGCATATTTTGTCAGACTATACATTCTAGCAGTAATAACTATACATTCTAGTAGTAATAACTACACATGTTTATCTCATAAGCAGTAGTAACTATACATGTTTAAGTCAAACTATACATTCTAGTAGTAATAACTATACATTCTATTTCTTGTCCTTGGGTCCTAGATACTCTTCCATCTTCTTGAGCAGTTCATATGCCATGTCATCATAATTAAGCTGAAGCTTGAGTATTTTCTTCCCACGCAACATCTGATGTAGAATGTCTTTGTGAAACTTTAAAGGGTAATCCTTTTCTACAAGCATGTAGATCACCAACTCATTCACAGTTAAAGCATGTACTCCACATCGTTGAAAAATTTTCCATTCTTTAACAGTATTGTGCGTTAGTCTTCTCCAACATTCATCTTCATGATTTGGTTCAAACATTACCTTCAAATAAATCCAGACTTCTCTATCATAAGCTTGTTCTGGTGTCTTATTACCAAATCTTTGTTTGAGTAATTTCCATAGAGCTATCATATCTCGTCTATCAAAATCATGAACCATGTGAAGAAAGCTTACAAACCTTATAGAAGAACCATCATGCCTCTTAATATCGTAATAAATTGTTTCCCCATGAGATCCAGACTTATAATCAACAATGGGATGTTTGATAGTTAAAGGTTGTGCATCCATGGCTTCTCCTACAGAGTCAACTGCAAGTTCAGTGTGAGCTTGCATTTGTTCTTTAGCAACAGCTTGCTCAGTTTGTTCTTGTTTTCTCTTTTTACTGCTTTCTATTTCCAACTGTTCACCTGCTCTCTTTGAACTGTCATTCAAGAAGAGTTCATTGTTTCTCTTGGAAATTGCATATAATTCTTCAATTATTTTATCATCCAAGAATTTCAAATCCTTTAGTTTCCAACTGGCCACATTCTTCAAATATCTGCACATGAGTAGATGTTTATGATGTACATATTGGGTGTTGTTGATATTAATATAAATTTACCTTTCCAACAAAAAAAATAATAATAAAAAAATACCTGCACATGAGATCTCTTCTTTGTTTTTGAGTGGGTGGCTTGTTCTTCTTAGCTGCATATCTTTGTTCTGCATACAACTTCTTTTTTGCATCAAAATTTTCTTTCAGCATCCTGGCTTTTTCATCTACTGAGTACTTATCTTGCTCTTCTTTATGTACTATTTTTGCAAGCTCACAATCAGCTTCAACCTGATCCCTTTCCTCAAACCATGAAGCTATTAACTCTGCATTTTTTTGCGCTTGTAATTTTTCTGCATACTCCTTGTCTGAAAGAATCTGAGCAGCTTCTTGAGCATCAAGATCAGCCACTTGTCTTGTCAATTCTTCATCTGTAATCATTGGTTGTTCTTGTTGTTGACTAGGTGACTGAAACTTACATTTCTTCTTAGGTTCATCAATCAACAAACCTTTTCCTTTTTCGGATGGTGAAATAGTTGTTGATGGTGTTTTTGGTACTCATACTGGCTCTTTAATGACAACTCCTTTTGCCTTAGGTTTTGCACTCCTCATCTTTGTTAATATTTGAGCCATAGTCATATCATCATCACCTTCAGTAGCAGTAACCTTATCAATAGCAGGAATAAATTTAGTCTCAGTAGCACTAACCTTATCAATAGCAGCAATACTAACTTCAGTCTCAGTATAGAGAACTAACCTTATCAATAGCAGGAATAGCAGGAATAACTGGCTCACTAGCAGGAATAATTGGACCACTAGCAGGAATAACTGGGTCACTAGCATGAATAACTGGCTCACTATCAACAGTTGTAACCTTGCCCAAACGACTATCCATCACCGCTTCATTCCCTTGGTTATCAGCAACTAGAAATTCCATTGGATCACTCTCTGCACCAATACTTTCACCCTCTTTATCCTCCCCTGAAACTTTGCCTTCATTCCCCCCCCCCCTGTTTGGGAGCATCCTTAGAAGCTTCAGAAGATTTAACCTTTTGTTTAGGAATTCTTAATCCTTTGACTCCTTCTAAATACCTAACCCTTCTCTTCAAAGCCTTTATCTCCCCACCTCGAGCTTTGATGACTCCATCTTGGGAAGAAGCTATTGCTCGCAGATCACCAATTTGTGCAGACAGCTTGGCACAGGTATCCTTCAATTCATTCAAAATTTGCATACTATCCTCACCACTTCGGCTTGTGTTACCTAGCCCGAGAGGTGGATCACTGGAAAAGTTAAGTTCAGTCTCACCCCTAGGATGAACATCCGAACCCCCATTGTTTCCATGTGACTAGGACCTTCACCTAAATCAGTTCCAGAGGAACTTTCTTCATTAGAAGTTGTCTTGGTTCGGGTCTTAATGATGTTACCACTGTCCTGTGCTGCTGCTAAGCTAGACACAGTAGTGGCAGCCCTTGCCAACATGTCACTCTCCCCCCAGTGACATCCTCATCTGCAACAGTTGGTATAGAACCACTAGCCTGAGGTAGCTCAGTGTTCTTGGTGTTAGTCCTACGTTTATAGGTCTGTTGTTGTTGTTCTGTGAGTGTGTGATGGGTACCTGATGAACTCAAATAAGTACATTTTATTACTATCATTTATCCTATTAATTTGACTTGTTTTACTATATTATGTATGAGGATTGATACTTAATTGTTTACTTTTGTAATTCTCAGGTAAAAACAAGCATTTGGTGAAACTTAGCTATTTTGGACTAATAATGGAGCAAAACGTGCATAAAGTGAAAATCTACTGACATGGACATGATCAAGTCAATTCTGCTCCAGATGCGCCGCATCTCACTCTCGACATGCGCCGCATCTCTATCAAGATATCACCAGATACGATCCAAGATACAAGAGGACATGCGCCGCATCTAATAAAGAGTTACGCCGCATCTTCTGGCGGTGTACGAATATTCCTGAATATTATAATCTTGGACCCCACGCGAAGTTAAGTACATGCGCCGCATCTATTCCTTAGATACGCCGCATCTTCCCTCAGACAGAAACTATAAATACCCCGTAGACCAGACGAATTAAAAAGTTCCAAAACCCTAACACCGAAGACCGAACAGTAGGAACAAAGGACGAATTCAGTCAAGGAGGCAGCACAAGACACACCCAAATCAAAGATACAAGAGCTGTAAGAAGGTGCTGCATATGTTTAATTCATTAAGTAGTTTTGTTTTATTGTGTTAGCAAACTTTAATTCATCAAGATTGGTGGCTTGTGTAATGTGGCAACGGAAAGATTGCACTCCCTTAAAACTGCTTTCTCATTAATTAAAGTTTATATGTTGATGTCTTTGGTTACTACTTATTAGTGCATTGATAACCTCTGTGTTTATTAGTGGCTTGCGGGCATTTGACTGCGGGACATAATGTGGCTCCCACGGTTGTTTCTAAATTGATCACTTAGGAATAACTTTTAGACATAAGTAATCATTAAGGGTTTACTCGCCGATAAGAATAGGACCAACGAGAAAGGGTTAACTATATACACTTCATATAAAGCTATCAATAAAACAAGTGACAAACTACTTAATCATAAGGACAGCCCTCTTATTGTCTCGAGTATCTATCTGTGTACGTGTGTGCTACTTGCTGATTCGTGCCTATTGGTTTATTTTATTATTTTAATTGCAACAAATCGTGCCAGTCTCTCAGGCTGAAACCCCCTTGCGTTAGGATATTAAAATACTGATTAGAATAACTAGATAATACGTTCCACTCTTAGTGATCGACACTCTACTTACCATTATCTTCATACTGACCGGGTACACTGCTCGTTAAGTGTGTGTGTTATTGATAAGTCGGCTAAATATAAATTTAAAACTTGAGTAGGCATTAAAACTGCTAAACCGCAACGACACATCACGCGCATCAGTACCAGCTGGGATTACTGAACCTTCACCCATTTGGGTTTGGGCTAGTGCCAACATTGTTGGAAACAAAGGTGTCACTCTCCCTAAAAAATCTTTTCCAACCCTCCTCATATTAGCAAAAACCTTTTTGGTAAGGTAGGGAGTGGGATAAACATTTTTGTGACTTTTTTTTTTTTTTTTTTTTTTTTTTTTTTTTTTAAATTGGTTGTCCAAAAAGAGTTGCAAAAACCTTGGATATAGAAAATATTTAGCCGAAGAACTATCCAAGTTCTTAACCATACTATCAAAAATTAATTTTGAGAAATTAAATCTTTGAGTATTTTCAGCCAAACAAATTATAGCAGAAGCTAAATTACTGCTAAATTCATTCCATGCAGTGGTCTTTGGACTTAGACACACTAAGACAGTATGAATTAAGAATTTCCACTGAGGAGAAAAATTCCCTTTTTGGAACTTTAAAGCATCTGTATATCTCTCATAGCCCATCAGTGCAAGTTTTTCAAAGATTGTAGTATTTGGAAGATTCTCAACTCCGTTAGCATCATCTAGGAGAAGATCTCTTCGAATAGACGCCTCTGTAATGATAATCATCTGCCCATCTACAAGGGCATGGATTTGTGCTTCCCCATTAATAGTTTTGACCTTAGCAGACGACCAAAACTGGATAATGTTGGAAGTATATATAGTAGGTTTTACTGTTAATGCAAACTTAATATAGCTTGCATTAAGGAAATCAATGATCTCAGTAAAATCTAAAGACTCATTGGATTTTTCTAAAAAGGCAACATTATTATGAGGTTCGGTAAAAGTTAGGTTCGACATTATGATTTGATTTGGGGGTTTTGCAATTTGACGATTAAAATTCGATTAGGGAGTGGAAGAGAGAGAGTAATGTGTGCGTGAATGTGATTGTGTGCAGCAATTAGGGGTTTATACCCTTTAAGTAAAAAGTGATACAAACTACCCTGCACTCCCAACCACTGCTAAAAGGATACCCAGCAGTACAACGTTTCGCTAGCAGTACAATTGTTTACCTAGCAGTACAATAATAATAACTGCATTCAAATATCATAAACTTGTAATAATAACTGCATTCATATATTAAACCAAGTCAAAATAAGTTTACATTTACATAGGAAAAATATATAAAGAAAAGATACATTAAGACACATATTTACTAGCTTCAATACTTCTGTAAACATCAACTATTTTCTCTCTTTCTTCTTCTATTTTTTTGTTCCTCTCCTCAATTTTCTTCTGATGCTCCTCAATGACCTCTAAATCTTTCTTGTTCCTTTCTTCATACATCTTTATACGCTTGTTGTGAATTTCTAACAATGCGTTTTCAACACCATACTGGCCTTCACTACATTTCTCCCAAATATGTTGGGATATGCCAAATTTTTTATATTTTTCAGGCATTGGTGGAGGAGAATCATCCCTTGGGCGTTTGTTTTTGTTGGAAGAAGGAGTTGAAGAGGAGTCAGCCATTGAAATTTGAAATTTATTTTCTAATGAAAATATCAAAGGAGTTGTATATGAACGGTTTTCCATGTCGAGTTGTACAAATAGGCTAGAGAGGTATACGAACGGTTCCCAATACTTTAGGCGGGAAGAGGGACCATCGAGAGGCGCCAAAAGTAAACAGATGGATAATATTGATCGGATTTGGTTTGTGTTTGGTTTGGATTTGACTAGTGTAGTTGATCTAGAAGTGTGTTTGGTGTTGGATTGACTAATTGACTTTTTCATTAGGGTAATTGATATTTTCTATATTAATGATGTTTAATGTAATTTGTGTGCTAACTTTAATGACTAATTGACTTTTTCATTAGGGTAATTGATATTTTCTAGTACATGTTTAATGTAAATACATGCTTTAATATCTATAGCAGTCTGAATGTGTTTGTGTGTGAGATGTGTTTGAGAAGTATGGGTATATTTAGGCCACTTCCAACAATAACTCAGCCTTAACAAATTAAAATTCAAATTCAAATTCAAATTCAAATTCAAATTCAAATTCAAATGTAAGATAAAGTACAACATATTAACGCTGCGTTAACGCAGGTTCGCCCCAACAATTAAAATTCAAAGTCACGTTAATAAAACGTGTGCATTTGTACCCTATAAATACCAATGCTTCTGAAGCACAAGTCACACAGAAACACATTCCAAACTTCTCAAATACTCAATATCCAAGCATCTCAAATTCAAGATGTCTTCCAGAAAAGATTCCGGGCAACAATTTCCAAGCCCACCTTGCCAAAAGGATTTTGGCCAACAATTTCCAAGCCCACCTCGCCAAAAGGATTTTGGCCAACAGTTTCCAAGCCCACCTAGCGAAAATGAAAAATTCCATACTCCACCCGAGCATATCTTTCCGGTTTTCCAACCGGAAAATTTTCCGGTGAATAATCAACCTGAAAATGAACCGGTGCAAAATCCACCGGTTCCCAACCAAGACCCAAATCCGTTTGGTTTAACTGAGGAACAACTTAGGCGAGAGGAAGCAGATATGCAAGTCCTCCTGGAAATGGAAGCACTTGAAAGAGAAGAGGAAGCTGATCGTTTGGAGCGGCAAAGGTGGGAGTCTGGTTTTTTCACACCTTCCGAATCCTCTGAAGATGGTTACCCAGATTCAGATGATAGTTTTTATTAATCGTTCGTTGTTTATGTTAATCGTATGTTGTTTATGTTAATCAATCGTTGTTTATGTTAACGTAGTTTTTATTTGACATTTAATGTATTTCTATTTCATGTTTAATCTATTTCTATTTCATGTTTAATGTATTTCTATTTCATGTTTAATGTATTTGTATTTGATAGTTTAGAAAACGTTAAAGTTTTTATAAAATGTCTGATTTTGGCCCTTTAACGCAACGCTGCGTTATGCGTTGTAAAGGGTCTTATAGGATAGAAATCCACACGTTTTTTAAGATGAGTTTGAATTCGAAATGGATATAAATATATCCCGCCCAAGCTAGACGCCTTATGATTTTATTATTTTATTATTTTCAGTTTGCAGCATTACCGCATCTAAACGCCTTATGATTTTGTGTTTTTAGGAGAAATCTGAGAAAGGTAAAATGGCGCGTTCCCAAAATATTTATCAGCATAAAATGGGACGAGGTGGATATGCTTATGTCAAAGAGAAAATGGTAAGATTACACAATGTTTGTTTTACCAATTAAGAGACGATCAGTATGAGAAATGAATCTGTTTACATTGCCCAATTTGCACATTTGCATTAATACCCTCATATTTTCGATTATCTTGGTTTAACTGTACATGTATAAGCATCTTCATATTTTCGTTTATCTTGGTTTAACTTTACATGTGTATGCATTTGATGTTTATTAGATCCAAAATAAAGAGATTGAAGCGGATGAAGAACCCCCCCCCCCCCCCCCCCCGGTGATGTAATGTGGGTGAAAGGAAGGGTAAACAAAGACGGCGAATACCCAAATGATGATATTAAATCAAAGGGAGATGAACTGGTAAGTTTGACTGCTAATTCTATTATTATGCTTATATAGCAGCAACATTAACTGTGTACTAGCAGTAGTAGCTTGTATACCAGCAGTTACTCTAACAGCATCAAGAAGACTTTTAATCCCAACATTTCCTATATTTTTTGTGCAGAAAGAAGCTGATGACAAGATCAAGTAAGGAACCTCGAGTTTTGATGATGGCACTGATGCCATGACATTTGTATTTGGTAAGGAAAAGGGCGGTTATGCCAGAGGAGTGGGAGGTGCAGTAACATACAAAGAGTATTTTGGACTTCCTCGAAGAAAACAAGAAGTCGATGAAAAACTTGCCTTACTTCAAACTCAACTGGATAATGAGAGACGCGAGCGTGAAGAAAAAGATAAATTGATCAAGAAATTGTCCGCCGAGATGACCGAAAAAGATGTGCAGGTCAATAAATTATCCGGTGAGGTGGAAAACACAAATAAAGTGCTTGCTCAAATTCTGCAACAGTTGAATGATAAAGGGATGAATATAACTCTGCCAACTGAACCATCGCCAATAGCCTCAGTTGTAAGCCATTTTTTTATGTTGTTCACAATTTCATTTTCTAATGCTAACACCACTGATGCTAATGATACTAGGCATTGAACATAAACTGCTGAGTGACTGTATTTCTTAATTTATATTGCAGGTGACTCCAATGGCCATTGACAATATTGCAGGTGACTCCAATGGCACTCAGACAAGTGGTGTTGTAAGTCCTAAAGATGCGGGAATTGAGGAGAAATCCAATGGCCTTGAAACTTCTAAAAAGTTAACGGAAACAATGGTAAGTATAGTAATAAAAGATCGCCCTTTGATTTTTGAATATTACATACATGATCGACTAATGTACCGTGTTTTATATATACGTATAGGAACCTGCTGCTAAAACTGTCAGGCCTAAGCATAACCTTAAGTCACGACGAAACGGGTCTCCAGATTCCCAATCGCTACAAAATGTGTCGTCTCCAACACAACCACTGCCAACAGTATGTATTTCAACATGTTTCTTGTTACTCTTTTGTTTAAATAATGTAACGTGTTTTATATATACATATAGGAACTTGCTAAAACTGTCAGACCCAATAAGCCAAAGCAAAAGAAGCGACGAAACGGGTCTCCAGATTCCCAATCGCAACAAGATGTGTCTCTAACACAAGCACTGCCAACAGTATGTATTTCAACATGTTTCTTGTTATTCTTTTGTTTAAATAATTTCTGATATATACATAAAAATTCTTTTTTTGTAGACACTTAAGTGCAAACTGTGGATTATAAAGCAAACAAATATTGTTGCTTTGGGTACCGTATACCAGTCTCATGGAAAGCAAGTGCTGCATAACCGACCACTCCCAAGTGATTGCTACAAAGTGTTGATTGATGAATCGTTAGTTGATGCAGCATGCGTACCGGACGTAGCAAATAATGGGTTAAAAATAGTTAAGAATGTTGAAGGTAGTTTCGTTGCATGGCCAAAGGATCAAGTTATTTTTGAAGAGGTGGTACGTACATGTGTTTTTTCAACCAACATATATAATTATTCATATGTAATTCAATGTTTGATAGAAGCGTCTTTTGTTTACTACAGGTTACACCAACAAACCATGTGACTAAATGTGTACCACAGGCACCATCGAAGAAACAATATATATCTGCTAACGACTTAAGGCAAACTGCTAAGGGGGTGAAGGTTCAAAAGTCTTTAGATATTTTATTAATTAAGTACAACATTACAATTGTATATTCTGTCCAGTTATATACATTCGAGTTTAATTCAATTTGAAATTTCTTGTGGTTTTTAATATTGTTTTAAATATAATATATATACTCATTCCAGTAGCACTAGCATAGTGCTAGCAACAGTAACTCTGCTTCAGCTGGACTAGCTTAGTACTAGCAGTAGCAACTCTGCTCCAACATTATTGGTCACTCTTTGTTTAATTTGATGTGTGACTAAATAGTACCAAAGGCCACACAAACTAAAAATTCATGTGACCATTGGATGAACAATAGTCACGCAAAATACACATTTCTTCACTTTAAACAGCATATGGTCACACTTATTAACACCTTTGGCCACTTTATGCTTAATTGTATATGACTAAATACCCAAAACAAGCATGCTTTGTGTAACTAAATATTATAAAAGGCCACACAAACATAAAATTCAAGTGGCCATTGGATGATCAATAGTCACACAAAATAAAATTTTCTTCACTTTAAACAGCATATGGTCACACTTATCAACACTTTTGGCCACTTTATGATTAATTGTATGTGACTAAATAACCAAAACAAACATGCTTTGTGTGACTAAATATTACAAAAGGCCACACAAACATAAAATTCATGTGGCCATTGGATGATCAATAGTCACACAAAATACACATTTCTTCACTTAAAACAACATATGGTCACACTTATTAACACTTTTGGCCACTTTATGCTTAATTGTATGTGACTAAATACCCAAAACAAACATGATTTGTGTGACTAAATATTACAAAAGGCCACACAAACTAAGAATTCATGTGACCATTGGATGATCAATAGTCACACAAAATACACATTTCTTCACTTAAAACAGCATATGGTCACACTTATTAACACTTTTGGCCACTTTATGCTTAATTGTATGTGACTAAATACCCAAAATAAACATGCTTTGTGTGACTAAATATTACCAAAGGCCACACAAACTAAGAATTCATATGACCATTGGATGATCAATAGTCACACAAAATACACATTTCTTCACTTTAAACAGCATATGGTCACACTTATTAACACTTTTGGCCACTGTTTTTTAAATTGTATGTGACTAACTCGAAAAAAACAACAGACGCTGTGTGACTAAATCATCACAAACGTCACATTTATTATATTTTCATGTGGCCATAGGATGGGAAATAGTCACACATACTGATGAATCCAACAAAACTTGTGCCTAATTAGTCACACATATTCGGGTTTTGGTCACTCTTTTTCAATGAAAACGGCCACAAACTAAACAATGTGACCATATGATACCTACGGTGGCGCGACTTTTCGTCACACACACCCAAGAAAATGTGTGTGACTATATGCATATAGTCACGCATTTTGGGTGTGACGAAAGCCACATTCTGTACCAGTGGACGACAAGTTCCTGTTCAAAAAAAAAAAAAAAAAAAAAAAGAGAGAGAAGAAAAAGAGAGAGAGAGATAAGAAAAGAGAATAAGTCATCGAAACAATAAGGTGACAAAAATAGCCAATGAGCTATGAAATAATGTATAGTGCAATCAATTGTGGAGTTTTTCAAGAATGCATGATAGCGGTTCGAAATAGCTAGTAACATCTGGGCAGTAGACTTTGACTAGTTTGTATATTCATTATTATCAACCTTTTCTAAAATATATCCCATGCCTTATCCCTACCCTTTTGAATTTGTGAAATTATCAAGTGTATGGACATTTAGTGACCATCCGATTTCTTGAGGAATTAGATAACGTTGCTAGCGATCTAGTGTGTATTTTAGTGACCATCCGTTATGAGAATAGCGTGTCAGCGATCTAAGATATACCCTAGTGACCATCCGTTATTTGGTGATGCGAGAATTCGTTGTTAGCGATCTATTATGTTTTGCATAAGATAGTTGCACATAAGTCTAATTCAACCCTTGAAACCTTAAACCCGAATAAAAGCCCTCTTTGATATCTATACTTGGTGCTCACGCCATTTCGGTGTAGTTTTGTTTCTTGTACAAGCCTATGGTAATATTTAAATAATGACAGAGCAAATGAGTGTGATTTCTCTTATATACTCCACCAACCATACAAATGAGTGTTTTGAGTGAATTATATTTCATTTCCTTTCGTGAGGTGTTTAGTAATGTATATCAAGCAAGAAAATCATTTGGGTATTGTCAAACATCTCGATGCTTCAACCATAAAAGCTTAAAATGATGAATCTAACTTGTACCCGTACTTGATAGATTTGCATCACATCTTTTTAAACATATCTGTGTACCATGTGGATAATTGTTTTTATTTCTAGATTTTCTTGAGGGCAAGCAAAGTTTAAGTGTGGGGGAATATGATAACACTCAAATTGTGCATGTTTTTAGTAGTGTTATTCATGTTTTTATACATGTTATTTGGTTATATTTATATGCTTTTGTTACTAAATCGTACCAAAGTGTGTTTGCAAAGTATATGTGACCAAAAATAGGAAAAAGGAAGAACAAGATAAGAAAAGTGAGGAAGAAGGAAATATTTATGATAGTGCAAGGATTTTCTTGTCAAGATCCAATCAAAAAGGCATTTCAAAGAATGAAGGTCCAAGTATTCAAGTTGACAAGTTTCAAAACAAAGAAAAGATCAAGTTTGGATGAAGAACCATGGACCAAAAGGAAGAAACAAGGCCAAACAACAAAAAGTCAAAAAGGAGAAAACAGTAGTGCTCCATCCGATCGGAGGCTGCCCGCAACCGATTCGGATGGAGGCTAATTCTGAAGACCAACCGATCGGTTGGACATAATACCGATCGGTTGCAAGTCGACTGATTTTCCAAACTTCATCATTAAGTTTTGTCTCTTCATACATCCGGTTCTAAAGCCTTCCATTGATCCTTCTAGTCTATTCTATTCTACTTGGAGGCCAAGGGAAGCATTAATGAACCAAGACCCTTGGGAGTAGTATAAATAGAACCATTTGTGGAGTATCAAGTGTGATATTCTTAATCAATAAACTCTTAATCATCAACCACTCATCAAAATACTCTCAAATTCGTCCTTAAAAGTCCAGGAAGTTTTGGAGGGTCAAGAAGTCAACAATTGGAGGTCAAAACATCAAGAAGTCAACACCAATACTTTGGGTATCATTACCCTATCATTTGTAATCTATTTCCAATCATTGTAAGACTTTCAATTATGGTTTCTAATGTTCAAAGTTCTAAGATTATGTTCATGTTTGCTATGAGTGGCTAGTGCCTTTGTGCACTTGCTTAGATGATATGTATTACTTATTGCTTTGCGTATGATTGTGATGACATGTTTTAATTCAATTTAAAGTTGATTCTAAGATCCAATCGTGATTAAGTTTCGTAGTGACATTTGTTGAATCAAGTTTAACTAGTTGCTAATTATCTTAAAGTTCGAAAGAACTATTGTTATTCAACTAGTTATAATCATTTTTCTATGGATGATTGTTTTTACCCATTATTCTTGATTAAACAAAGAAAGTTAATTATGGCTGTAATGAGAATGCTTTTGTCTATCAAAAATAGGATTTATGGTAAACCATATCAAGGGTCGAAAGATTAATAGTTTACTATCGATTGTGACCTTTTGTCTATGATCGGTTACCTTTTGTATTGACCATTTCCTAAGCTATTTGATAAAACAAAAGACTATTTTTTTGTTTAAGGTACACCAACTTATGAACCTTGAAATGATCTTGAATTGAGTGGTTTAATGTAATGCTTGTTTTTATGAACTAAAATCTTGACGAAGGTTTAATTTGTAGAAACAATAGATTAGTTCACCAAACTAATTATCATAACCAACATGTTGTCCAAAGTTATCACAATTATGCTTATCAAAGAGTAGTATACTAGTCTAAGCAAGTGTAGTTTTAATCATTTGAATTATTCTATTTTTCATTACTTGTTAAGGAATTTACTTCTAGTAGCTTACAATTCGATTCACTACACAAATCCCTGCGAACGATCCCGACTTACCATCATAATCTTGCTATAACGGACGAGTTCACTTGCTCGTATATGTTGTTTCTAGAATCGGTAATTCGACCTTTATAAATTTAAAACTTGTACTCACACACGACACATCAAAGGTTTATTTTTGAAAAAATATTTTGTCACATTAAAAATGTGAAGTTTGAAACACAAATTCACTTCTTTGATCGTTTGTCAAGTTGTAAATTTGTTTGTTCATACCTAGAGTGATATACGTAGAAACGTGATATTTCGACTAAAAACTTGTTTACGTTAATTTTAACGTAAAGTGTTTTCACATTTTGTTATCATCAAAATGTGAAGTTATCGAAAGATATAAATAACGTTTTTAAAACATTATTTGCATCAACATACAAGTCTCTAAAGCATAAAAACCTTAACATTAATATAACTTATATTATAAATCTTAGTGTACCTACTTTAAAGCTCTCATTACAAGACTTCAATGCACTAACTTTAAACTTGATTTTCATATAATATATAAGTCTAATGTACAACTCCCTAAAGCTAGTGGTACACGTGCTTAATGCATGGATTCAAAAACTATTATTTTCTTTAAACTAAACCTAGCTAAAGACTAATGAACCAAACTAGGGACTTAACCTAAGTTTCATACATGTCCTAAACTCCTAGTATAACATAAACTAGCTCGTGTACAAGTGGCTTAAGCAAATCGAAATTCCTTTATTCTTCTAGTTCGACATTCATTAAGAACCAACCAAACTAAACCCTAACCTAGTTACAAACTAACTAAAACCCTATCTTAAGCAAGTGTGAACATATCCAAGCCTATCTTACCCTCTTACACCAATGTCCCCTAGATATTTTTCACCATGGTCAAAGATATTAAGCTCCTTCCATGCTTTATGTTGAAAACCAACAAACCACCCACAATATCACAAGATCTTTCCCTAAACCCTAGATTATCTCTTATCTCATGTCTCAAATCTTCATAGCATATCTTCCAAGTGGCAAAATGCATTTAATGCAAACCCTAATTTCTTGCCCATAAATATCGACCAAAAATGAGCCATTTCATCTCATCCTTGTTTTCTAACACAAAACACTCTTACACTCACTTGCCTACTGAGATTTCAAGTCCAAGTATGGAGAAGGAAAGATTGCACTCAAGTTTGAAGCTTGGAAAGCTTTGTTCCACATTTAGAAGTCACTTTTGCCCTTTTTTCTTCTAGTCGAATTCCATAAGCTTGTAAGTCTTCAAACCCTTTTCAATTCCTTTTAATAGTCTTAGTTACACCTAATCATAATGTTAATTAAGTCACAAATGAAGGCCAAGGTCAAAAACTATGATTTCTTTCTTTCTACTCTTATAGTAAACAAACAGACACCCCTAATAAGCTATCATATTGTTTTAAACTTTAAAGCCTTGATATACATAATTAAGTCATCTAAATAAGCAAGTAAACATGTAAACAAGCCATGAAAATAAGCCCATAAGTTTTAGGGATCAAATTTCATTTCTTCTTCTTTTTCCTTCTTATCACCAACCAACCAAACACCCTTTTTCAATCTAATTTTTAGACCAAAAGCTAAAAGTTATAAGCTGAGATATTAAGCCCTCCTAATAAGCTCCTAAGTGACTCTACAAAGCCCCAAAAACCTGGCCAAAACCTGTTCATATCTAGCTTATTTTATATGTTACTTTTTGGTGGTCGCAACTTAGAAAACCCTAAAGATTCTGGTCAGAACTCTATAGGCCTTGCTCAAATCTTCTTGTTCTTTTCATTGTTGATCAGACCTGGTTTCATTTCTTTTCTTTCTTTACCGAGAACAAGCCAAACACCCTACTTTGATGAATTAATTAGCCTATAATCTAAAATCTTTAAGCTACAAAATTTAGCCACTTTAATAAGCTCTTAACAAAGTTTACAAAACCATAGAAACGTCGTCCAAAGATCATAGGGCCTCGTATATTTTCTTGTTTCTTTTTGGTGTCTAGACATAAATCTAACGCACCCTTTTTATTAATGTTGAATTCATAAGCTAAAAATAAAAGCTAATAAGCTGTTAACAGCTTATTTACAAACTTAATACAACTTATATTGATAAGCCGTAACAAGCCACACTCTTTTCTAAATCAAAAACTAAAGATTACAAAATAAGGACTACGGAAGTAACGCTAAAAATACTTTGAGGGGAAAACTCTAACAAATTGAAACTTGGAGTTTTCTTGGGCCAAAACTATCAATTTTGATAAGTTATATATAATAGGGTGTAGGATCGATTCTTATATGTTGATTGTGTGGGATTCGGGAGGTCTTGGGTTATAGAAGAACATGTTCTTCATGGTTAGAGTTAGAGAGAGAGAGATAGTAGAGAGGGGAAGTTCTAGTGAGAGAAACACACTAGTTATGTGTGTGTATTAATGAACAACCAACCCTTTCCCTTGGGTGGGAAAGGGTATATATACTTACATATAAAACGCCCCACATGGGCTGTGGAGTGAGCTCACAGTGGGTAAAGACCCGACCCACTTCCACAAATATTACTATGACTAAACTAGTATTACTATAACTAAACTAATACTAATCAGCCTACGAGCTAAGTTAATGCTAATGGATGCTCGGGGTGACCGAGTCTTTCATATGAATATTTATATTCCTAACAATCTCCCCCTAAGGGGGGTCACCCCGAAAATTACAATTTGAATTCTAGCATTCTAATGAACTTAATTTCTTAGCTCGTAGTCTTTGATTCTTCATAACTAGTAAGCTTTGTACTTTAAGTCGTGATCTTGTGAGTAATTTTCCTTTGGCATGTGTGATCTTTGAGCTTGCATTGAGATCATCAGCCACCGTAAATCTCTTAATCATCCTTGATGTAATATTGCCTCCATGTGATTTTTGTGACCTTTGGACTCGCATGCTTACACTTTTCTGGATCATGATAACAATCATCAGAGTTGCGGAAGCTATGTTGTAGGTTTTTCAGCTATCATGATGTCTTTGATAATGAATTAGAAGTGTGAGCATGGAGTGTGGATTGACACATCTCTGCTGGAATCAGGTAACACCATCACCATCTTTATATGAATCTGAAATAAAACGGTTAGCAATAAAGTTGGGGAACGAATATGGCTTTGTCATTTGCCCGTTGTGGTTGGATTAACCTTCGGTTCCGTGAGGACCGACCTGTGATCAGGTAGAATCCCCTTTAAAGAAGATTCTCCTTGACAGGACTTTCCAGCTTGTAGTAATGAGTCTTCTAACAAATTAATGTCAGAATCATCATACTAAGCATGTTCTCATACCGGAACGTCTCAAAGCAGACAACACGGTAGAGTGAATCAGTGAATTAAATACCCACTGATTAATGAGACCGTCAATTCATTTCCTGGAACAAGTTTGATTCAAATGCGAATCAGCCCATTGTTTCTTTCCAGTTGTCACAAGTTTGATCCATGAAGGATCTCACATGTCACCCACCAAGAGCTTGTTTGATGTTGGCTCTAGAAGGATTTCCATCTTCATTGTGAATACTTTACGTATCACTCGGATGTTCTGGCAATACCACAAGGATAATGCGTAGGACTCTTAATATATGTTTTCTTACTTTTCACGGTGTATGAAACAACAAGCATATTGGAAATGTGTCCTAATGAGATTTATGGATTATCTCTTGGCTCTAGACTCAATAGTGCATTTTGATTTAGTGATCGGAGGCTGGAGAGGACTGCCACCTTTTCAATATCGTCTAACTTGGAGTAAGAGAGACGATAGAAATGTATTGATCTCCGTGACAAATGAAACAAGAGTCCTTTGAGGGACCTTGAGTGGGTAGGGAGGGTTGTGTAGCATATCACTGGGTCCATGATACTTGTCTTCAATGTCAGGAATCAACTAAGTGATTCTGGCAGCATACGTATTGACCCGGTTTCTGCCAAAAGTGTAAGGAGGGCTTCTTTCTTTTCACCCTTTATCTTTACATTTCTTTTTATGCCTTTGAATCATTTGAACAGTTTGTCTGGTCTGGTCTTGTGTGTACAACTTGTTTTCAATCTTGTTCTTTAACGTTTTAAGTCTGGAAAAATCATTTAAGAGTTTTGTTTCTTTTTCTTTGAAATCATGTTTTAGCGTAATTACACTTTCTTGGATCTCCTGTTTTTGTTTAACAGTTTGATCAAGCTATTTTCGTAAAGAATATAACTCCTTTTTCAATGTTTCTTCCTTTAAATTACATTATGTTATGAATGTACGCATTTGACTATCCATTTTCTGCTCACGTTCTGTTAGCTCAAATTTTGCATGTTGTTGATATATGGCCACCTGATCTTTATAGATGTTAAGTCTAGTGGTCAAGGTGTCATCAGGGATAAACGCAGTGTACTCATGCAACACATAATCATCATTTATAACAGAAGATGCACCACTAGGTACAACAGACGCTTCGTTGTGTTTCACATATTGTTCATACGGGATTACATCACTATTTCCCATATTAGCAGTATCTGACTCAACAAAATTTGTCTGTTGTACTTTGTCGGGAATCTTTTGTTCATGCAACACATTATCATCAAGAATAACAGAAGTGATGAGCTCAAATAAGTACATTTTATTATCATCATTTATCCTATTTATTTGACTTGTTTTATTATATTATCTATGAGAATCGATACATTAATGTTTACTTTAGTAATTCTCAGGTAAAAACAAGCATTATGTGAAACTTGGCGATTTTGGACTAATTATGGAGCAAAACAAGCGAGATGTTAAAAGTCTACTGAAATCCAGAAGATGCGCCGTATCTCACTCAACAGATACGACGCAGTATCATACTTAGATGAATTCGAAGACCATTGCCTGACTTTGAAGAATGCGCCGCATGCAATTCTGTCATGCGCCGCATATGAAACTTTGGTCAAGGAAGAAGATCAAGCTCGCTCAACTCCAGATACGCCGCATTATACTTCTAACATACGGCGTATCACTATCAAGATTTCACAGTTACAATCCAAGACAGCTAAAGTACATGCGCCGCATAAAAAGATCAAGATACGCCGCATCTGAAGACGGTGTACGAATATTCCTGAATATATTAATCTTGGACCCTCAGACAGAAACTATAAATACCCGCGAAGTTAAGTCAATGTGCCGCATCTAACAACTCAATGCGCCGCATCTATCCCTCAGACAGAAACTATAAATACCCCAAGGCCAGACGACTCTTAACTCTCTCAGACATATAGAGACTGAAGACCATATAACCCTAGAGCCGAATTCAGACGACCAAGCAGCACAAGACACACCTCAAACAAAGATACAAGAGCTGTAAGAAGGTCCTGCATGTATTCAATTCATTAAGTAGTTTTGTTTTATTGTATTAGTACACTTTAATTCATCAGGATTGATGGGCTTGTGTCATGTGACTACGGAAGATCATACACTCCCCTTAATATTGCTTTCCCATTAATTAAAGTTTATATGTTGATGTCTTTGGTGACTTTTATTAGTGCATTGATAACCTCTGTGTCTAGCTGAGTCTTGCTTGGGTCGCCATGCCCCTTCCTCGCCTATTTATTAGAGACGCTTAAATAAATAGGATAGACATAAGTAATCATTAAGGGTTTACTCGCCGATAAGATTAGAGCCAACGAGAAAGGTTTAATTATATACACTTCATATAAAACTAGCAATAAAACAAGTGACAAGCTATTTAATTATCAGGACAGGTCTTCTTATTGTCTCGAGTATCTATCTGTGTACGTGTGTGCTAATCGCTGATTCGTGCTCATTAGTTTAGTTTTCTATTTAATCATAACCAAACCGTGCCAGTCTCTCAGGCTGAACCCCCTTGCGTTAGATTAGGTTGTATAGCTAACTTAGGATATTAAAATACTGATTAGAATAACTAGATAATACGTTCCACTCTTAGTGATCGACACTCTACTTACCATTATATTCATACTGACCGGGTACACTGCTCGTTAAGTGTGTGTGTTATTGATAAGTCGGCTAAATATAAATTTAAAACTTGAGTAGGCATTAATACTGCTAAACCGCAACGACACATCACGCACATCAAGTTTTTGGCGCCGCTGCCGGGGAGTGAATTGTTATTATCTGTTAATTTAATTTAGTATTTTAATTAGGTTTTTCTTTTTAGTTTTTTTCTTTTTAGTTTTTTTTTTTTTTTTTTTTTTTTTTTTTTTTTTTTTTTTTTTTTTTTTTTATTCTAACCACTAACTCTGTTGTATATTAGATAGATTGCATTCATTGTATAATTTGCATATTTTCTGTTTTTGTGTGTTTTTCTTTTCTGTAATTTTTGTTTCTTTTTGTTTGTTCTTATTTTTGTTTTTCTTTTTTCTATTTTCCGCATTCTGCTATCGTTGTATTGTGCTGATACAAACGATACGGCGCATCTGTTTTCACAGATACGGCGTATTGCGTTTAATTTTTATAAAATACAACGCGTTTAATAAATTCGAGTACGACGCATCTTTTCCCAAGATACGGCGTATTCTGTTTTTAATAAGAAATTTTTCTAAACCCTAACGCCATACGACGCATCTGTTTTAACATATACGGCGTATTTTCTATTTAAATTAAAAACAGTTTTTCGAATTATTAAACAGAAGCGACGCATCGATCTTTATCGATACGGCGCATCTACTAAATCAAAAATCTTGTATTTTGAAACGTAACGAAAATACGACGCATTAGCTTTTGTTAATACGACGCATTTAATTTTAATAAATATAATCGATTTTTGATAACTTAAACTTGATACGGCGCATTCTAATTCATAAGCGGTGTATCTGTTTTCTGAATAAAAGTCTGATTAAATTTTAACGAAATAAGATACGGCGTATCCAACTTTCTGGATACGGCGCATCGTTCGCAGATATCAGCCATTTTTATTCTTTATATTCGTTTCTAAATTCATTAATTTCTCTTCTAGCAAAACAGATCCTACTGACGATTTTACCTATGATGACAGGTTTTGCTATGGAAGATATGTCAATGAACGGATATCTTGCTAAGGAACTTATGAAAGATAAGCACAATGAAAAGTCCCGCACCAAAAAGCCGTTAATTCTGGAAAGTGATGACGAGTGTGATAACTATGAAGTTAGCTTGAGCAAGTTCCCAGCATTAAGCATTACTAAAAGCTCAGAATTGGAAAAGGAACTCTTGCTTTCGGATTCATTCGAAAATTTCGATGCTATTACTTGCAACTTACCTACGATCGATGCTTTACTCAAATCCGTATCTCAAACCAACATGCCCGTCTACTCAGTGGAAGTTTATGAAGATGTCAACTTCAATGTACTCACGATTGATGTCAAACGCTTATGCAATATTGAAGATGGGATATTCTCTTATGATTTACTAATGAGCTACACTGAAGATGAATTGTTACTCTTATGGCCTATCATTGAATCTAAAGGATTAACTTGGACGACTATCGAAGAAAAATATGGGAAATTCCAAATTGAATACATGAACTCAGCAAATGCAGTCAACAAATCGAGCAACAAAAGCTATGGTAGAGGAAATATCCAACCTATACAAACTTCTTATATGCCTTATTCCGAACAGTATTGGGGATTAGATAAAAGCAATCTGGATGATGAAAGAATTTATGCTGAATCGGAGATACTGTTTCATAAAAAGTTGGTAAGGTTGATGGATATCTCTTTAGAAGAATGACGTGGATATTAAGGACGAGCAAGGAGTGTTCAATATTACTGGACTGGCGATGAGGGAGCGCGATGCTTCCGACTCTTTCAGTGATCGGTATTAAGGAGCTGAACGTGAGTCTAACTTGAAGACTCTGGAATAAAGACAAGTGCTGACCGGGAGACAACCCGATGGAAAAAATTTTACTTTTCTGTTTTGTGTCGAGTCTGTCAGACCTGCAGAAGATGGGGCGCATCTCCATCATAAGATGCGACGCATCACCTGCACTGGTCATATCTTATTTCATTTTCTGCATTTTTATTTTTGACTTTAAAACTTTCTGTCAGTTTATTTAATGCGGCGCATCCCTGGTTAAGGATGCGACGCATCTTTTATCTTGATTCGTATTTATTCCAGGCTCGATACGGCGTATCTTCTTCCATAAGATACGGCGTATCGATTGAACTGATGATTTACAGTTTAATTTTTTAGGTTTTATTTTTACTAACTACTAATGTATTATGCAAGTTTGAACCTTCTTAACTCAGGTGTGTTAAAGTCTAAATGGTATTATAGATTCCTGCATTTTTGTGGATACATCATCTATGAAGCTTAAACGTTCTCATCCACAAGAAAGTTGATTTTTGCTCTTATACGAATAATGGAGGATCATACCGAGCAAATCTCAGGGGAGTTTTTCTGTTCTAATTCTTTTATTTTCCAGTTTTTAACCTTTGACACAAACAACGAGGACGTTGTTTAACTTAAGTGCGGGATGAAGAATTAGAACACTTATTTGTCCTAAACTTTTTCAAAATATGCTTAAAATGCGCTTAATGTATCAAAATTTAAAATTTTTTAGCATGTTTTTGTTTAAAGTCTAAATTACATAACCGCACACATAACTCTATTCTTTCAAAAATATTAAAACTTTAGTGTGTTGGTGACTTGTAAACTTTAGAACTTGGCTTGTATACTATTCGAGACCACCATAATGAGTATTATCTATATAATTGGAGTGACTTGTCTAAATTGGTAAATTTCTAGGATTACACCCAAATAGCCTTTATATGTTATGTGATATTAACTAACTACACTGGTTAGTTAACCCCGTATAAACCCTTTGTTTACTCTCACTTTTAGAGTAAGATACCCCTAGAAAAACCCTCAGAGCCATTCCTTTCGTTTCTTACACCTTTGTTATAATGTTTTGATACACCCTTACACCTTAGCTTACCCTGTAGATTAAAATCCGTGGTTAATTGCTTTAGGCAAAGTGTGTTTCCTTACATTACCTGTGTTCGCGTGCGTAATTCATTATCTTTGGTTAGGTCGGGAAATTGCACAATGCATTTGGTATGAAAGTAAATATTGTATAACTTTTAGTTTATTTTTCGTGTGTTTACTACTTTCACTATTACAGTTATTTCTGAAAGTATGAAGAGTATGGAAAAATTATCCCGAAAAATAGTGACAGAAAAGTTGTGAAATTTTACACATATAAAGTTTCAAAAAAAAAAAAAAAAAAAAAAAAAAAAAAAAAAAATTGAAAAAAGAAAAGAAAAGAAAAAGTAAAAGGAAAAGTTGGAAGTTTGTTTTAACCAACTTATGTAAAGTTTTATATTAAGTGGGAGATATCACCACTATTTGTTGTATGTTATATTTATGGATTAAATGGGAGTTGGCCGTTATGGGAACGCCAACTAAGGTTATTCTTTGATTGAGATCTTGTTGAGTATAATTCGTGTCTACCTAAAGCGTGTGTTTCAAGTGTCAAAGTGTGAGTTATTCAATGATATGAGTCTTATTCATGGGATGGTTGGGAAAGTGATTAACCACACTTAGGATTTTAATTTATCTGTTTTGTTTATTTTTCATTTTACACCAATTTGTATCCCAAATATTATCCATACCCTATATCATTCTTCATCCAAACCTTTGATTTATTGAGATTAGGGATTTGAGCAATCTTAAGTATCGTAGTCGTGGATTCGGCTATGTATTTATGATTTTGTCGCCCTTTTTGATATAATATTATTGGTGAAGATTACTTGGTCCTATCTTTAGCCTATTCAAGTTAAGGATTTGAGCAATTGCAAGTATCGTGGTCGTGGATTCGATCATGTATTTGTAATTTTGTCGCTTTTTCTGGAATATGAGATCGATAGAGATTAAAAAGGATGATCAACCCTTAACCAACAAACCCTTTTTACCGCTTTAGACTTGTTACTCCTTGGCTTTAGTGGGGGAGATGCGTATACTTGCCAAGCCTATGATAGAATATTCGTCACGACTAAGCAACTAAACGATTTAGAATTGTTTTACATTAAAAATTATTTTGGTTTCTACTTCGTTAAGTGTTTGGTTGTGTGATTATGACAAAACGAATACGTGCTTAAATATAAAAATAAATCCTAATATCTTTTAGGATACATTTTCATACGATTAATTCTAAGGTTTACTTGGGGACAAGTAAAGTTCAAGTGGGGGGATATTGTAACACCCCCTAATTTGGTTTTGTGGCAGCGGAAAGTAATTAGGTGTTACACTGAGGATCGAAGTCAAAAATTTCAGAAAACGGCTTGAAAAGGGCGTTTTGAAAGTTACATGTCATTCAAAATAATAGTTTTTGGTACAAAGATTGAAATATTTGATTTGAAAATCCCACAAAGTATAGTAATTTGGAAAGAATGACATATTTGATTTTCACACCATTTAAGTTATCAGAGTATTTAATGCCCGCTCCGTGTATTGTCCTGCTCCGTTGCTTTACCTGAGATAAACATGCTTAAAACGTCAACACAATGGTTGGTGAGTTCATGGAGTTTGATAGAAAATAGCTTTCTTTCAATGAATTCAAGAGTGTGTACAGTGATAGCTGAAATAAATACTAGTACTTCTTGAAGTAACTAGTAAGTTTGCAATTGGGTAGAAATCCACGAGTAAATCATTTATGAACTCAGATGATCATAAGTTTCAAGTTTAAATGAAAATGAGTTACGTTGTTATATACTTGCAATGAAATAATGATTTAACTTTTAAAAGTAACGATATGCCAAGCATTGAGTTGTCTTTATCATAAGACACAACTAGTCACATAGGATAACAGTTAAGTTCCAAGTACATGATACATAATCCAAACACATAGTGAAAACAATAGTATAAAGTCTGATGTCTATCAGTGTGGAGTTGTGGTTAAATAAATACAGCTGTATCCGAATATATATAGGAAGACATATATATTCATAAGGTTATATTGCTCTAAGCCTCATGACGCGCAAAACGTTAACAAAAGTACCGTAAAACGGCGAAAGTCACATCAGGGTTACTGATGGTTTTGCCCTAAGTAATAGGTGATTGCCTCATCCTATTATGTGTCAAATATAGTGTATCGCGACTAAATACGACTAGCCATCCGACATTCCATCCAGTATTTAGTGGGATAGGTCGTCAGCCTTTACAGGTTTCGAAGCTGTCCACTATATTCGCGCTCACCGCAGTGATTAATGGCTCATGATCGAGGGATTTTATGGCAATATAGTTAAACTTAGGCAATATAGGGTTCAGGGTTGCATAGAATATGCGTACTTTAGTTTTGGCAATTATTTCTTGTTGAAATGTAGAAATATCATAGTAAAGTTTATAGTACATTCAGTTGTTATATGAATGCATAAAATGAGTCTCAGTATCTTGTTACAACAAGTAGTTTGAAAATGTTATTTTTCAAATATAGCATTTAAGCTAAACAAGCAGTTTGCAAGTATAACGAGTATATATATTCCCATCAAAGGATGATTCAAAACATGTAAAGCATAGTTGATGATTTTGAGTAAATCATGAGAGTTTTCAAAGTATGAAAATACTTAAAACAGTTGAAGCACGTATCTCCCCCAAAAAAAGTTATTCAAACAAGTATTAAAAGTAGGGGCCACGACTCACCTGGAGTGTATCTGACAAGATGGAATTATAAGATCAAGTAAGACTTATGGAAACGATCACGGAAACGTCTTCAATACGAGACCTGAATATGAGGAATATCTAAGTATTCGACTTGTAACTAACGATGAGTGTGAAAGTGAGAAATCGTACAACGATTTGATGATGTGGGTGTGATATGCTTAAAATGCCTCAAGTTAAGAAAATATAATATCATACAATGATATTATCTTGATTCTTATGTCACTTGACTCGAGGTATTATCTCCTCATAATATAATGAAATGATATGCAAGTGAAATCGTTTAATAAATAACGGAAATTAAATATACATAACTAGAATGTATAAAATGCATATGAAGTGATGGAATGATGAAAAGTGGAAAATGAAATAAGAATGTCAAATAAAACTAGTTGGTCCTTGTCCCTTCCCAGATTTACACTTTTTACCCTAACTGAGTTTGCGTTACGTCGTTAGTCCTTCGTTAAATATAAAGTCCAATAATAGTCCAAAAATAGTCCAAATGTCCATGTAAGGCTTGAACTTAATTCAAAGATCAATTTAGGTCCTCTGTAAACTGTTTTCACAGCTTTAGTCCATATGTTTCACAGTTTGGCAGTTTTAGTCCTTCCAGTTAAATCGCGTCACATTTTTAGTCCAAAAGTGTCAAAATGGTAAGGAATGGTGGGCGTGTTTTTATAAGTTATTTTTAAGATAAATGAAGCTTATTTCACTAGCTTATTCGATCAGTAGCTTATTTATATACTAAATGGGCCCTTAACGAGTTAAAAAGTTAAACCCACAAACCATTTTTAGTTATTTTTAGATATGGTTTGTACGTTTTCCTTGGGCTGTTTTAAAAGATCGAAACATGAGTATTTTTGTAAGATGTTTATACGAAAAACGTAGCTAGTTGTGTGGTCTATTGAGTCGTATAAAAATAGGACATGGTTATTTATTCGATTCGTGAGTTATGGTGTCGTATATGGAGCGGCTTGGAACTGTTTTAGTGTACAAGATTCTTAAAATAAATCCAAGTGTTCTTAAGTTCAGTCTTAACGTGTGATATAACGATTATGTACGTTTGAGTGCAACACTTAGCTCAAGTTTTAATCGTGAAGTGAAGTGGGTTGGGTCTTCCTAACCGTCCACAGTGGAGGTTCGACATATTCTTATGGGTTTCATAACTTAACACACGTACCACAATATGTAAAAGGAATTATTTCGTTCGAATGAAATGAAAGATGATGCATGCATGGTTGTGAGCTATTAACGTGCAAGTAAAATGTGGATGATCACTAAATCTTCCTTAGTGAAAGTTCGTCACTTCTTAATGGTTACTAGAACAACGGTTGTAAGTGAGTGTATGACTATATAAATGTTCGAATAAATAATGCATGGATGATTCATGCACGTAAGAAATGAAAGTGAAAGGGTTACTAAACACTTACTACACCTTAGGAAAAGGTGGTGAAGAACTGTGGAACTCGGATGGAGATACGCGAATAGAGACAGTAAGCTTGTTGGGTTCGAGTATGTTTTTACGTATTACTTCTCCTACTCGATTTGCTTCCCAAGGTGAAACAAGAGTTGCTATGAGTTTTTAAGGTATTTAGTAAGAATGAAAGGTGTATGAATTGAGCTGTAAAGGCTGCTAGAAACAAGTAGGTTTTATAGAGATAAACTACACAATGTTTTTGACTAGATTACCCTCAAGTTTAATCATGTCTCTTTACTGTATAGTGGCAGAAATATTCGCATGCTTCTGGTTCTAGCAATCATTGGAAGTTATGGAGAGTTTGTAATCTTGTCTCTTGTGGTTGGCATATATCCATATTCGGTTGAGTATGACAGTATCTAACCGCGTTAATGAGTGAGGGTTTAGTTAGGAAACAAGTTCAATAATATCTTGGCTTTAGTTGTTGGCATGTAGATGTTTCGATCGGTTTGTAGATTTGTATTGGTGCAAAGTAGAGTTTTGCAAGTCATGATCACTTGCTTTATTATTGAAAGCCAGTGAATGTTGGATTAAATGAATCTACTGACATTGAAGGACTTTAGTAGCATGTGGGAGAGTAAAAGAGATCAAATGGAAATTGAGTTACTCCTTTCTATGTCGACATGTAAATTTAGTGTGTAACGAATTGGGTTTAATGTCGAGCTCGATATTCTTAACATTGAACACTCCTAACAAATCACAAGTGATCAAATAAAATGTTGAAATGGGATTAAAACAAACTCGGATAAAAACGGATGAGTTTGCAAAAATATATATGGTTCGATTTGATGAAAATGGGACAAACACTTTGGCTCATTTAAACATATCAAATGTTAATATCTCGAGCTAATATTTGGCGTCCTATTTGTTGACTGGGAGGGTAAATAAGAGATACGATAATATATACTAGTCGCGTTCGAGAATCAAAGAATACAAAGGCGTTTTGGTGGGCTGTGGCTGGTCAAATTTTGCATAAACTAACCAAGTTAGAAATTGAATTGGAACGGGCTTGGATCAGTGGGCTGGTGGAGCTTGAAATGGGCTGAATTTTTAGACAGCCCGCTTGGTTTTGCATTTGTAGAATTAGTATGTAATTAGTGTCAATTAAGTGTGATAATTACGGGTAATTAGGAAGAGTGCATATATTTTTGTGTAGGGATTTATCATTATCAACTATTATTATTTGTGGAGTTTCAAATTTAGTGAGAATGGAATTCCGTGATTTACTTGTGTTTCGAGTAAATGTTGCTATTTGATATATATCACGAAACATAACGTGGCAATGATAGCAATAAGAGAAAAGTTTAAATTTTCCCATAAAAATGGGTTTTATTAAATAGTAAGTTGAGATTATCATTAATCAGTGAGGATCATTACGATGGGTTTTTTTACAGGATCTCACAGTATCCACCCCTAATTTTGAACTTCGTCCCGAAGTTCAGTCTATGATGGGGTTTGAAAATGTGGTGTTCAGGAATAAGAGATTATGGAAAATGTCGTCGAGAGATTTTCATTTAAATATCGAGGAAACAGGATCCAATTTGATTTATTCGTACCAGACGAATTAAATTTGAATGTTTGGTCAACTAATGCATTTATAGTCTGCGAATAGTGGAAATAACGGTCGAGAGTAGGAAGTATTCAACACTTAATATTCAGTGTTCTTGCGATTCGAGAATAATGGATTTTTAATGGTAGTGATTTTGAAACTTAATGATCGTGAATAGCAAAATAACGGATAGTTTTTCCCTATTAATACCCTATTTACTTTTCCCCTTTTTCCTCCCCACTTCACCTTTTCACTCCATCTCTTTCATTTCACTTTTCACAAAAACAAGATGCCGCCTTTTGCCATTGTTTTCGCTACCATGTTCATCGCCTTTGCCGCCGCCTGTTTAGCATTCCTTCCCGACGAACATTCCGGCCATTTGATCGGATACTTGTTGGTTATCGTACCCGTCACAATCCTAGCCATTTTTGCGGATAAATTTTGGGGGTGAGGGTCTCGCGTAGTGTTGTTAGAATGTACCTTTGTTGTGTGTCGATGTAATCTTTACTGAGTGTGGAATGAAATCTCGTTCGCCTTTATGTTTAGTTATTGTTTTTAATGGTTCGCTTTTATCTGTCTTCCAGAATAATCAGGGTACTTCATCCTATGGTGGCGCTTGCTATTGCTGGGTTGGTGGTGGTTTTTGTTGCTATGGCGGGCCAAACTATTGAAGACTCTATGCCTTTTATTGTGTTCATTATACTATTAGCACTTCCGATGTTAATCATCTCGCTATGTATTAACTTCCATGGGTTCTAATAAAATTTATGTTATTTGTGTTTTCCTCATCTTGTTGTGAATTCTTATAGTTTCTAATTTCGTACTTTTCTCGACTTCTTATAATAAGGTAATGGGTAATAAGTGTAGATCTTACTGGGGTTCGGTTAAAAGTGAGGTTTATGAACAATTTATTTTGTCTCGAAATTTTGTCTTGGAATGAAAATTGTTATTAAAAACCTTGAAAAGATAGCTGTTCCATTTATAACATGATTCTTCCTAAATTATACATAGATAGCTAGGCTATGTATAATTGAGGACCAAATGATGTAACGCTTGGTTCAGTCATTATGATATTTATGCTTCTTCAAAGAGTTTCATATGACTCAATTATAATGGTTCCGTCACGAAATCGGACATCCTCTGATTATTTTCAAACGAATTTGGAAAGTTTTTGTTCATATTCCGAGGATAATTCAGGAATTTCTAAAGTGATATTTGGATACTCTTGGTATATACTTAGGTTTTTGGTGAGGATTTCTTACAAAATGGTATCGACTTATGGTTTGGTCAAAATGGAGTTAATTAAATCCTTAGGGTAATATCAGTGTATTGTTACATAATGATTATGAGTAGAGAGGTGGAATAGAAATTGAAATAGACGTAGATTGTAATCATGGAAATATTACAAGGTAGAGTTCTCATACGGTAGAAGGATAACTGTTACACTTAGGTTACATCCATCGTACCTAAGGTAAATACAAACGGAAATATAACTTAGATAGTTCTAGACTAGAGTTTATTTATTTTACAGCAGGAATCCTTTTCATCTGCTTAACATAGAGGTCATTCTTCGACACGGTTGAGATTCTTTGACGAGTTCTTATTCCCTTGTACAATTCTTGGGCTCCCAATGGGCTTTGTAGTTCGGGCAATAACTCTTGTAATGACTCATTTCACCACATTCATGGCATTTTATGGATGAGGGTTGCTCATTTCCTTCCATGACTTTGCAATCTCTTGTCTTGTGGCCTGTTTTTCGGAACCTTCCACATTTAGAAATGCAATGTCCGGTGTGATGCAACTTACATCTTTGGCACAGAGGTTGCTTTCCATAGTAGTTGTCTCTTTTAGTAGAAGTGGTGACGCAGTTTCTTTCAACTTCTGATTTGGGCCTTTGCTGGCGAAGATAGTTAATGCGGTCTTGTAGATGATTGCGGATGCAAACATCATTGTGGAACTCACATTCGTTGAGGATAAAGGATCTTTCCTCCTCAAGTTTTCGCTTTTGGTTATTTTTCTTAAGTGCCATATCTTGCCTAATTCTTTGGGCACATGTGCGTATAGGTTTAGTCCTTTTCCTTGAATCCTTTAGGTAAATTGGTCTATTCCCCATGAAATTTTTGTAGTCATGCTTACAAGGTATAGCCTTCCCTCTTTCTTGTCTTGTCATGTTATTGTTACTTGGGGGAACTATTGTGGTCACTTTCAATTTCTCGATAGTTTTAGGAGTCATGGTTGTTGTGGGCACTACGCTGTTTATGCTGTCCATTTCCTATGAGCATCACAAGAAATGTTGATTTAGTATTCACTTTATCGTTAGAATTATTCAAATAACAAGGTATTTGTATATTAGTGCTAACAATGTGATCTCATTACAAAATCAAACCAACTAAGGATCATAGAAATACGATGTGTCTGGGTAGCATCGTAAAATAATAATCAACTCTTGATATGGGATTGTTAAGGAACAATTGAATTTATCTACAAAGCTGAAGTTCCATAACTTTCTCTTCAGTTATCAAGTTCTCTTCTGAAGATTTGTTCTTGGACTTCTATGGTTTATTGTTTAGTCGTGGTATATTTGATGTACAATCACCGATAATGTCCTAGTAAGTTTGAATGTAATCATCAAAGTCGACATAACTCTAATAACTTGTTTGATTGATTTTTGCAAAACAACCAACACAAGGTCTTTTATTAATGTCTCATTGATTCTTGTGGAGTCATTTGTTTACCTAAGAGAGTAACAAATGGTGAGGCTTTGCATGGCTCTTTGCACTTATAGCATTATAATAGAGCTTGATGGGATGAATTTGTTTTCAACAGAAAGATATAATGGAAAGAGACTGTCATAGCTTAAAAGTCGATTACGATTTCTTAGAGTTACAGAATTATTTAAGAAATACATGGAATACTAACCAAAACTATTTGGTTTATTGAGTACAACAACTACACTTAAGATCAGTTACGTCTCTGACGTAGACGTCTAACTTCTGCCTCAAGATCCAGTTGTGCAGCTTCCATAGCTGAGAAACGTTCCTGGCTTGCATTCATCTGATTAGCCAACATGTTTTCCAAGGCTGCAATCTTTTGGCCTTGGGTTCTTGCTGTGTCTCTAGCTAACCATAATGCTCTTTCAATGTCCTCAATCCTAATGTGTGTTTGGGTGTGGCCTCTACCCAAACAGCGGGTTCTGGCATCCAAGTTTCTAAGTTCTTGTTCGTAATTGTCCTTCATGTTACCAACATTTACTCCTAGATCAAACACTTCTCGTCTTTCAGCATCTGTCCTCTTAAACAGGGTATCAATGTTACGATCATACCATTCGAATCGTAATGGTTGTAACTCTTTTAGCTGTTCAGAGTGAGCGTCTAGTATGTTGGTGTGTTGGTGAAGGCGAATCCATATGGAGTCACAGGTGTCTACATTGTAGTCAGGAGAATTGGGTGAGGATACATTCTCTGGGATATCTGGCATGGAGAAATCTGAGGTATTAGGCAAAGGAGAATTTAGCTCTATCTTCTTCCAAGTCATTTCTTGGTGTGAACTATGTCCAGATTCAAATGTTGGTTGACCACCAATCAAATCTTCATCTGAATAGGATTCGGTTGCTCTCCTAAGTTTCTGACGTGGAGGTGAGTAAGTAGGTGATGACAGAGGTGATTTCTGACTGAGTTCTATATCAGGCTGGGGTTGTGACATTTTTACATAAGGATCTTCAGTATCTGGTGCAATTTGGTAGGTAGGTGACGCATGTGTAGTAGGAGGGGTAGTCTTGGTGATATCGACTAGTTTGGAAGACATGGTACTGTAGCAATAGCAATTATGAATATTCATATGTTTAAGGTGTAAGATTGAGTGTGAAATAATACGGTGTGTAATGTGTGAAGAGTAAATATTAAGCATGTAAAGATTAGTACAAAACAATCTTAGTAGGTAATATATTGAGCACGGCAGTCTGCAGACACGGAGGGCGTAAAATGGTATGGTGTAAAATCATTTATTTTGAAAGTGTAGTTATAGTTCAATGTTTGAAAACATTTGATTCTCTATAACCTGTGGCTCTGATGCCAATCTGTAACACCCCCAAATTTGGTTTTGTGGCAGCGGAAAGTAATTAGGTGTTACACTGAGGATCGAAGTCAAAAATTTCAGAAAACGGCTTGAAAAGGGCGTTTTGAAAGTTATATGTCATTCAAAATAATAGTTTTTGGTACAAAGGTTGAAATATTTGATTTGAAAATCCCACAAAGTATAGTAATTTGGAAAGAATGACATATTTGATTTTCACACCATTTAAGTTATCAGAGTATTTAATGCCCGCTCCGTGTATTGTCCTGCTCCGTTGTTTTACCTGAGATAAACATGCTTAAAACGTCAACACAATGGTTGGTGAGTTCGTGGAGTTTGATAGAAAATAGCTTTCTTTCAATGAATTCAAGAGTGTGTACAGTGATAGCTGAAATAAATACTAGTACTTCTTGGAGTAACTAGTAAGTTTGCAATTGGGTAGAAATCCACGAGTAAATCATTTATGAACTCAGATGATCATAAGTTTCAAGTTTAAATGAAAATGAGTTACGTTGTTATATACTTGCAATGAAATAATGATTTAACTTTTAAAAGTAACGATATGCCAAGCATTGAGTTGTCTTTATCATAAGACACAACTAGTCACATAGGATAACAGTTAAGTTCCAAGTACATGATACATAATCCAAACACATAGTGAAAACAATAGTATAAAGTCTGATGTCTATCAGTGTGGAGTTGTGGTTAAATAAATACAGCTGTATCCGAATATATATAGGAAGACATATAATTCATAAGGTTATATTGCTCTAAGCCTCATGACGCGTAAAACGTTAACAAAAGTACCGTAAAACGGCGAAAGTCACATCAGGGTTACTGATGGTTTTGCCCTAAGTAATAGGTGATTGCCTCATCCTATTATGTGTCAAATATAGTGTATCGCGACTAAATACGACTAGCCATCCGACATTCCATCCAGTATTTAGTGGGATAGGTCGTCAGCCTTTACAGGTTTCGAAGCTGTCCTCTATATTCGCGCTCACCGCAGTGATTAATGGCTCATGATCGAGGGATTTTATGGCAATATAGTTAAACTTAGGCAATATAGGGTTCAGGGTTGCATAGAATATGCGTACTTTAGTTTTGGCAATTATTTCTTGTTGAAATGTAGAAATATCATAGTAAAGTTTACAGTACATTCAGTTGTTATATGAATGCATAAAATGAGTCTCAGTATCTTGTTACAACAAGTAGTTTGAAAATGTTATTTTTCAAATATAGCATTTAAGCTAAGCAAGCAGTTTGCAAGTATAACGAGTATATATATTCCCGTCAAAGGATGATTCAAAACATGTAAAGCATAGTTGATGATTTTGAGTAAATCATGAGAGTTTTCAAAGTATGAAAATACTTAAAACAGTTGAAGCACGTATCTCCCCCAAAAAAAGTTATTCAAACAAGTATTAAAAGTAGGGGCCACGACTCACCTGGAGTGTATCTGACAAGATGGAATTATAAGATCAAGTAAGACTTATGGAAAAGATCACGGAAACGTCTTCAATACGAGACCTGAATATGAGGAATATCTAAGTATTCGACTTGTAACTAACGATGAGTGTGAAAGTGAGAAATCGTACAACGATTTGATGATGTGAGTGTGATATGCTTAAAATGCCTCAAGTTAAGAAAATATAATATCATACAATGATATTATCTTGATTCTTATGTCACTTGACTCGAGGTATTATCTCCTCATAATATAATGAAATGATATGCAAGTGAAATCGTTTAATAAATAACGGAAATTAAATATACATAACTAGAATGTATAAAATGCATATGAAGTGATGGAATGAGGAAAAGTGAAAAATGAAATAAGAATGTCCAATAAAACTAGTTGGTCCTTGTCCCTTCCCAGATTTACACTTTTTACCCTAACTGAGTTTGCGTTACGTCGTTAGTCCTTCGTTAAATATAAAGTCCAATAATAGTCCAAAAATAGTCCAAATGTCCATGTAAGGCTTGAAGTTAATTCAAAGATCAATTTAGGTCCTCTGTAAACTGTTTTCACAGCTTCAGTCCATATGTTTCACAGTTTGGCAGTTTTAGTCCTTCCAGTTAAATCGCGTCACATTTTTAGTCCAAAAGTGTCAAAATGGTAAGGAATGGTTTGCGTGTTTTTATAAGTTATTTTTAAGATAAATGAAGCTTATTTCACTAGCTTATTCGATCAGTAGCTTATTTATATACTAATTGGGCCCTTAACGAGTTACAAAGTTAAACACACAAATCATTTTTAGTTATTTTTAGATATGGTTTGTACGTTTTCCTTGGGCTGTTTTAAAAGATCGAAACATGAGTATTTTTGTAAGATGTTTATACGAAAAACGTAGCTAGTTATGTGGTCTATTGAGTCGTATAAAAATAGGACATGGTTATTTATTCGATTCGTGAGTTATGGGGTCGTATATGGAGCGGATTGGAACTGTTTTAGTGTACAAGATTCTTAAAATAAATCCAAGTGTTCTTAAGTTCAGTCTTAACGTGTGATATAACGATTATGTACGTTTGAGTGCAACACTTAGCTCAAGTTTTAATTGTGAAGTGAAGTGGGTTGGGTCTTCCTAACCGTCCATAGTGGAGGTTCGACATATTCTTATGGGTTTCATAACTTAACACACGTACCACAATATGTAAAAGGAATTATTTCGTTCGAATGAAATGAAAGATGATGCATGCATGGTTGTGAGCTATTAACGTGTAAGTAAAATGTGGATGATCACTAAATCTTCCTTAGTGAAAGTTCGTCACTTCTTAATGGTTACTAGAATAACGGTTGTAAGTGAGTGTATGACTATATAAACGTTCGAATAAATCATGCATGGATGATTCATGCACGTAAGAAATGAAAGTGAAAGGGTTACTAAACACTTACTACACCTTAGGAAAAGGTGGTGAAGAACTGTGGAACTCGGATGGAGATACGCGAATAGAGACAGTAAGCTTGTTGGGTTCGAGTATGTTTTTATGTATTACTTCTCCTACTCGATTTGCTTCCCAAGGTGAAACAAGAGTTGCTCTGAGTTTTTAAGGTATTTAGTGAGAATGAAAGGTGTATGAATTTGGCAGTAAAGGCTGCTAGAAACGAGTGGGTTTTATAGAGATAAACTACACAATGTTTTTGACTAGATTACCCTCAAGTTTAATCATGTCTCTTTACTGTACAGTGGCAGAAATATTCGCATGCTTCTGGTTCTAGCTATCATTGGAAGTTATGGAGAGTTTGTAATCTTGTCTCTTGTGGTTAGCATATATCCATATTCGGTTGATATTTTCGGTTGAGTATGACAGTATCTAACCTCGTGAATGAGTGAGGGTTTAGTTAGGAAACAAGTTCAATATCTTGGCTTTAGTTGTTGGCATGTAGATGTTTCGATCGGTTTGTAGATTTGTATTGGTGCAAAGTAGAGTTTTGCAAGTCATGATCACTTGCTTTATTATTGAAAGTCAGTGAATGTTGGATTAAATGAATCTACTGACATTGAAGGACTTTAGTAGCATGTGGGAGAGTAAAAGAGATCAAATGGAAATTGAGTTACTCCTTTCTATGTCGACATGTAAATTTGGTGTGTAACGAATTGGGTTTAATGTCGAGCTCGATATTCTTAACATTGAACACTCCTAACAAATCACAAGTGATCAAATAAAATGTTGAAATGGGATTAAAACAAACTCGGATAAAAACGGATGAGTTTGCAAAAATATATATGGTTCGATTTGATGAAAATGGGACAAACACTTTGGCTCATTTAAACATATCAAATGTTAATATCTCGAGCTAATATTTGGCGTCCTATTTGTTGGCTGGGAGGGTAAATAAGAGATACGATAATATATACTAGTCGCGTTCGAGAATCAAAGAATACAAAGGCGTTTTGGTGGGCTGTGGCTGGTCGAATTTTGCATAAACTAACCAAGTTAGAAATTGAATTGGAAGGGGCTTGGATCAGTGGGCTGGTGGAGCTTGAAATGGGCCGAATTTTTAGACAGCCCGCTTGGTTTTACATTTGTAGAATTAGTATGTAATTAGTGTCAATTAAGTGTGATAATTACGGGTAATTAGGAAGAGTGCATATATTTTTGTGTAGGGATTTATCATTATCAACTATTATTATTTGTGGAGTTTCGAATTTAGTGAGAATGGAATCCCGTGATTTACTTGTATTTTGAGTAAATGTTGCTATTTTATATATATCACGAAACATAACGTGGCAATGATAGAAATAAGAGAAAATTTTAAATTTTCCCATAAAAATAGGGTTTATTAAACAGTAAGTTGAGATTATCATTAATCAGTGAGGATCATTACGATGGGTTTTTTTACAGGATCTCACAGATATTTGATGAACTCAAATAAGTACATTTTATTATCATCATTTATCCTATTTATTTGACTTGTTTTATTATATTATCTATGAGAATTGATACATTAATGTTTACTTTAGTAATTCTCAGGTAAAAACAAGCATTATGTGAAACTTGGCGATTTTGGACTAATTATAGAGCAAAACAAGCGAGATGTTAAAAGTCTACTGAAATCCAGAAGATGCGCCGTATCTCACTCAACAGATACGACGCAGTATCATACTTAGATGAATTCGAAGACCATTGCCTGACTTTGAAGAATGCGCCGCATGCAATTCTGTCATGCGCCGCATATGAAACTTTGGTCAAAGAAGAAGATCAAGCTCGATCTACTCTAGATACGCCGCATTATACTTCTAACATACGGCGTATCACTATTAAGATTTCACAGTTACAATCCAAGACAGCTAAAGTACATGCGCCGCATACAAAGATCAAGATACGCCGCATCTGAAGACGGTGTACGAATATTCCTGAATATATTAATCTCGGACCCCACGCGAAGTTAAGTCAATGCACCGCATCTAACAACTCAATGCGCCGCATCTATCCCTCAGACAGAAACTATAAATACCCCAAGGCCAGACGACTCTTAACTCTCTCAGACATATAGAGACCGAAGACCATATAACCCTAGAGCCGAATTCAGACGACCAAGCAGCATAAGACACACCTCAAACAAAGATACAAGAGCTGTAAGAAGGTCCTGCATGTATTCAATTCATTAAGTAGTTTTGTTTTATTGTATTAGTACACTTTAATTCATCAGGATTGATGGGCTTGTGTCATGTGACTACGGAAGATCATGCACTCCCCTTAATATTGCTTTCCCATTAATTAAAGTTTATATGTTGATGTCTTTGATGACTTTTATTAGTGCATTGATAACCTCTGTGTCTAGCTGAGTCTTGCTTGGGTCGCCATGCCCCTTCCTCGCCTATTTATTAGAGACGCTTAAATAAATAGGATAGACATAAGTAATCATTAAGGGTTTACTCGCCGATAAGATTAGAGCCAACGAGAAAGGTTTAATTATATACACTTCATATAAAACTAGCAATAAAACAAGTGACAAGCTATTTAATTATCAGGACAGGTCTTCTTATTGTCTCGAGTATCTATCTGTGTACGTGGGTGCTAATCGCTGATTCGTGCTCATTAGTTTAGTTTTCTATTTAATCATAACCAAACCGTGCCAGTCTCTCAGGCTGAACCCCCTTGCGTTAGATTAGGTTGTATAGCTAACTTAGGATATTAAAATACTGATTAGAATAACTAGATAATACGTTCCACTCTTAGTGATCGACACTCTACTTACCATTATATTCATACTGACTGGGTACACTGCTCGTTAAGTGTGTGTGTTATTGATAAGTCGGCTAAATATAAATTTAAAACTTAAGTAGGCATTAATACTGCTAAACCGCAACGACACATAATGCTCCATCAAGAAGATACCCCACTAGGTTCAACAGATGCTTCGTTATGTTTCACATGTTGCACGTTGTTCATAGCAGTATCTGACTCAACAACGTTTGTCTGTAGCTGATGGAGCTCTTTCTCTTGAGAATTCGGGCACACAGAGTCCCTATCAGCACTAACATACTCAAACACGTTTATCTGTTGTACATCTTTGGGAATATTTTGTTTGTCAATCATGTCATACAATTTGAGTACCTCAGAAATGATTAAATCCGTAGTTTTTGACATGATATGAACGTGCACGGGATTTTACAATTCTATGATTTAAACCGAGAAATAGATTTTTTCGCGGGATTTTACAAAAATCAAGAATAAACCGTGATTTGATTACTTGAATGTGTTATGATGAAAGTTTGGTAGACTTAGTGATCTGTTGTTTAGTTGTGATTTGGTTTGGTTAATGCAAGTTGTTACGGTGAAATTTTGGTCTGAAAACTTAAAACCTCAATAACTTCATTCCGGAAGGGATTTGGGCCTCAAAATTTTAGTTTCACAACTTTCTGCAAAAACCTTACAATACTCAGACTGTTCCGGTCGTTTTGACAGGTATTTCGCTAAAAACGGAGTTACGGTTCAAAAGTTATGGTCGTTTGAAGTTTTGACGTAAAAAGTCAACTTTGGTCAAACCGCAACAAGTCAAAACGCAATAGGCAAATCGCAGGAGGCAAATCGCAGAACCTTAGTACCAAAATGCAAGATCCAAAACGTAGTCACACAAGTCAAACCACAACAGTCAAACCGCAGAACCTTAGTACCAAAACGCAAGAACCCAAAACGCAGTCACACGAGGCAAACCGCAATAAGATCAAATCGTAAGATAGCAAAACGCAAGGCTTCAAACCGCAAGACTCAGCAAAATGCAGAACTTGGTCAAACCGCAGAAACCACAAAACGCAGAACCCTCAAAACGCAACTTGGTCAAACCGCAGAAACCACAAAACGCAGTCAGAACCAGACAAAACGCAAAGGACAAAGATGTCGCTTTCACTGCGATTTGTCTTTTTCCTTTTTTCAGTTAAAAACCAAAACGCAGCCCTAAATCCGATCAAACCGCAACAAAGTCTTACCAAAACAACACAAACCGCAGCGAAGAAACTTTTACCGAAAGTCAAAACGCAGCGAAGAAAATTACTTCAATCTTCCAAGAAAATCACCAACAAGGCCGTAGAAAGGTAAGAAACATTCCCAGTACTATTTATGAACATGAAAGTACCAAGTTTTAATGAGTTAAACCACAAACGAAGCTCAAACCAATGTTTTTCTCACCTTTCTATTCGAACCACAAAAACTAGATAAAAAACGCCAAGAACTCACCACAAATCCGTGAACATGTAATCACTAGAACCTAACCATGGCTCTTGATACCAATTGAATAATATATTTTGTACATATCTTAAACCAGAATGTAAATAGAAAAATATAAAACCAACAAAAACCATCAAAATAATATATTTTGTATATATTTTATACCAAAATCAAAATACAAAAATATAAACCCAAGAAAATCCATAAAAATCATAAAAATAGAAAATACCAAAAATAGTTTTTCAAGGCATGTCTTCTGGTATCGATAACATTTATGGTCATAGAAATGTCATTCAATAATGATATGGGTCTTTAAATGAAGTTCGAGCAGAGGCTCAAAAAGTTTTCAAAACATGCCTAAATGGCTTGCAGTTACTTCAGACTGTAACTCGTTCTTTATTATGGCGAAAGCACGTCACCAAAAAGACGGTTGTTCCTCCCACTGGGTGAAGTTCACCCAGGCATGGATTACTTTATATCCATGTTTCTTCGATTGGATGTACGTTTCAATGCACCATTTCTCGTATAAGAAGAGAAGTCTTTGTTAATACAAATATCGTCCCAAAAACGTTATTTATATTTTTGATCTTTACTTAGTTTTGTTAATGACAATTACAAGGTATATCTTTTAGCAAATTATAAATACTAGCTTAAGTCTCTTAAGTACACATTTTACACCTCACAAAATAACCAAGAATTACAAGTTTGCTTATTTAGTAACTTGTTTCCTTAAAAGGAAACTTTAATTCTAAAAACATTCCATGACATCATTTCATACATCACATATAATATCTTTGTTAGATTGTGATATATCTTGTTTAGATTTACAAGTTACATAATTGAGATTTGAGGATTTTGGATGATTTGGTAAGATATGGAAGATTTGGAAAGATACACCAAATCTATTAGTTGTCAACACCCACGGATCCAAGTCCAATGAAGGACGGATCCATATTGTAGGATCCGTGGGATCCGTCAGCTGGATATCAACTTGTCTATAAATAGCAAGCTGATCATTTGGCTTTCTCATCACTCACATAGCTTAAACACACATATTCATTCAGTATATATCTTACTAACATCATTCATACTTGCATTTCACTTTGATCTTCCTTTTTGTAGAAAAGAGATCAAGCTTTCAAGGATCTACAGAACCGTAATCCTTTAGTTTCATTACTGTGTGATATTGTAGTTTGTTTCACACATCATTATCTATCATTTGTAATCAGTGATTATGGTTAGTGTTTTAGTCCTCAAAACACAAAGAGAGTAGGGAGTGTTTGTACCCTTGTAAAGAACTCGACATCTAGCTTAGTGTCAGTAAAGTATATAGGCGACGTCAGGTTGGTTCTACCTTGTAAAAGAACCCAGTGTTTAGCTTAGTACCGGAAAAAGAAGTAAGCGACGTGTAAAGGTTTTCTCCGCCTCGAAAAGGAGTTTGTTTCTTAGTGAAGGATAAACTCTCGAGTTGGAAGCTCGGGGAGTGGAGTAGGGCAAGGAAGAGAGTCCTTGTAGCCGAACCACTATAAACAACAGTGTTGTGTGGTTTGATCTTTCCTCTCTTTATCTTTTGTTTATATTGTGTGATTATTTGTTGGTGAATATTTCCTTTGAATTAACATATAGTAACAAAGCACATAAAACTCGAAAAACGGTAAAAACAATTCAACCCCCCTTCTAGTTTTCCACAATTATCATCAAGAGCTACGTTACTTAAGACTTTTAAAATATATTGTATTTTAAAACTTAAAATGATCCATGGATTTTGAAAACTTTAAAGAAGGGCAATCTATGCAGAGACCACCTCTATTTGAACCAAATTGCTTTATTTATTGGAAAAATCGCTTTGAGACTTATTTGATGTCAAAGGATATAGATCTATTGTATATAATAGTTGATGGTGATTACAAACCTATTAGTAATAATATTTCGGGTGGTCGGGATGAAGGAGCTTCTCTTACTCGTCACAGTGATGAGCAAAAGAAACTAATTGCCAAAAATAATGAAGCCAAAATGATGCTTTATAATGCCTTACCTAAGAAAGAATATGAAAGAGTTTTTATGTGTAAAACGGCTAAGGATATTTGGCAATCTCTTATTATCACACATCAAGAGAACTCACAAGTAAAAGATAACAAAATTGATCTTCTTGTCCAACAATACGAACAATTTTTTATCTCTGAAGATGAGACCATTGATAGTGCGTTTGCTAGGTTCAATACTATTATTACATCACTTAAAGCACTTGACGAATCTTTTTCTAGTAAGAATTTTGTCAGGAAATTTCTAAGAGCACTCCATCCGAAATGGAGAGAAAAGGTGACAGCTATTGAAGAATCTAAAGATCTCTCAAGCATGACACAGGATGAGCTCATAGGAAACCTAAAAGTTCACGAAATGATTATGGAAAAAGACTCGGAAATTGTCAAAGGCAAAAAGGAGAAGATTAAGTCTATTGCCTTGAAAGCCAAAGCCGAGTCAAGTGACGATGATGAATCTTGTTCAAACAGTGATGATGAAGAATATGCCATGGCCGTGAGGGATTTCAAGAAATTCTTCAGGAGACGAGGAAAGTTTGTAAAACCACCTCGTGATGAAAAGAAATCCTCTCGGAAAGATCGTGATGATAAGAAAGGTAAGGTTGACAGGAAATGCTATAGGTGTGGTGACTCCAGTCACTTAATAGGAGAATGTCCAAAGCCTCCAAAGACCAAGTCTCAAAGAGCCTTCGTTAGTGGAGCTTGGAGCGATAGTGAAGGAGATGATGATGATGAGCCTAAGAACAACGAAATTTCCCTTATGGCTGATGACACAGAAGAGGTACATTCTGATTCATACTCCTCTATAGATGACGAAACCTTAGAAGTAGAATATAACAAACTGTGTGACGTCACTTTAAAAATCATAAACAAAAACAAATTTTTGAAAACAAAGACAACACTTTTGGAAAATGAAGTATTTTGGCTTAAAGAAAAAGCAATACGAATTGAAAAAGGTAAAGGTAGTAAAGAAACGTGTGTTTCTTGTCAAGAACTAAAACTTGAATTAGAAACCTTAAGATCCACATAGGAAGATTTAATCAAACAAAATTCAAAGTTTAAAAAGTTTGATAAAAACATAAGTTGTGCAGATGAAATAATGAAAATGCAAAAACTACCTCATGATAAAACAGGACTAGGCTTTATGAAACTAGGAACCTTAAGTGACCATAAGGAACAGACTGTGAATAAAACTGTTTCAACCAAGTTAGACACTCACGGATCCGACGGATCCATAAATTTGGATCCGCCAGTTGTACCCAAGGGATCCGCGGGTACTGAGGCTGAACAGAAGGTTCACAAAGTCGATCGTTCCGAGTTTGTTAAAGTTACTAGAAAACCTAATAGTAATATAACCAATAATAAACACAAACCAGCAGTATCTTTAGGAAGAGGTCAAGCTAGAAATGAATATAGAGTTAAAACGGATCAATATAGACCTCAAATGAGTTTTCCCAAACACCCCTTTCCAAAGAGTATAGTTAATCCACAACACACTTATCAAAATAATTGGAACCAAAACATGTCTAAAAACTTTCATGGTCCTAATTATATGCCATGGAACAATTGTCCATCATTTCCGTACATAAACCATGATAATGTCATGTTTAACCCAAACGGACCCATGAGATATTGGGGACCAAATGCTTGAGTCTTTTATGAACTTAGGTATGCTTGAAAGTTGATCTTGAACCTGATGAGTGGATCAAAGATAGTGGGTGCTCAAGACACATGACGGGAAACAAAAATCTTTTCTCAACCTACCAAGTGTATGACCGAGGTAGTGTCACATTCGGTAGCAAGCTTAAAAGTAAAATCATCGGAAAAGGTAAAATCTCTCATGACTCTCTATCTATTGATGATGTTGCTCATGTAGATAATTTAGGATTTAATTTACTTAGTATAAGTCAATTATGCCGCAAAAAGTATAACGTCCTTTTCAGTGAAAATGGAAGTAAAATACTTAAAGATGGCATAACCGTAGGAAAAGGAGTTTTAAAGAATAATGTCTATGTTATGAAATTAGATAAAACACCTAAAGATAAGTTATGTCTTACCTCCTTGGACGAAAACTCAACTCTATGGCATCGACGCTTAGGTCATGCAAATATGAGGCTTATTCAATCCTTGTCATCCAAAGAACTCGTTAGGAACCTACCCAAGTTGAAATATGACCAACACTTTTGTGATGCTTGCAAAATTGGGAAACAAGTACATAATAGCCATAAGGCTAAAAACTTGGTATCTACATCTAGATGCCTAGAATTTTACATATGGATTTGTTTGGCCCGTCGGCTATACAAAGTTATGGTGGAAATTTTTACACTTTAGTTATAGTAGACGATTACTCTAGATATACATGGACAAAATTTTTGAAAACTAAAAATGAGGCATTCGATAAATTTGAAATTCTAAGCAAGAAAATTCAAAATCAAATAGGAAGTAACATAGTATCTATTAGAACTGACCATGGTCGAGAATTTGACAATGAAATCCAATTTGGAAATTTTTGTGATAATAATGGAATAACTCATAATTTCTCGGCTCCTCGTACACCTCAATCAAATGGTGTAGTAGAACGTAAAAATAGAACAATTCAAGAAATGAGTAGAACTATGTTAAATGAACAAAACATACCTCAAAAGTTTTGGTGTCACGCTGTAGATACTTCCACATATATCCTAAATAGAGTTTTAATTAGACCATTTTTAAATAAAACCCCCTATGAAATTTATCGAGGCAAAAAGCCTACATTAGGATATTTTAGAGTTTTTGGAAGAAAGTGCTTCATTCTAAACACTAAGGATTATCTCACCAAGTTCGACCCAAAGTCGTATGAAGGTGTATTTCTTGGGTACTCACAAAACAGTAAAGCATACATAGTATTAAACAAGGAAACATCAAGAGTCGAGGAATCATTGAACGTAACATTCAACGAAAGTCCACCTCCCTCTAAGACATCACCTTTGGTAGATGATGACTTAGTTGAAAGTCAAATGGCTAAAGATATAGAAAACATTGAAAATGACAATGAACCTGTAAAAGGAGAGATAGTCAATATCAAAGAAACAAAAAGTCATCCATTAGAAAACATCATAGGAAAACTTAATGAAAGAACATTAAGATCCAAAGCTCAAAATGAAAGTAATTATTTTTGTTTTATTTCAACTGTTGAGCCTAAAAATATAAACGAGGCAATAAAAGATGAATCTTGGGTAATTGCTATGCAAGAAGAACTAAATCAATTTATTAGAAATGATGTTTGGACATTGGTCCCTCCACCTAAAAACCAAACCATAATCGGAACCAAATGGGTCTTTAGAAATAAAATGGATGAAAATGGTATTGTATCTAGAAATAAAGCTAGGCTAGTAGCTCAAGGCTACAATCAACAAGAAGGTATAGATTACGATGAAACTTTTGCACCCGTATCTAGACTTGAGTCTATTAGGATATTACTTGCATATGCATGTGCACATGATTTTAAGCTATTTCAAATGGATGTCAAAAGTGCTTTCTTAAATGGTTTTATAAATGAAGAAGTATATGTTGCACAACCTCCCGGCTTTGCCGACTTTGAAAAACCAAATTATGTTTTCAAACTTAAGAAAGCTTTATACGGACTTAAGCAAGCACCAAAGGCTTGGTATGATCGAATTAAGACCTTCCTAGTTGACCATAAGTATACCATGGGCCTAGTAGATAATACTCTCTTCACCAAGAAAAAGGGATCACATATTATCATTGTCCAGATATATGTGGATAACATTATATTTGGTTCAACTTGTCAAGAGTTATGCAACGATTTCTCAAAAATCATGCATGACGAGTTTGAAATGAGTATGATGGGGGAACTAAACTTTTTCTTAGGTCTCCAAATAAAACAATTAGAAGATGGGATATTCTTCAACCAATCAAAGTATATCAAAGATATTCTTAAGAAGTTTGGTCTTGAAGACTCAAAACCCATGACAACACCCATGTCCTCCGAAACCAAACTCACAAAGGATGAAGAAAATGAATCCGTAGATAGCACTAAATATAGAGGAATGATTGGTAGTTTACTCTATCTTACGGCTAGTAGGCCTGACATTATGTTTAGTGTTTGTCTATGTGCACGTTTTCAAGAAGATCCAAAAATGTCCCATCTTGAAGCCGTTAAACGGATATTTAGGTACATCAAAGGGACTACACACTTAGGATTGTGGTATCCCAAAGGAACGGGTGTAGAAACCATAGTGTATACCAACTCAGACCATGCCAGTGACTATGTTGATAGGAAAAGTACTAGCGGTATTTGTACTTTTGTAGGATTTTGTCTCACATCATGGTTCGCTAAGAAACAAACTACCCTCGCAATCTCAACAACAGAGGTAGAGTATGTATCTGTAGGAAAGGCGTGTCAACAAGCACTATAGATGAAACAAGCTCTTGTTGACTATGGAATTGAACTCAACAACATTCCCATTCTTTGCGACAACAAAGGTGCTATTGATCTAAGCAAAAATCCAGTCCAACATGCTAGAACCAAACATATTGAAATACGCCATCACTTCCTTCGCGACAATGTACAAAAGGGAATCATCTCAATTGAGAAAGTTTCCTCAGAGGACAACATTGCCGATATTCTCACAAAACCTCTAAAACGAGAACCTTTCAACTATCTTAGACTTAGGTTATGATTAATGGAACCTAGTGATTAGGTAAAACATTAGTGTAAATATTAGTTTAACCAAACTCGACACTAAACCAAAAATTGCGTTCTGATCCGCGGAACCAATCGATAACAAAGGCGGATCCTTTGTTTTGGATTCGTCGGTTCCGTCGCATGCACAACCGAGTTTATTATTAAATAAACAAGAACAAGTACTATTCATTCCTCACTCCAAAACATATCACCCTACTGTATTTGACACACACTCAATCTCCATCACAATTTAGACCATTTTCTTCCACAAATTTGTGCTTCTAACACCACTGTAAGTATTCTTATCATGTTTATACTCCTGATCTGCGTCTAGGATTTCTATTTCATGCACAAAACCAAAACTTGGGGTATATGCATAATTCTTGAAAAATCATGAAGCATATTTACTGTATCATACTTAAAAACATGTTTTTCTTAGTTAGGAATTACATCTCATAGCACATTGTCTTAATTTAACAAAAACCCCATGAAATTTTTTTTACTAAAACCTTCTAACGACTAGGTAAAATGATCTTTTTGAACATTGTTCATACAAATGCAAAAATGTTATCTTTTAGACATCACTTGCATAATGTCTCTTGAATGCTAAAGGGAATACATAATTAATATGTATTTTCGGGTACATTCAACCGTAGCTACATTGAAATAGGAGCGTTTGGGTTATCTCTCATTTTTAACACAAAACTTGCATAAACTAAATTTTCATGCATCAAAAAGGGTCGAGATAACCGCACCTCCACATTGTCCCCATGTAGGCACACACTAGAAATTTTACACTTACTTTGATCATTTCAACTAAAACTATGTAACTTTTGTACTTAGGAAAATCATGCCTCCCGCAACCAACTACGATCACAAAAGAACCGTTAACTACTTACCCGAAGTCCACAAAACCAAAGGTCTAACCAATGCCCAAATAGAAATTTTCAAAGCTTTAGAGAAAAAGTATGTCCATGAGGGTAGAGTCGTAGATTCCTCGTTCTATGAAGGAACACAACTTAGGGAACACTTAGCCGCAATTCGATTTGATACTCTTTTGGATATAGATGAACAAATCGTTCCTAGGTTCATTCTTGAGTTCTATGCTAGTATAGGTCTTAGTTCGTGTGACCAAGGTTACTTAAGTCTTTAGTTTACTTTAAATGGAAATCATATCAACATCCCTCTTGATCAATTTGGTGAGGTCTTGGGCATTCCAAATCAAGGGACATGTATTTATTCGGACAAATGGTCCTTAACAATCTTAGAATCCAATCACGATAGGACGGCACCATATGTCACTCCTCTCGCATCAAAAGAAGTACTTAGGGAACATCTCTTCATTCCTAAGAACAACCCCACAAGGATGTATCGTGGCCGCGAAGTTTCTAGAGATCCATTTGCTATGGAACTCAATGAACTCAAACCCGAATTCAAGAAAATGGAAGAGGTCTTAAGGGCCAACGTCATGTGTACGGTAGGAAACCGTGATCACATAAATGCTTGTTTGTGTCATATAATGTTCAACATCTTAACTCGTCAACCCTTCAACCTTGCTTATTATGTTGCTAAAAGGATGTGTGACTTTCCGATTCAAGGCAAGACTGCATTGCCTTATGGAATGCTCTTGACTCGACTCTATAGAGCTTTTGCACCTGTCCGCCCAAACTCCTTAGGATTTGTCCCAGAATACACAGAGATCCTACACACTTTCGTTCCCTTAAGTAATTTTAGAGTATCGGTTGATAAGGGAAAACGTCCTCGTGCACCAACATCATCCTCATCATCTTCAATGAGTGAAGATGATGGTTTGCCAAATTCTAGAATTCCTCCACCCGAATACTTGAGCCATCTTCCTCCAATTCAAAATGAATCCGCTGAGTATCGCAACATTAAAGGAATGGTGAAGAATCTTGGTCGTTGGATGATGAAATTGCACAAAGGTATGAAGAAGTTGAAGAAGAAGCTTAGTTGAAGGAGTGTTTGGATTTGAACAATGTTAGACAATGTGATGTTAAACTTGTATGTGTCTCGACTCTATCTGATAATACTTGTTATGTATGTGTAATAACTAACATTTTTAGGTAGATAACCCTCATGGTTATCAATTTTCCGGGTTATAGCCTATGTTTGGCATAACACCTAAAAAGGTAAGTTTCTAAGAACGGATTAATCTATGATCAATCGTGTGTTAATATTATCATATTTAGTTGTTTTGCTATACATATTAGTTGTTAAATAAGTTCTAGGAGAATTTTCGGGTTTTCGTCGAAAAACGCGAAATATGACAAGTCTTCTGTTTAGTTTTAGTATTAGGCACACGGATCCGGCGGATCCCAAAACTTGGCTCCGCCAAGGGTTATCGTTGGTTCCGCCATCCGCCAACCTGCGGATTTGGCGGATCCCATAATTTGGATCCGCGCTTGATCCCATTTGGATCCGCAGGTTACTCGGTAAATTTTTAAAACCATTTCGACTCATCCCGATTCTTAGATTTTAATTTCTTGTACCATTTAGAATTCATCCAACTGATCATAAATCATCTTAGAATCATTTAGGAATACTTACAAACTAAGGAACAAAATTTCCCACCAAAATTTAAATTTTTGAATTTTAGGTGTGAGTTACCAAACTGATACAAAGAAGGAACCCTTTTTAGGGATCCGTCAAATCCGTAGAAACATCATATCATAAGATTTTCCACTATCTCCTTGTATTTACTGCAAATCCCCAACACATTACTCAACCCAAGCTCAATGGATTGACTTCCTTGATATGACATGCACAAATTTTTGTTCCAAATCATTAGAAACCTACATTCTCTATTGGATTCACATCAAATCCAAACACACAGACTCACAAACCTTCTGCCTATAAATTAGTACTTTAGGACCATCAATTCACATCACAACCATCTCTTCTCCTGTACATCTTAGCTTTCATACTTCACCATGACCAAGTCAAACAACTCCTCCACATCTAAGCCACCAAAAAGGACAGCCCGTATTAGTGTGAAACCTTGTTGTCTCATCAACATCCACAATTCATCCTCAGAAGAATCATCACCACTAAACATCTCCTCACCAATTGCTAGTGAAAATTTCCTTACCTTGTCTACTCCAACTCCCTCACATGTAGTCATAAAAACACCACCTCCTACCATTACTCCTGTAGCAACCACACCACCACCAGCTCCATCACAGTATGAGAAGTCTGCATCATCACCATCCTCACCAAAACTCCAACCCATGGAACTCTTTAGGACACCACCAACATCTCCAAAACCATATCTTGAAGAGTTAGAAGATCTTCCACATATATCAACCAATCCTCCACCAATGAGTCTTGAAAACTTAGAACCCATGTTATTCCATCCTCTCCATCCGGAGATTCATGGTCCTCTATACCGTGAAGCACCACAATCTCATCCCCAAATACCACCACTATCACCAACTTCAACACTCATCGCCATAGATGAGGCAATGTGGAGCAACATTCCTCAAACCCAAGAGGAGATAAGTGCGGAGTTAACACAACTCTATACTCTCTCGGGTATGGTTGACCACCGCCTAAATGAAGCCATGGACATCCAAAACATCCTAATGAACTCCCTCCAAACACCACCACCAACCAATCAACAACCATCCAACAACAACAACCAACCACCACACCACCACCATAAAACTTGGAGCCTAGTCTTCCTCACGGCTTTTCAAGTCATGATTGCGCACATTGTGAGAGAATGGCTCACTTGGCTGAAAGGACAAACATTTTGGTGACGAGCTCCAAAATGAAATGAGGTTCATTTTGAACCACATTCTTGAGCGTTTAAATGCCATCTCTCATCCTCCTCAATAGGAGCTTTCTAGTCTAGTTGTTATGACCTTTTAGATTGTTGGTTTAGGACTTTTTATTTCTTTCTAGGATGTCTTTTTATTGTACTTGTAACATCATTTCATCATTGTGACTTTTGTCACAAAATTTTCAATATCTATGAATGTGATGTTTTATGCTTATGAGTGATCAACATATTGCATATTATCATTATCTTTGATAACTAACATCCTTATATAGCTTGTTGTACTCTATATCATGATTGCTTTAGGTACAAATAATCATCAGACACTTACTTTGACTTTTTAAAGTCAAAACATATTAAATGGCTTGTTTGGAAGAACACTTCACATGCATTCTACTTCTTCATTGAAGTTATTCGTCACTAACACTTCATTTGCAGCATATCATACCCTTCAAAAGTATACGTTGGTACTCGAATAATGGGGAGTATACATCGAGGGGGAGCATTTCATGATAATTTCATATTATAACCATTTTTTTTGTAGGTACATACATCATTTACTTGTTACTCCTTCTAGGGGGAGTATAAAACAAGGGGGAGCTTTAAAGTTCTCAAAATCACATTCCGCTACGCTACTCTTTTTGTTTCGACAAAAAGGGGGAGAAAGAACAAAGTTTGCATTAACTGTGATTCATCACAGTACATACACTTTTACAAAACTTTTCTTTAATAAACAAACTTAATATATATTTTTAAGAACTCATGCTATATTTATTCTCTTGCTCAAAAATATACCTTATGTTTTGTCATCAACAAAAAGGGGGAGATTGTTAATACAAATATCGTCCCAAAAACATTATTTATATTTTTGATCTTTACTTAGTTTTGTTAATGACAATTACAAGGTATATCTTTTAGCAAATTATAAATACTAGCTTAAGTCTCTTAAGTACACATTTTACACTTCACAAAATAACCAAGAATTACAAGTTTGCTTATTTAGTAACTTGTTTCCTTAAAAGGAAACTTTAATTCTAAAAACATTCCATGGCATCATTGCATACATCACATATAATATCTTTGTTAGATTGTGATATATCTTGTTTAGATTTACAAGTTACATAGTTGACATTTGAGGATTTTGGATGATTTGGTAAGATATGGAAGATTTGGAAAGATACACCAAATCTATTAGCTGTCAACACCCATGGATCCAAGTCCAATGAAGGACGGATCCATATTGTGGGATCTGTGGGATCCGTCAGCTGGATATCAGCTTGTCTATAAATAGCAAGCTGATCATTTGGCTTTCTCATCACTTACATAGCTTAAACACACATATTCATTCAGTATATATCTTACTAACATCATTCATACTTGCATTTCACTTTGATCTTCCTTTTTGTAGAAAAGAGATCAAGCTTTCAAGGATCTACAGAACCGTAATCCTTTAGTTTCATTACTGTGTGATATTGTAGTTTGTTTCACACATCATTATCTATCATTTGTAATCAGTGAGTGTGGTTAGTGTTTTAGTCCTCAAAACACAAAGAGAGTAGGGAGTGGTTGTACCCTTGGAAAGAACTCGACATCTAGCTTAGTGTCGGTAAAGTATATAGGCGACGTCAGGTTGGTTCTACCTTGTAAAAGAACCCGGTGTTTAGCTTAGTACCGGAAAAAGAAGTAAGCGACGTGTAAAGGTTTTCTCCGCCTAGAAAAGGAGTTTGTTTCTTAGTGAAGGAAAAACTCTCGAGTTGGATGCTCGGGGAGTGGAGTAGGGCAAGGAAGAGAGTCCTTGTAGCCGAACCACTATAAACAACAGTGTTGTGTGGTTTGATCTTTCCTCTCTTTATCTTTTGTTTATATTGTGTGATTATTTGTTTGTGATTATTTCCTTTGAATTAACATATAGTAACAAAGCAAATAAAACTCGAAAAACGGTAAAAACTATTCAACCCCCCTTCTAGTTTTCCACAGTCTTCTTTACATCACAGATACTTTTCCATCTATGATTCTTCAGGAAAGTATTTGTGCTAAACTTGGTGGTACCATGATTTTTGAATATCAATCCAAAATTGAACTTTTCATAACAAAAATCTATCACTCAATCAATGACTACAACTATTTAAATAGAAGACGGGTCATCGATTGAGGGGGAGAGTGGTGATTTCAAAATTTCATATCATCAAAACATGTCACTTTGTACATAATAACCAGTGAATAAAATGTGGTTGTTATGTGTCAGTGTATGAGTTTTGTTAAAATCAAATCTTCCAAACATATCATACCTGACACTAAAATTCTCCCTCATAGATTGAGGGGGAGCATCGTAATGTTCCATTATCAGCACATATTAAACCTGACCACATTTTCTCCCATATTTTTTAAACTTATTTAAATCAATTGGGATCACAAAATCTCAAAAGGTTTGAAATTTTTTTGATCGGGGGAGAGAATGTGATTTAAATATGCAATCTGATAAAAATGTGATGTTTTGGACTTAAATGTAAGCTCTCCCATATGTGCTAAACTCTTTTGTATATCAATGCACATATTGAGGGGGAGCAAATGGTTTGTGGTGACAAAAAGAATGTGGCATCTTTGGTGGTATCTCATATGGGTGCGACTCAGACTTCACCAATGAATTGACGAAACAAAAACTGTCGTTAATCGAAAGGACTTGTCCTGGCCGGGTAAAAATTTCAAGCTGGTCTAACCAGTGATGTAAGCGTGTCTCGAAGAGGACTTGTCTGAGTAGAGTGTACCGTTTCGAGAAACTTTCTGTTGACTTGACCAGGCCGGGTAATAATTTCAAGCTAGTCTAACTAGTGATGTAAGCGTGTCTCGAATCGGTCATGTTTACTGAAAGTGGATCAATTCAAAAAGTGAAAACTCCACCCAACATGTGCAAATTTATAATATAATCATCCGAGCACATGTTGAGGGGGAGCATTTGAAAAGTATAAAACTCTCAAAGTGTTAGCAAAATGTGTTTTATAACTATAAACACTTTGAGAGATTTTTCAAGGATTTGGTTAACGACAACATAGGATAGTCATGAAGTTATAAGGTGGCTAAGGTTAGGAAAACCGTCCTATGATCCGCCAGAGCCGGAGGGATTTACCCAAGGACAATAACGAATAGTTAGTATTAGAAAGTCCTTAGGTATGATTATGAAAAAAGGATTAATATGAGAAAGGAGAAAGAAGGGGTTAAAGAATTAAAAAGAAATGTAATGAGAAAGGGTGAAAAGAAATAGCCCTCCAATTATTCAACCTTAGGGCAGAAACCGGGTTCAATTCATATACTACTGGTTGTTACTAAGGTGACACCGGTATTGAAGACAAGACGTCATGGACCCAGTGACGCACTGCACTAAACCTTCTAGCCACTCAAGTTCTCTTAAAAGAACTTTTTTCATTCTCACGGAGAACCCTGCATAATCTATCGACCGTACATTACGAGCTATGTTGATATTGAAACAGGAGACACCGCTCCAGTCTCTGACTACTAAACTTGCACTTATCGAGTCTAGAGCCGCGAGATACATCATAAGATCTCATAGGAACACATGTTACTTCTACACTGGCTTTTCAACAATAAGGACACCAGTTGTAAACTTATGAGTCCTACGCAGATCTTAGCAATCTGCCTAACATTTATGAGGGAATTTACAAATGTAATTCTCAGTAATTAAATGGAAATTCCTGCCAGGGTCAACATCAAACAGCTCTGAAAGCAGGTCACTTTGGTAATTCCTTGTGGATTACACATAGTGGTCGCGGCGGTTTCAAAACGGTCTACAGTCGTGGAGTGAACTCCAGCGACTCACCTAATCGTTGATGTACTTCGGTAGATCTTGTAAACCCTCTCGGGGGTATCCAATTTAGGAACGGCCTTGGTAAGGATTAGAGAAAGTTTTCACACTAAGCTGTTAACAATCTCGAAATCCAAACCTATAAATGTCGGACGTTTTATTGCTAACAGTCTTATGCAGGAATCCCTGGCGGTTGCAGCTGATTGCTGAAAAGATGCCGATTCATCACCCCATGCTCACACTTCATCATCATAATCCAAGAAATCATGATAAATGAAAGGCCTTCAGCACTGCTTTCGCAAACTCTGATGCTGAAAATCATGATCCAGAAAAGTGTGAGCATGTCGGTCCAATGATCACAACATCACATGGAAACGATACTGTAAGAAGGTGACTTGAAGACGTATGTTGGATGATGACATCAAAGAATTCTCAAAGATCATCCAAGACAAAAGAACAGTCATCGAAAGTTCACTGCTGAAAGTACAAAGACTAAATACTTTAAAGAATCAAAGACTACGAGCTAGGAACTCAAACTTATGTTATAGAATGCTAAAATTCAAAGGGTAATTTTTGGGGTGACCTCCCTTAGGGGGAGATTGCTAGGAATATAAATATTCATATGAAGACTCGGTCACCCCAAGTACTCATTAGCATTAAGTAGCTCGTAGGATTATTAGTAATAGTTTAGTTATTATAGTATTCGTGGAGTGGGTCGGTCTTTACCCACTGTCAGCTCACTCTAGAGCCCACTCGGGGCACTTATGCTAGTAGTATAAATACCCCTTTCCACTCATGGGAAGTGTTGGAACTCCTCTCATTTCAATCTAATACATTTTCCTTTCTCTCTCTAAGTTCCCAACTTCTTATCTCTTTCTCTCTCAACATCATTCGGCCAAGAATCAATCCATACGTGTGTTATGTGTTTATGAACATGTTACATAGGGGCTGGAATTGTAAACGACTCATAGTTAAGGGTATAAAGTGTCACTTTTGAAACTTCAGAGGTAAAAGTTGTCATTTTATGAAAGTTGTGGGGTATAAATTGTCATTTCATAATAGATGAAGGGTATAAGTTATTATTTTTTAAAAGATGAAGGATATAAATTATCATTTTATAAAAGATGAAGGGTATAATTTGTCATTATATGAAAGTTCAGGGGTATAAACAGTTAAAAATTGAAACTATAAGGGTATAAAGTGTATCATTTTATATAATTTCGGGAAATATACTTTTTGGCTCGTTATTGATAAAAACTAATAAATGAGATATTTCTATTTCATTAACGATCAATCAAATATTAAAAATGAAATAAATATTTTCATCCGGTAACTTTTGAAGAGACTTCATGTTGTCTCGTTCAACACTTAACCACCGACAAAACACTTGCTATACAAATATCCGAACACGTATTTAAGGTTTGAATACAGATACTAAAAATTGACATACTCACCTAGGTTGCTTGTCAGAGCAGTTTATTCACCATACTTAATTTCTTTCCAAATCAGACTACTGTAACACCAAGGTGAGTTCATAGGCCCACTTTTAAATGTTTTCCAAACTTGTGGGGAGATACATGCTACAAACCTGAACACAAGTATTTTTCTGTATGCTATCCTGATTGATATTGCCTAAGCTTACACTGTTGCCACTAAAAAGACCCTCTTATCATGAGCCATTAATCACTTACAAGTGAACGTGAATATAGTAAATAGATCTATTGGAGGTTGACGACCCATTTGTACTAGCTGGATAGATAGCTATAATGCTAGCCGGATTGATAGACAAATGCACTTTATTTGAGACTAAATAGGAAGTTGGAAAGCTTCTACCCGAGGGCATTATTACTACATTTAATTATGTCAGTAATTTATATCACTCTTGTGATGTCCTACTGTTAAGGTTTGCGTGTCATGAGGCATAGGGCAATATAATGTACTGCAATATTATTGTTTTACCACTACTTAACTTGTGTTCAACCAAATATTACTATATAAACACTGTGGATTCACTCAACCTTTGTGTTGACTTTTTAGTATGTTTTATCTCAGGTAACTAAAGCACAATTTGACACGGAATGGCTTAGACTTTCTTATAAAAAGGGTGTCCATTTTGTTATCATTCAGACAATATATATGTATTTCAATAACTCCCGCTGGGACCTCTCTTTTGTAAAACTCTAATTTAATAAATGAATGATAACTGTTTTATCTAAAAATGTCTCTTTTCGAGTCGTTTTCTATTATTATGACTGTGATACCTGAAGTAATACCCCAAACCTATTTCTGTTGCGTATACCGAAATATGAGGGTGTTACATATTGGTATCAAAGCCATGGTTATAGAGAACTAGGTGTAAACCTAAACTATAACTACTTTTCACAACTTAACTAAAGTCCTCCGTGCCACAACGCCACTAAAATACTACTTATGCATGCTTATGCTGATTATTTAGTTACATGGTGAAATATTTATAATTACCGGGTTGTTACAGAGTCATGTCTTCCTCTACCCCCTTATTATTATCTTATCGGATTCGGATTCTGAGCCTGAGGATACTATTCCCTCCACACCAGTACACTCCCCAGCACCTAGACGCGCTACATCCGATATGGAGTTCGATCCTTCAGAGGAGTCATCAGAGGACATCACGATAGTACCTGATATCGCTCTATTTCTCGACGATCCGTATATGCTTGCTAGGAGGGGATATCATACTTTTGCAGATGCAGAGTCACCTGAGTCAGACTCTTCTTCTTCTGAGTTACTGCCAGCACCACCTTCTCCAGTTATACGTAGGAGAGTTCGGGTTTTACAGCATTACGAACCCGAACCATTCATGGAAGCATTCCGTCATTTTCCTAATGGTCCAGTCAGGAAGAACACACCACGGAAAAGGGTATTTCATATTCGACCACATGTTTCTGAGGTACCACCACTATCAGCACCATCAGCACCATCAGTACCATCACCATCCTCACTGGATACACCACCGGTTCGCCCAAGAAGAACCCGTGAGTCCGCACGAAAAAGGAAACTTCCCGTGCCCTCACCACCAGTATCACCACTATCACCTCCACATCCGTACATGCTACCCAAATATGTACCAGCCTCAGTTCCGGCATCTTTACCATCACTTCCTCCCCAGGATACTATCCATGAGGAGATGCTGCCACCACGAAAGAGGACCCACTTCTATACACCACTATCATCTACAGATTTAACTCCCCCGTCTTAGCCGTTTGAGCTTAGTGAGGAGGCTAGGGCTGCTATTGCCCGATATCACTCATTACCTAGATCACCCTCTCTTGATTTCACTCCTCCACCACGGGTGTTCGAGACAGGCGAGAGCTCCCAGGCGGTGAAAGACCGACAGCCTACCATCTCTACCCTCATAGCACGTATGGATCATCATGAGGAACAGATCGATACTGCATTAGGTCATCTCGATGAGCTACCTCTCGAGCGCATATAGACGATGGAGTATACAGCTAAGGATTTAAATGATAGCCAAGCAACCATGCAGCAAGAATTAGGTGCCTTGACCACCGAGTTACAGGAAACTTGTGAGAAGGTACAGGATCTGGAGGAGTATCGTGGACAGCTGAACCAGGAAATACCACCACTGTACGAAAATGATTTATTGATGTCACAGGCCATGATGATGCAGAGTAATGATTTAGTGATAGCATACTCTAGGATTGCCACACTTGAGTCAGTAGTAGTAAATATCTAGGCCCAGTATCAGGAGAACACGCAGATCCTCCTCAACATGATTGCAGATCTTGATAATCGTCTTGGAGGAGCACCTGGCAGCCACTAGATTAGGTCTTTATCTATCAGCTTTTGTACTATATCCCAGCCACGGGGTGTGTGGTATAAATATGAAACTTGTATCTGTTTTGTTATGTAACAAACTAGCAAGTTATTTATGGCTATATGTGGTTGCGATTTTGTTATATTTTGCTGTGTTATGATATTGATTGATGTGGGCCAGTATTGATCACTTTACATACATGTATGATAGTATTTGGACATGTTGTGATCTTACGATTCTCCTAGACTTAAATTGTTGTGATCTTATACTGTGGCAGTATTGTTATGATGTCTACACATTTACGTTGTTATTTGGTCATTATACGAATTCTAAACATATGTTTTCTTGCGGTATTAATAAAAATATGCCTCCTACAAGAAAATCAACTGCAACTCTATAACCAGTCATGTCTTAAGCTGTTATCCGAAAACTAGTTACAGACAGTGTTGCTGCAGCACTCGAGACCCAAGCAGCAGCAATGGCCCGTTCTGGAAGTACCAGCAGACCCACCAGAGAAAGCGAGACAGCTATAGCTCGAAAGTGTACCTAGAAAGACTTCCTGAACTGTAAACCAACTTTCTTCAAGGGAACAGAAGGAGTCACTGATTTGGCTCATTGGTTTGAGCGTATAGAAACAATTTTCATGAGAAGTGGGTGAACTGATGACTACAAGGTTACTTTTGCTATAGGGACTCTTTTAGATGATGCCCTGTCTTGGTGGAACATTTCTGCCCAAACTATGGGTGTTGAAGCAGCTTATCAACTCACCTAGGCTGACTTCAAAAAGAAAATGCTGAATAAGTACTGCCCCGTACCGAGATCAGAAAGCTGGAAGACGAGTTTCACCAATTGGTTATGAAAGGAACTGATCTTAAGACCTACAACAGGAGGTTTTAGGAACTGGCTATACTATTCCGAACTGTTGTACCAGATCTTGAGAAAACATTGGAGAAGTATATCGAGGGACTGCCTCAAAGTATTGAGGGGAATGTCACCTCATCTAGACCACAAACGCTAGAAGAAGCAATCACTATTGCTCAGAGGTTAATGGACAGAGAAATCAAGCTTGGCACCACCCAAGGAAGCAATGATCACAAGCGGAAGCTTGATGACAAGAGAACCACCCATCATTACAACAACCATCCCAAAAACAACAACTACGATAACAACAACAACAACAACCGCAACAATCATCACCACTATCAGCAAAACCGCAACAACCACCACCACCAATAGAATCGCAGGCAGGAAACTACCAGAGCTTATGCTGCCACACATGTTGAAGGAAGTGGTTATATCGGAAGAAAACCGCTGTGCAACCGATGCCTGTTGCACCACAATGGGAATTGCACTGTTAGGTGCACAAGGTGTCAAAGAATAGGACATCAAACCAAAGAGTGTAGAGCCACAGGTGCAAACCTACAGCCAATAACCACGATATGCCACGGGTGTGGTGAAAAAGGGCATTACAGGAATCAGTGCCCAAAGCAGAATGTCAACCAGAATAACGGGGCCCGTGGAAGAGTGTATGTGCTAGGAGATGAAAACGCACAGCAAAACCCGGATGTGGTCACGGGTACATTTCCTCTCAACCAACATCTAGCTAAAGTATTATTTGACACATGAGCTGATAAAAGCTTTATATCTATTACGTTTGCTTCATTACTTAAACTCACCCCCACTACCTTAGACAACACACACGAAATTGAACTAGCTAACGGGAAATTAGTAGGCACTAACTCTATAATTCGAGGTTGCACCCTAACCTTACTAAACCAACCTTTCGACATTGACCTCATGCCTATCGAACTCGGAAGCTTTGATGTTATCATTGGTATGTATTGGCTATCCAAGTACCATGTAAGGATCATATGTGACGAGAAAGTGGTTTACATTCCTTTTGAAGGTGAAACTTTGATTATCCGGGGTAATCAAAGTAAGACTAGATTAAGTATTATATTCTGCCTCAAAACCATGAAGTATATCGACAGAGGATGCCACACTTTCTTAGCTCATGTGACTGAGAAAAAGTCGGATGAGAAACGATTAGAAGATGTGCCGGTAGTAAGAGATTTTCCGGAAGTTTTTCCCGAAGAATTGCCTGGACTACCACCTGTTCGTCAGGTAGAATTCCAGATTGACTTGGTGCCAGGAGCAGCACCAGTAGCACGAGCACCCTACTGCTTTACTCCAACTGAGATGCAAGAACTATCCAATCAACTGCAAGAGTTAATAGATAGAGGTTTTATTCGACCAAGCTCTTCGCCTTGGGGAGCTCCTGTCCTATTCGTCAAGAAGAAGGACGGATCTTTTAGGATATATCGATTACCGGGAGTTGAATAAACTTACGGTGAAGAATCGATATCCGTTGCCAAGGATCGATGATCTGTTTGATCAGCTACAAGGATCGAGTGTTTACTCGAAGATTGATTTGATATCGGGTTATCATCAACTGCGTGTCAGGGAAGAAGATATTCCTAAGACAGCTTTCAGAACAAGATGCGGTCACTATGAATTTCAAATGATGTCGTTTGGGTTAACTAATGCACCAGCCGTGTTTATGGATCTCATGAACCGTGTGTGAAAACCCTATCTAGACAAAATCGTGATTGTGTTCATTGATGATATTCTCATCTACTCTCGAAGAAAAGAAGAACATGCAGAGCATTTAAGGACTATTTTGGGATTACTCAAGAAAGAGTAACTGTACGCTAAATTTTCCAAGTGTGATTTCTGGATTCACACTGTACAGTTTCTTGGACACGTGATTGATCACCACGGCATTCACGTGGATCCTTCCAAAATAGAAGCAATTCAAAATTGGGCAACACCTACAATACCCACTGAGGTGCGTCAATTTTTAGGACTTGCTGGCTATTATCGGAGATTCATCGAGGGATTCTTGAAGATTGCCAAGCCTTTAATGGAATTGACTCAAAAGAACAAGAAATATGTTTGGGGAGAAGATCAAGAGAAAGCATTCCAGCTGTTAAAGCAAAAGCTTTGCGAAGCTCCAATTCTATCATTACCCGAAGGAAATGATGATTTTGTCATTTACTTCGATGCGTCACACCAAGGGCTGGGCGCAGTATTAATGCAAAGGAAAAAGGTTATTGCTTATGCCTCCCGACAACTCAAGCCTTACGAAGAGAATTACACAACTCATGATCTCGAACTAGGAGCAGTAGTGTTTTCTCTTAAGATTTGAAGACATTATCTGTACGGTACAAAATACTTCGTGTTCACTGATCATAAGAGCCTCCAACACATTCTTGATCAGAAAGAATTGACCATGAGGCAACGCCAATGGTTAGAATTGCTAAGCGACTACGATTGTGAAATTCATTATCACCCTGAGAAAGCAAATGTTGTAGCAGATGCTTTAAGCAAGAAAGAACGAGTTAAGCCTCTTAGAGTCAAAGCTTTAGTGATGACCATTAACTTTGATCTTCCATCCCACATTCTCAATGCACAGGCTGAAGCAGTAAAAGAAGAAAATGTTCAGGCTGTGAATTTAAGGGTTATGGACAAGGCGTTTGAAATTCGTCCTGATGGAACTCGTTGCATAAAGAACAGAAGTTGGTTACCACTTTTTGGTGACTTAAGAAATGTGATTATGCATGAATCACATAAGTCAAAATATTCCATCCACCCACGTTCTGAAAAGATGTATTAGGATCTTAAGAAGCTTTACTGGTGGCCAAATATGAAAGCTGATATCGCTGAGTACGTTAGTAAATGTTTGACATGTGCACGAGTTAAGGCGGAACATCAACAGCCGTCTGGCTTGTTGATTCAACCGGAGATTCCTGAATGGAAGTGGGAAAGGATTACCATGGATTTCATCACCAAGCTGCCTAAGACATCAAGCGGGTATGACACTATTTGGGTCATCGTTGATCGTCTTACGAAATCAACGTACTTTTTGCTCATCAAGGAGATAGCTGAAATAGAAAGTCTCGCATGATTATATCTGAAAGAAGTAGTCTCACGACATGGGGTACCAATTTCCATTATCTCGGATCATGACTCTCGTTTCACATCCCGATTTTGGGAAACACTTCAAAAAGCTTTGGGTACTCAGTTAGATATGAGTACTGCTTATCATCGTCAGACCGAGAGACAAAGCGAAAGAACTATTCAAACATTGGAAGATATGCTCCGGGCATGTGTAACAGATTTTGGTAAAGGATGGGATAGACATTTGCCTTTGGCAGAATTCTCATACAACAATAGTTACCATGCTAGCATCAAGGCGGCACTGTTTGAAGCGCTTTATGGATGAAAGTGTCGATCACCCGTTTGCTGGGCTGAAGTCGGAGAAGCCCAAGTCCAACTTACCGGATAAAAGATTATTCAGGAAACCACTGATAAAATAGTGCAAATTAGGCAACGTTTACAAGCCACACGAGATAGACAAAAGAGCTACGCAGATGTAAAGCGGAAACCTATGGAATTTGAAATTGGAGACATGGTCATGTTAAAAGTATCACCATGGAAAGGTATGGTCAGATTCGGAAAGCGGGGAAAGTTGAATCCCAGATACATCGGACCATTTAAGATTCTTGAGATAATCGGCCCAATAGCCTACAGACTTGAGCTTCCTGTAGAGCTCAGTAATATACACCCTACCTTTCACGTTTCCAACCTAAAGAAGTGTTTTTCAGATGAAACACTTGTCATTCCGATGAAGGAACTTCAGCATAATGATAAACTCAATTTTATGGAAGAACCTGTGGAGATCATGGAAAAAAATGTCAAAAAATTAAAACGAAGCCGTATCCCCATTGTTAAGGTGAGATGGAACTCTAAGAGAGGACCAGAATACACCTGGGAACGAGAAGATCAAATCCGGGCAAAATATCCACACCTTTTTCCCAACACCTCAACCAACACAGACTGAATCTCGAGACGAGATTCCATTCAACGGGGGGATACTATAACCACTGGTAAATTTCACTTTGTACTAAGCTAATATAATATTCTAAATAAATAATACTTATCCATTTTCTACGTATATATATATATTTAGACTAAACGTAATCAGTTTATCTGATCACAACGACTAACTAATGTGACGTAACTCACATTCTTAATAAACATGCTCACACGCAGACCGACACCAACATGCTTTATATTTATTTCACATAAACATCTTTACATGTCAAGTAACAAAGTTTTCAACTCCTAATTGCCACATTACGTTAATTCGTTAACGTACGATAATTAAACATTCAAATTGAATGTTTGTTATCTAATAGAACTCTCACAAAACCCCTAAAGTGCACTATAACCCCTAAAGTGCACTGAGGACCCCTAAAGTGCAAACACTAAAGAACAAAACCCTAAAACTAATGTACAAGCTTTTAAAGCACAGAAACCTAGACTTTAACTTAATTCACGTTACAAGCCCTAAATTCACAATTCTATCATTTTATGTAATAAAATCACAAACTCTAATTAATATATACATACGATTTTTATAAAATATTAAGGTACAAGTCTTTCATACAAATGTACAAGTCTCTAAAGCATAAAAACCTTAATATTAATATAACTTATATTATAAACCTTAGTGTACCTACTTTAAAGCTCACATTACAAGACTTCAATGCACTAACTTTAAACTTGATTTTCATATAATATATAAGTCTAATGTACAACTCCCTAAAGCTAGTGGTACAAGTGCTTAATGCATGGTTTCAAAAACTATTATTTACTTTAAACTAAACCTAGCTAAAGACTAATGAACCAAACTAGGGACTTAACCAAAGTTTCCTACATGTCCTAAACTCCAAATATAACATAAACTAGCTCATGTACAAGTGGCTTAAGCAAATCGAAATTCCTTTATTCTTCTAGTTCGACATACATCAAGAACCAGCCAAACTAAACCCTAATCTAGTTACAAACTAATTAAAACCCTATCTTAAGCAAGTGTGAACATATCCAAGCCTATCTTACCCTCTTACACCAATGTCCCCTAGATATTCTTCACCATGGTCAAAGATATCAAGCTCCTTCCATGGTTTATGTTGAAAACCACCAAACCACCCACAATATCACAAGATCTTTCCCAAAACCCTAGATTATCTCTTATCTCATGTCTCAAATCTTCATAGCATATCTTCTAAGTGGCAAAATGCATTTAATGCAAACCCTAATTTCTTGCCTATAAAAATCGACCAAACATGAGCCATTTCATCTCATCCTTGTTTTCTAACACAAAACACTCTCACATTCACTTTCCTACTGAGATTTCAAGTCCAAGTAAGGAGAAGGAAAGATTCTACTCAAGTTTGAAGCTTGGAAAGCTTTGTTCCACATTTAGAAGTCACTTTTGCCCTTTTTTCTTCTAGTCGAATTCCATAAGCTTGTAAGTCTTCAAACCCTTTTCAATTCCTTTTAATAGTCTTAGTTACACCTAATCATAATGTTAATTAAGTCACAAATGAAGGCCAAGGTCAAAAACTATGATTTCTTTCTTTCTACTCTTATAGTAAACAAACAGACACCCCTAATAAGCTATCATGTTGTTTTAAACTTTAAAGCCTTGATATACATAATTAAGTCATCTAAATAAGCTAGTAAACATTTAAGCAAGCCACAAAAATAAGCTCATAAGTTTCAGGGATCAAATTTCATTTCTTCTTCTTTTTCCTTTTTATCACCAACCAACTAAACACCCTTTTTCAATCTGATTACTAGACCACAAGCTAAAAGCTATAAGCTAAGATATTAAGCCCTCCTAATAAGCTCCTAAGTGACATTACAAAGCCCCAAAAACCTGGCCAAAATCTGTTCATATCTCGCTTATTTTCTGTGTTACTTTTTGGTGGTCGCAACTTAGAAAACCTTAAACACCCGTTTTTAGCTTTACTTTTCACCTATAAGCTAAGGCTTATATGCCCAGCCAATAAGCCCTTTTAACAAGCTCCTAGTAGACTTCATAAAGCCCCAAGATTCTGGTCAGAACTCTATAGGCCTCGCTCAAATCTTCTTGTTCTTTTCTTTGTCGATCAGACCTGGTTTCATTTTTTTTCTTTCTTTACCGAGAACAAGCCAAACACCCTACTTTGATGAATTAATTAGCCTATAAGCTAAAATCTTTAAGCTACGAGATTTAGCCACTTTAATAAGCTCTTAGCAAAGTTTGCAAAACCACAGAAACGTCGTCAAAAGATCATAGGGCCTCGTATATTTTCTTGGTTCTTTTTGGTGTCTAGACATAAATCTAACGCACCCTTTTTGATTTATCTTGAACCCATAAGCTAAGAATAAAAGCTAATAAGCTATTAACAGCTTATTTACGAACTTAATACAACTTATATTGATAAGCCGTAACACGCAACACTTCTTTCTAAATAAAAAACTAAAGATTACAAAATAAGGACTACGGAAGTAACGCTAAAAATACTTTGAGGGGAAAACTCTAACAAATTGAAACTTGGAGTTTTCTTGGGCCAAAACTGTCAATTTTGATAAGTTATATATAATAGGGGCTAGAATTGTAAATGACTCATAGTTAAGGGTATAAAGTGTCACTTTTGAAACTACAGGGGTAACAGTTGTCATTTTCTAATATTTGAGGGTATAGGTCGCAATTTGTGCCCAGAATGAAAAAATATGCTAATTTTGACTACTTTGTAAAAGATTTGGGCACATTTAGCCCCATCCTTTTTTTGAAATGGGCACATTTTGCCCATTGAAAAGTTAAATGGGCACAACGGGCACATATTTTCTCTCAATTAGAGAACATTATAATCGTTTTTGAAGAAAAACTTATATAATATATATATATATATATATAAAATATATATATATATATATATATATTAATTATTTAATTTTAAATATAAATGAGGTATTACGTTTAAGGAATTTATTTCGTCATTTTCGGTCTCCGTGCCCGTTTAGCCCGTGCCCGTTTAAGCCCGTGCCCGTGCCCGCCCGGCCCGCCCGTTTTGCCACCTCAAGTTGAGGGGTATAAATTGTCATTTCATAAAAGATGAAGGGTATAAGTAGTTATTTTATAAAAGATGAATGATATAAATTGTCATTTTATAAAAGATGAAGGGTATAAGTTGTCATTATATGAAAGTTCAGGGGTATAAACTGTCAACAATTAAAACTATAAGGGTATAAAGTGTAACATTTTATATTATTTCAGGAAATATATTTTTTGGCTCGTTATTGATAAAAACTAATAAACGGGATATCTCTATTTCATTAACGATCAATCAAACACTAAAAATGAAATAAATATTTTCATCCACTAACTTTTGAAGAGACTTCATGTTGTCTCGTTCAACACTTAACCACCGACAAAAAACTTGCTATATGAATATCCAAACACGTATTTAAGGTTTGAATACAGATACTAAAACTTGACATATTCACCTAGGTTGCGTGTCGGAGCAGTTTATTCACTATACTTGATTTCTTTCAAAATCAGACTACTGTAACACCAAGGTGAGTTCATAGTCCCACTTTTATACGTTTTCCAAACTCGTGGGGAGATACATGCTATAAACCTGTAACACCCCAACCCGGCAAGGGTAGAAGTATCACATTAATGGCTTCATATCAGATCAAAACAAAGCATACATTCAATAGTAATACAAGGATTCTCAAAGGTTACAAATGAAATACTGAATACACAAGGATACAAAGGAAACAAAAGCTAAATACTAAGTCTGCAAATGCAATCCTTCTAATAACTTCTACTTCAGAATAACTATCAAGGTCTTCTAAGTCCAAAAGTCTCTTCACTCTTACCCAGCTTCCAACTAAAAACCTGCCGCGGGGAAAGAAACGCGGCTGAGCTTAAAAAGCCCAGTGAACAGATATATAATAAACGAAAATGAAAGTAAACGAAAATGAACAGAAGTAGCATAATGAATAAGATATAAGTAAAGGTATAAAGAGTAAAGGTTTAGGACAGTCATCCACCACGAGCCCACATATATCACATCATATAAGCCTGCATAATCTAGAGGGGATACCTCTTTAGTAACCAGATAATATGAGGGGTGTCCTCATGTATCCAATGGAGTGATCAGCTCCCACATTTTGTGAAAGACGTGGATTGCACCCATCATCAGTCACCACATAGCACATATCATATCACATATCACATATCACAACGTACCTAGGATGCATCCATACGCCCCCCACATATCACATTGGCCATAATAATAATAATCGCATGCATATCACAAATCACAATGGGGACGGTGTGGCTAATCACTCGAACCACACACGAGTCATGTCAGTGGTGCATCAAAGACATGGCCATGTTACCTTCATGGCTAGGAAAAACATTTTGGCTCGGGTATCAAACTGGGGTCACAGGTCAAAGGTTTATATGGTCATAATCACAGTCCAAATGTCAAAGTTCATATCACAGGGTTCTTATCACAAGGTCGATAGAAAAGGGTTCATATCAAAGGTTCATAAATCAAAAGATCATGGCAAAGGATCACATCAAGTGTAGGGAACATAGCAATGGTATAGGGAAACCCTAATACGAATCAAATAAGAGACCGAAGGCTCCTTATACAAAGAGCAGAATATCTGTACCTTGTCACGATTCAAAAGACAAACAGTTAAAGACAATGGATCACGCAGCACGGGAGGTCACTCCTTCTTCACCGAACCTATACAATTTAATAATCACATATTATTTATAAGCTCATTTTAAATCCGATTTCATAACTTAGGTTTCTATCTATTCTTTGTAACATTTCATATTTAGGAAGTTTTCCGGAATAGCAATATAATGCTTTAAGATTATATTTGACGATAAATAATATTTAAGGATCAAAATGACAATTATAATGGTTTAGGGTTAATTATGTCGAATTAAAATGTTTTTGGATCATAATTGACAATTTAATAAACTTAAACGTCTAATGTAATAAATATAATAGCATAGGTGGTAATATGACAATTATTATGGTTTAAGGTTTAACATGCCACTTTGGTATAGTTTAGGGTTGGATTGTGTTAATTAAATTTTTGGCTTAGATAGCACATTGTTTAGATTCATGCAAGTTCCCATTTTCCTTTTTTTTTTGTTCACGAAAACTTCATATTACTACATATGACTATTTATGAAAATCAATGTCTCCATCTTCTATGTTCATTTCGTTCAACATTTTTACACCGAGACCCGATATCGAACTTGACTTGCACAAAACCTATGCGACTTACATGCATTTTAAACAACAACGGTTGACTCAACTTAGGGCAACACAACCTTGCTGAGACCAAAACAAAGGTGGTGCGAGGAGAACTAACAGAGGCAGCAAACACCACAAAATGACACCACTAACCACGACACAAACATGGTCACAAACACGACACAATCGCAGCCTCCATAACCTACTTGAGTCGACACATATATAGGTTTTGGGTCGACATATGGGGCTGGAAGATGACACTAAGAACAGTCCACAACATGGGTCAAAACAGAAGGAATTGTCATGGGTCGTATAGAGTTTTAACCAGGTTTTAACTCTTACTTCGACACATAACATACATCAAAATACCACAGATTATCGAGCCACCAGTCGAGAAGGTCATAAGCTTTTTAAGCCTCACGTTACACATACGTTTCGCATAGAGTTTGTTATTTTAGGGTCTCATTACATGTGTTATTAAAGACCATATTAGGCTCGCCCGTGTTTATAACATGTCGAACAGAATATACCAGGTTTGACAACAAAAGGCCACACACATGACACACAAATCCGACCCACACCAACATGGATTTAACGAGCCAATAACGGGACGATTACACATGAAAATATACCCCTCGTCACACCTACACCCCTCGCTAGTTTGTGTCTACGGTTTTCAGTTTTGAATGCCATTCAAATGTGTCAATAAGATTGCATTATGGCTTACATTTACTTTAGTATTAGATCAACGTTTTATGGCAGGTTCGAACTCAGTTCATTCACACACACACACATGACTAAAAACCTTTCATATACGTGGCATATTGATTTTAATCTTTGTGTGATTTTATGTGGCTGGTTAACGAGGCATACCACAAGTATTTTATCATGATTCTTAGCGGTTGTTCAACATGTTTTTAATCTCGAATACTCATAGTTATGTGTCGAATGTGAGAGAGTAGAAAGGCAAGATTACCTAGTGGTCGACTTGAAGAAAACGATTAGGGGATAAGGAATGGGAACTCGGATCACCAAGCAAAACTCCAACGATTTAAAAACCTTGGTCACCAACTCTTCTTGATTCCCTTTTCCTTCGCAGCAACAAAACTCATTTGTGTGAGTAGATCTTTGTTTGAGGGTCGGCGGGAAGAAGAGGACACAAAAGGAGATATATTGCTTTTTTTCTTTTTGGAGATTTTAGCGTGTTATATTTTATGGGAAGTTTGGGAATTGACGTGTGGTATAGCCATGCAAATATTTTATTATTTGAAAGGAATGATATGCATTTATTGTGAGAGTGATCATGCTTGACCCACTTTAAATTCCTAACTGTTTCCTTTTTTAAAAGGATGGGTAAACAGTGTTTTGCACATGGGATGAAATTGCTTGATACCTTTTTTTTTTATATGAAGATGAAATGCATGTATCTTGCCTTTTTGAAACACACGACCAAGGGAAGTGGCTGGTAAAAAAAATGGGTTTTGACTCCTTAAATCATGGCTAAGATTTTGGATTGACAGTTCATGCTTTCAATTTCTAAAATTCTAATAGTGTATATATATATATGATATGTTTAATTTCATTTGTCAAAATGCATATTTAAAGTTTGTCTTCTATGTTATAATATGACCAGTTTTGAATTGCGTCAAATAAATTATCTAAAGTAGGTCACATGTGAGATTGTCTGTTTGAATTGTTAACCATTTGAACTGTGTTAGAATAGATATGATATTAGGCATTTAACTCATTAGATATTGCGAAAATAACGGGTATTATAATAGTATCTCCTTAAAATTGATTTCGTCCCCAACATCAACAAGAAATAATTCTTTTACTTTTACGGATTATTATTATTTCGAAACTTTAATTCATAACATATATATTAACATGGTTCATTCGTTTATCAAAACTTAGGTTAAAAATGAATATACTTGTCCTTGTATAATAAATTTTATTGCTCGTATAACTTAAAAAATTTTGAGGGGCAAAATGGGAATTTTAAATGAACGGAAATTTAGGGTTTTACATATAAACCTAAACACTAGTATTTTTCTGTATGCTATCCTGATTGATATTGCCTAAGCTTACACTGTTGCCACTAAAAAGACCCTCTAATCATGAGCCATTAATCACTTGTGAGTGAACGCGAATATAGTGAATAGATCGATTGGAGGTTGACGACCCATTTGTACTAGCCGGATAGATAGCTATAATGCTAGCCGGATTGATAGACAAATTCACTTTATTTGAGACTTAATAGGAAGTTGGCAAGCTCCTACCCGAGGGCATTATTACTACATTTAATTGTGTCAGAAATTTATATCACTCTTGTGATGTCCTACTGTTAAAGTTTGCTTGTCATAAGGCTTAGGGCAATATACTATACTGCAATATTATTGTTTTACCACTACTTAACTTGCGTTCAACCAAATATTACTATATAAACACTGTGGATTCACTCAACCTTTGTGTTGACTTTTTAGCATGTTTTATCTCAGGTAACTAAAGCACAATTTGGCACGGAGTGGCTTGGACTTTCTTATAAAAAGGTTTTTCATTTTGTTATCATTCAGACAACGTATATGTATTTCAATAACTCCCGCTGGGACCTCTCTTTTGTAAAACTCTGATTTAATAAATGGATGATAACTGTTTTGTCTAAAAACGTCTCTTTTCGAGTCATTTTCTATTATTATGATTGTGATACCTGAAGTAATACCCCAAACCTATTTCCGCTGCGTATACCGAAATATGGGGGTGTTACAATAAGTACAGCTTATTGACTTATTGACAATTTTTTATATTATAACGATAATAGACTACTAAACTATGAAATAAGCCCTTAAACAGACAAATAAGCATAAAAAAAACAAATTAAACAATAATAAACAGATAAAAAGCAATAATAAGCAGATCTTAATAAGCTGAAAAGAAATAAGCAGATTTAATCTAAAAATTAGGATTAAGTTCTTTTACCTTGATCCTAGCTGAACAAGGATCGAATAAGCTCGAGGAGCTACTCTACAAGCTCCAGCTTATAAGGTGATAAGCTGGTAAAGACCTATAAGCCCTTCCATTTCTGGCTTATCTTTTAAATTAGCTTATTTTGTGTTTTAGAGCAAAATTTACTTAACTAAACTATTTTTAAATCAAAACACCAGCTACTCAAACTCAAACAAGCTATGGAGAAGCTTGTTTGAGAATAAGTGAAAGTTATAAGAGCTTATGACAGCTTATTAACCAAAAGAAAACATTTAAAAAACTTAAAAGTAAATTGGACAATTATTTAAGACAATCTTGAATTTTATTAAAACTTTAAAGAGTACAATAATGGAAATGAAATACAATTTTAATAAGAAGACAATAAAAGCTGAAATTAACCTAAACAATAAGCTAAAATAAGACACAAAAATTAGACTAAAAAACTACATGTCTTGTGCTTGAGAGGAGGCCTCTATTTATAGCCTTCAAAGGATCCTTCTAGGGTTTGGGGAAGCTTCTCGTCCTTCTAATCACAGCCATCCAATCAATTGTGTCATCATAAGCTCCAATCCATACCCTTGGATCATATGCCACATCGCGTCCACCAATCAATAGCCTCTATTTTGTCAGTGGGTTCTAGAAAGATTTTAAGTAGGGTTAATTGGTGGATCATGTGCAGGGTAAAAGAGAAGACGGTGAACAGTACAAACTGTTTTACACGCCCTTTATTTGTCTGAGGGTTGACCCAGTTTAATTGATTTTGACTTGGGTTAACTTCGGGTAAAAGGGATAGGTTGGATCCGGGTTTTATTATTGGATTGGGCTTTTGGTTTGTTTAGGATTTAATAAAAGGGGTTGGACTGGATCAGGTTTATAATTTAATAAAATTGGGATTTAACAAAAATTAGTAAGGACTAACTTTGCAAAACTTTTAAGGACTTGAGGTGAAAATGATTTTTGAATTTTGATGTAATTGATTTAACATGAGGGTTTGGTTTTGTAATTTTGGGTTTATGGTTGATATAAATGAAGAATCACATCCCTGGCCTCGGCTTTTCACATTCTTTCCAATCTCGTGCTCGGTTTTGTCCATTTTATCTTTATTTTTGTCCTTTTCTCATATACGTTACCTGTATATACACAAACACAAAAACAAACATATATTTGGCATTTATGGTCAATTTTTGGTCTTTTGAATCCGTTTTTGATAAAGAAAAGGTACGTGATTAAACACATACCAAAATCCCCCAGACTAAACTATTGTCGTATCCTCACGCAATGTCATCAACGAGGGTATAAGGCCGCGCGTTGCCGCGGGTTGTTTGTATGCGTAAGTTAGTCGGGGAAAAAAAGAGGCCCGAAACTATAGATGAATTTCATGGAACGCATTGCTGAGCAAAGAAGACACCCTTGAAACCGAATAAAATTTTTCTATAAGAAGTATAGACAAATTTGTTTTTTTAGGCCGACGAATCGGGAGCCTATAATATCTGCCACCTCTTTTTCTCATCCTCATATAATCCACACCCAGAAAAAAACATTCGATAAACCGATATGAAATTATGTACAGTGTTTTTGGTGAGTATATCAATAGTGACATGAACAGCCAGGGATTCTCAACCCATGTATGGTTATGTGCTTGTCAGATGTTCCTAGCTGCAGTGGAGCCCATTGTCATAGCCACATGTTTTCCCCTTGTTTTTCTTCTTGTCTTATATACTCTTAAGCTAGGTAAATCGTTTGTTTTTTTTATCAAAAGAAGCATATGAGCTGTGTTGTATGAAGAAGCTATTTTTAAGGTAATCAATGGCCGTATTAAAAGACACTTGTAACTTGATCTAATTACATCATAGATTCATTTCATCAATTTTCAGCACCACCTAGGCTGCGTATCTCATGAAACCTACACAGCCGCGTTACAAAATCAAACATCCTTTGATCATAATTTCTTGATGTTAATCCTGGAAGTAGAAAATGGGAGAATGCATTGCTAGCGTAATTCGACTCATATAACAAAAAAAGAACACTACAAACATCGCAAAACTATGCTCCAAACAGTTTAAGATACTTCACCAAACAGAACCAAGTCGAGCACTAATTAGTGCATTAAGTGGTTACAAAAGGTTGCATAAAACAATTCAATATAGGTGATCTAAACATGGCAGAACTTAGCATAAAGTGGAAAGAAAAAACCACATAATATGACTTATAGCAGTTGATCCAAATAGGCCCAAATACGCATAAAATAGCAGTACAGTTCTGTTTAAAATGGCTTGTAATACTATATTATTAAGTATGATATAAAATCGGTAATATTCGAGATCATAACCTAGACACTCATTATCAGCTTCCTCTCCAGATACTCCTCTAACCAACTGTTGGCTGATTTCTTTGAGTACCATCCAGCAACAGTCGAGGTATCATTGTTTCACCAAGACAAAATAACAAATATTTTATTTAAATCGATTTAGTATGATATCGATATCTTCCTTTTATTTAAACTGATTATGTGTAACTTCTTCTGAAAGTTTAAAAAACAGTTCTAAAAATAAATGGATCTGATCATCCTATTGAGAATTATTTGGCTCCCAACCACTCCAACATTCAGCTTCCTGGTCATCTTTGCCAGATTCAACTACTTTATCCCAACCATCTTCATGTGCATTAGTTGTCTTCACACCTCCTTCCCATGGTGCACCATTCTCCGGAAGAGGGCTTGATTCCAAAGTTGACTTACGTATATTAGAACAACAAAAGGATGATAAATGCACGGGGGCAAGGTTGTAAATACATAGATATAGACGAACTAAATCGATATACAAACAGTAATAATCAGATAAGCAGTTTGAAAAAAGGAATACGAAATACACCATAAAAACCACATACCTGCAAGTGTAGCGTAAGGACAGCAGTGAAGACGGCGGTACAAAGCTGAACACGTTCCGTGAACACAGCTACTGAACCAACACATTTAACCCAATAACTGAAGTAACTCTCAAATGACACCCCACATCTGCTGATTAGACAACATGAACACAACAACTGTAACACACATACTAAAAATTTCGTAGGTATGCACAAATGAACATGTAAAAGAAACAAATTGGTAAGTTAGATGTACCAGTACAAAACAAAAGAATCCAGGAAGATCTTGATTTTTTTTATAGAACGCCTTAGGCTTCTTGTTATCTCCTCTACCATCTTTGAATGTTGAAAATATAGCATGTAACGGGATTAAACTTGATTCTTTAATAATGATTTACTGCTTACGGCGGTAAGAATAGATAAAAAAAAATATCATTTGCTCACCCCACAAACTATAATGACACAGACCGATAGAAATACCGCTGGAGATCTGCTGTTTAGCTGCAATCCAGGTTTGTTGATTGAATGGCATGTCAAACCTGGGATAATCTGTAAACTGCACAATCAAGACGTTGTCATCGCCTAGTACCCTTTGTAGGTGAGTTGTTTTTGTATTAAGAAATGGCCCGTGAAAAATTACAGGAAAATAGGCTTGCATCAAAATCGAAAGATATTGAAAAAACAGATTATAAATCAAGAGGCTAACAAATGAAAGTATCATGAATTGACAATGAATTCTGTTTTACTAACTATCATTACATTTCTTTCAGCTTGTTCCTTTGCTGCTTTACTAAGGATCGTTACATTAATTTCAGGTTATTCCTTCACTGCAAGTAGATCTAAACATTTGGCTCTTTCATTCGTCTAACTGATCTAAACGTAGCCCGACAAAAGATTTGTATAAAAAAAGGCAAGCTTAATAAGCTAACCCAAAGGATCTATATAACTGATTATCTGCATATAAGTTAATCCAAACACCCCTAAGTATGACAGTCACAACAACAATTGATGTGTCTCTATTATTAGCCTACCAATGTAACCAAATTTTTAATATCATATACATCGTATTAAAGAGTGCACTACAATAGTCAGTACCAAACGTTCCTGCTGCAGCAACAGTACTGACTGTACATAGCCCGAGCGACCTTATTAGTTTAATGGTGAAAACTATGAACCTTTAATACAGGTCTCAACAGATAAATAGGCAAAATGCTATTAGAATCTCTTTGTGTAGATCTTATGTATTCATTACATATAGATTTAGTCGGTTAGCTTATAGTACTTAGATAGTCTAAAAAATAGCATGGTTTAAAGTAAATGTTGATGTATAATGAATCTGCACACTTTTCATAATAGAACTAATAATTTGTGGCACAATTTTTTTGGTAAATCTACCCTTTTACTCCACTAAAAAAATGCTAGCCTGTTAAAATGTTTAAGCACATAAGCAATCCCAAACATCTCTAGTGACCATTTTCTAAGAAAAGAGGTGTTAATAATCATAGCTGGAAACTCTGACCTCCCCCTCAAATCCTTTTTGTTATTTAAACAGTCTTTAAACAATGGCCTGCACCAGACGTATTGGTAGGCCGTTGAAATACCAAAAGGAATTCGAGGGGAAGATAAGAGCAACCATCTATGTTGTACATCGTGTGTCAATATTAGGAAATGAAGAGTACATGGTATTCTTTATTTTCCGATATTAACACTTGATGTTCCATGTCTGTCATAGTAAATTTGTTCTTGCATATTCGCACTTGCAGTTCCACAAAAGATCCTGATCAACAATAGTGTGCAATCCTCAAAGATAGATGGGTAACAAAAGAGGATGGTGCGAAGAAGTAATTTGCATCAAATCACTTGTCACAACATTCTCTTTAGTTTCCCATCTATCTTTGGTGAAATGCACACGACCGATGATCAGACCCTTTTGTAGTACTGAACCTGCCAACATGCATAAAACAATTTCAGTTTCTATTAAAATGTACACTGATTATATAAGCAGATAACCATTGTAACAAATACATTAAGTAAATGAATTGTTTCTTGGAAATAATATAATGAGTGGTGATTAGTCTTCGATGACGAAAAGGAAGCGCACGCATAGTATTAGCATTTGCACTGTTTTTTTTTTTTTCGTTGTTGAACACTAACCACCACACACTTCATTTCCACCCTAACATACATGACTGGTTTTCTTTTATCGAGTATGTATAACGGTTAGATCTGTCAACTGTGGCAAAAAAAAATATAGGCAGGGGTTGGTGTGGAAAATTGTAACTGGAGAGACCAGGGTATTATTTTCTACTTTAGTTTGTGTAAGATAAAATTTACTTCTTTTAGTTGTTGTATGATAAAATATGTTTTACTCATTGTATTTTATCTATAGCATGTGACCGATTTAAACTGAGCAATTTAACAGGTATTCTTATATATTTTGTGTTTTATTGCAGCTTAAGGCTCATTTACCATTGTTGAAACTTTACATTTGTAAATTTTTTTTTAACAAAAGATATCTATATTGACTGATTTTTTATGCACGCCAACTGTTTGATGAAATTTCTCAATAAACAAAACTACTACAAACTGAATAAAATATAAAATATTTGTATGCGTAGATTCTGTTAGTAGCTCGTAAGTTAGATACATGGATTCTTTATGGAGTAGGAAGCGATGAATATACAAATGTTGATCAATTATTGCATTCCACTTTCAATGAATATGTTGACTTAAATGTGGCTGATGGTTTATCTGCAAACTCAAATACTTCAGGTAATGCTAACAACGCGGGGGGGGGGGGGGGGAGGAGGATACAACGGACGATTCAACACATGCCTACGGAATTGGAGCTGATGGTTTATCTACGAACTCAAAGACTTAAGGTAATTTATTTGTTTATTTGCTGCATATAGTTGGATATTTCAGTTTGGTGTCTGATCATTTGATAAGTAATTTATTTCTTTATTTGATAAGATTTTAATCTTTTTAGATATACACCTTTTTTATTATTCATTGATAATTAATGATTCTTACTTACTAATTTTTATTATTCAATTTCAGGATTTTGATGAGTTTCAAAGTAAAGATCTTACACTGAACAACAAGTCCGAGCTGTAAATGTATTTAGAGGAGTCAAGAGTTTCTAGGAAGGTGGAACTGGATGTGTTGGCTTTTTGGAAAGCCAATGAGTTTAGAAATCCCACGGTTGCAAGGATGGCAAGAGACTTTTTGACCATTCCAGTATCGACAGTCTCATCCGAGTCTACGTTTAGTGCAAGTGGAAGAGTACTAAATAAACATCGAAGTTCACTTAGTAAAGATACAGTCGAGGCTCTAATATGGACAAAAGATTGGTTATTTGCAGATTCTAGTAATGTCTCTTTCCCAATATATTTATAATTGTTTTCAAAATAACATATTAACCGCATATGTTTGTTTGTACTTTGAAGGTTCTAACCAAGATAATTCAAATGAGCCTACGGAAGATATGTTGTACGTTAGTCTTGAATCGCCAGATGTAAGCTCAACGACCAATCCTAAGGTAATGTTTACTATTTCTATGATAGATATTTGAATGATAAACCGACAATTATTGCGACGGCTGCTCATGTTTTCTAAGCTTTCATGTAGGTTTATTGCAAAAGTTTAATTATTGCAAGTCTGCATTTACTTAAATTTGGTTTGTACAACTTTTGTGTGTAGGTTTGAGCGTATCAAGATTTGAGAAGAAAGATAGACCCGTCGAAGAATCATGTATTTTGTTTACGGATGTTATTAATCTAAACTTTATGGATTTTTGTTTAAAATGGTGAAGAATCATGTATTTTGGTACTTTTTTGTAAACTTTTATGAACCATTGGTGATTTATGTTTCACTAAATAGGTTACTAGTTTATGAGATATATATAGTGTTCGTAAACTGGGCTCGACTATCGATTAGTTAAATTTCGTGTCTTAACAGGTTTTTCGTGTCGACCTGTTAAGAAACAGGTCGTGTTCGTGTTTTGAAAATTTGACACGAAAAATTATCGTGTCGTGTTCGTATCTGCCCCTAATCGTGTCGTGTCTTAACAGGTCGTCTCTGACACGATTTGCCAGCCCTAGTAAAAAGTGCTTTTTAGGACTTTATATACATAGAAAAACACCTGTCATCTCAATTCCTAGCTTAAATTGCCCTATACTAGCTTAAATCTCAAAAACTGTAGCATAAGGGGGCGTTTGGAATAGGCTTGGAATTGGGTTAGTTGATGAGTTACTGTTCATTGGCAATTTGGTTAGCTTCAATCTGTCTTAATTTAGCTTATTTGAGTTGTTTTTAGGAGATTTTTAGCTGTTTTGAAGGTTTTTGAGTTTTGGAAATAGTTAGTATAAGTTAGAAGGATGGACCTGTGCACTATAGCTTTTCATGGATGGAAGCTTATTAGGTCCTGATTTGTGACTTATCTGAGTTCATTATAGTGCAATACATTGAGTTAAGAGAGCTTGTTTCATGCCATTTGGTTAATTGTTGCTTTGGACCAAATTTTGTCAAAATCTGATCACAGTAACAACATAGCAGCCTGCATAAGCAACATTTGCTCAAACAACCCATGTTTATGATTTATCACAAGTTCATTATAAGCCCAATTAAGCTCAAATTCAGTACAATTACTATTTGGTTGCTAATTTACTTGTTTCACATTTTTTAGATTTTTTTTGGTAGCTTTTAGATAGCTTTTAGGAGGCTTAAAGTAGGACCGAGTTAAAATTCTGCACTAAAATTGTTCAGATCAGCTTCTGTTTTTGAATTTTCACAAGTTCATTTTAAGCTCAAATGTTCTAAAATTTGGTACAAAAACTCTTGGGTAGCTTATATACTTGTTCCACATTTTTTAGATTTTTTTTATTAGCTTGTAGATAGCTTATCAGTAGCTTAAAAGCCACCTCAGTTGGCCATTTTTGCCCTGCACACATCAGTCCCCCTTTTAGCTTATTTGATTTAAGTTTAGTGCTTATTTGCTTTTCCTTGTGGCTTTTTTTGAGATAGTTAGTTCATTTAGATTATACTTTGCTTGATTTAGCTTTTTCTAGTTCCATTTAGCTTAAAATTAGCTCAACAGCTTATTAGATAATAGCCTTAAGCTCATTTCCTTTTTAAGCCTAATGTTCTGAATTTTTAGAGCTTATTCTATGCTTATTAATAGTTTTCAAATTGTTGTAGTTATAAAAAGAGCTTATTTTGTTGTGCTTATTACGTTTGTAAAAAGAAAAATAAAAAAAAAAAAAAAAAAAAAAAAAAAATAAAAAAAATCTGCAAAAAGGAGGCCAAGGGATTCGAACACTGGACCTCCAGCCTTCCCACAACTCACTCACACACCCTACTACCAGAATGCCGTTGGGTCTTTTCTGGTTATGGTTTGTAATATTTTTTACTTAACCCTTGTTTTCATATTTAGCTTATTTTTCCATTATGCTTAATAACTGCTTATTCCTTTAAGCAGTTGCATAGCTTTTATTTTTCCTAGGATCAGCTTTACTTAAACTACTTTCCTGTAAATTTTTAGATTTTTCCATTTTCATTTAGTATTTTTAATTAATTTTTCTTTTAAAAATAGTTTTTAATTCATAATAAAAAATATAAAAGTCAAAAAAATATAATTCTTTTTTCTAAAATTTTATTTTATCATTTAGGACTTAGGAAAAATAAATTTGCTCTTGTAGGATTAATTTTTAAATATTTTGGTTTTTAAGCTCGTTTTTTGAATTCCCGGTTAACCTTTTTAGGTTAATTTCGTTATTTGCTTTATTATCTTTGTTTATTCACTTTCCATAACTCTATTAGAATTAAAAAAACACAAAAATCCAAATTCCATCTTTCAAGCACTTTAATTCCAAACCTTACACGAAATCCTCGATTCACACCTCGTCGGGAAACGACCCGGGTAACACTTGCCCGGTATCTCATATCGTATTCATGGGTTTTGCACGTTAGCCTTTGTCCTAAAGGGTTGACTTGTCAGTTCCCGCTTATCACGCGTATCCGATATTTTCCATATATATATTATAACGGATTAATTTTTGGCGCCGCTGCCGGGGAGGTTGTGTTGCGACAATATTGTTGAGGTTTAAACGATTAGTGACTTGAGATCCTTCGTCGTGAAGTTATCGCTTTCATAAAAATATAAAAAACAAAAATATTTTTCTTTTTCTTTGTATATATATATCAGATAAAAAAAAATACAAAAACATTTTCCGTTTTATTGTGTTAAATAAAGATAAAAGACAATCTCAATATAATACTCTCAAATCTGAGTATTATCATAATAAGTTCCCAAACAAAATATCAAAACTTGCCTTTGTGTCACTTGCGAAAATCGGCTCACCTTTGATTGATAAACAAACTATAAGAGGGGTATAAGGAGGGGCGATCCAACGAACTTCGCCCCGAAAAGAGATCCATTCTTCTCTTGCGCTCCTTTGTGCGTTTATCTTTTAAAGAGCTACCGTACGCTTGTTGATTATTGGTTTAAGTTCCTTGTGTTTTTTTGATTCGGTCTCGTTTTAATTGAGTTGTTTTTTAGTGCATGCGCACTCGTTCTTCTACGTCGTCAAGTCCTTTACTTGAACTCGTGAATACTCCAAGAAGACGTAATCGAAGGCGTTCCGCCCCAATAGACGAACCCGAGATTCGTACTATTCCTAATTTCGATCCTCCCATTATCATAATGGCGGATGATCGTACCATGTCTGAACTTCTCCAAGCACCCACCGAGGGTTACGGAGATGCTATCGTTGTTCCGGCAATCGTTGCCGATAGCTTTGAACTTAAGACCGGGTTGCTATCCTTAGTAACTTCAAATCAATATTTCGGATTTGAGAGGGACGATCCTCATTCCCACATTCGATGGTTTAACAAGATCACCTCTACCATCAAATACCGAAATGTTCCTCAAGAAGCTATCAAACTACTTCTTTTTCCTTTTTCTCTCGAGGGGGCTGCCCGAATTTGGCTCGAAAAACAATCCCCTCGTTCTATCGAAACATGGGAAGATTTAGTGTCGAAATTTGTGAAAGAATTCTTTCCTCCTTCTAAAACAACAAGCCTTAAAAATGAAATCACCAAATTCACTCAAAAATTTGATGAATCCTTTAGTGAAGCATGGGACCATTTTAAAGAATTACTTCGCAAATATCCTCATCATGGTTTCTCCGAGTTGCATCAACTCGATACTTTCTACAATGGTTTGAACCAAACAGATCAAGATTCTCTTAATGCCGTCGCCGGTGGTAATCTTTTGTATCGGACTCCGAAAGAAGCTTTAGCTATCATCGAGAACAAGTCTAAGGTTCGCACTACACGAAGCAAGCCGGTTGTTTCCCAAGTGAGTGATTCTCCTTCTACTTCATCTCCGGTGAATTCTTCTAGCACCGATGCTAAGATAGACAAACTTACGGAGGCTATCCAAGCTTTGGTTCTTTCCAAGCAAAAGAAACTCTCTACCCCGCAAACTTCTTCACCCACTCAAGTCAAAGCGGTGGAAGAAACTTGTGTCACTTGTGGTGGTCCTCATGCATACTACAATTGTACTGCCACCGATGGTAGTCTATTTGAAGTTAATACGGTAGCCGGGGCTTTCAACCAAGGAGGTAACCAATACCATCCTTAAGTTGACCCGAACTATCGTGCTAGCAATCAAAATGGACCACCCGGATTTTCTCAACCCAACAATCCAAACAGATTCAATCAAAATCAACCGAGAGGGAAAAATGTTCAAAACCAATTTCAAGCCCCGATCAATCAATACCCAACCCAAGGTGGTAATTTTAATCAAGGCTTTCAAGTTCCAAATTACCAAGCCCCAGTTGTTCCCTCGAATGAACTTTCTAATTACATCATGTCAAATGAGGCCAACATGAGGGCGATGCAAAGCCAAATCACCACTTTGATAAATGATTTTCAAACTTCAATGTCAAAAAAAGGTCATAAGCTTAAAAGTGAGCTTAGGTCTACAAATCAGAAAATTGATCAATCTCAAAGTAAAATTGAGAACATGTTTGCTAGTCTCATGAATCAAATGAATCAAGCTTCAACTTCTGAAATTCTCCCGGGAAATACCATTCCCAACCCAAAGGGCAAGTTGAAAGCTATTACCACTCGTAGTGGTAAGGCATATGATAGACCCTCGATTCCTACTCCTTCTCCGGTGAAGGAAGTGGAACAAGAGACCAAGGTGACAAAGGACAAAGTGCAAATTTCAAGCCCATAAAGTACCGCACCCGTCCAACCTCCGGTCGTCCAATCTCCAATTCCGGAACCCGATGTTCCAAAGACCAATCCTAAGCCTTCAATTCCTTATCCTTCGAGGCTTAATGATCAAAAGCTCCGTGACAAAACTAATAGTCAAATGATGAAGTTTCTTGAAATCTTTCAAAAGTTACACTACGACATTAGTATTGCGGATGCTCTTCTCTATATGCCCAAGTTTGCTTCTACATTCAAGAGTCTCCATAGCAATAAGGAAAAATTGTTTGAATTGACTAAGACTCCATTGAATGAGAATTGCTCGGCGGTGCTTCTTAAAAAGTTGCCAGAAACACTAGGAGACCCCGGCAAATTTCTTATTCCTTGTGATTTCCAAAAGCTAGATGAATGCTTAGCCTTGGCCGATCTCGGCGCAAGCATCAATCTAATGCCTCTTTCCGTTTGGGGAAAGCTTTCTCTTCCGGAGCTTACTCCTACACGAATGAGTCTCGAACTTGCAAACCGATCGGTTACTATTCTGAAAGGTATCGCCGAAGATGTCTTCGCGAAGGTGGGCAAGTTCCATTTTCCTGCTGACTTCGTAGTAGTCGATTTTGATGCCGATCCCCATGTACCCCTTATCTTGGGAAGACCATTCTTGAAAACGGCTCGTGCATTAATCGATGTCTACGAAGGTGAGATGACTCTTAAGGTCGGAGATGAAAAATTGGTCATAAATATTGAGAGCACTTCAAAACATCCTCTCGAGCATGGAAGCGAGTCAATTAACCAAATTGATATCATTGATACTACATGCGAGGAATACTTTCATGAAGTACTAAGTGGAATCCCACTTCATCAGATCCTACCGTTGCTCTCTCTTCCCCCTCTCTCACTCCATTTGAGGGAGGTGACTTCATCTTGGAAGAGATTGAAGCTTGCTTATCTTGTGATTCAATTCCATCTGGAATTGATGATGGTGTATTTGATCCGGCGGGAGACATTCTTCTCATTGAGAAGTTGCTTAATGATGACCCATCATCTCTCCTTCCGAAAGAACTTCATAATGAGGAAATCAAATCTGTTGAAAATTCTAATTATCCTCTGGAGGTCGAACTTAAGGACTTACCGCCTCATCTCGAATATACATTTTTGGAGGGTACCGATAAATTACCCGTCATAATTGCTAAAGATTTAAATGATGAGGAGAAAGCCGCTCTCATAAAGGTTTTAAAGTCACATAAGCGAGCGATCACTTGGAAACTTTCTGACATTAAGGGTGTTAACCCGAAATTTTGTACACACAAGATTTTAATGGAAGATGACTTTAAACCAGCGGTTCAACATCAAAGAAGGGTTAATCCTAAAATCCACGAGGTTATCAAAAAGGAGGTTCTCAAACTCCTTGATGCCGGCTTGATTTACCCTATCTCGGATAGTCCTTGGATGAGCCCCGTGCATTGTGTGCCTAAAAAGGGTGGCATTATCGTTGTTGAAAATGATGAAAACGAGTTGATTCCTACTCGATTGGTAACGGGATGGCGTGTATGCATTGACTACTGAAAGTTAAATGACGCCACCCGTAAAGACCACTTTCCTTTACCCTTCATGGACCAAATGCTCGAAAGACTAGCGGGAAATGAATACTACTGTTTTCTCGACGGTTTCTCGGGTAACTTCCAAATTCCCATTGATCCGCAAGATCAAGAAAATACCACTTTCACGTGCCCTTACGGAACGTTTGCCTACCGACGCATGCCTTTTGGCTTATGTTATGCTCCGGGCACGTTCCAAAGGTGTATGATGGCCATTTTTCACAACATGGTCGAGAAAACTATGGAGGTCTTTATGGATGATTTCTCGGTCTTTAGGGATTCTTTCAAAACATGTCTCTCCCATTTGGAAAATATGCTTAAACGTTGTGAAGACACTAATCTTTCTCTAAATTGGGAGAAAAGTCATTTCATGGTCAAAGAGGGCATTGTCCTCGGCCATAAGATTTCTAAGAACAAGATTGAGATCGATAAGGCTAAAGTTGATGTCATTGCTAAGTTACCTCATCCTACAACCGTCAAAGGCATTTGGAGTTTTCTTGGTCACGCCGGTTTCTATCGTAGATTCATTCAAGATTTTTCAAAAATCGCCCGGCCGATGACTCGTCTCCTTGAGAAGGAAACTCCGTTCATTTTTTCAAAAGAGTGCATTGAAGCTTTTCAAACTCTTAAAAAAAAGCTTACCGAAGCTCCAATCTTGGTTGCCCCCGATTGGGACCTGCCTTTTGAGCTCATGTGTGATGCTAGTGATTTTGCCATAGGTGCGGTCTTGGGGCAACGAAAAACAAAACATTTTCAGCCTATACACTATGCAAGCAAAACTATGACCGAAGCTCAAGCTCATTACACCACAACGGAGAAAGAATTATTAGCCGTAGTGTATGCTTTCGAAAAATTCCGGCCATACTTAATCTTGTCGAAAAGGATAGTGTATACTGATTACTCGGCTCTTAAATATCTCTTTGCAAAACAAGATGCAAAGCCGAGATTGCTCCAATGGGTTCTCCTCCTTCAATAATTTACTAGAAGGTACACATGTGATCAAATTTGCTAGAATCCCCCCCCCACACTTAGAATTGAATATTGCCCTCAATATTCAAAGTACCGGCTATTATACCGACATTTAGAACGTAAAAAGGTAATATTACTAGCCAAGTGTGGGAAAGAAATCTTTTTTCACAAACAGGATTAATAAGATATCCCTAGATAATCGTTAGCAAAAAGATCGGATATTGGGCGGCTGGATTGAAAACAGGCGCATCAATCATCACGATCTAAGGGAAACCTGAAAATAAGAGCAAACACACAAAAACAAAGCACAGTAGAGGAATTCCCCCACACTTAGTGTTAGAAAGTAGAAAGAAGACAGAAACATGGGTTGTCACCCATGAAGTGCTAGTGTTTTTGTTAACCGAGTCACTAGCTTGACTCGACCCCGCATTCATTGGTCCATGGGGAAAGTTTAGATATCCAGAACAACCATGGGTGGTATGTCCCCTCCAAAGTAATGCTTCAACCTATGACCGTTCACCTTGAAGTTTGGTCCGTCGGTTTGAGATAACTCGACGGTACCATAAGGAAAAACTTTGGCAACGGTGAATGGTCCGGTCCAACGGGTTTTAAGTTTTCCCGAGAACATCTTCAATCTAGAGTTAAAAAGAAGGACTCGAACACCAACGTTGAAAATGCGGCTTTTGATTTTGGAGTCATGGATCTTCTTTGTCTTTTCTTTGTAGATCAAAGAGTTCTCATAGGCTTGATCACGAAGTTCATTTAATTCATTGAGTTGAACCTTCCGGTGATCACCCGCGGACTTAAGGTCAAATTTTGCATGCTTCAAGGCCCAATAGGCTTTATGCTCGAGCTCGATCGGTAGATGACATGCCTTTCCGTACACAAGCTTGTAGGGAGTAAACCCGATGGGTGTTTTATAAGCGGTACGGAAGGCCCACAGTGCATCATCTAATTTATCCGACCAAGAGGCACGGTTTTCGCCTACGGTCCTTTCCAAGATTCATTTTAAACCGCGGTTGGAAACTTTCACTTGTCCACTGGTTTGTGGGTGATACGCGGTAGCAAGACGGTGAGTGACACCGTACTTAAGCATTACCTTTGCAAATTGGTCATTGCAAAAGTGCGTACCGCGATCACTAATGATAGCACGGGGAGTTCCAAACTGAGAAAAGAGAGATTTCAAAAATTTAACAACTACTCGGGTGTCGTTTGTGGGGAGTGCCTTCGCTTCAACCCATTTAGACAAGTCATCAATAGCCACGAGTATGTACTTGTTCCCTCGTGAAGACGGGAACGACCCTATGAAGTCTATGCCCCAAACGTCAAAGATTTCGCAAACTTGAATGACATTTTGTGGCATTTCATCTTTTTGAGAGATTTTCCCGTGACGTTGACAAGAGTCACAAGATTTCACTAAGTCATGGGCATCACGATAAATTGTGGGCCAATAGAAACCGGAGTCAAAAACCTTTTTGGTGGTATAGTTCGGGCCATGATGTCCCCCGGTGGGTCCATTGTTGCAAGCCTTAAGAATATCCATGGCTTCTTGGCCGTGAACACACCGCCGGATGACTTGATCCGCACATACTTTAAACAAGTAGGGATCGTCCCAAAAGTAATGCTTCACGTCTTTGAAGAATTTGTTCTTTTGTTGGGACGACATCCCTTTAACAATAAAGTTCCCCGCATGGTAGTTTGCAAAATGGGCAAACCAAGGGGTACTATGTAACACCCCCGGTTTTCGATATACGCAGCGGAATATAAGTTGGGGTATTACTTCAAGTATCACAGTCATGAAAATAGAAAATGACTCGAAAAGAGACGTTTTAAATAAAATTGTTATCATTCATTTATTTAAATCAGAGTTACATTATACAGGTCCCAACGGGAAGTTCCAAGATTCATTAATGAAGATACATTATTTGTTGAATGATAACAAAATGGACACTCTTTTTATAAGAAAGTTCACAGCCACTCCGTGCCAAATCAAACTTCTAATTACCTGAGATAAAACATACTAAAAAGTCAACACAAAGGTTGAGTGAATCCATAGTGTTTAAAGTTATAATCAGTTTGAACACAAGCTAGGTAGAAAGTAAATCAGTAATATTGCAGTTCAATATATTGCCCTAAGTCTCATGACACGCAAAACGTTAACTGTTTACTATCATAGTTATAAACTATGATGCATATATTACCCCATAATTAAATGAAGCAATATTGCCCCCGAGTAGGAGATTACCGGTCTCTTTATTGATCTCAAATAAAATGCATTTGGTCAAATTATGGTAACACAAAGGGGTTGTCAAACCCAATAGATCTATTCATAATATTCGCGCTCACCCGCAAGTGATTAATGGTCCATGATGGGAGGTCTTTTAGGCAATTGGTAACTTAGGCAATATTAATCAGGAAAGCATATAGAAAAATACTTGTGTTCGGTTTTGTAGCATGTATCTCCCCACAAGTTTTGGAAAATGTATAAAAAGTGGGACTATGAACTCACTTTGCAGTCTGGATGGAAAACAAAGTTAAATAGAGTTGATAAACGTCTTCGGCACGCAACCTGGGTTGTTATGTCAAGTTTCAGTAATCGTATTCCAATATATATAAGTTTTTAATATTCGTTTCGTAATGTTTTTGGTTGTCGAATAAATGGTTAATTGAGACAACATGAAGTCTCTTCAAAAGTTGGATAAAATTTTATCTTATTTTTTTCATTTTTATGTTTTCGTTCGTTTGTTATCAAGATAAATGTATTTAGTTTTTACTAGTTTTTATTATAAATATATTTAAAATATATTTCTAATAATAATTATATAAAGTTACGCTTTTTACCCCTGTAGTTTCATATGTTGACAGTTTATACCCCTGAACTTTCATAAAATGAAAATTTCTACCCCTGAACTTATGTAAAATGACAATTTTTACCCCTGTAGTTTCGAAAATTACAATTTATACCCTCATCTTTAGATCGTTGGCAAGAATAGTCCTTGTTTTTAATAACTTTGCAATATTTACATTTTTGGCCCAATAAAACTCTATCTTTCAAAGTTAGCAAAAATAGGTAGAGCTTTGGCAGAATATACCCTGGAATCATTTTATAGTTTCATGCGACATCCTTGTTTCATTTTTAACGCGTTTTAATCTCGGAAAAAGGCACGACTTGCTACGACTCTTTTATACATGCTATTATCAACTTTTTAGCATCTTATTTATAGCTTATGAGCTTATGATTCGAGCCAATGAGCTCGAATCAATTTATATATATGCGGTCGAAAACAGTTTGCGACAGGCAGTCTTTGGACACGAATAAAAGCGAGGCCAAGCTATGATTTTATGACGTTCTTTTTCCTATAATTAGCCAGCTAGGTGGTCCTTATGTTGGCCAAATTTCAGATTTTATATGGGTCGTTTGGTGGTCGAAAGATTAGTCCAAAGTGGGTCGAGTGAGGCTGATTAGCGACAGAAACAAGAAAAGAAAACATGTTGGGTTTTTTATTTTTAAAGGTTTCAACTAGTTTTTAATGCATGATAACATGTTCATAATCATATTAAATGTATCTTTTATGTGTTTTAAGGTTACTTGATTTATATTACTTAAAAAAAAATTAGTGTGCGTTTGGTTGTGTTCGACAAGAAAAGAAAGAAAACGAAAAATAAAGTAAACAATATTTTTGACATAGTTTGTTATTAAGGATTATTTAGTAACATGTTTAGGAGTATTTAAAGTATATGAAAGAAATGAAAAAGAGTTAGATTGGCTTACTTTGATTTGTTAGTCGATTAGGGAATAAATGGGGCGAATGGATTTGGAATCGAAGTGCTAAAGGCTTCCTTCCTTCTAGGCTTTCTCAAGACTCCTTCTTAGACTTATATTGGGCTGTTTGATTAGTAGGAAATGAGGGTGGATTATTTTGGTTGTATGTCGAATTAAAGTGAAGAAAAAGGGAAAAATGGGGTTCGATATTTATAGAAGAAGAAAGGTTAGGGTTTTTATGAGGCTAGGTCACCATGTCATTGGAAGGAGGGGACATGGTGATGTAGTTGGTGTCATTTTAGGACAAGTGTAAGGAGGGGGGGTTAACGAGTGGTTTTGTGAAAGTGGTGATGTGTTTTCATCTTAGACCAAGGAAACCAACTACTAGTGTATATGCTTATGGGTCATGTTGATGTATAGATAATTGTAGCCTAGGAAAATATGCTTGGTGTAAGATATATTTAGTATTAAGTGAAGAATGATTTTAGTGAAATTGTTAACTAGGATCGAACTAGGAAAACTCTTAAGGATCGAATAGCTTAAATAAATGGTACATAGGGCTATGGCATGTTGTACTTAAGGTTTAGGGACGTAGTAACTTGGTTTTAGGGTTTTGTTCAAGTAATTATTAGCTAAGAATTTAATTAAGGTTTACTTATATATATATATATATATATATATATATATATATTATATATATATATATATATATATTATATATATATATATATATATATATTTAAGGTTTGTGTATAAAAGATTTGTATAATGTGCTTTATTATGAGTACACTGAGATTCATAATGTGATTTTTATTAATATTATGTTTTCATGCATAAATGACTTGTACCTTGGCTTGAAATACTTGTACACTTATATTTCATAAAAAATCTTATATGCATTAATTAGGGTTTGTGATAAAATCATGATTTAATGAAATTAGGGTTTGTATCGGGAGTTTAAGTGGATTTAGGGTTTCTGTGCTTTAGTAACTTGTACATTGGTTTAAATGAGTTGTACTTCAGTGTTTTAGGGCTTAGTTATTCAAAATTGTGGTTATAAAAATTTTAGGGTTTCATTATAATAGATAAGAAATGTTTAGTTTGTACGTTTATTATTCGTATGTTAACGAGTTATCGTAAAATGGCAAATGGTATATCGTAAGATTTTATATGGAAATGCTTACATAGAATAAACATTAAGTAAATTGATGTTTGTCCGCGTGAGAACACGTTTATCGAGGATGTGAGTTACGTCACATTAGATAGTAGTTATGATTAGATAACAAATAATAAAAAAAAATTACACGTAGAAAAAGGATAAGTATTCTGTAAGATAGTTTATTATAATGTGGAATTTTACGAGTGGTTACAGTATCCCCCCGTTGAGGGAATCTCGTCCCGAGATTCAGTCTGTGTTGGTCAAGGTGTTGGGAAAAAGTGAACTATAAAAAGAGTTGGGCTTAGATTCTACCTTATTCAGATAGTGAATGTGAGAATGGGAAATCGTACAACGATTTGATTGGTGACGTGAGTTTGATATGCTTAAAATGCCTAAAGTTTAAAAAAAATAATATTACAAATAATATTATCTTGTCTTTATGTCCTTGATGAACTCAAATAAGTACATTTTATTACTATCATTTATCCTATTAATTTGACTTGTTTTATTATATTATGTATGAGGATTGATACTTAATTGTTTACTTTTGTAATTCTCAGTTGAAAACAAGCATTTGGTGAAACTTGGCGATTTTGGACTAATTATGGGGCAAAACATGCAAGAAGTTAAGAGTCTACTGAAATGTACAAGATCAAGACTATTCTGCTCCAGATGCGCCGCATCTCACTTATGACATGCGCCGCATCACTATCAATATTTCACCAAATACGATCCAAGATACAAGAGGACATGCGCCGCATCCAAAGATAAAGATACGCCGCATCTTCTGGCGGTGTACGAATATTCCTGAATATTATAATCTTGGACCCCACGCGAAGTTAAGTAAATGCGCCGCATCTACTTACTAGATGCGCCGCATCCTACCCTCAGACAAAAACTATAAATACCCCAAGACAGAGAATTCCGAGCTTTGGGGTGACACATATTATATCAGAAGACCAAAGACCAGAAACCTAGGACGAATTCAGTCAAGGTAGCAGCACAAGACACACCCAAATCAAAGATACAAGAGCTGTAAGAAGGTGCTGCATGTGTTTAATTCATTAAGTAGTTTTGTTTTATTGTGTTAGTAAACTTTAATTCATCAAGATTGGTGGCTTGTGTAATGTGACAACGGAAAGATTGCACTCCCTTAAAACTGCTTTCTCATTAATTAAAGTTTATATGTTGATGTCATTGGTGACTTTTATTAGTGCATTGATAACCTCTGTGTCTAGCTGAGCGTTGATCGGGTCGCCATGCCTCTGCCCTCGCCTGTTTATTAGATCGCCTATGCATTCTATGGTCTGTAGAAAAGTAGGAGAAAGATAAACGGGATAGTCATAAGTAATCATAAAGGGTTTACTCGCCGATAAAATTAGAACCAACGAGAAAGGACTTAATCTCGGTGCGTTGCATCGAACTATACACTTCATATAACACTAGCATTAAAACAAGTGACAAACTACTTATCATAAGGACAGCCCTCTTATTGTCTCGAGTATTTATCTGTGTACGTGTGTGCTACTTGCTGATTCGTGCCTATTGGTTTAGTTTATTATTTAATTGCAACCAAATCGTGCCAGTCTCTCAGGCTGAACCCCCCTTGCGTTAGAATAGGTTGTATAGCTAACTTAATATATTAAAATACTGATTAGAATAACTAGATAATACGTTCCACTCTTAGTGATCGACACTCTACTTACCATTATATTCATACTGACCGGGTACACTGCTCGTTAAGTGTGTGTGTTATTGATAAGTTGGCTAAATATAAATTTAAAACTTGAGTAGGCATTAAAACTGCTAAACCGCAACGACACGCGACACGCATCAAGTTTTTGGCGCCGCTGCCGGGGAGTGAATTGTTATTATCTGTTAATTTGATTAGTATTTTAATTAGGTTTTTAATTTTTTATTTAACGCTAATTTTGTTGTGTATTAGATTAATTTGCATTCATTGTACTATTTTGCATATTTTCTGTTTTTGTGTGTTATTTGTTTGCTTTTGTTTGTGTTTATTTTCGTGTGTTTTATTTGTTTTAATTTTTCGCATTTTTTGTTTTCTGCTATCGTTGTACTGAGCTAAATCGAACGATACGGCGCATCTGATTTCTCAGATACGGCGTATTGCGTTCAATTTTTTATAAAATACAACGCGTTTAATTAATTCGATACGACGCATCTTTTCCCCAAGATACGGCGTATCTGTTTTTAATAAGAAATTTTTTCTAAGCGATAAAGCGATACGACGCATCTTTTACCCAAGATACGGCGTATCTGTTTTTAAGGAAAATTTTTTCTAAACGTTAACGCCATACGACGCATCTGCTTTAGCAGATACGGCGTATCTACTATTTTAATTAAAAACAGTTTTCGATTAATTAAACAGATACGGCGCATCGATCTCTATCGATACGGCGTATCTTCTGAATCAAAAATCTTATATTTTGAAACGTAACGAAAATACGGCGCATTAACTTTTGTTAATACGACGAATATAATTTGATAAATATAGTTGATTTTTGATATTTACTTTGATCGGTCCGCTACTCTCGTGTGCAAGCTGTTTATTTTCAGGATAAAAGATGATTTAAGCATCACCATGATGGACTACATTCTGAACCAAACCCAGAGAAGCCAGCTGGAGTGATCAAAACGTAACCTCTTCGATTATTCAACTAGCCCAAAGGAAGTTCTCTACAATATAATCTCAATTTTATTATCCATATTATACATCTGATTCAAATTGTAATCTTAATTTTGTACGCTTTAAAACGATATTTGTTCCTAACCTTGGAATAAATCCTTATCCACTAAACAATAAGATTACAATCATTAATAAAACGTTTATGCCTATTGCTCTTATTTTGAATTAAATTACATCATATGGTATGACCGTTTTACCCAAGTTTGATATATAAAGAATCGTGTTGCGGAGGCCAAGGTACGTTCCTTATTTAAATTTCGTTCACTAACATAGCGATACGGTGGATCTAAATATCCAAAGCACTGTATCTCTGACCATCTAGGACTCATTGACTAGTCAACGAGATTAAATAGATACGGCGCATCCAATTTTCCAATACGGCGCATCTCTTTGCCCTATAAATACGACGGGAATGTGCCGGATCTAAAATCTTTACCGCATAAACATACACAGTTAAGAACTTACACACACTGATATTATACTCTAATCCCGATCATTTTTCTTAAATTCACCTTTAATCCGATCTATAATCTTTCTCCTAATCATCAAATTAAGGTAATTATTCCATTTCGATTTAATCTTGGTTAATACAAAAATTAGGGTTTATGTGATTAATTCGATTTGTGCTTAAATGATATAGAGATATGATTAGAGCTAGTGTTTGATGATCTTCCCCGTATTTAACTTGCGTAAATAATCGAATTTCTGGCGTAGTTTGATTTGAACGAAAATTTGAGAAAATGAATTCGATTTTGAATATTTAGCGGGAAGGTGGATTAGTAAAATGCAATGAGCTATTAGAACTGATATACGGAGTATATGATACTGTGATATTTAGTGGTAGTTTACGTCACGGATACGGATTCTTGTAAAGCCTGCCTGGTCCCCTTTGTTTATACTGATATGCTTTTAGATGCGGCGCATCTAGGTTGATTGATGCGGCGTTACGACCTATTTCCAAATTAATAAAATTTTAGATACGCCGTATTGATTAATCTGGATACGACGCATCTCCATACGCCGTATCTCATCTCTTACTCCGCATCTCTTGTGTTTCATGCAGATACGCCGCACTGATTAAATCAGATGCGCCGTATCTATCTCACTTACAGACTGCTTACTAACTTTGAAAATTTATTTCAGATGGAACTTCCAGAAGTTGCACAGAGACACCAGTGGTTACGATTCGAGGATATGGGTCTAACCCCTGGCACTTTGGAGGATTACTTACGGAGACTTGAGTCGATTTACTTTAGGAGGATATTCAGGGTACAGGTTTTGGATTTTGCTGACGTAGGATTGATTGGGGCAGGACATGCTGCTGAGAGTTTACAGCATAGGATGGAGATGGTAGTTGCTGGAGATGATGAGGAGGTGGTGTTCAGATCTAGTGCTTGGGAGAGATTGTTCAGGATCGATGAGCCTCTTATCAGGGAGCTTATGTTGGAGTTCTTTAGTACATTTTACTACAGAGAGACGGATACGGGTTTGGATATTGCCGACACCCTTGTGTTTAGACTGGGTGGGGTGTCGAGGCAGATGTCGATGAGACAGTTCATTTTGGCCATGGGTTTGCATACAGCTGAGGAGCTTGAGTCAGATGGGTTTACCAGATATTGGGATGATAGTTTGAGAGCGGTCCCTGACAGAGGATTATTCAGTGATTACTGGGACAGGATTTCTTCGGGGGGTGATATCACTACTTCCACCCCCTCTTACACTTTGATCAGGGAGCCGATGAGGAGGCTGTGCCACAGGCTGATTGCACTTACCATTGCTGGGAGGGGTCAGTCACCTGAGAAGGTGACCACTCTGGACCTCTTCCTCCTTAGGATCATGGATGAGGGGTTGTCGGTGAACATCCCCCACTTTTTGGCACACTACCTCCACCGATCAGCTGCAGGGAGAGATCGGAGGAGCCATATGACTGGCGGGCATTTTGTTTCTAGGCTGGCCTGCCATTTTGGAGTGATTGGAGCGGAGATCCCAGCGGGGCTGGAGGTTGTAGTGACCCATCTCCCGGTTATTGACAGGGATTACTTGGTTAGGCTTGGGATATGCCAGCTGGCTATGGGAGAGTACGTTTGGGTAGCATTAGGGCCCGCCAGAGCTGCAGGACCAGAGGCGGAGCAGGGAGGCCCTCAGGGACCTCCGGCTGCTGCTCCAGCCCATCAGGAGGAGCCGCAGGCACCAGTACCCCCACCAGTCCCTGTACGCACCATGGGTCAGAGAGTCGAGGCAGTCTAGGGGGAGTTGAGAGCCTTGAGAGGCATTGTTGATGGTATGAGGAGGGACTCAGAGTGGCTGGTTATGAGTGTGAGCAGACTTTTGGAGCAGCAGGGTATTACCCACACCCGTTCAGATGGTACTCATGTTGCGGGAGTGACACGTGCATATGTTCACAGAGTCCGCCCTAGGACTGATGGAGCCAGCACTTCCGGGACCCATCCAGACGACCTCACTCACCCATGATCTTACTCTCTTGATTTTGCTGACATTGTTCCACATATTATTATTATTTTTTGGATTGTACTGATCACTATTCTCGTGTATATATTTAATGTTTCAGTTTATGTTTCTTGTTATAATTGATGAAGACTGGCATTAAGTTCAGCATGAGAGTACGAGAGGACGTGAGAGATCAAACCGTGGAACGAGTCATTTTACAGCAGACTGTTATCAGTCTGTTTGGTAACCACATGCGCCGCATCTGGTAAACAGATGCGACGCATCCTATCCTTTATTTCGTTTTATTTTTGTTTCAGACCGCAGAGGATACGGCGCATCTCAATCCTGAGATGCGACGCATCTCCTGCAATGGTCATATCTTATTTTATTTTTCTGCATTTTTTTATTTCCGAATTTAAAACTTTTTATCAGTTTATTTTAATGCGGCGCATCCCTGGTTAAGGATGCGGCGCATCTTTTATTCTGATCCGTATTTATTCCAGGCTCGATACGGCGTATCTTCTTCCATAAGATACGGCGCATCGACTGACCTGATGATTTTCATTTTTAATTTTTATGTTTTATTTTTTCCTAACTACTAATGTATTATGCAAGTTGAACCTTTCTTATCATAGGTGTGTTTTAAAGTGTTGGTGGTATTATAGATTCCTGCATTTCCTGTGGATACATCGATTATGAAGCTTAAACATTCTAATCCACAAGAAAGATGATTTTTGCTCTTATACTAATGGAGGATCATACCGAGCAAATCTCAGGGGAGTTTTCCTGTTCTAATTCTTTTATTTTCCAGTTTTTAACCTTTTATACGAACAACGAGGACGTTGTTTAACTTAAGTGGGGGGATTGGAGAATTAGAACACTTAACACTTACTTGTCCTAAACTTTTCAAAATATGCTTAAAATGTGCTTAATATATAAAAACTTTAAAATTTTTAGCATGTTTTTGTTTAAAGTCTAAGTTGCATAGCTGCGCACACATGACGTTATTTTCAAAAATTGTGATTTTTCAAAATTCACAAATCTATGAGTGTGCCGGTGACTTGTAAACTTTAGAACTTGGCTTGTATACTATTCGAGACCACCATAATAAGTATTATTTTATATAATTGGAATGACTTGTCTAAATTGGTAAATTCTAGGATTACACCCAAATAGCCTTATATGTTATGTGATATTAACTAACTACACTGGTTAGTTAACCCCCGTATAAACCCTTTTGTTACTCTCATTTTTAGAGTAAGATACCCCTAGAAAAACACTCAGAGCCATTCCTTTCGTTTCTTACACCTTTGTTATAATGTTTCGTTACACCTTAAACCTTAGCCTACCCTGTAGATTAAAGTCCGTGGTTGGTTAATTGCTATAGGCAAAGTGTGTTTCCTTACATTACCTGTGTTCGCGTGCGTAATTCATTATCTATGGTTAGGTCGGGAAATTGCACAATGCAATTGGAGTGAAAGTAAATATTGTATATCTTTGAGTTTATTTTTTCGTGTGTTTACTACTTTCACTATTACCGTTATTTCTGAAGTCATGAAAAGTATGGAAAAATTATCCAGAATTATTGTTTTAGTGATGTGGTGAAATTTTACACATCTATGTTTATGTTATTAATAAAAAAAAAAAAAAAAAAAAAAAAAAAAAAAAAATCGAAAAAATGAGAAAAGAAAAAAGAAAAAGAAGAAAAAAGTTGGATGTTTGTTTTAACCAACGATGTAAAGTTATGTAAGTGGTCGATATCACCACTAATTGTTGTACATTATATATATATGGATTGAATGGGAGTTGGCAGTTATAGGAACGTCAACTAAGGTTTATTCTTTGATTAAGATCTTGTTGAGTATAATTCGTGTCTACCTAAAGCGTGTGTTTCAAGTGTTAAAGCGTGAGTTATTCAATGATATGAGTCTTATTCATGGGATGGTTGGGATAGTGATTAACCACACTTAGGATTTTAATTTATTTGTTTTGTTTATTTTATTTATTTTTTTTTTTTTCATTTTACACCAATTTATATCCCAAATATTATCCATACCCTGTATTATTCTTTATCCAACCAAACCTTTGATTTATTGAGATTAGGGATTTGAGCAATCTTAAGTATCGTAGTCGTGGATTCGGCTATGTATTTATGATTTTGTCGCCCTTTTTGATATATTATTATTGGTGAAGTTTGGACCTATCTTTAGCCTATTCGAGTTAAGGATTTGAGCAATTGCAAGTAGCGTGTTCGTGGATTCGATCATGTATTTGTGATTTTGTCGCCTTTTCTGGAATTTGAGATCGATAGTGATTAAGAATAATTAACCCTTAAGCCTAAAAACCCTTTTTACCGCTTTAGACTTGTTATTCCTTGGCTTTAGTGGAGGAGATGTGTATACTTGCCAAGCTTATGATAGAATATTCGTCGCGACTGGACAGTTAAACGATTAGATTTGCTTTTATCGAAATATTTTATTTTACTTCTAATTCGTTAAGTGTTTAGTTGTATGATTATGACAAAAACGAATGCATGCTTAAATATAAAAATAAATCCTAATATCTTTTAGGATACATTTTCATAAGATTAATTCTAAGGTTTACTTGGGGACAAGTAAAGTTCAAGTGGGGGGATATTTGATGAACTCAAATAAGTACATTTTATTACTATCATTTATACTATTAATTTGACTTGTTTTATTATATTATGTATGAGGATTGATACTTAATTGTTTACTTTTGTAATTCTCAGTTGAAAACAAGCATTTGGTGAAACTTGGCGATTTTGGACTAATTATGGGGCAAAACATGCAAGAAGTTAAGAGTCTACTGAAATGTACAAGATCAAGACTATTCTGCTCCAGATGCGCCGCATCTCACTTATGACATGCGCCGCATCACTATCAATATTTCACCAGATACGATCCAAGATACAAGAGGACATGCGCCGCATCCAAAGATAAAGATACGCCGCATCTTCTGGCGGTGTACGAATATTCCTGAATATTATAATCTTGGACCCCACGCGAAGTTAAGTAAATGCGCCGCATCCTACCCTCAGACAGAAACTATAAATACCCCAAGACCAGACGAATTCCGAGCTTTGGGGTGACACATATTATATCCGAAGACCGAAGACCAGAAACCTAGGACGAATTCAGTCAAGGCAGCAGCACAAGACACACCCAAATCAAAGATACAAGAGCTGTAAGAAGGTGCTGCATGTGTTTAATTCATTAAGTAGTTTTGTTTTATTGTGTTAGTAAACTTTAATTCATCAAGATTGGTGGCTTGTGTAATGTGACAACAGAAAGATTGCACTCCCTTAAAACTGCTTTCTCATTAATTAAAGTTTATATGTTGATGTCATTGGTGACTTTTATTAGTGCATTGATAACCTCTGTGTCTAGCTGAGCGTTGATCGGGTCGCCATGCCTCTGCCCTCGCCTGTTTATTAGATCGCCTATGCATTCTATGGTCTGTAGAAAAGTAGGAGAAAGATAAACGGGATAGTCATAAGTAATCATTAAGGGTTTACTCGCCGATAAGATTAGAACCAACGAGAAAGGACTTAATCTCGGTGCGTTGCATCGAACTATACACTTCATATAACACTTGCAATAAAACAAGTGACAAACTACTTATCATAAGGACAGCCCTCTTATTATCTCGAGTATTTATCTGTGTACGTGTGTGCTACTTGCTGATTCGTGCCTATTGGTTTAGTTTATTATTTAATTGCAACCAAATCGTGCCAGTCTCTCAGGCTGAACCTCCCTTGCGTTAGAATAGGTTGTATAGCTAACTTAATATATTAAAATACTGATTAGAATAACTAGATAATACGTTCCACTCTTAGTGATCGACACTCTACTTACCATTATATTCATACTGACCGGGTACACTGCTCGTTAAGTGTGTGTGTTATTGATAAGTCGGCTAAATATAAATTTAAAACTTGAGTAGGCATTAAAACTGCTAAACCGCAACGACACGCGACACGCATTAGCTTGTCTTTATTTCCTTTATATCCAATACTATTGTTTCACTGTTAGTCCTTGGTTATACTTTTAATCCAAAAAGGGTTGTCTAGAAATTTCCATTCGGTACTTAAGGGAATGTAATTTCGTTAGTTTTATTCCTACTAGATGAAATAAATTTGAATGTTTTGCCACCTAATAAATTCAAAGGCTGTGAATAGTATCTCCCAACGGTCATGAATAGTGAAAACTAACGGTCAGGAATAGTAAATAACGGCTAGTTTTTCTCCTATAAATACCCCATTTTTAATCCTCATTCTTGCACCACCAAATTCTCTCACTAAAATCTCAAAATGCCGCACCTTATCACACTCTTAGCAATCGTTTATGTTATCCTTGCGGTTACTTATTTGGCGTACATTCCTAATGAAGATCACGCATTCTTGGTTTGCGTTCTAGCGGTCCTTATGCCAATCGTGATCCTCGCTATTGGTGTAGACAAGATATGGGGGTAATAGCCTCGAGTTAGGGTTCTTTGTTGTGTTTCTATGTAATCCTTAGTAAAATAAAATTTGTTTGTCTTAGTGTCTAATATCTAGTCTCGGTATCGTGTTTAATGGTTCGTTTGTATTTATCGCACAGGATAATCAAAGTGATTCATCCCGTGGTGGCTCTAGCTATCGTTGGATTGGTGGTGGTCTTCGTTGCTAGCTATAGCACTTCCGATGCTAATTATATCTCTATGTATTAATTTTCGTGGGTTCTAATAAAATTTGTACTAAGTTGTGTTTGCTATAAATCTTTGTGAATTCTTAGTGGTTTCCCTATATATTTTGTAAAAACCGTCAAATTTTTAGACTTCCTTATTCACCTATATGGAAACCAACTTCGGTAAACATTTAATACGTGGGCTTTTAGAAAGTCCAATAAGCCATCTAAATCAAGCCATCCAATAAGCCCTTTAGAACTATTCTTAGAACCCCCTAACGAGCCCAAGTCAAAGCCTAAATTCATTTATAACCCAACGGATTATTTATTCTTAATGGGCCAGGTAAAATTGTTTTAAAAGCCCCACTTACGTAAAAATAAGCCGAACGTGTTATAAGCAGTTGATAAGCACTTCTTTAAACTTCAATAAACTTGTCAAAGTGTCGGAAACATTTTCCCATTTATTTTTCACTAAAAGGGGCCATTTTTGCAAACAATTTCAAATTTGGGGACTAAAGTTGTCTATATCGGAAAAATAGGACATATAGTGTAATTTCGGTAACTTTGGGTTATTTAATGTTAAAATAGTAACTTTGAATTCTAAAATGACATTTTGTGAACTTTTGGACTAAATATATATTTTAAGGACTACCGGTGCAAAAAGTAATAGGTTTAGACATCTATCAAAAATGAAGTTTTATGAACAATTTATTTTTTTTCAATATTTTGCTTTTGAATGAAAATTGTTATTAGAAAATCTAAAAGGATAACAGTCCCATTTATTACATGATTCTTCCTAAATTAGTCATAGTTGATCAGGCTATGAAATATTGAGGACCAAATGATGTGATGTTTGGCTCAGTCATTGTGGTATTTATGCTTTTCAAAAAGTTTTAGATGATGTTCAACGTGTTGTTTTTGGAAAATAACAATATAATTATTTTTCAAAAGAACAAGAAAATTTTTGGTTTACACTATAGTGATGAGTTCGGAAATTTTCTAGGGTACTAATGGGATATCCTTGAAATAAATCTTAGGGTTCGTGTGAGAATCTTACAGGGTGGTAATAATCTATTGTTCGGTCAGAAATAATGTTCACCAAATTCCTAATGGTATAACAGTGTTTTGTTACGTAATGACTATGAACAGGGTAAATGGGATAGAAGCTGAGATTGTGATTATTATGGAAGTATTACAAAGTAGAGATCCCATACAGTAGGAAGGTAATTATTACACTTAAGTTACATCCATCGTAACTAAGGTAAAGTACAAAAGGAAATATAACATAGAGAGTTCTAATCTATAGTTTATTTATCTACTACAGGAATTTATCTTCTGATTAAATACTAATGTCATCCTTTGACGTTGTTGGGATCTTAACGAGTTCTCATTCTTTTGCACTAGTCTTATCTTTCCAATTGGTATTGTAGTTTGGGCATTGATTCTTGTAATGCCCTTTTCCATTACATCCATAGCAAGTTACGGTTACTGGCTGTAGATTGGCTCCTGTCGCCTTACAGTCTTTGTTCTGATGTCCAAATCTCTGGCACCTTGCACACTTAACAATGCATGGACCATAATGGTGCAAAAAGCATTGATTGTACAATGGTTTTCTTCCGACATAACCACTCCCTTCAACAGGTGTGGCTGCATAGGCTCTGGCAGTTTTCTGCCGACAATTCTGTTGGTGGTGGTAGCTGATGCGATCTTGGAGATGCTTGCAGTGACAGTCGTGGTCATTTGTGTACTTGCAGTAGGTGGGGATGATGGAATCAAGTTTTCGCTTTTGGTTATTTTTCCTAGGTGTAATACTTTGCTTAATTCCTTGGTTACTGGTGATGGTAGGTTTAGTCATTCCTTATGGGCCTTGATGGTGAGCTGGTCTACAACTCGTGAAACTTTCATGGGTATGCTTACAAGACACAACTGTCTTCTTTTCTCCTGTTGCCATATTATTGCTACTCAAGTGAGCTACTGCAGTTACTTCGAGTACTGTTGCAATGATGTTGATTATCATCTTTTGGATAGCTTCAGGAGTCATTGGGGTGGTTAGTGTTGGTAAGGTATTTGTATTTCTCATGCTGGTTTTCTCCTATCAATATCTCAAGAAACATGAATTTTAGAATTTCCGTAATGACCATGTTATAATAATTCAAGTAATAAAGTAATTACATATTATTCCAACAAGTGGTCACAATGCGAAGTTATATCCAATTGAGAATCAATAGATTTACGATGTGTCTGGTTAATATTGTAGATAAATGATTAACTCTTGGAATAAAACTGCTAAGGAACAACTAATCCATTTGAAGTTTAGCAACTTTCTCTTTATTCATCAAGTTTTCTTCCGAAATTTATCTTAGAGAATTCTATGGTTATAGCCTAGTTATGGTGGGTATAAGGAATTATAATAATCTTAAGTAATGTCATGGTAGGTCTGGATTCAATCACTGAAGATAACTTGATATTAATAACTTGATCGATTGTTTTTGTAAAACAATTAATACAAGGTCTTTTATTAATGCTTCATGTGGTAGGTTAAGGATTTTCTATTTCTAGCATAAGGGTTTGGTCCTTTGTTGATAATAGTGGTCCTAGTTCCTGTTACTTACTGTGCTACAAGTTGGTCTGTTGACTCGGTTTGGAGGAAAGGGAAGGTGTCATAAGTATGTTTTGGTTTGCGTAGAGCCATTTATCTATTAAGGATAGTAACAAATGGTGGGATTTTGTATGAGGTCATGTGTAAGTATTTGCATGCTTGGATTAGATGTTGGATGAATTCTAGAGAGAGAGAGAGATGAGAGAGTTAGGAGATCTAGAGAGAGAATGAAAGGAAGTTATGAATATTAGATTAGAAGCTCCAACCCTCTCCCTAGGTGGAGAGGGGTATTTATAGTTACATACTTAAGTGCCCCGAGTGGGCTGTGGAGTGAGCTGACAGTTGGTAAAGACCCGACCCACTCTACAAAAACTAATATAACTAAACTAATAATAATAATACTAAACTAGTACTAATATGCCTACGAGCTACATGAATGCTAAACAGGTACTCGGGGTGACCGAGTCTTCACATGAATATTTATATTCCTAACAATCTCCCCCTACGGGAGGTCACCCCGGAAATATTATTTGAATTCTAGCATTCTATTACATGACTGTAACTTCCTAGCTCGTAGTTTTTGATTCTTCAAGTTCATTACTCTCTGTACATTCAATAGTGATCTTTTGATGACCGTTCTTCTGTCTTGGATGATCTTTGGTGATTCTTTGATGTCATCATCCAACGTATGTCTCCAGGTCATCTTTTAGCAGTATGTCTCCATGTGATGAGGTATTCTTTGCACCGACATGCTCACACTATTCTGGGTCATGATTTTCAGCATCAGAGTTTGCAGAAGCAGTGTTGAAGGTCTTTTAGTTTATCATGACTTCATTGAATGCGATGATGGTGAAGTGTGAGCATGTGGTGATGGATTGGCATCTTGTTTGGCAATCAGCTACAACTGTAATCAGCTACAGCAGCAATCAGCTACAATCGCCAGGTGTTCCTGCATACGACAGTTAGCAATAAAACGTTCGGTACTTACAGGTTCGGACTTCGAGATTGTTAACATCATAGTGTGAAAACTTTCTCTAGTCCTTACCGAGTCCGCTCCTAAATCGAAAACCCACAGAGGGCTTACTAGATCTACCGTAGCAAATCAACGATTAGGTGAGTCACTGGAGTTCACTCCACGACTGTAGACCGTTTGAAACCGCCGCGACCACTAAGCGTAATCCACAAGGAATTACCGAAGTGACCTGATTTCAGGGCTGTTTGATGTTGACCCTGGCAGGAATTTCCATTCAATCACTGAGAATTATATTTGCAAATTCCATCATAAATGTTTTGGCAGATTGCTAAGATCACTCATAAGTTTGCAACTGGTGTCCTTAATGTTGAACAACCAGTGTAGAAGTAACACGTGTTCCTATGAGATCTTATGATGCATCTCATGGCTCTAGACTCGATAAGTTCATTTTTGGTAGTCGGAGACTGGAGCGGTGTCTCCTGTTTCAATATCAACATAACTCGTAATGAGCGGTCGATAGATTATGCAGGGTTCCCCGTGAGAATGAAACAAGTCCTTTTAAGAGAACTTGAGTGGCTTAGAAGGTTTAGTGCAGTGCGTCACTGGGTCCATGACGTCTTGTCTTCAATATCGGTGTTACCTTGGTAACAACCAGTAGCATATGAATGGAACCCGGTTTCTGCCCTAAGGTTGAATAATTTGAGGGCTATTTCTTTTCACCCTTTCTCATTTCATTTCTTTTTAATTCTTTAACCCCTTCTTTCTCCTTTCTCATATTACTCCTTTTTTCATAATCATACCTAAGGACTTTCTAATACTAACTATTCGGTATTGTCCCTGGGTAGATCCCTCCGGCTCTGGCGGATCATAGGACGGTTTTCCTAACCTTAGCCACCTTATAACTTCATGACTATCCTATGTTGCCATTTACCAAATCCTTGAAAAATCTCTCAAAGTGTTTATGATTATTAAACACATTTTGCTAACACTTTGAGAGTTTTATACTTTTCAAATGTTCACCTTTAACATGTGCTCGGATGATATATTATAAATTTGCACATGTTGGGTAGAGCTTGCACTTTTGAATTGATCCACTTTCAGTGAACATGACCGATTCGAGACAAGCTTACATCACTAGTTAGACTAGCTTGAAATTATTACCCGGCCTGGTTAAGTCCACAGAAAGTTTCTAGAAACGGTACAATCTACTCAGATACGTCCTCGTCGAGACACGCTTACATCACTGGTTAGACCAGGTTGAAATTATTACCCGGCCAGGACGCATCCTTTCGATTAATGACAATTTATTTTTCGTCAATTCATTGGTTAAGTCTGAGCCGCGCTCACATGAGATGCCACATCCATATTGCAATTACGCACCATTTGCTCCCCCTCAATATGTGCATCGATATACGAAAGAGTTTAGCACATATGGGAGAGCTTACACTTAAGTCCAAACAATCACATTTTATCAGATTTCATATTTAAATCACATTCTCTCCCCCGATTAAAATTTTCAAACCATTTGAGATTTGTGATCCCAATTGATTTAAATAAGTTAGAAATTATGGGAGAAAATGTAGTCGGGTTTAATATATTCTGATAATGAGACATTACGATGCTCCCCCTCAATCTATGAGGGAGAATGTTAGTGTCAGGTATGATAGGTTTGAGAGATTTTGGATTAAAACAATCATACACTGACACATAACAACCACATTTATTCACTGCTTATTATGCACAAAGTTACTTGTTATGACACAAATGATGTTGACCTTTTCGTTTCCCTGAGGGAGTCAGTAGTCAGCATCAATTATCCATCCACCAACAAATCTTCCCAAGTATTGTAGATCTCCACTTGGCGAGACCAGAATAAGTATTGCTTTGTTGAAATGAAGGTGGTGGTGGTGATGACTATGTTGTTGTTGTTGCTGCTGATGTTGTTGTTCTGATGAATTCAGAGCCAGTTAATAGAGTTTGAACATCTGATCAGATGGTTAGAGCGGGAACTGGCACATTCATATTGGCCATGGAATCTGCATAAGAATATCAACACAGATATACATACATACAAATTCACTTTTCATTAATAGCTACCACATAGCAACTTGCCAACTCATAATACCATATTCATCTCATAATCAAACCATAGTCAGGAAATACATCAAACCGCTATCTAGCATGAAAAGCAATCAGCAATCATGAACATGGCAATTCACTCATATTTCAACATTCAACTCAGGATCTTAGGGACATGATTCTAACATGATAGCTACATACCTAAGCATATCCTGAGAGCACATGCACTAAATCAACAACAATTAAGCAGCTATCGACTAACAAAAGTCAATCAACATTTGAAACTCATTCATTCAGATCATACAAATGCCTGTGGAGTATTCAAGAACATCAAACACAATGGGTTTTCTAACTTCTTTTAGATTTTGAGTTATAAAGCATTTAGGGGATTAAACGAGGATTCCAAAGTGACACAAATGGACCATACAGTTACATAAAGCTAGGAAACTATAAGCAAATTGCACATAATGTCCTAATCTTTCTAACAACTAACACATTTGCCCATTTTAGATAAATTTTAGTAAGATCCTCTTCAACTAATACCCCATTAACTACAAAACCTTTTCTAACAATTATGAGATAACCAAGAAACCCGTTTGATGATATAAAATTTGAAATCACTCTCCCCCTCAATCAGTGACCCGTATTCTAGTTAAAGAGCTGTAGTCATTGATTGAGTGACAAATTTTATGAACAATCCAAGTCTAAAAGAGTTTCAAACATCACGTAATCACCAAGTGTCTCACAAATAATTTTCAGAAGATTCATAGACGGAAAACTATTTGTATACAAAGAAGATTTATCTTCTTTTACAAGAAATGATGCACTGAAACGTACATCAAATCAGGGATGCATGGATATGAAGTAATCCATGCCCGGGTGAACTTCACCCGTTGTTAGGAACAGCCGTCTTTTTACCGACGTGCTTTCCTCATTTTGAAACGCGGGTTACTATCTAAAGTAATAGCAAGCCATCATGACATGTTTTGATAATTCATTTTAACTTCTGCTCGAGCTTCATTTAAAGTCCCGTGTCATTATTGAATGACATTTCTAAGACCGTAAATGTTATAGATAAACAGAAGACATGCCTAGAGGAAACTATTTTTGGTATTTTCTATTTTTCTAGGTTTATGTTTCTCTATTTACAATTTGTTGGTTTTATATGTTTCTATTTACATTTTTGTATAAGATATGTACAAAATATATTACTCAGTTTAAGAAGATGATGACATGAATACCAAAATAAGGATATCGTTCTTGTACGTTGTGGAAGTCTGTAGTCAACATCTCTTAAACTTTCACCACCAAAGCTTTCGAGGCTCCTGAATAATCGTCTGAACTTGAGCCTTCTCAATTGTAAAGCTTTGATAACTTCCCCCCAAACCGAAAATCTTCTTTTTGAGCAGTTTCAAAACTCTTTTTCAAGCTTAGATAAGGTAAGTATACAGCGAAAACCGTAGCAAACCACATCAAAGATTGCTGCTCCTTTTAAGAATAACCATCGTGATTCTTCGATCGGGGGATCCTCAAATAGATCAGCAGTGTATCATCTCACACTTGAATGATTCTTCTCACATTTCTTACCGCTGAAGTCTGAAATACTGCATACCAAAAGTATCCAGAGACCACTTCCCCCAAGTAGTTGAAGTGATGCAATCAGTCTCATTATATGAAGCTCAAAAACCAGAAGTACACACTCAATCCCATAAATGAAGTCGAAAACGTAACATCAAGATCAATTAAGATCCGGAAATCTCCTTTTCTCCCTTCAGGAAATTGCAGATGATAATTGTTACACCAAAGTCACCTAATCTCGAGTGTAAGCAACTTATCCCGTATGTATTCTAAATGATAACACCAAGACAGTACCACAGAAGCACCGGAATCAAGTAAGTCCCGGATGAACACATTTCCTTCTGTTGGATACCGACTAACATAGGAATCATCATATAATTGTGTACCACTTTAATCATCAGAAACTGTTTCATACATCTCTTCCCCCACGTAGTTGGAATGATACACCATAAGGAACGAGTTAAAACACTGATTTTCTCTGCGGTTATGACATTTATCATCCCGGAATAACTTCAATTCAGAAGAAGTATAAAGTTCATCATGTGTACTCATTGTGCGTTCAGATGCATGTCTCCTTCCCCCTTGCTGGTTTTGATACCTCAGAATCAGCAACACGTTTTACACACATATACTTAAGATCTTGTGAGAAGACGAAAATTGGCTCAAATGTATCAAGTGAGAATCAACCGCTACTGAAACACTTTCTGACTATCTTTACCAACCCTTAAGTAGGCCATATGAATTGATAACTGATGAAGCAAACCCGATATACCAAACTTGAAACTAAAGTAGAATTCCCCATTCTCGTGACTTAAGCTTGCACTAATGTAGGAAGAACGGTGTAGAGAACTTATGCTCCAAGCAAATCTCCAAGTACTCAATACCCAACCAAAGTATGAGACATTAACACCTCTTGCGATTATCCACAACGTCATCGGCGTGTGACACTAAGTACTACAACGTAACTCCTTTAAGTGATAGTTAACCAGGTCTTCAAACATTTACCCCGACTGCTGGTAACTAGATAAACTAAGTCTTCAACTTAAATCTTAAGCACAGCAAGTTATCATTGAAAGTCATGCATCCAACCAACCCCGACTTCAAGATAAGATAAGATCATGCCTATGTGAAAGTCAACTTCAATCTCAAATAAGTGATACCCGATCAACTCCATAGTCACAATTAAATGCCCAACAAGTGAGTGAACAAACAATCAAATGTACGTCAATCCATTTGTTCACACTTCTCCCCCTCAAAAATTGCATATGAGGATGCCATTTTTGATTGAACAAGTGCATATGAGGTTGATCCACTGTTCACACTTCTCCCCCACAAAAATTGCATTTGAAGTTGCCATTTTTGATCGAGTGAATAAACATCCAATCTGATGGAAGTAGATCCACTTGATGTCTGAACGAGCATGGAGCAAGTATGAAGCTTTTTGATGAGAATAGTCAGAAACAAGAAGATTTATCTTCTTCTGAAGAAAAAGTGCACTTAAGCGTACACTTCTCTTTTCTTGTATGAACGGGGCCTGAAGAGATGTCAGCAGACGCCATTATTTTGACATTGAGGCCCGAGGCTTGACCTGATGTGTTCAAATGTCATAGTCGATGAAGAACGAGGCCTGAACTGATGTGAACAAACGTCATTGTCATTGAAGAACGAGGCCTGAACTGATGTGAACAGACGTCATTGTCGTTGATGTTCATCAAGTTTGAATTGCTTGAACTCCTTCATCATGAGATATCACTCTTTTCGGCACCCAAACCCTGAATCTTTCCTTAATAGGAGGGAACGATGTACCTGCACTTAAGTAAAGACTTCCTGCATTGACATTAAGAGTTTGTTTGCATTTATATGGGTTAGTGATATCAGCATTTAAGCCATTTGGGGTTGCACTGTCAACCTTGGTTCTGCACTCAGTGAACATCTTTCTACAAGGTATCCATTTAAGACCCACAATCTTAAAAATTCTACCCGTTGGTATCCACCTAAGGCATGATCTAGGAGTGTTTGGTTTCTCATGTACAGTGGAAGACTTGTTTAGAGAAGACCTTTGTCCTACCGCAATCTGCCTACCAGGTTTCTGAGTATGACTCTTTGGTTCTACGGGCTTGTTGTTGTTTCTAGTCTTAGAGGATTGAACCTTAGCACGAGCATTCACTTCCTTCAGGAATTTTGTTATACAATCATCATGATTTGCCTTAAAAACACATTTCTGACAAGTTGAGCAAACAAAGTGTTTGGAATCAGAAAAAGATCTAGGATTCTTAGAGTGATCTGCTACAGGAATTGCCTTAATTGGCACGCAACTACTCTTAGAAACAGGCAAATTCCTAGTCTTTTCATGTGTGTTTTTCTTAGCGTCCGCTAGGTTTTGATTCTGAACAATGTCTTTATGTCTAACACGTTCTTTTGGTGTTACAAATGACACATGCTTTGAACTATCCCTAGAAGAGCTAGAAGCACTCATATGATGAGGTTTTACGGGAGCATATTCCTTTTCATTAGGTCTAGATTGTGAAGTGACTGATTTTGACAAAACTTGTTTCGCATCAACTTGGGAGGCAAACCGTGTTTTTGAAAATTTTGGCCGTTCAGATCTAAACGCAGTCGGTTGTCTAACAACTGATTGGTTTCTAAGTGGTGGTTTCCCCAAGATTGATGGTTTTGCAAACTTAGTGTTTACACCATTTTCTGTCAATTTTCTTAACTCGTTTTTCAACGATGCAATTACAAAACCCTTTTCCTGAAGTTGAGCTTTGAATTCGTCATTTTTGGCAATCAAAGAGGTTGTTTGCTCTATGGTCTTAGTTTTCGTTTCTTTGATTGTATCACATAGTTCTTTGCAATGAATTTTCAAAGTCTCATTTTCTTTAAACAATTTAGTCACTTTATGTTCTAATTCAGCATTATTGTCATGTTTAGCCTTAACTTCATTACACATATCACGCATCTCTGCCAAACTGTTTTTCAGGTTTTTGATCGTTAAGTTTTTGGCTTCTAGCTGAGCTTTCAAATCATTTATTATAAAGAATTCACGGAATTCAGGGAGTTCCGGATTTTTACATGGTAGCTTTGTTTGAAAACTTTCTTCCTTGTGTTGCATTGCGATTTCAAGAGAAATAAAATGTTTTTCAAGCTGTAAAAATCTTTTAGAAAGTTCATCATAAACTTCTTTTTCAACCATATTGTTTGATTTGAAAAGCTCAGCCGTAGGCAAAGAACTTGACGCATCAACATGTTCAGCATCCTGATCAATTTCTCCCCCCTTATGACTCATATTTGTTGAATCAGAGGTAATATTGCTATCAGTCTTTTCCAATAGATATGTGTCATAAGTAGGTTTAATTTGATCAGTATGTTGTTGTTCATTATAAAGAACATTATCTTGATAAGACAGATGTACCACAGCAGACAGTACTTGGTGATTTTCTGGTTTGAGGGTTGCATCCACACACAGTGTGATGTCAGCTCCTGAGCTGTTACTATCATCATGCTTGTCTGATTCTGTCCCATTTCCCACATGTTGAGCCCTTTCATTAATGAACCCTTTAACATTACTCATAAGTTGAAGTAATGTCCTTCTGAACACGTCAACCTCAGTTCCAGTGTAATTAGCAAAACACTTTTTCGTCGTTTGACTGTCAGACTCATAATCCTCAGTGTATTGCGAATCAATGAACACTTGGAGTTGGTTGTTAATGACACCCAACGCAGCCATGGATCTATCTTCAGAGAATTCTCCTTTGTCAAGTTGTTGTTCAAGTTGATCTAAATACAGAATCATCTTGACTGTGAAAGTCTGAACATCTTGACCAAAGAGTGATGCGAATGCACGTCTGTATCCTCCCAAGTATCCGGGCTGTTCAAAGAGAACCTTGAGATGTGAATGAAGTAATCGAAAACATTCAATGCAACTTTCCTTTGCATTAGGCAACATTAGTGACTGAAGCAACTCTCTCTCTTGCGAATTTGAGCATGAAGATTCCACATTAGTATTATCATAATCACACACGTTCATTTGTTGTCTAGAATTGGAAATCATTTGTATATCATATGTGTCGTACAACTTGAGTACCTCAGATATGAAAGAATCTAAAGTAGTAGACATGATGTAAACGTGCACGGGATTTTACAATTCTATGATTTAAACCGAGAAATAGATTCTTTCGCGGGATTTTACAAAAATCAAGAATGAACCGTGAGATGATAATGATAATGTGAACTGTTGTTTGATTTTGGTTCAAAAGGTTTTAAGAGAAACCAACTAACCACCGTAGATAAATCTAATAGGCTTGAAAATATCTAATAACTATCACGGTAGTTATCTCCAATGATCCCGAAAAATATCACCCAAAATTAAGATTAATCTCGGATAATTGACGCTCAATGGAAATCGTTATCATAAAAAATTCTTTTCCAACCGATGAATTCGTCCTTGTGATAATAACCAACAATGGTCACACAAAAAAAACTTAAACCAAAAACTTAAACCAAAACAAATAAATCGTCCTTGTGCTATTTGTCCAAAAGGAGACTAAGCCCAATGACCAGCCGTTCAGTTTAACCCAGCCCACACAGAATCAATCCAATATCACACGGCCCAAAAACAATACAATCCTAGCCCAATCCAAATCCGGCTCAACCCTAATCCTTTGGAAATAAAAGACCCTAATCCTTCTTTCCAAAACCTAATCTCCTTAACACAAACACACAGTCACCCTTAAAAAAATAATCTCACCTCCACCTTTTATCTTCTTCCTCAAACCCAGATCAAATACAACGGACTAATGAATCGCAGCCACCAATCGTACACCTAGGAAGTATGAGACTTAGCCAAAACAAAAATCGTCCTTTGTTCGTTTCTTGTTTGATTCTCTGCACTAGCTAAAGCACCCATGAAGTATCTATGACTTCAAGATCTAAACATAGGTCTCAGGTAGGATTGTTTTTCCTTGTTGTTTTTTCAGTTTATGACAAACCAAAGAGAAGAAATGAGGAAACACATTGATTTTTGTTCTTTTCTTTTATTTTTTTTAAATATATAAGGAAGGTTATGTGTTGTTTTTGGAGTTGGATTCCAGATCGAATGAAGATCAAGGCAGGTTAATTGTTAGGGTTGTTGTTAGTTATGTTGTGTTTTGATTTGGTCTTGTGGAATCAAAAAAACTGATCTTTGTTTCATGTTGTTTGTATGTATTTGAATTTGTTGTATGTTGTTGTAATTTCTTTTTGTTGTGGATTTGTTGTTGAGTCGAATGATTTGTTGTTATGATTTTGTGGAAACTTAATGTGATTGCAGTTTTCTTAGCTATTTTTGTTGTAAAGATGTGAGCTATTTTTTATTAGTGTGGACTAGACACAAGATTATCATAATCAGAGATAAACCGCTAGATTGATTAAACCACAATAGGTATATCAAACCATAAGACACTCTTAACTCAGGCCAAACCGCTACTGCAAATTGATAAACCGCAATTCTGAATTAAGGACAAACCTCTACACATATTTTACTGGTCAAACCGCTGAATTTTATCAAACCGCCAGACTGTGAAGTCACTTTCAGATTTTTGTCACTTTCGCTTTACAGTTATAGTCCAAATTGCAATAATCAAACCAGTCAAACCACTACCAAAGTCTTCCCTTTTTGTGTACAAACCACAACCAAGGAATCAAATCACAACAAACAAAAACCAAACCGCCAGCAAGAAACAACACTAAACTCAACCAAGAATACAAATCCTTTCGAGACCAAACTTCACTTCTCGACCCGTAACGTTTTCACCAAAACACAAGGAAGCAGTTTTAATGAACTTGTAACCCAAACATATATTCGAACCAAGCACTCACACGCTATTGAAAACAATGTTTGAACAGACAAAACCAAAAGTACAAACAAAAGTTTAGGCCGCCCAACCAGTTAATGATAATTGATACTGTTAAAGCCCAACAGCTGTTAAAGCCCACACTAATGAAAAATAGAAACAAGAAAACAATACCATATCTTGAAATGGTATTCGAACAAGAAAAAAATAATAGACACCTCGAATCCTAGCGCAATCAATCGAACCTAACCTTGGCTCTGATACCAATTGAAGTATTTGCATGCTTGGATTAGATGTTGGATGAATTCTAGAGAGAGAGAGATGAGAGAGTTGGGAGATCTAGAGAGAGAATGAAAGGAAGTTATGAATATTAGATTAGAAGCTCCAACCCTCTCCCTAGGTGGAGAGGGGTATTTATAGTTACATACTTAAGTGCCCCGAGTGGGCTGTGGAGTGAGCTGACAGTTGGTAAAGACCCGACCCACTCCACAAATACAAATATAACTAAACTAATAATAATAATACTAAACTAGTACTAATATGCCTACGAGCTACATGAATGCTAAACAGGTACTCGGGGTGACCGAGTCTTCACATGAATATTTATATTCCTAACATCATGAGAAGTCATTACATGCATGCATAGCATTATTGTAAGATATAGTAGAAAGAATTTGTTCTCAACATAAATATATAACATAAGAAGGTTGTTATAGATTTAAAGATTGATTACAAACTCTGAAAGTTTCAGGCTTATTAGAAAATACAGGAAATACTAATCAAATACTATTTGGTTTAGTAGACACAACAACGATACATGTGAATTTAAGATCAGTTACGTCCTTGACGTAAATTCTTAATTTCAGTCTCAAGTTTTACTTGTGCAATTTCCATTTCTAAGAAACGTTCCTGAAATTCCTGGTACATCCTTATTTGATTGTCCAACATGGCTTCTAAGGCGAAAATCTTCTGACCCTGGTTTCTTGCCGTATCCCTGGCCATCCGTAGGGTTCTTTCGATGTCTTCCACTCTACCACGCGTTTGACCATGTTCTTTTCTCGAACAACGGACTTTGGAATCTAAGCTTCTAAATTTATGGTTGTACGTATTCTTCATCTTGTCAATATTACTCTAAGTCAACATGTCGTACTCGTCTCTCGGCATCAGCACTTCTAAACAGAGTGTCAAAGTTACGGTCGTACCATTCAAAACGTAATGGTTGTAACCCTTCCAGTAGTTTAGTGTGAATGTCTAGGGTGTGAGCGTGTTGATAAAGGAGAGTCCATATTGATTTATGAGGGTTTAGATTTTGGTCAGGGGAATTAGGTGTAGATATGGCGTCTGGGATGTCTGGTATTGGGGAATCTGAAGTGTCAGGTAGTGGAGAGTTTGACTCAACATCTTTCTGAATTGTTTCTTGGTGTGAATTATGTCCAACCTCAAACGTTGTCGGATAACCAATTAACTTTTCATCCGATGTAGTTTTCCTAAGTTCCTGATGGGTAGGTGAGGGGGTAGGTGATGTACAAGTAGTACGTAGGGTAGTTTCATTTATATCAGGTGTTTCGGGGGACATGGTACTGTAGTAATCCACAGATAATAATTATAAGTAATTATTATAAGTAATTAATAACATTAAGTGAGTGAAAGTGATGTTTTATACTTTTATGAATTAAGCTACCACTAATTACCTACTAATTACCTACTAGATCTAGAGAGAGAAAGCTAGAGAGAGAAAGAGATGGAAGGGAGATGATTACACACACTTAACAATAAACCTTCTTAATTCATCAACCAACACCCTTCCCTTGGATAGGAGGGGTATTTATAGTTTTACAAGAGAAATAGGCTACTAGCCCTACAGGCTTAATATAATACATAATTAACATAATAAATGAACTAAATGACACAGCCCATGGGCCTTCTACACGGGCTGGGCCTAATAACAAACATAAAGGCCTAAGCAACCTAATACAAATGATCAATACTTGAAATATTATAAAACGTGTTCCCAACAATCTCCCCCTAAGTATTGGTCATCAAGGTTGCTTGACGTCGTCATTGCTTCTTTGGCTTTGACGTCTTCATGATCTTTGTTCTTTTGTTCTTGATAGTGATGTGATATGATATGGTAGTGATCTGCCGTGTTCCAATGATCTTTGCTTCCGGTGTCTTCACTTCTTCTCCACCATACTCATATTTCTTTTGACTCTGGTTCTTCAACTTGTTCTCAGTTCTTCAATCTTTAACTTTGAGAAAGGTTGTAGTACTTGAATCTTTAGACTTTTCTTTTAACAATTCTGAACTTTTGATATTTCTGAGTCTTTGTGAGAACTTCTCTTTAGGATATGAGCATGATGGAGTCTTGATGGTGGCTGAACTCCAGGTCTCCAAGCTCCGCAGCAGCAACAGCACGAACCAACCGGCACTTACAGGCTCAGATTTCGAGATCGTCAACAGCATAGTGTGAAGACTTTCTCTAATCCTTGCCCAGGCCGTTCTGAACCGGATACCCCCGAGAGGGCTTACACGGACACACCGAAGTGCACCCACGATTCAGTGAGTCGCCGGAGATCACCCCACGACTGTAGACCATTTGGGACAAAACACTAAGCGTAACCCACAAGGAGTTACCGAAGTGACCTGCTGTCAGAGTTGTTTGATGTTGTTCTGGCAGGATTTCCATTCAATCATTGATAATCACAATTGTGACTTTTCTCATGAATGTTCTCGACAGATTGCTAAGATCTGCGAAGGACACTTTCTTAATTTTACATCTGCTGCCCATGATGTAGAACAGCAGAGTAATACTAGGTGTACCTAAGAGATATTTTTATGAATCTCATGGCTCTAGACTCAATTAGTGCACATTTGTTTGGTCGACGGAGGCGTGGAGCAGATTGCCTCCTTTTCAATATCAACACTCTCGGAATGAGAGGTCGATAGATTATGAAGGGTTCTCCGTGTGAATGAAACAAGTGTCTTTTGAGAGACACTTGAGTAGCTAAGAAGGTTTAGTGCAGTGCGTCACTGGGTCCATGACGACTTTGATCTTCAATACTGGTGATTCTTGATCAACCAGTAGATTATGTATTTAACCCGGTGTCTGCCCTAAGGTTGAACAAATGGAGGGCTATTTCTTTTCACCCTTTTCTTTGCTTTTCTTTTTAATTCTTCAACCCCTTCTTTCTCTGTTCATTCATTTTCTCCTTTTTTAATCATACCTAGGACTTTCTAGTTCTAAACTATTGGTGTTGTCCTTGGGTAGATCCCTCCGGCTCTGGCGGATCATAGGACGGTTTTCCCTAACCTTAGTCACCTTATAACTCCATGACTATCCTAATGATGCCATAAAACCAAACCTTTTGAAAATCTCTCAAAGTGTTTATGATTGTAAAACACATTTTGTTAACACTTTGAGAGTTTTGTAATTTTCAGAAGAACTCCCCCTTAACATGTGCTCATATGTAAATCACTTTGAAAATTTGCACATGTCGGGAAGAGTTGGCACTTTTTGAATTGATTGACTTTCAATGAAAATGACCTTCGCGAGACACGCTTACATCACCAGTTGGACTGGCTTGAAATTATTACCCGTCCCGATCATATTCAAAGATTGTCGCTCGAAATTGGTACATTCTACTCAGATATATCCTTTGCGAGACACGCTTGCATCACTAGATGAACTGGCTTGAAATTATTACCCGTCCCGGATATACCTTTTCGACTACTGAATGTTATTATCGTCAATTCGAGGGTCAATTCTTGAGTCTTACACTCATGAGATTCCAGCAATGAGATACCATATTTTAATCACTTTTTCATTCTCCCCCTAAAAAAATAGCATAATAATGTTGTTTTTGTAAAACCGTTGATTAAAATATGCTCTTTTTGAGGTGTTTGTGGAAGAACGTCAAGAACGTTGCTATATTTGGAACAAAGATGTTTTCAAATACTCCCCCTTAACAAGGGAGTACTTGTCCTTATGAGCAGAATGTTTGAAAAACTTTTTAGAAAACATTCTGGTTTTAATTCTGCTCATAAGTAAGAAGCTTTCGCTCCTTTTTCAGGATTGAGGCACTGAAGCGTACCTCAGGGTCCTTTCTTTACAAGAGCGGGTTGTACACTGTTATGTGTGCACAAGCCGTAATAATGATTAAATATGAATGAGATGATGAATAATTGAACAAATAATGAATGTAGTACCAGTGTTCATTACTCAGGACGGCGAAATGTGAGAATGTTAGGAATTTTAGCTCGACCTCCAACATAACTTTCCAACCGACGCATCTGCTCCCGAAGCTTAATCTTCTTATCTATCCTTTTCACAAACTTCCTTGCTTGTCTTTCTCCTTCCCGCCCCACTTCAACTCTTTAGCCAACTTCTCGTCCTTCAAGATCTTCTCAAGTTCAGATTTGACTAGTTGGATGGTTGGGTCACTGAACTTACGAAGATCTTCGAAACCCATAAATCTTGTACCAGCTCTCTTTCTATGATAGTATACTCCAAATGGTTTGTACCCAAAGGTGTATGGTTGCTGATCATGAATGTTTTCTGGTGCGAAGTCTGGCTTGGTGAGATTTAGCATGGTTTGATAACTTTCAACTCCAAGATGAACATCTTCAACCCGTTGTCGAATCACCATATTGCGAATGAGGATGAGAAGGGAGTTGATGATAGCATACTGAAGCTGTCCAGGGAGGTGTTCAAGTTTTCCCTGAATCTTCAATAGATACATGTCCTCGATATCATTGGGGTTAAGGAGAGGATAGTCAGCTTCGGTGAACACATACTCCTTATCATTGCTTCGTCTTACAACGATCTTCGTTAGAAAGTTATACCCATACATAAACTCTGTTTCAGCATTGACGATAGACATAATCCTATGACTGCTCCATACCTCGTCCCCTGTTCTTCTCATGGCCATCATATATTTGTAGTACAACCTCCGCAGATTTGGCCAATGATGGATCCCAAACACAGCATCTTCATTATACTTCTGTATCTTTCTGCTCCAAAGATTTTTGATTTGTTCTTCAAACCCTTCTAAGGCATACCTGGCTGCCGGGTATTTGGTAAGTGAGGTGGCATATCTCTTCTCAGGGTTCGTGCTACCGTACATGAGGTAATCTAAATCTTTGTTGAAGAAGTGTGCTATGGGTAACTTGAGGTTGTGAGGTGGTCCGACAAGAGGTAAGGGTTGCGTGTAGTTACGAGGAGGTAACGGTTCTTTAGTTGATTGTTCTTGCGTCCAGTTGATGTTATCGTTTAAGGCTCTAGCTACTTGTTCAACATTGTACTCGAATTCCAGCTCTGATGTTGAAACAGTTGAAAATTCTATGAATCCACTTTTGCGAACTCTGATGATATCTTTCAGACCTAGTTGCTGAACTTTCATCACCTTTTTCAATCATTTGGCGAAGTCTACAACTGATCCTTCCACTGGTTCATCATTTACATCAACAGAATAATCGTCAACCATTTGATCAAACCAATCATACTTGTGAGCTGATGGATCGACCCACTCAGGTAATGGAATATCTTTAACAGTGGCAGAAGGAGCGACTACTTCTTGGATTAGAATAGGAGCAAATGGAGATTCATGGTCAGAGCTTGCATCATCAAAGAATTCTGTAGCTTCAAATGCTCCGCCTCCACGAGAAGGAATAAATGTTGTTTGGCTGCCTTTCTTTGTTGTGCCAGAAGAGGGTGTGGTGGAAGTCCGACCTGTTGATGATGATGGCTTTGTCCTTTTCTTTCCTTGAGCATCTGGATCATCTTCATGTCGTCTTTTGGTTGATTTGGTGGGTTTGCACGTTTCAGTTAGTACTACAACTTCCTCCTCTTCTGCTTTGATGGATTCCTTAAGTGCCTCTCGAAGATTTGCTTCCTTGGGATCATCTTTAAGTTCTTGCAACATCATCCTTTTGCCTTCTAATCTGGATGTATGTTGTGGCACTGTTCTGAGTGTGATTGGAGTGGTTTTGACCATCTTTGAGATAATCTTCTCCAAGTCCTTTTGGACGTATTGTTTGATCAATCTGGGAATGGATTCTTCAAGAAGCTTCTCTACTTCAGCAGTTATCTGAGTATTGATTCCTTCAACATTCTTGGCTGCTTTATTTTCAGCTTCACTGATCTTTTGATATATTACTTTGTGTTCTTCTACTTTCTGTTTCATCTCATCTTCAAGTGCTTGAACCTTTTGTTTTAACTCATTGAACTCTACTGTGGACTGAGCCACAGATGAATGTGGTGGTGAGGGAGGTATGTTAGTGTCAATTTGTTGTTCCTGCGAATCCTTTTCACTTTCTTCACCATCTCCATTATCATCATTGTCTGTATCCATTTTTTCATCTTTATCATCATCTTCATCTTCATCATCATCATCATCATCTTCATCATTATTATCATCTTCCTCATTTTTCTCATCTTCCTCATCTCTGTCAGAATCTTCTTTTTCAGAACCAGAAGCCGATAGATCGTGTGCATCAGAACCATCACTTTCTTCCTCAGAACTTCTAAGAGTAGTTGATTTAAAGCCCTCTGATTCTTCTGATTGTTCAATAATATGTGAAGCAGACTCTCCTTTTCTTATTTTTCCTTTTCTCTCTTCTTCCTCTGCCTGTATCTTTAAACTTTCTTTTCTGGCCTTCTTTAATGCTCTTTTCTCTTCTTCTTCAGTGAGAGGTTCTCGGATTGGAGAAAATCGTGTTGTTGTGAACTTGATAGATTTGCCTCTTCCCGGTTTTAGAGTTTTATCTGAAGTGGCTAAAGCTGTCTTGAATTTCTCAGCACCTTTACCTTTTTCTAAATTCAACCTTTCTTCTTCTTGTTCTTCATCACCAGATTCATCCCTTAACAGCATCTCTGAAGTTGGTTTAGAAACCACTTTCTTTTTCTCAGGAATTTTTGATTTCTTAGATCGAGCAATCTTGGCTCTGGCTGGGATGTCTTTTCCCTTTGGTGATTTTGTATCTTTTGGTTTGCCACCCACCATGTTAGCCTTAACTGCTTCATCATACATCTTGTATGCCTCTGTGTTCTTAAGTTCTTCACTCAACAGGTATGGTGGAATTCTTGCCCCTTGGATTGAAGAATAACTTAGAACTTTGGTGAGAATACGGTCTCGTTTCTCAGTATGCATCTTTTCAGTTGAAGGTCGTTTAAGTTCAGAGTGTCTTTGTATAAAGCGTGAGATGAGAAGTTTTGTGAATCTTGGGAATGGAATGGGTGGCAGTTCTGTACTCTGAAGAAACTTGGTACCAAGATAGACCATATCCTTCCAGATAAGATTTGCAAAGTCTAGGTGTTTCAAATTGATTACCCCACAAAAGAATTGCAAGTGTTCCATTCTCGGATGTTTTAACCCAGTTGCTTTTCCAGTGATGCAGTTGATGAGAATTGAGTACAAAGTTAGCCAAGGTTGAGGGAAATATTTTCTCTCCACTTTGTAGCTTGAAGTTATCTCAACCTCTTGATCATCATAACCAATGAGCTTTAGTGTTCTGATCATTTCTTCAAGAGTGGGATCCTTTTCGAGTTCTGAGAAATCACCTGAGACTGCTTTTGGAAGGTTTAGTTCAGATCTAAGTGATTCAACCTTGAAAGTGATTGTTGTGTTGTCAAGTGTAACTGTCATAGTTTCTTCGTCTTTGCTTATGATTAGTGATTCCCAAAACTGATACAAGTAGACTTCAGGAACACCGGCGGTTTTTGACAAGGTTGGACTAATGAAGTGTCTTTCCAGAATATCCCTGATGATGAGACATGTTTTGTGGCACCAAATCTTCTGAAACTCAATCCTTGAATTGCAGTAACCAATCTGTCTTTTCTTTCCTTCTGGTTGTCTGTTGATAGATGCTTGTGACATGGTGCGAGACATTGTTAATCTGTTCAATGCAAATACCAATAGCAATACCAAGAACACCATATATATGTGTTAGATAAGTGACCATGATACAATGACTCTATCCTATAGTACATTCAATACCAGATAGAACATATAGCATAAAAACATATATCCAACAATATACATGACAGATCATAGCATTTCGGTTACTGGACCAGTAATGTCAACACATAAGTCACATTCAACACAAGGTTATACTCATACAGTTACAAAACACCTTTATTGGACAACAAGCAATTCACAATCAATTGAAGCACAAGATAAGCAGCCACATATAGATTCAACTTAAACACAGCTATGGCTAAACATAGGAATGGCTACTATTGCACAATTAAACTCTAAGTCTGCATATTCAATCATTTGTTCAACTGTTAAGTCTGGTTTGATTGTTGGTTCGACTTATCTGTCCTTGTTCGACTAAGTGGTTCGATTAAGGATACTCGATCAAGTGATCCTGTCGTTCGATTAGTGTAGTCGAATGACTAAATTAATCGATCGACTAAATTAGTTGTTCGACTAGATTGGTTGTTCGACTGATTATGTCGTTCGACTAATCTTTGTCGTTCGACTAATTTTGCTCGTTCGACTAGTATTGGTCGTTCGACTGATTAGAGCGATCGACTAATTTAGTCGTTCGACTAATTTGGTCGTTCGACTAGTTTGCTCGTTCGACTAGTTAGGTCGTTCGATTAAACTATTCGTTCGACTAAATTGGTCGTTCGATTAGATAAGTCGTTCGACTAATCTTAGACGTTCGACTAAACTTGTCGTTCGACTAAATTCATCGTTCGATTAAATTAGTTGTTCGACTAATTTACTCGTTCGACTAGGTTTAGTCGTTCGACTAAAACACGAATCGTTCGACGTAATTGGATGTTATCTCCTAACTCGGAGATAACATGATCTTCTTGAGTCCTACAATCTCCTCAGAAATCATATACAAATTAAGCAATAATCCACTCAGACAAAACAGTCCATTTAACACTTCGTTCGACTATTATCCGAACCCTAAGTCAAGAACATTCATACAATCGATAAGCCCCTTATTACACAACACATTCTAACCTGTTAAGCACACTCAATTACATTCAATATCTTCTCAAATCAATAGTTCAAGAAACCCCTAATTCGATTGACTCTTATGAATATGCTAACAGTTATAATAAGCACTTAACACTCAACAACAGTTAGACAATCAATATTGAGACCTAATGAATGCTTACAATCGATCAAGATTAAAGAACTGATGATTTAGTGTTCGTTCGATGAAATAGGCGGGCTCTTGTTCGTTCGATGAGATAGAGAGAAAGTGAGATGAAAAGTGAGAGTGTTGAATATCTGTTTTGACTAAGTTGGCTTTTTATAATCCAAAGAAACTTTCAATATTTGGCACCTTTAGTCCTTAAACTTGTTAACCTATTCTTTTTACATTCCAAAGCTATCCTAAATGTTATAAGTTAACACTTTTAAGTCCTTTATGTCCAACTTATTATTCTTTTAAACCCTTGATAGTCTTGATGAGATAGATAATTTTCATGAAGAATGATTAGATGACGAAGAAAGGTGAACGGTGTGCAAAGATATCTCCCCCTCAAAATATGATCAATGTTTGAAATATCTGAAAGAATTTGAAAGATTGAAATCATTTTTTGAAGAAAATTTACTTTTGCACACTTAAATAGTAGTTTTTTTTTTTTTTTTTTTTTTAATCAATATATTTACAAGATAGTGAGAGAGCATGACTCGACTAGTTGTTCTTGAGAAAGTTCGCTAATTCTGGAGGAGTCAAGCATCTCATTCCAATTTGGTGAACCAGTTTCACAAAACGATCATGAGGTAAAGCCTTCGTGAAAAGATCCGCCAATTGGTGTTCCGTTCCGACAAAATACAACTCAACGGTACCCTGCTCCACATGCTGCTTGATGAAGTGATATCTGAGAGCGATGTGTTTGGACTTGGAATGTTGCACTGTGTTGCACGAGATAGCAATAGCACTTTTGGAGTCACAGTACATCGGGATTTTGTTGAATATGTAACCATAATCCATCAGTTGTGATCGCATCCAAATGATTTGAGCACAACAGGCAGACATGGCTACATATTCAGATTCCGTTGATGAGAGAGACGTACAATCTTGCTTCTTTGACTGCCAGGACACTAGCTTATCACCTAGGAATTGAACACCACCAGATGTGCTCTTTCTTGTATCAATACATCCCGCATGATCCGCACCTGAAAAAGCAGTTAGTGCAAAACCAGAATCCTTTGGATACCAGATCCCCAAATTAATGGTTCCCTTGATGTATCTAAGGATTCTTTTAACAGCAGATAAATGTCTTTCTGTTGGGTTAGACTGATAGCGTGAACATAGGTATGTGGCAAATACAACATCCGGTCTGCTAGCGGTGAGATACATGAGAGACCCAATTATGCTACGATAATTTGTAGGATCAGTGGGTTTCCCATGAATGTCAGCATCTAGCTTCGGGGATGAGGAGGACATAGGGGTGTTATAGGTGTCACTAGATGTCATGCCATGCTTTTTTAATATCTCTTGTGCATATTTAGACTGACTCAAGAATATACCACGAGGTGATTGGTGAACTTGTAATCCTAGAAAAAAGTTTAATTCACCGATCATGGACATCTCAAAGTTTTGTTTCATAAGTTTTGCAAAAGCATTTGAGTACTTTTTGTGGGTAGACCCAAAAATGATGTCATCCACATAAATTTGTACGATGAGAATGTCCTCCCCGTGTTTTTGGATAAACAAAGTCGGGTCTACAGAGCCTTTAGTGAAATGATTAGCAATAAGGAATGCTGAAAGTTTGTCGTACCAGGCCCTCGGGGCTTGTTTAAGGCCGTAAAGAGCTTTCTTAAGCCTGTATACGTGATTAGGATGTTCTGGATCCACGAAGCCGTCAGGTTGTGATACATACACTTCTTCACGAAGTTGTCCGTTCAGGAATGCTGTCTTCACGTCCATTTGGTAAACGGTGATGTTCTTATGAGCCGCGTATGCCAGAAACATTCTAACTGCCTCAAGCCTAGCCACTGGTGCAAAAGATTCCTCGAAGTCAATTCCTTCCTCTTGACAAAACCCTTTAGCAACCAACCGAGACTTGTTACGAATAACCGTGCCTTCTGCATCCAACTTATTTTTCCAAATCCATTTTAAGCCCACAACATAAACTCCATCAGGTTTTTCAACGAGTTCCCAGACTTCCAATCTTTTGAACTGATCCAACTCCTCTTGCATTGATTCAATCCAATTATCATAAGTCATGGCCTCTTTGATATTTTTCGGTTCAGCTTGACAAACGGTGAGAGCGTAAATGCAAGTTTCACCATCTGTGTGGAGTTTCTGTCGTGTCATAACTGGTTTATCTGGATTGCCAATCACATTAACTAGCGGATGATCCCTTGTCCATTTATGAGTTGATGGGTAGTGTTGAATGTTGTGATTCAGATTTGACGGATCCATGTTGCTCGAAGAAGATTCTCCTGGTTCGGGAATGGTTGGGGGTGGAGCAAATGGATTGAAAAATGCATTTCTGTCAAAATCTGATGGTGTTGGAACAGGATTAGAAATGGGAGAAGAATCTTCAACTGTTGGTTGAGGTGTTTTATCTATGGATGATGAAGGTTCAGGTGGTGGTGCATCATCAGCAACTACTGTAGAGGTAGATGCTGACGGATCAAGTGCTTGATTTGGGAGTTGTTGAGAAGCGGAACTTGTGGAAGCCTCTGATGCACTGAAAACCAAACTGTCATCAAACATAGGAGCAAACAGATCTTCCAGATCTTTCCGTTTGAAAGGTAATGGTTCAGCTGAAGATTCTGGGAAATTCAAGCGGTTGTGTGCGGGTTCCAAGCGGTCTTGCTCAGAAGCCATTTCTGTGAGTTCATCGAAATTAACGTGTATCGTCTCTTGAATGTCTCCGGTCCGACGATTCCAAATTCTATATCCCTTGCAGTTCTCACAATAACCAACAAATATCCCTATATCTGCTTTTGCCTTTAATTTTCCAAAATCATCTTTATCATTCTTTGGGTAACATAAGGCACCAAAGACATGAAAGTAGTTGATATTGGGTTTTCTGCCTTGTATTAGCTCATATGGGGTTTTGTTATGTCTTTTGGTGATCATGCCGCGGTTCTGAGTGTAGCAAGCAGTGTTCACAGCTTCAGCCCAAAGATAATCTGGCAATTGGGCATTGATCAACATAGTTCTAGCTGCCTCCACGAGTGTACGGTTTCGTCGTTCAACTACACCATTCTATTCAGGAGTGCGAGCTATAGAATATTGGTGAACAATCCCATGTTTCTCTGTAAATTCCCGAAGGATTTGGTTTTTGAATTCAGTGCCGTTGTCGGTACGAATGATTCTGACGGTGTTGCGAACTTGCACTTGAATCTTTGTGAGAAACGTGGTAACTATAGACGAAACCTGATCTTTTGTGCGGAGAAAATAAACCCATGTCCATCTTGAGTAGTCATCCACAATTACCAGAATATATCTTTTCCCATTTACAGACTGAACCCGCATTGGACCACACAAATCCATGTGAAGCAGTTGTAGGATGTGGTCTGTGCTATGTTCTGTTTTTGGTGGAAAATGAGCTTGGTGACTTTTTCCCTGTTCGCATGCAGAACACAGATGATCCTTGGCATATCTGAATTTTGGTAAACCGTCTACCAATTTTTTCTTTGCCAGGTCGGTCATGGTTTTGAAGTTGAGATGAGATAATCGTTTATGCCATAACCATGCTTTCGTGGGATGAGCCTTGGAGAGTAAACATATAGGAGTCGAAGCTGTCATTCCTTCAAAGGAGATGGTTAAAGACTAGTTCCCCGTTTTCCTTTCATCAGATCATTCCCCTGAAGATCACGAATAAAGCAGGTTTTCTCCCTAAATGCTACTTCTAAGTCGCCATCGCAGAATTGACCAACCGAGAATAAATTGTGACCCAGACCTTCTGTGGAACGTTTTGGTTATAGTTCGATTGAGATATTTATGTATTGAATGTGTTTAGCATGCGGAATCTACTACAACACACTTTAAAAGAACACAAGATGGTGAGTTTAAGTAAATGTGTGAATGCAATGAACAAAGAACACAACTTTGGTTAGAACAAAACGATTCAATATTATTGATGAAATAATACGGATGATCTAAGTATCACCAGGATTACAAAGTAATCTTGAATCTAAGATTGTAAAAAAGGATTTGTGATTCGAAGTAACTAAGTTACTTGAGAGATAGTTTGGTTTGTGGTTATTGGTTGTGAAAGATGCATGCATGAAGAAGTGTCTAAGATATCCTTTTATAAGATAAGGATATCTTATTACATGTTGTCAAGTAGATGAATATAATACTATACTTTGACTATATTGGCGCCTACAATTAAATACAACTACCCATGTACACTCTGATATATTCTTCTGTCACCACAGAAGACTAATCTACTTCTACATAACGTATAACAATGTACAAAGACTAATAATTCAACTAAATATCTATTACAAAATATCTAATCGACATGACAGAAGCTTGGCAGGCTCTTCATTGGCTAGCAGTACCTTCTACCCAGAAGGTACTGGTAGAACATCTTCGTACACTACAAAATCAACTAGCAGGCTCTTCTCATCATTGGCAGGCTCTTTGACTTTGATCATTTTATTCCCAACAATCCTCCCCTAAACTTGTTATTTCCATTTAAAATACACAAGTTTCTGATGAATAAAATACATACCTTGAGGATTTGAGAACTCTTCCAAAAACCTTACTTTCTATCCTTCCTTTTTCTTTCATATTGCTCAGATATGCTCCTCAGCAAACTCTGAACAATCTCTGAGTTTTCTTCATCCTTGTCACACCTTAATCTCTTGGAGATCATAGCTTTAAGCACTTCATAGCTAAGAGGATACTCTTTCTCAGCTAACATAAAAAGTTCTATCCCACTCTGTGTGAAAAGATGATGAGTATGGCTATGACTTAGAAATTCCCAAGTTGTTGAAGGATCATAATAGGGAAATTTCCAATGAACATCTTTGGGATCAGGATCGAACATCCTATTGAATTCCACCCAAAGCTCTTGTTCCTTAGCATCTGTACTAGAAGTTGTGTCTAACCTAATCTGCACTAGATTCCACAATTCTTCCAAATCTGCTCTATCAGATGCTCTAACTAAATTTTCAAAATTCTTGAAGATAGCAGACTGTCCCCCAACCCTTGATATCTTCCATGACTTACCAAATCTATCATGGTGTATTTCCCAATCAATTATAGGGTGTCTAGACCTAATTGGATCAGCATGTATGATAGTAGGTAAAGTTATCAACATTTTACTTACTTGCTCTGTGTCCAATTTTGCTACTTCTTCCTTCTGAGCATCTTTCTTCTTTATTGAGGGGTGTACATCAGATGGAACATTATAGTAAAGATTCTTGTAGGCTTGAAGATATAAAAAGAAGATTTCATCAGCAGATTTCTTCTTAAGTTGAAAATCAGTCCAATTTGCCTGATTCTTCAAAAATTTCTTCATAAAGATTGTTTGATCTTTGTTAGTTTGGCCCACTTTAAAACCTCTCTTCTGACTTTCCTTCATCTTTTCAAATATATCAGCCAAAGCTGCTTCTTTGTATTTCTTGTTGATGAAAGATTCAAGAGCTTCAGTCTTCTCATCAGAATTGAGTGTCTTGTCATTTACTATATTTGCTGCATGACCTTTCACAATTGGATCATGGTTGATAATCCATAACATCTGTGCATCAAAGGTCTCTTGAGCAATTTGAGTATCAAGAAGAGCTTGAGCAGCTTCTTCAGCTTCTTTCTGCTCTTTCATTTCTTCAAGCATTCTTGAAGCTTCTCTAGCTTGTAGCTCTTCTTCTTGAACTCTTTTGGCCTCTTCTTCTCCTAAAGCCATCTGAATTTGCTGAGTTCTTTTCAACTTCTTGGACTTTGGCTCATCTTCAATTAGAATGCCTTTGCCCTTATCCTTTGGAGTTTGATCTTGTGATGGAGCAGAGGATTGCTCATCAGCAACTAAAATCCTCTTTCTCTTGTACACTCTCTCAGCAGACCCTTTATACCCTATAGCCAATAGCCTTTCTCTCCTGGCAGACTCTTCTTCTGGCCTAGCAGGCTCTTGCCCTGCTCCAACAGGCTCTTCATCATAAACTTGAGTTCCATCATGGAATTCAAATTGAGCCTGTTCCTCCTCTTCTTCCTCATCTTCAGACATATCCTTCCTCCCCTTTTTGGAAGAGTGATCTATCCTATCAGCATCTGACTGTGAAGAACTAGATAAAACAACCTTTGCAGACTTTTTACCTTTTAACTTCTTCACTTCACCCTCCAATCTCTTAACCCTCTTAACCAATTTGATGTTGATCTTAGAAAACCTTTCATTTTGACGTTTAAGAGCTTTCTCTAAGAACTTCACCTTGTCTTTCAACTCTTGCATTGTCTGAGGTGATTGGGTTTGTGATGTATGATGTGGGGATGGTGGTGGTGTTGCTGATGGTACTGGAGATGGTGTTGGTGATTTTTGATGTGTTTGTGAAATGAAACCATGTGAAGAACTAGATGATGGTGTATCAGCAGATGGTGTTGGTTCTTCTGGGTGTTGTGGTACCATTTCATCAAAAAGTGGAACTTCCTCCCCTCTAAAACCAATTCTCATATTTGAAAATACTTTTTGAGAAAGTTTTGGTGTTTCATAAACTGAGTCTGTGGGAAGCAACACATGTTGTAATTTTCCAATGATGCATCCAATGAATCTTGGATACATCAAAAATTTTGTTTTACTATCCACATTGTTTATCAATCCTTCAAAAATATATTTAGAAAAATTGTATTTTCTGTTTGTAGCTAAGCAAATGAGAGCAGAAGCCATGTTGCCACTAAATTGCTCCCAAGAGGTTTTCTTCTGGCTCAAACAGTGAAGAATTGTGTGAATCAAAAATCTCCATTGTGGAGTAAGATGCTTTTTCAGAAAAGTGAGTTTATTGAACTCAGCATGATACCCCATTCTTGTTAAATTTTCAAAAATTTCAGTATCTGGTAACTGACTAATACCATCAGAATCATCCAAATGAAGATGTCTTCTTATGGATGACTCAGTAAGAGTCAAATGTTTACCATCCACTTTGGCTTTTATTCTTTGTTCCCCATTTTCAGAAGTTTTATTTTTAGCAGATTCCCAAAATTGTAAAATTTGTTTTTCATAAATAGTGGGATTGACTAGCAAAGCAAACCTGATGTAGGAGTTGTTTAAAAAGTCCACTACTTGATGAAATGAGGCATTATCCTCTGACTTCTCCAAAAATGCTAACTGATTGTGACGTTGAACAAAGTTTAGATCAATTGTGGAAGCCATAATGAAAATTTTGAATATGATGGTGGGATTGTTTGATAGTACTGGTAGAAGATGAAAGATGTATGTGAATTATGATAATGACTGATGAAAGAAGATATGAGAGAATTACTTTTAACCGACAATAATAAAGATTATAAAAAGAAATTGAAAAGGCGGTTAAAAAGATCTTTTATATGTGAAATATAATATAATATAATCATCAGTAATTTACATAACTACCCCAACGGCTAATTTTAACTACCAGGCCTAAAGGCTAAAACTTTTTCTGACAGGCTCAACGGCTATCTAGCAGTACCTTTGTACTCTAGCAGTACCATTTTTGTACTAGCAGTACCTTTTAAAGTTTTATAAAAATCCCTTATAGTTTTTAGCAAACTACCAGCTATCAACGGATTTGAGTTGTCTTTACCAAAAGCCGTTTGCTTAAGGACTAGTTAACTATTTACAATTAAGTATGGTTAGTTAACAACCATATAGTTTTTGGTAAACTATCAACCATCAACGGATTTGATTTGTCTTTACCAAAAGCCGTTTGCTTAAGGACTAGTCAACTCTTAAGTTTGTAAAAACTTGGTGAGATGAATACCAAAAGCCATGATGGCCCAAAAGATGGTGCAATTTCCTTGGATGGAGGAAATTTAAATCAGGCAATGATGCTGTGTATCTTGGATGATTGGCTCAACAAGTGAAATCATCTAATAGCATGCCTTTGAGTTGAAAACATTTCTTAGTTTGATCTAGATAGAACTTTCTCCTTGAGAAATACTTCATCCCTTCTAGATATGTGATCTAACTCTCTCTTTTTCAACTCTGCATCATCTTGTATGCTTTTGTCTTTTCTTTCATCAATTGGTCTTTCTTCCATTCTGGACTATAAATTCCTCCCCTGAGATTGTTGTTTCTCCTGAAATGAATAAAACTTTTGTTGTCCCTTTTGTTTGAAAGAACTCTTGTTTTGTTATCAACCTGAAATGTGTTAGTTGCAAACCAAAAGAACAAAGTGTAGAACACTTGATCTATATAATTGTAAACATTCAAGCATTTATAGGAACAAAACATAGCAATTTTGTATCAGCAGGACCAATTATGAACTAACAGGACCTTTTGACTAACTAGCAGTACCATGTTAAAAATGCAATACCAGTTAATTTTATGAACAAAAACATATGATTTTCAAAGATTTATCATTCCAATACCTCCTACAAGATATTTGAATCTACCTAAATCAAAAGCTTTGGTGAGAAGGTCTGCATAATTCTTTTCAGAATCAATTTTAACAACTTGAATTAACCTTTTCTCATTGCAATCCCTTATGAAATGGTGTCTGATTTCAATATGTTTTGTTTTTGAGTGTTGAACTGGGTTTTTAATGATACAAATAGTACTGCTATTGTCAATATAAATAATGGTGTTAAGAAAATTGTACCCATAGTCAAGCATTTGATTTTGGATCCAAAGAACTTGCCCACAACAACTTGCACCAGCAACATATTCTGCTTCAGTTGTAGAGTTGGCCACCATTGTTTGTTTCTTGCATTGCCAAGAGATTAGTCTGCAACCAAGAAATTGACATCCACCTGTTGTGGATTTTCTGTCTAGTGTTGCAACAGCATAGTCACTATCCGAATAAGCCACTAATTCAAAAGATGATTCCCTTGGATACCAAAGACCCAACCTAGGTTGACCCTTAAGATATCTAAAGATTCTTTTGACTGCTGTGAGATGAGAGATTTTGGGATGTATTTGAAACCTTGCACACACACATACTGAGAACATGATATCTGGTCTTGATGATGTAAGATACATCAAAGATCCAATCATAGACCTATAATTGTGCAAATCCATATCTTCTCCTTCAGCATCCTTGAGTAGCCCTTTGTCTGGATCCATTGGTGTACTTGCAACCTTAGAATCAGCAAAATTGAATTTCCTTAAGATCTCTGCTACATACTTATCTTGGCTGATAAATATGCCTTCTTTGGATTGTTTCACTTGGAGACCTAAAAAGAAAGTAAGTTCTCCCATGGAACTCATTTCAAACTTACTGTGCATAAGTTTTTCAAATTCTACACACAAGCCTTGGTTTGTTGATCCAAAGATTATGTCATCAACATAAATCTGCACTAACAAGATGTCTTTCTTTGTCCTTTTGATGAACAAAGTTGGATCAATCCTGCCTCTTTGGAATCCACTTTCTAGTAGAAAACAAGCCAATGTTTCATACCATGCCCTTGGAGCTTGATGTAGGCCATACAAAGCCTTGGTAACTTTGTAAACTTTATCTGGATACTCAGCATCAATGAAGCCTGGAGGTTGAGATACATATACTGGTTCTTCAATTTCACCATACAAAAATGCACTCTTAACATCCATTTGATAGACAGTGAAGCCAATGAATGAAGCATAGGCTAAGAAAAGCCTAATTGCTTCAAGTCTTGCAACTGGAGCAAACACTTCTTCATAATCTACCCCTTCCTCTTGAGTATATCCTTGTGCTACCAATCTAGCCTTGTTCCTGATTACTATACCCCTTTCATCCTTCTTGTTTCTGAACACCCATTTGGTTCCAATTGCCCTATGACCTCTGGGCAAATCAACCAATATCCAAACCTTCTGAATCTTGAATTGGAGAAGCTCTTCTTGCATAGCTTCCACCCAACTTGCATCATCTAAAGCTTTGTTTATGTTCTTGGGTTCAGCCTGAGATAGAAAACATGAAAACAGGCATATATTGGAATTATCATTATTCTTTTCTTCATAAATAGAGGAGATTAACCCTTCTTCATCTGAGGATAAGACTTGAGATAAACCAACTTGAGATCTTGTCCTAACACCAGAAGTTATGCTTCCAATCACATCATCAGTTGAGTGATCTTTGAGAATTCTAGTGTTTGGTGTTTTAGGAACTTCATATGTAGTTGGAAGATTGCTAATCCTAACTTCTTCTTGAAAAGAATCATCTATTTGAACATTCAATGGTTCAGCAGTATCAAAACTTGTACTAGCAGGACCATCTGAAGAACTGGCAGTACCATTGTCATTAGCACCACTTTCTTGATTATCTTGATTCTGAGTTCCTTGATCTTCTTCATTGCCTTCATTTCTTGAGTTTGAAGGTCCTTCTTGACTTGAAGATAGATCCATACTTTTCCAAATTGGCATCCAGATGAAATCTTGATCTTTAGGAGCTTCAACATTTTCTTTAGAACCTGCATTATCATTAGCATGTGTACCTGAAACAGGCACATAATTCATAGATTCTGAGAGCCTATCAACATCAAACATCCAATCTGGTCCAACTCCTTTCACATTTGCTAGTTTCTCTTGAAACTCTATGTGAAGATTCTCTTCCACTAGCCTAGTGCAAGTGTTAAACACTCTATAGGCCTTACTCTGCAAGGAATACCCTATCAAAAAGCCAACATCTGCTTTTCCATCAAATTTGCCTAAATGATCTTTGGTATTGAGAATAGTAACCTGACAACCAAAAGGTCTCATAAAACTTAAAGATGGTTTTCTACCAAAGAAAAGTTCATAAGGTGTTTTTTCTATGTGGTTTTGTCACAAGAACCCTGTTTTGTACATAACAAGCAGTACCAACTGCTTCAGCCCAAAATGAAATAGGCAACTTAGAGTCTACTAACATAGTTCTAGCAGCCTCTATAAGTGTTCTATTCTTTCTTTCTGCTACTCCATTTTGCTGAGGTGTTCTAGCTACACTAAACTCTCTTTTTATGCCTTTTTCCTTGCAAAAGTCATCCATAACTCTATTCTTGAACTCTGTCCCATTGTCACACCTGATGATTTTGACTTTCTTATCAGATTGGTTTTCTACCTCAGTGATATAGGTTTTAAGTATCTCACTAGTTTCATGTTTAGATCTTAAGAAGAAAACCCATGAAAATCTGCTATAGTCATCAGTAACAACCAGACAATATTTCTTTCCATTCAAGCTACACACATTAGTAGGACCAAAGAGATCCATATGAAGCATATGTAAAGCCTGAGAAATAGAGTTTTGGGTCTTGGGCTTACAAGAAGCTCTATGTTGTTTGCCTTTTAGACAGTCAACACAAGTTTGGTCGTTTTGGAAAATCTTTTTGGGTAAACCTCTTACTAAATCATATTTTGCAATAGTGTTGATTGTTTTAAAGTTTACATGACCAAGCCTTCTATGCCAAATCATAGATTCATCTAATGAGGCCTTTGCTACCAAACAAGTTAAACCTTCCTTGGGATCAATGTTCTTTAAATTGACAACATACATATTGTTCCTTTTTGGAATTTTAAGAAGGATCTGACTCTCATCAGGCATCTTAAAATCAGAAGAAAGAACCATACATTCATTGTCAGTAAATAGAACATTGTTCTTTTTGTCACACATTTGTGAGACACTAAGAAGATTAAACTGAAGTTCTTTCACAAAATACACATTTTCAAAATCTATTTTACTGGTTTTGATAGTACCTTTACCAGTAATCTTTCCTTTTATTCCTCCCCCAAAGGTAACATATCCTCCATCAAATGTTTTGAAATCTGAGAGGAATGACATGTTGCCTGTCATGTGCCTGGAACACCCACTATCAACATACCCTTGATCTTCACTATCAGTTGAATGTTCCTGCACATGAATAAACACATTAGTTTCCTTGGGGTACCCAAGCCATGACAGACTTGGGTTTGCCTCTTGCATCAATGAAGTCAAACCTTTTCAGGATTGTTGATGCACCTTTAGATTGGATTGGTTTCCAAATCCAACATGCTGAGGACTTAACAGCACTTTCCCTTTTAATCCATTGTGTGGTCTTTGGTCTATCAGTACCAATTTTGGCAATACCAATTTTGGCAGTACCATTTGGTCTAGCAGGACCTTTTGGTCTAGCAGGACCTTTGGTTTTTGGACTCCAAACTTTTGTTTTGACCACATTTATCTTTTGAATAGGATTCTTCTCAACTTTTGGTACAGATTTATAAGTGTTTCTTGTACCCTTATCAGTTGGTTTTGCAATAACAGGCTTATCTTGTCTAACAGTATGTTTAACATTTGTGGTGTTAGACTTAACAAAACTTTTTCTGGGGTGAGTAACATTTGTTTTAGCTTTTGATTTACTCCCAGAAACCCATTTATTACAATAAGCATGAAGATGTTTAAAGCTACCACAATAATAACAAGCTTTATTAAACATAACAAAGTCATCACCTAATTGTTGTGATTTAAGGTTGTTCCAATTTCTTTGGCTTCCCCTAGGTTTGTTATTACATCTTTCACAACTTTCAACTGTCTTCAAAACAGTTTTGGCTTTAGCTTTTACTTCTACTTTCTTAGGACTGGTTGGTCCTACTTTGATTCCTTTAATAGGAATAGTCTCATCTTCATCATCATCAGATACCCAATCCTCAATAATTAGGACATCTGGTCTCTTCTCAGTGAGTACCTTGGAGAGTGAGACATTCTTAGCACCCTCAGAAGGTTCACTTATCACTTCAGGCTTAGCTAATGGTTTTGCAACAAATTCATGTAAACCTGATGCAGCAAGATCACTACCTTGTGGACAAGGAATTCCTCTATAAGGAGGTGGACATTTGTTGTATCCTATCCCTGATTTTATCCTCTTATTCAACTGATTCTCTACTATACTTTTAGTACACTCAGAAGCATTTTCCAATTTAGTAACAGTCAGTTGAATATTGTCTCTAGCTAATGTCACTTTAGTGCACTCATTTCTTACCATTTCTATTTCTATATCTTTCAAAAATATTTGTCTATGAAGAGCATTTTTTGCATCAGTAAAGGTAAGTTCATTTTCTCTATAGTGAGTGATTTGTTTTTCTAATTTGGACATACCACACTTGTGGTCAAATAATTTTTGCTGGGTTTTTCTATGTTCTAAGATTTCTGTATCATAAGCTTTTCTTATGGTTTCTAATTCTTTAAGAAATTCACAATCATTAGAACATTTGATAGTTTGTACCTCAGGGGTGGAGAATGCCATCAAAGCCAATTCATCAGAAGTTGACTCATCTTCACCCATGAAACTCCAGTCAAAACCCATGCCATCAATAGCAACCATTGCTTTTGGCTCAGCAACTTCAACAACCTTACTCTTGCTTTCAAAGCTTCCTTTCTTCTCAAAGCTTCCTTGGTTTCTATTGTCAAACCCTCTACCTCTGGCATCCTGCCTCTTAGGTCTTCTACACTCTCTAGAGTAGTGACCTTTCATGTGGCAGTTGTAACACTCCACCTTTGACTTATCATAGCCAGCAGGCTCACTTCCATCTATCAGTATCTTCTTGCCAGTCCCTCATCACAACTGCTTAGCTCTAATGCTTAAAAGTGAAAGTTGCCACTTTAGGTCCATTACTTCAAGATCATCAGGATGAATCTCTTGAAGGTCTTCAAATGTTAATACAGACCCATTGTGTTGAGATGTAAGAAAAGCACACCCAATTGTTTCATCCAAAATGGACTTGGTGCTACTAGAAGTACTAGCAGTACCAAAGGTTGTGTTAGCAGTACCTTCTTCTCTGCCACCTTTGTCTTCATGATCAACCTTTGAGATGTTTGGGGATGAAACAAATGCCATATTTCCTGTGCTTGACCCAGTAGTCTTCTTAACTTCATGTTCTACAATCTTGAAATTGTTGTAGAGATCATTGAGACTCATCTGGTCAATATCTGACTTGTTCTTCCATACAATGACATGCATAGACCATTCTGAAGGTAAACTCCTAAGAAATTTAGAGTTTAGATCTTCTTGAGTTATCATCACTTCATGGATGGCTAACTGACTTGCAAGCTTCTGAAGTCTATTGAACATACTGTCCAAAGACTCATTGGTTGTGGCTGTGAAGTTCTCAAATTGTTGTTTGAGAAGTGTCTTTTGTGTTTTCTTGGTAGCATCATTACCACCAAACCTAGCCACAATAGCTTCAAAGAGGGTTTTGGCATCTTTGTATTTGTTGAAAATCAGAAGTTGATCATTTGGAATAGTCATCAGTAACATACTCCTTGCCTTGAGATCATTTTTCTTCTGAATTCTTTCATCTGCATTTGATGGTTGGTTTTGTATTGTTGATACAAGAGCATCATTTACTGTTGATGTGGTGATTTGGGGTTTAAATGAATTGCCTTGTTCAATAATCTCCCAAAGTGCATAGTCCTGCACTTGAAAGTATTGTTCAACCCTGAGTCGCCACATTTCAAACTCATTTTGTTTCAGTAGTGGAAGTTTAGCTGCAACATTTGTCTGAATATGTTCAACATCCATTTTTCTTTTAAATTTGTAAATATCAAGCCTAGCTTTGATACCACTTGTGGAACGTTTTGGTTATAGTTCGATTGAGATATTTATGTATTGAATGTGTTTAGCATGCGGAATCTACTACAACACACTTTAAAAGAACACAAGATGGTGAGTTTAAGTAAATGTGTGAATGCAATGAACAAAGAACACAACTTTGGTTAGAACAAAACGATTCAATATTATTGATGAAATAATACGGATGATCTAAGTATCACCAGGATTACAAAGTAATCTTGAATCTAAGATTGTAAAAAAGGATTTGTGATTCGAAGTAACTAAGTTACTTGAGAGATAGTTTGGTTTGTGGTTATTGGTTGTGAAAGATGCATGCATGAAGAAGTGTCTAAGATATCCTTTTATAAGATAAGGATATCTTATTACATGTTGTCAAGTAGATGAATATAATACTATACTTTGACTATATTGGCGCCTACAATTAAATACAACTACCCATGTACACTCTGATATATTCTTCTGTCACCACAGAAGACTAATCTACTTCTACATAACGTATAACAATGTACAAAGACTAATAATTCAACTAAATATCTATTACAAAATATCTAATCGACATGACAGAAGCTTGGCAGGCTCTTCATTGGCTAGCAGTACCTTCTACCCAGAAGGTACTGGTAGAACATCTTCGTACACTACAAAATCAACTAGCAGGCTCTTCTCATCATTGGCAGGCTCTTTGACTTTGATCATTTTATTCCCAACAATCCTCCCCTAAACTTGTTATTTCCATTTAAAATACACAAGTTTCTGATGAATAAAATACATACCTTGAGGATTTGAGAACTCTTCCAAAAACCTTACTTTCTATCCTTCCTTTTTCTTTCATATTGCTCAGATATGCTCCTCAGCAAACTCTGAACAATCTCTGAGTTTTCTTCATCCTTGTCACACCTTAATCTCTTGGAGATCATAGCTTTAAGCACTTCATAGCTAAGAGGATACTCTTTCTCAGCTAACATAAAAAGTTCTATCCCACTCTGTGTGAAAAGATGATGAGTATGGCTATGACTTAGAAATTCCCAAGTTGTTGAAGGATCATAATAGGGAAATTTCCAATGAACATCTTTGGGATCAGGATCGAACATCCTATTGAATTCCACCCAAAGCTCTTGTTCCTTAGCATCTGTACTAGAAGTTGTGTCTAACCTAATCTGCACTAGATTCCACAATTCTTCCAAATCTGCTCTATCAGATGCTCTAACTAAATTTTCAAAATTCTTGAAGATAGCAGACTGTCCCCCAACCCTTGATATCTTCCATGACTTACCAAATCTATCATGGTGTATTTCCCAATCAATTATAGGGTGTCTAGACCTAATTGGATCAGCATGTATGATAGTAGGTAAAGTTATCAACATTTTACTTACTTGCTCTGTGTCCAATTTTGCTACTTCTTCCTTCTGAGCATCTTTCTTCTTTATTGAGGGGTGTACATCAGATGGAACATTATAGTAAAGATTCTTGTAGGCTTGAAGATATAAAAAGAAGATTTCATCAGCAGATTTCTTCTTAAGTTGAAAATCAGTCCAATTTGCCTGATTCTTCAAAAATTTCTTCATAAAGATTGTTTGATCTTTGTTAGTTTGGCCCACTTTAAAACCTCTCTTCTGACTTTCCTTCATCTTTTCAAATATATCAGCCAAAGCTGCTTCTTTGTATTTCTTGTTGATGAAAGATTCAAGAGCTTCAGTCTTCTCATCAGAATTGAGTGTCTTGTCATTTACTATATTTGCTGCATGACCTTTCACAATTGGATCATGGTTGATAATCCATAACATCTGTGCATCAAAGGTCTCTTGAGCAATTTGAGTATCAAGAAGAGCTTGAGCAGCTTCTTCAGCTTCTTTCTGCTCTTTCATTTCTTCAAGCATTCTTGAAGCTTCTCTAGCTTGTAGCTCTTCTTCTTGAACTCTTTTGGCCTCTTCTTCTCCTAAAGCCATCTGAATTTGCTGAGATCTTTTCAACTTCTTGGACTTTGGCTCATCTTCAATTAGAATGCCTTTGCCCTTATCCTTTGGAGTTTGATCTTGTGATGGAGCAGAGGATTGCTCATCAGCAACTAAAATCCTCTTTCTCTTGTACACTCTCTCAGCAGACCCTTTATACCCTATAGCCAATAGCCTTTCTCTCCTGGCAGACTCTTCTTCTGGCCTAGCAGGCTCTTGCCCTGCTCCAACAGGCTCTTCATCATAAACTTGAGTTCCATCATGGAATTCAAATTGAGCCTGTTCCTCCTCTTCTTCCTCATCTTCAGACATATCCTTCCTCCCCTTTTTGGAAGAGTGATCTATCCTATCAGCATCTGACTGTGAAGAACTAGATAAAACAACCTTTGCAGACTTTTTACCTTTTAACTTCTTCACTTCACCCTCCAATCTCTTAACCCTCTTAACCAATTTGATGTTGATCTTAGAAAACCTTTCATTTTGACGTTTAAGAGCTTTCTCTAAGAACTTCACCTTGTCTTTCAACTCTTGCATTGTCTGAGGTGATTGGGTTTGTGATGTATGATGTGGGGATGGTGGTGGTGTTGCTGATGGTACTGGAGATGGTGTTGGTGATTTTTGATGTGTTTGTGAAATGAAACCATGTGAAGAACTAGATGATGGTGTATCAGCAGATGGTGTTGGTTCTTCTGGGTGTTGTGGTACCATTTCATCAAAAAGTGGAACTTCCTCCCCTCTAAAACCAATTCTCATATTTGAAAATACTTTTTGAGAAAGTTTTGGTGTTTCATAAACTGAGTCTGTGGGAAGCAACACATGTTGTAATTTTCCAATGATGCATCCAATGAATCTTGGATACATCAAAAATTTTGTTTTACTATCCACATTGTTTATCAATCCTTCAAAAATATATTTAGAAAAATTGTATTTTCTGTTTGTAGCTAAGCAAATGAGAGCAGAAGCCATGTTGCCACTAAATTGCTCCCAAGAGGTTTTCTTCTGGCTCAAACAGTGAAGAATTGTGTGAATCAAAAATCTCCATTGTGGAGTAAGATGCTTTTTCAGAAAAGTGAGTTTATTGAACTCAGCATGATACCCCATTCTTGTTAAATTTTCAAAAATTTCAGTATCTGGTAACTGACTAATACCATCAGAATCATCCAAATGAAGATGTCTTCTTATGGATGACTCAGTAAGAGTCAAATGTTTACCATCCACTTTGGCTTTTATTCTTTGTTCCCCATTTTCAGAAGTTTTATTTTTAGCAGATTCCCAAAATTGTAAAATTTGTTTTTCATAAATAGTGGGATTGACTAGCAAAGCAAACCTGATGTAGGAGTTGTTTAAAAAGTCCACTACTTGATGAAATGAGGCATTATCCTCTGACTTCTCCAAAAATGCTAACTGATTGTGACGTTGAACAAAGTTTAGATCAATTGTGGAAGCCATAATGAAAATTTTGAATATGATGGTGGGATTGTTTGATAGTACTGGTAGAAGATGAAAGATGTATGTGAATTATGATAATGACTGATGAAAGAAGATATGAGAGAATTACTTTTAACCGACAATAATAAAGATTATAAAAAGAAATTGAAAAGGCGGTTAAAAAGATCTTTTATATGTGAAATATAATATAATATAATCATCAGTAATTTACATAACTACCCCAACGGCTAATTTTAACTACCAGGCCTAAAGGCTAAAACTTTTTCTGACAGGCTCAACGGCTATCTAGCAGTACCTTTGTACTCTAGCAGTACCATTTTTGTACTAGCAGTACCTTTTAAAGTTTTATAAAAATCCCTTATAGTTTTTAGCAAACTACCAGCTATCAACGGATTTGAGTTGTCTTTACCAAAAGCCGTTTGCTTAAGGACTAGTTAACTATTTACAATTAAGTATGGTTAGTTAACAACCATATAGTTTTTGGTAAACTATCAACCATCAACGGATTTGATTTGTCTTTACCAAAAGCCGTTTGCTTAAGGACTAGTCAACTCTTAAGTTTGTAAAAACTTGGTGAGATGAATACCAAAAGCCATGATGGCCCAAAAGATGGTGCAATTTCCTTGGATGGAGGAAATTTAAATCAGGCAATGATGCTGTGTATCTTGGATGATTGGCTCAACAAGTGAAATCATCTAATAGCATGCCTTTGAGTTGAAAACATTTCTTAGTTTGATCTAGATAGAACTTTCTCCTTGAGAAATACTTCATCCCTTCTAGATATGTGATCTAACTCTCTCTTTTTCAACTCTGCATCATCTTGTATGCTTTTGTCTTTTCTTTCATCAATTGGTCTTTCTTCCATTCTGGACTATAAATTCCTCCCCTGAGATTGTTGTTTCTCCTGAAATGAATAAAACTTTTGTTGTCCCTTTTGTTTGAAAGAACTCTTGTTTTGTTATCAACCTGAAATGTGTTAGTTGCAAACCAAAAGAACAAAGTGTAGAACACTTGATCTATATAATTGTAAACATTCAAGCATTTATAGGAACAAAACATAGCAATTTTGTATCAGCAGGACCAATTATGAACTAACAGGACCTTTTGACTAACTAGCAGTACCATGTTAAAAATGCAATACCAGTTAATTTTATGAACAAAAACATATGATTTTCAAAGATTTATCATTCCAATACCTCCTACAAGATATTTGAATCTACCTAAATCAAAAGCTTTGGTGAGAAGGTCTGCATAATTCTTTTCAGAATCAATTTTAACAACTTGAATTAACCTTTTCTCATTGCAATCCCTTATGAAATGGTGTCTGATTTCAATATGTTTTGTTTTTGAGTGTTGAACTGGGTTTTTAATGATACAAATAGTACTGCTATTGTCAATATAAATAATGGTGTTAAGAAAATTGTACCCATAGTCAAGCATTTGATTTTGGATCCAAAGAACTTGCCCACAACAACTTGCACCAGCAACATATTCTGCTTCAGTTGTAGAGTTGGCCACCATTGTTTGTTTCTTGCATTGCCAAGAGATTAGTCTGCAACCAAGAAATTGACATCCACCTGTTGTGGATTTTCTGTCTAGTGTTGCAACAGCATAGTCACTATCCGAATAAGCCACTAATTCAAAAGATGATTCCCTTGGATACCAAAGACCCAACCTAGGTTGACCCTTAAGATATCTAAAGATTCTTTTGACTGCTGTGAGATGAGAGATTTTGGGATGTATTTGAAACCTTGCACACACACATACTGAGAACATGATATCTGGTCTTGATGATGTAAGATACATCAAAGATCCAATCATAGACCTATAATTGTGCAAATCCATATCTTCTCCTTCAGCATCCTTGAGTAGCCCTTTGTCTGGATCCATTGGTGTACTTGCAACCTTAGAATCAGCAAAATTGAATTTCCTTAAGATCTCTGCTACATACTTATCTTGGCTGATAAATATGCCTTCTTTGGATTGTTTCACTTGGAGACCTAAAAAGAAAGTAAGTTCTCCCATGGAACTCATTTCAAACTTACTGTGCATAAGTTTTTTAAATTCTACACACAAGCCTTGGTTTGTTGATCCAAAGATTATGTCATCAACATAAATCTGCACTAACAAGATGTCTTTCTTTGTCCTTTGATGAACAAAGTTGGATCAATCCTGCCTCTTTGGAATCCACTTTCTAGTAAGAAAACAAGCCAATGTTTCATACCATGCCCTTGGAGCTTGATGTAGGCCATACAAAGCCTTGGTAACTTTGTAAACTTTATCTGGATACTCAGCATCAATGAAGCCTGGAGGTTGAGATACATATACTGGTTCTTCAATTTCACCATACAAAAATGCACTCTTAACATCCATTTGATAGACAGTGAAGCCAATGAATGAAGCATAGGCTAAGAAAAGCCTAATTGCTTCAAGTCTTGCAACTGGAGCAAACACTTCTTCATAATCTACCCCTTCCTCTTGAGTATATCCTTGTGCTACCAATCTAGCCTTGTTCCTGATTACTATACCCCTTTCATCCTTCTTGTTTCTGAACACCCATTTGGTTCCAATTGCCCTATGACCTCTGGGCAAATCAACCAATATCCAAACCTTCTGAATCTTGAATTGGAGAAGCTCTTCTTGCATAGCTTCCACCCAACTTGCATCATCTAAAGCTTTGTTTATGTTCTTGGGTTCAGCCTGAGATAGAAAACATGAAAACAGGCATATATTGGAATTATCATTATTCTTTTCTTCATAAATAGAGGAGATTAACCCTTCTTCATCTGAGGATAAGACTTGAGATAAACCAACTTGAGATCTTGTCCTAACACCAGAAGTTATGCTTCCAATCACATCATCAGTTGAGTGATCTTTGAGAATTCTAGTGTTTGGTGTTTTAGGAACTTCATATGTAGTTGGAAGATTGCTAATCCTAACTTCTTCTTGAAAAGAATCATCTATTTGAACATTCAATGGTTCAGCAGTATCAAAACTTGTACTAGCAGGACCATCTGAAGAACTGGCAGTACCATTGTCATTAGCACCACTTTCTTGATTATCTTGATTCTGAGTTCCTTGATCTTCTTCATTGCCTTCATTTCTTGAGTTTGAAGGTCCTTCTTGACTTGAAGATAGATCCATACTTTTCCAAATTGGCATCCAGATGAAATCTTGATCTTTAGGAGCTTCAACATTTTCTTTAGAACCTGCATTATCATTAGCATGTGTACCTGAAACAGGCACATAATTCATAGATTCTGAGAGCCTATCAACATCAAACATCCAATCTGGTCCAACTCCTTTCACATTTGCTAGTTTCTCTTGAAACTCTATGTGAAGATTCTCTTCCACTAGCCTAGTGCAAGTGTTAAACACTCTATAGGCCTTACTCTGCAAGGAATACCCTATCAAAAAGCCAACATCTGCTTTTCCATCAAATTTGCCTAAATGATCTTTGGTATTGAGAATAGTAACCTGACAACCAAAAGGTCTCATAAAACTTAAAGATGGTTTTCTACCAAAGAAAAGTTCATAAGGTGTTTTTTCTATGTGGTTTTGTCACAAGAACCCTGTTTTGTACATAACAAGCAGTACCAACTGCTTCAGCCCAAAATGAAATAGGCAACTTAGAGTCTACTAACATAGTTCTAGCAGCCTCTATAAGTGTTCTATTCTTTCTTTCTGCTACTCCATTTTGCTGAGGTGTTCTAGCTACACTAAACTCTCTTTTTATGCCTTTTTCCTTGCAAAAGTCATCCATAACTCTATTCTTGAACTCTGTCCCATTGTCACACCTGATGATTTTGACTTTCTTATCAGATTGGTTTTCTACCTCAGTGATATAGGTTTTAAGTATCTCACTAGTTTCATGTTTAGATCTTAAGAAGAAAACCCATGAAAATCTGCTATAGTCATCAGTAACAACCAGACAATATTTCTTTCCATTCAAGCTACACACATTAGTAGGACCAAAGAGATCCATATGAAGCATATGTAAAGCCTGAGAAATAGAGTTTTGGGTCTTGGGCTTACAAGAAGCTCTATGTTGTTTGCCTTTTAGACAGTCAACACAAGTTTGGTCGTTTTGGAAAATCTTTTTGGGTAAACCTCTTACTAAATCATATTTTGCAATAGTGTTGATTGTTTTAAAGTTTACATGACCAAGCCTTCTATGCCAAATCATAGATTCATCTAATGAGGCCTTTGCTACTAAACAAGTTAAACCTTCCTTGGGATCAATGTTCTTTAAATTGACAACATACATATTGTTCCTTTTTGGAATTTTAAGAAGGATCTGACTCTCATCAGGCATCTTAAAATCAGAAGAAAGAACCATACATTCATTGTCAGTAAATAGAACATTGTTCTTTTTGTCACACATTTGTGAGACACTAAGAAGATTAAACTGAAGTTCTTTCACAAAATACACATTTTCAAAATCTATTTTACTGGTTTTGATAGTACCTTTACCAGTAATCTTTCCTTTTATTCCTCCCCCAAAGGTAACATATCCTCCATCAAATGTTTTGAAATCTGAGAGGAATGACATGTTGCCTGTCATGTGCCTGGAACACCCACTATCAACATACCCTTGATCTTCACTATCAGTTGAATGTTCCTGCACATGAATAAACACATTAGTTTCCTTGGGGTACCCAAGCCATGACAGACTTGGGTTTGCCTCTTGCATCAATGAAGTCAAACCTTTTCAGGATTGTTGATGCACCTTTAGATTGGATTGGTTTCCAAATCCAACATGCTGAGGACTTAACAGCACTTTCCCTTTTAATCCATTGTGTGGTCTTTGGTCTATCAGTACCAATTTTGGCAATACCAATTTTGGCAGTACCATTTGGTCTAGCAGGACCTTTTGGTCTAGCAGGACCTTTGGTTTTTGGACTCCAAACTTTTGTTTTGACCACATTTATCTTTTGAATAGGATTCTTCTCAACTTTTGGTACAGATTTATAAGTGTTTCTTGTACCCTTATCAGTTGGTTTTGCAATAACAGGCTTATCTTGTCTAACAGTATGTTTAACATTTGTGGTGTTAGACTTAACAAAACTTTTTCTGGGGTGAGTAACATTTGTTTTAGCTTTTGATTTACTCCCAGAAACCCATTTATTACAATAAGCATGAAGATGTTTAAAGCTACCACAATAATAACAAGCTTTATTAAACATAACAAAGTCATCACCTAATTGTTGTGATTTAAGGTTGTTCCAATTTCTTTGGCTTCCCCTAGGTTTGTTATTACATCTTTCACAACTTTCAACTGTCTTCAAAACAGTTTTGGCTTTAGCTTTTACTTCTACTTTCTTAGGACTGGTTGGTCCTACTTTGATTCCTTTAATAGGAATAGTCTCATCTTCATCATCATCAGATACCCAATCCTCAATAATTAGGACATCTGGTCTCTTCTCAGTGAGTACCTTGGAGAGTGAGACATTCTTAGCACCCTCAGAAGGTTCACTTATCACTTCAGGCTTAGCTAATGGTTTTGCAACAAATTCATGTAAACCTGATGCAGCAAGATCACTACCTTGTGGACAAGGAATTCCTCTATAAGGAGGTGGACATTTGTTGTATCCTATCCCTGATTTTATCCTCTTATTCAACTGATTCTCTACTATACTTTTAGTACACTCAGAAGCATTTTCCAATTTAGTAACAGTCAGTTGAATATTGTCTCTAGCTAATGTCACTTTAGTGCACTCATTTCTTACCATTTCTATTTCTATATCTTTCAAAAATATTTGTCTATGAAGAGCATTTTTTGCATCAGTAAAGGTAAGTTCATTTTCTCTATAGTGAGTGATTTGTTTTTCTAATTTGGACATACCACACTTGTGGTCAAATAATTTTTGCTGGGTTTTTCTATGTTCTAAGATTTCTGTATCATAAGCTTTTCTTATGGTTTCTAATTCTTTAAGAAATTCACAATCATTAGAACATTTGATAGTTTGTACCTCAGGGGTGGAGAATGCCATCAAAGCCAATTCATCAGAAGTTGACTCATCTTCACCCATGAAACTCCAGTCAAAACCCATGCCATCAATAGCAACCATTGCTTTTGGCTCAGCAACTTCAACAACCTTACTCTTGCTTTCAAAGCTTCCTTTCTTCTCAAAGCTTCCTTGGTTTCTATTGTCAAACCCTCTACCTCTGGCATCCTGCCTCTTAGGTCTTCTACACTCTCTAGAGTAGTGACCTTTCATGTGGCAGTTGTAACACTCCACCTTTGACTTATCATAGCCAGCAGGCTCACTTCCATCTATCAGTATCTTCTTGCCAGTCCTCATCATCAACTGCTTAGCTCTAATGCTTAAAAGTGAAAGTTGCCACTTTAGGTCCATTACTTCAAGATCATCAGGATGAATCTCTTGAAGGTCTTCAAATGTTAATACAGACCCATTGTGTTGAGATGTAAGAAAAGCACACCCAATTGTTTCATCCAAAATGGACTTGGTGCTACTAGAAGTACTAGCAGTACCAAAGGTTGTGTTAGCAGTACCTTCTTCTCTGCCACCTTTGTCTTCATGATCAACCTTTGAGATGTTTGGGGATGAAACAAATGCCATATTTCCTGTGCTTGACCCAGTAGTCTTCTTAACTTCATGTTCTACAATCTTGAAATTGTTGTAGAGATCATTGAGACTCATCTGGTCAATATCTGACTTGTTCTTCCATACAATGACATGCATAGACCATTCTGAAGGTAAACTCCTAAGAAATTTAGAGTTTAGATCTTCTTGAGTTATCATCACTTCATGGATGGCTAACTGACTTGCAAGCTTCTGAAGTCTATTGAACATACTGTCCAAAGACTCATTGGTTGTGGCTGTGAAGTTCTCAAATTGTTGTTTGAGAAGTGTCTTTTGTGTTTTCTTGGTAGCATCATTACCACCAAACCTAGCCACAATAGCTTCAAAGAGGGTTTTGGCATCTTTGTATTTGTTGAAAATCAGAAGTTGATCATTTGGAATAGTCATCAGTAACATACTCCTTGCCTTGAGATCATTTTTCTTCTGAATTCTTTCATCTGCATTTGATGGTTGGTTTTGTATTGTTGATACAAGAGCATCATTTACTGTTGATGTGGTGATTTGGGGTTTAAATGAATTGCCTTGTTCAATAATCTCCCAAAGTGCATAGTCCTGCACTTGAAAGTATTGTTCAACCCTGAGTCGCCACATTTCAAACTCATTTTGTTTCAGTAGTGGAAGTTTAGCTGCAACATTTGTCTGAATATGTTCAACATCCATTTTTCTTTTAAATTTGTAAATATCAAGCCTAGCTTTGATACCACTTGTGGAACGTTTTGGTTATAGTTCGATTGAGATATTTATGTATTGAATGTGTTTAGCATGCGGAATCTACTACAACACACTTTAAAAGAACACAAGATGGTGAGTTTAAGTAAATGTGTGAATGCAATGAACAAAGAACACAACTTTGGTTAGAACAAAACGATTCAATATTATTGATGAAATAATACGGATGATCTAAGTATCACCAGGATTACAAAGTAATCTTGAATCTAAGATTGTAAAAAAGGATTTGTGATTCGAAGTAACTAAGTTACTTGAGAGATAGTTTGGTTTGTGGTTATTGGTTGTGAAAGATGCATGCATGAAGAAGTGTCTAAGATATCCTTTTATAAGATAAGGATATCTTATTACATGTTGTCAAGTAGATGAATATAATACTATACTTTGACTATATTGGCGCCTACAATTAAATACAACTACCCATGTACACTCTGATATATTCTTCTGTCACCACAGAAGACTAATCTACTTCTACATAACGTATAACAATGTACAAAGACTAATAATTCAACTAAATATCTATTACAAAATATCTAATCGACATGACAGAAGCTTGGCAGGCTCTTCATTGGCTAGCAGTACCTTCTACCCAGAAGGTACTGGTAGAACATCTTCGTACACTACAAAATCAACTAGCAGGCTCTTCTCATCATTGGCAGGCTCTTTGACTTTGATCATTTTATTCCCAACACCTTCAACATAGTACACACGACTTATATCGATGTTCCCATTTACATAGTCGCCATAACCCATGATTGCGGCGAAGTGGTCATTCCCGAACCTGACCGTTCCTATAAACTTTGCAACGAAGTTTTGGAGAAGCTTGAGATTGCCGGTCATGTGTCGGGAACAGCCGCTATCAACAATCCATAGAACGATTTGAACCACCTGCATCACAATTAGTAGAAACAGATGGAGTAACGGTTGGACCCGTTGGGTTAGAAACACATGTTTGAAGTAACTTAGGAACCCATTTAAAGTATGCTGTGTTCTCTAGCCAACGTTGCCATTTCCTACTACTTGCTGCTTTCTTCCTAAGGAATGTGCTAGGTGATTTTTTCTTTTTGTGATTAGCTATGGGTGCAACTATGGTCTGGATAGAAGCTTCTAGTGGTGACTCCCCTAAAATTGATTTGGCAGCTGTGTTCGACTTAGGGAAGCCACTAGTTCGTTTCTCTTTTCTCTTCAGCAAAGTTTTAGCAACACAATTTTGATGATTACCAGATAAGATACGAGTATGACAAAACACACAAGAAGCATTAACATCATTCAAAACTATTAAAGATTCAGCATTCATTACATCTTTTGTAGAATTACACTTAACCAAGCTAGATTCTATTTTGGAAATAACACGCGTCTTATTTTCACTAGATGCGTTAACTTCTACTTCTCCACTCTTAGATGTTCCACTCTTAGGTAGCCAGATACTAGTCTTCTTTTTGGTTTCTTGGTGGTCTTGGATCTTCTACCCTTAGATGGTTCAACTAATCCTGTGGAAGGTGAAGTAAGAGCATTAGTGGTTATCTTTGATGATGCATTCTTAGGTGCGTTGTCTACTTTTTGCATCCTTGGTACAATCTTATCAACTTTGTTTTTGCCTGTTTCTAAAACTTTGATTTTCTTCTTCAGATCAACAATGATGTGTTGAAATTCTTGATTTTGTGAATCTATTTTTCTGTTAAGGCGGACTGTGTCATTCCTGTTTTGAATAATTTCATCTAGTTCCTTTTCATTTTGAAACAGTTTAAGTCTTAAGAAAGCCTTTGTTTCCTTATACTTCTCAGGAACATGACTGTTTTGAAATGATAAAGACCCTATGAGATGTTGAAATTTTAGTTCAAATTCAGCACTTTGAGTTTGACACCAATCAAGCCTTTTTTGAAGATTAAAAACTTTGTTTTCCACATCATTGTTGATTTGTCGAAGATCATCATTCTCTTTCACTAGATTCTTAATTTCAATTTGCAACAACTTTGTATCAACAACATGATTATTCATAAGACACTCATTACCAGATTCATAAAGTGCATTCATCAACACAGAAACAATGTCACAACTAAGAACATTTTGCAAGAGTCGATCATTTTCTTTTTCCAAATTCTTCTTTTGAACTTTTTGTTTTTGAATTTTGGAGTCTTTAGCTTTGAAAATGTTCTTCATTGATAGAACCTCGTCAACTAGATCTTCTTCCCATTGTGATGCACATTTCTTCAAGTGTTTGACATGAGGTAAAATTTTCTTTTGAAGAATTTCTATCTTTTCTTTTTCCACAGAGAGAAAAAAGAAGAGACAGTTATTTTAGAATTAAACTCAATCTCATTTTCTAAAAATTTGATGTCTTCCATAAATGTCTCAAAATGTTTGACAATTTTAAATGCTGGAGGCATTTGTGGATCAACATCATTCTCTGTCAAATAATTGTTGAGATGTGCATCATTTTGGGAGAGATGATATATTTGTTCTGAGGTACGTATCAGCGTTTGTTCTGGTTTATCTTTTGGGGGCACAAATGATTTGCTTATGTGAGGTCGTTCATTATAATCATAACGTACTTTTGAAAACTTGTTTTGGGAATTTGATCGACCCTCAATCTTGTTTGCAAGAAAATCGGTTTCTTCATCAACAGAATACATAACAACACGTTGAAAGGAATCATCTAATAAAAATGTTGCATTGTATAACTTAGGATTGTCTTTGAGTGCTTTGTGGGAATTACGGGGTGTGTCACTTCCAAGTGCAAAACTTTCTCCTTTAGGACTCGGTTTCACAGTTAGTTTTTGAATTTGTGTTACAGAATTACCCGTTTTATACACAACATTTTGAAATTCTTTGAGTTTGGTTTCTAAATCTAGAATTTCCTCAAGATATGAGTCAACACTTTTCCTAGTGGCTTGCTTTTCATCAAGAAGATCCTGCTGAGATGTTGAAAGCTCTGATTGAGTTTTTAACAACTCAGAAGTTAAAGCATCAATTGGTTTTTTGAATTCAAATTGATCCTTTTCTTTTTGAGAGAGAAGCTCAGCCTTAGAATTGGTTAATTCACCTACTTGGTTTTCTAAATTTTGAACTTTTACGTACTCTTGTTGAAAAGCAATTTCAAAACCTTTTTCACATTTATCTTGTTGAAGATATCCAGAAAGTTGTTGTTTATAGCACTCATTATCCCTTGTTAACAACGCAATCTTTTCTTTCAGATTTTTATTGATTTCATTGCATTTGTTAATTTGTGATTGGGTGGTCATTATTAAGGCCTGAAGCTCCGAATCTTGATTGGTCAAATTCTCATTTTGTTCAATCTGATCTTGATTGTCATCTTCTATTAGATCATCAAATGAGACAACTGTTCTATCATCATCAAATGATATATCAGTGTTGATTTGATTATCTAAAGAAGATGAGAATGATGAATCATTTTGAACAGAATGTTCATTTGAGAATGAAGATGCGGAAGGTGAAGCAATCTCATGTAGTAAACATGGTGGATCAAGTACCTGAGAAAGACCGTCAGTATCGTAAACCGGGCCTGTCTCAGATGTATTCATTTCCTGCATATTTGCCATAAGCATCACAGCTGCGTGTGCCTCAAGATCTTCCATGTCATCATCTGACTCTGCACTTGCCATGAAGCTGTTTTCTTTCACATTCATCAAGCTTGCCTTCTCATCCTTAAGTGCCATCAAGAGAGCTTCTTTGTGATATGCACTGCCCATAGTACGAGGCTTTGGACATGCAGTAGCCATATGACCATACCCTCCACAGTTGTAGCATGTAATCGAGGTATTTGCAATGCCTTTTGATTCTTTTCCATTCAACTGATTCCTGTTCTGATCTGCCCCCATATAATTCCTATTACCCCCAGACTGAAACCTTTGTTCTCCAGCTTGAAACCTTTGTGACCCATATCCTCCTCTGTTCCCTGAACCAAATCGTCCCGATGCTCTGTTCTGAATTTCTACCCTACCATCATTAACAACTGCCTGATTCCTTGTGTTTGATGATGAGCGAAGGCGGTTGTTTGATTTGTTTGTGAATTTCCCAAATGCTTTAGCAATCAACCCAAATGATTCATTGAGGGAACTGAAAGCTTCTCCTTCTTCATCATATTCACTGTTGGTGTAAAAGTTGGAGTCAGTGTTGTTGTAGGTTACCATTTGGTTGCCTGATAGTTGAGATGGTGGTTCATATGGGACAAGTTGGTTTTGAGGTTGAAAGCTTGGTTGATAAGATGAGTTTCCAAATTCCTGAGAAGGTAGAGAGAAGTTTGGTTGAGCCATTAGTGCAAGCGAATTAGGTTGTGGTCCTGGTATGAAACCTCCTCTTGCTGCTACTTCTTTGTCCACCTCTGATTGATGTTGTTTGAGAAAATCATAAATCAATCCATATTTGATCTCACCAATCTTCTTTGATTGCCTAACAAACGTTGCATATTTCTGCCATTCATGACCTAGGCATCCCAGAAATTTGGAGTTGATTGCAATCCTTGGAAACTTCATGTCATGACAATCAAGGTCATTAACAACATTGGTGAAGCGGTGGTAGTATGATTCGATTATCTCTCCTGGTTCCATAACAAAATTGTTGAATTCCATGTACAATTTTGATTCAAGGTCTTCCTGATTGAGCTCTGTTCCTTCCATCAGAAGATGCACATGCTCCCACATGTCCTTTGTATTCTTCTGAGCATCAACACTTCGATAAATGGGATTTGGAATTCCCTGAAGGATAAATGCCATTGCCATTCCATTTGCTTCTTGTTGTAAGGCTTGTTCGGTTGTATAGCTAGAAACAACAATAGGAGTGGATGTTTCTTCTCTTTCAGGAGTTGCTGGAACAACAATTACTGGTTCAGGAAAGGGCCCCACAGTGATGACATGCTTCAGATACGGTCCATGGGGTTTGCGAAGTTCAACGAATCGGAGAAACCTACTTGCCCACTGCACATAATTTCCAGGTGTTAACATGGGTGGAGTATCTTGATTTCCAGCCTCATGACGAGATTGCTGACTGCTTATAGCTTCACACATCTTATGAAACCAGTGAGGTTCTCTGGACACTGAAGGATTGTTCTGAAGGTAATTTTGTTGCATTATTTGTTGTGGAGATAGTTGTGGTGGAGGAATGAATTGATGTTGTTGCACATATGCATGATGTTGTGGATATTGTTGAGGAAATTGTTGTTGTTGTTGAGAGTATTGTTGTTGCTGAGGATATTGCTGTAGCTGGTAGTAGTAATTAAAGTGTGGTGGTTGAGACATCTTGTAGTAGCTTGAAACGGTTAAGGATCTTTAAAGGATAAAGACGGTTGTTGTTTGGAAGATTGGAAATTTGTACGAAATCCAAGAAAAAATTATCTCGTTCGATCAGGTAATCACGTTCGACTCTGTTCGTTCGATCAGGTAAGCACGTTCGACTATCTTGTTCGATTAAGTTAGTTCGTTCGATTAGGTATTCTCGTTCGACTATCTCGTTCGATTAAGTTAGTTCGTTCGATTAGGTGTTCTCGTTCGATTAAGGTTTCTCGTTCGATTAAGGTATTCTCGTTCGATTAAGGTATTCTCGTTCGATTAAGATATTCTCGTTCGATTAAGGTTACTTCGTTCGATTAAGGTTACTTCGTTCGATTAAGTAACTTGTTCGATCAATTTAGCTCGTTCGATCAAGTAAGATCGTTCGATTAATCAAGCTCGTTCGATCAATTGGAAGAGTAAGTCTAACTCGACTACCCTTTTGCTCGTTCGACTGAATTCTCCTTCGATGAAGTATCCTCCTTCGATCACCCTGCTTGTTCGACTAAGACACCTCGTTCGACTACCCTTTTACGTTCGACTAAAAAACCCACGTTCGACTACCCTAACTCGATCGACTAAACAACTTATCTGATGAACAGTAACTAGTCTGATGACTCTAAATCTACGGATTTTTTAGTTTTTTCTTAGATCTAATCTTCTAACAACCTAGATTACCCCTTGGCGAATGATACCACTTGATGTTTTATACTTTTATGAATTAAGCTACCACTAATTACCTACTAATTACCTACTAGATCTAGAGAGAGAAAGCTAGAGAGAGAAAGAGATGGAAGGGAGATGATTACACACACTTAACAATAAACCTTCTTAATTCATCAACCAACACCCTTCCCTTGGATGGGAGGGGTATTTATAGTTTTACAAGAGAAATAGGCTACTAGCCCTACAGGCTTAATATAATACATAATTAACATAATAAATGAACTAAATGACACAGCCCATGGGCCTTCTACACGGGCTGGGCCTAATAATAAACATAAAGGCCTAAGCAACCTAATACAAATGATCAATACTTGAAATATTACAAAACGTGTTCCCAACAGAAAGTGAAATAATCAAGTGCACGAGAGTAAATATCAAGTATGCGAAAATTAGTGTAAAATAACCCTAATAAGTAATATACTAAGCACAGTAATATGTAAGCAAGGAGGGCGTAGGATGGTATGGTGTAAAATCCTTTATTTTTGAAAGTGTAGTTATAGTCCAATGTTTGAAAACATTTGGTTCTCTATAACCATGGGCTCTGATACCAATCTGTAACACCCCCATTTTCGATATACGAAGTGGAATATAAGTTGGGGTATTACTTCAAGTATCACAGTTAAATAGAGTTGATTACTTCAAGTATCACAGTTAAATAGAGTTGATAGAGTTGATAAAAAGTGGGACTATAAACTCACCTTTGCAGTTTGGATGGAAAACAAAGTTAAATAGAGTTGATAAACGTCTCCGGCACGCAACCTGGGTTGTTATGTCAAGTTTCAGTAATCGTATTCCAATATATATAAGTTTTTTATATTCGTTTCGTAATGTTTTTGGTTGTCGAATAAATGGTTAATTGAGACAACATGAAGTCTCTTCAAAAGTTGGATAAGATTTTATCTTATTTTTTTCATTTTTATGTTTCCGTTCGTTCGTTATCGAGATAAATGTATTCGGTTTTTATTAGTTTTTATGATAAATATATTTAAAATATATTTTTAATAATAATTATATAAAGTCATGTTTTTTACCCCTATAGTTTCATATATTGACAGTTTATACCCCTGAACATTCATAAAATGAAATTTTTTACCCCTGAACTTTTGTAAAATGACAATTTTTACCCCTGTAGTTTTGAAAATGACAATTTATACCCTCATCTTTAGATTGTTGGCAAGAATAGTCCTTCTTTTTAATAACTTTGCAATATTTACATTTTTGGCCCAATAAAACTCTATCTTTCTAAGTTAGCAGGTTTTACCCCAAAACTTCTTATCGATTTCATTTTAGGTCCTAGTTATAAAAATAGGTAGAGCTTTGGCAGAATATACCCTGGAAGCATTTTATAGTTTCATGCGACATCCTTGTTTCATTTTTAACGCGTTTTAATCCCGGAAAAAGGCACGACTTGCTACGACTCTTTTATACATGTTATTATCAACTTATTAGCATCTTATTTATAGCTTATGAGCTTATGATTCGAGCTAATGAGATCGAATCAATTTATATATATGCGTTCGAAAACAGTTTGCGACAGGCAGTCTTTGGACACGAATAAAAGCGAGGCCAAGTTATGATTTTATGACGTTATTTTTCCTATAATTAGCCAGCTAGGTGGTCCTTATGTTGGCCAAATTTCAGATTTTATATGGGTCGTTTGGTGGTCAAAAGATTAGTCCAAAGTGGGTCGAGTGAGGCTGATTAGCGACAGAAACAATAAAAGAAAACATGTTGGGTTTTTGATTTCTAAAGGTTTCAACTAGTTTTTAATGCATGATAACATGTTCATAATTATATTAAATGTATCTTTGATGTGTTTTAAGGTTACTTAATTTGTATTACTTAAAAAAAAATTAGTGTGCGTTTGGTTGTGTTCGACAAGAAAAGAAAGAAAACGAAAAATAAAGTAAACAATATTTTTGACATAGTTTGTTATTAAGGATTATTTAGTAACATGTTTAGGAGTATTTAAAGTATATGAAAGAAATGAAAAAGAGTTAGATTGGCTTACTTTGATTTGTTAGTCGATTAGGGAATAAATGGGGCGAATGGATTTGGAATCGAAGTGCTAAAGGCTTCCTTCTTTCTAGGCTTTCTCAAGACTCCTTCTTAGACTTATATTGGGCTGTTTGATTAGTAGGAAATGAGGGTGGATTGTTTTGGTTGTATGTCGAATTATAGTGAAGAAAAAGGGAAAAATGGGGTTCGATATTTATAGAAGAAGAAAAGGTTAGGGTTTTTATGAGGCTAGGTCACCATGTCATAGGAAGGAGGGGACATGGTGATGTAGTTGGTGTCATTTTAGGACAAGTGTAAGGAGGGGGGGTTAACGAGTGGTTTTATGAAAGTGGTGATGTGTTTTCATCTTAGACCAAGGAATCCAACTACTAGTGTATATGCTTATGGGTCATGTTGATGTATAGATAATTGTAGCCTAGGAAAATATGCTTGGTGTAAGATATATTTAGTATTAAGTGAAGAATGATTTTAGTGAAATTGTTAACTAGGATCGAACTAGGAAAACTCTTAAGGATCGAATAGCTTAAATAAATGGTACATAGGGCTATGGCATGTTGTACTTAAGGTTTAGGGAGGTAGTAACTTGGTTTTAGGGTTTTGTTCAAGTAATTATTAGTTAAGAATTTAATTAAGGTTTACTTATATATATATATATATGTCGAATTATTGAGATAATAAAGGAAATGGTTTTGTGCTTAAAAGGGTTGTACCAAGGGTTTAGAAATATAGAAAATATGTTTTTAGGGTTTTCTTAAGTTATAATAATTATAGGTTAATTTTATTTAGATTAAAAGTATATAAATGAGATTTTAGGTTTTATACATTAGACACTTGTACACTAGGTTTACAGACTTGTACTTATGTTTAGTAAGTTTAAGAAATCCATTTTTAAGGTTTGTGTATAAAAGACTTGTATAATGTGCTTTATTATGAGTACACTGAGATTCATAATGTGATTTTTATTAATATTATGTTTTCATGCATAAATGACTTGTACCTTGGCTTGAAATACTTGTACACTTATATTTCATAAAAAATCTTATATGCATTAATTAGGGTTTGTGATAAAATCATGATTTAATGAAATTAGGGTTTGTATCGGGAGTTTAAGTGGATTTAGGGTTTATGTGCTTTAGTAACTTGTACATTGGTTTAAATGAGTTGTACTTCAGTGTTTTAGGGCTTAGTTATTCATAATTGTTGTTATAAAAATTTTAGGGTTTCATTATAATAGATAAGAAATGTTTAGTTTGTACGTTTATTATTCGTATGTTAACGAGTTATCGTAAAATGGCAAATGGTATATCGTAAGATTTTATATGGAAATGTTTACATAGAATAAACATTAAGTAAATTGATGTTTGTCCGCATGAGAACACGTTTATCGAGGATGTGAGTTACGTCACATTAGATAGTAGTTATGATTAGATAACAAATAATAAAAAAAAAAATTACACGTAGAAAAAGGATAAGTATTATGTAAGATAGTTTATTATAATGTGGAATTTTACGAGTGGTTACAGTATCCCCCCGTTGAGGGAATCTCGTCCCGAGATTCAGTCTGTGTTGGTCAAGGTGTTGGGAAAAAGTGAACTATAAAAAGAGTTGGGCTTAGATTCTAACTTATTCAGATAGTGAATGTGAGATGGGAAATCGTACAACGATTTGATTGGTGACGTGAGTTTGATATGCTTAAAATGCCTAAAGTTTAAAAAATATAATATTACAAATAATATTATCTTGTCTTTATGTCCTTTATATCCAATACTATTGTTTTACTGTTAGTCCTTGGTTATACTTTTAATCCAAAAAGGGTTGTCTAAAAATTTTCATTCGGTACTTAAGGGAATGTAATTTCGTTAGTTTTATTCCTACTAGATGAAATAAATTTGAATGTTTTGCCACCTAATAAATTCAAAGGCTGTGAATAGTATCTCCCAACGGTCATGAATAGTGAAAACTAACGGTTATGAATAGTAAATTGCAACGGTCAGGAATAGTAAATAACGGCTAGTTTTTCTCCTATAAATACCCCATTTTTAATCCTCATTCTTGCACCACCAAATTCTCTCATTAAAATCTCAAAATGCCGCACCTTATCAAACTCTTAGCAATCGTTTATGTTATCCTTGCGGTTACTTATTTGGCGTACGTTCCTAATGAAGATCACGCATTCTTGGTTTGCGTTCTAGCGGTCCTTATGCCAATCGTGATCCTCGCTATTGGTGTAGACAAGATATGGGGGTAATAGCCTCGAGTTAGGGTTCTTTGTTGTGTTTCTATGTAATCCTTAGTAAAATAAAATTTGTTTGTCTTAGTGTCTAATATCTAGTCTCGGTATCGTGTTTAATGGTTCGTTTGTATTTATCGCACAGGATAATCAAAGTGATTCATCCCGTGGTGGCTCTAGCTATTGTTGGATTGGTGGTGGTCTTCGTTGCTATGGCGGGTCAACCTATTAGCGATTCTATGCCTTTTATTGTAATCATTGTAACATTAGCACTTCTGATGCTAATTATATCTCTATGTATTAATTTTCGTGGGTTCTAATAAAATTTGTACTAAGTTGTGTTTGCTATAAATCTTTGTGAATTCTTAGTGGTTTCCCTATATATTTTGTAAAAACCGTCAAATTTTTAGACTTCCTTATTCACCTATATGGAATCCAACTTCGGTAAATGATGAGTGCCTATTTACTCATCATTTTATACCCATATAAGACACAAAAATGACCAAAAACACCCAAATAAACCAAATATTGTTGCAAATATTCTTGGTTTGTGTTTTTATGTGTTTCAGGTACAAAAGGATTGAAAACAAGGCAAAAGTGGACAAAACCGAGCTTGGATGGGAAAAAGAGCAAAAACGGACATTGCCGGATCGACTCGACACCATTTGAGCATTTAATGAAGAAAAGAAAAGTCAAAGTCAACCCCGGGATTTAGCCTTGGAATGAGCTTGAAAAAATGAACCCAAAACCAAAAATCACATTTCACCTAATTACCCTAACCCTTTTTACCCTAAACTTAATTACCAAATCCTTAAAATAAACCAATTACCAAATCCCTTTAACTAAACCAAATCCAATCCCAAGCCCAACATAAAACCCAACCCAACATACCCTTATCCCAACCTGACCCAACCTTTATTAGATAAAACCGGGTCAAACCCCCAAGTCAAACCCTTACCCCCTTTTATCTTTTGCTCGCCAAAACAGCCACCCACATCCCATCATCATTACCTGCTCACCTCTGCTACACGCCACCACCCACCCTACTTCTCTGCTCCAGTCCAAGGCTAGTTCACATGTATCCCTCCCCCTCTTCACAAGTTACCACTGCCAGGCTGGAAATCCACCAAGTGATATTTTGGCGCCAAAAACCCAATTGAAGGCTGAGATTAAATCAAGCTAATCCAAGGGGTGGGATTGACTTAGAGAAACCCTAGAAGCTCCTCAGGCTATAAATAGCCTCTTGTTCATACAGAATTGTGGGGTTAGATAGTTCTAAATTAGGAGTAGAGTAGAAGTACTAGTCGACTTAGTAGTTATAGTGGTTAATCAGTATCAATTTTAATTCTCAATTCTAATTCTAGCTCATTTAAGCTCATTTGTATTTAATGTTATCAGCATTGTTCTAATTTCCAAGTTTAATGAAATTTCAAATTTCCATTTTTTACTGTTAATCGAATTAAATTTATTAGTGGTTAAAAAGAGATCACAAGCTCTCATTCATGTTAGAATAAGCTTATATAAGCTTATTATAGCTTTTTGTAAGTCCATTCTGCTTATTCTATTTTAAATTCAAAATAGTCAAAAAAGTCAACTTTAGTCAAAGTGCTTATCTAGTGCTTATTTCTTGCTTTTTTATGCTTATTGATAGTTGTCGCTGCTTTCTATATTGTCTTGTAGCTTAAATACAGTCAGGAGTTCATTTGTTTAATTTTCACTGAAAAAAATTCATAAAAGCCACAATTAGCTTAAAGTAGTATTAGCTTAATCTAGGGCTTATTGCTAGTTAATAGTTATTCAGTAGTGCTTATATAACTTAATTAGGGTAACTTCTGTCTTCCCAAGCTCAGCTTAATTTGGTCCATCCCTTTGAAAATCTCAACACAGTCAACCCATTAAGGGGTGTTTGGCACAGGGATGCAAATGGGTCAAATTCAACATTCAATGTTCATGTGTCACTTGGTAAGTTTTAATCTTCCCTAATTTAGCTCATACATACTGTTTATAGGTTGTTTTTAGTTAATTTGAAACCTTTTGAGGTTTTGAGTGGATATTGCTAGTTTAAGGTCAACAGCTGATCTTATAAGCTTCTTATAAGCTTAAGCATTCTCAGCTTTTATTTTTGATGTTTCTAGGTTCATTTCAGTCCAAATAGTCAATAGCCAGTAGTTGATCTAGTGTCATAATGCTTTGGGTTAGAATTTGCAAAAACAGTCTGCACATTCATGATTTTTGTTAAATTCATTTAAGCTCATATTTGGTACAGAGAGAGTTGGGTTGCTTATCTAGTTATTCCCAATTTTTTTAGATTTTTAGAATTAGCTTATAATAGCTGTTTAGTAGCTTGAAAAAGCCATTTTTTGCCCTGTGCCATATCAAACCTCAGTAGGCTTTTTAGCTTATTTGGTTAATTTTAGTGCTTATTTGTTCCTCTTGTGGCTTATTTTAGTTTTCCTTTTAGCTTATTGTTAGTTATCTAGATTATTTCAGATTTGTTTTAGCTTATAAATAGCTTATTAAGTCCATTGCTTGAAGCCTTAGCTTATTTCCCTTTTATTTCACTGATCAGTCCTTATGGCTTATTTCTGAGCTTATTTATAGTTTTCAATAATAATTGTAGTTATAAAAAATGCTTATTCATTTGTGCTTAATAGGTTTGTAAAAAGAAACATGAAAAAAAAAATAGTTTTCAAAAAAGTGAGGTCCAGGGGTCGAACCTGAGACCTCACCTTCACACACCACACACAGCACCAACTGCCCTAGGGTCTTTTTCTGTTATATCTATGCACTCCTTTTTATTTAACCCAATTTTCCTTTCTTTTGCATCTTTCCAATCTTTGCTTATTTACAGCTTATCCAAATAAGCTGGCACCAAGCTTTTATTTTTCCTAGGATCAGTTTACAATTAGGCACTTTCCTGTAATTTTTCAGAATTTTCCATTTTCATTTAGTATTTTTAATTTATTTTTCTTTTAAATTTAGTTTTTAATTCATAATAAATAAAATAAAGGTCAAAAAAATATAATTCTTTTTTTCAAAATTTTCTTTTATCATTTAGAACTTAGGAAAATTAGTTTTACATTCATAGGGTCAATATTTCTTAGATTTCACGTTTTAGGCTCGGGATTTCCCGATTTAAGCGCGTTTTTAGTTTTTCCTTACGTTTTTAGTTACGCGAGCTTTAGATAATCATTTTCCTTGCTTATTACATGGTCTTTAGTTTATGTTCACGTATTTTAGCTTAAAAACCCAAAATCTCTCTTATTTCACTATTCACGGCACGTTTCACAAATCGAAATCACAAAATTCCATTCACACCGTCGTTGGAAAAAACGGCTCGGGTTTACATACTTCCTTTGTAATCGTTTGAGAAAATATATATTGATTTTCGCGAATCAGTAAACATTTCATACGTGGGCTTTTAGAAAGTCCAATAAGCCATCTAAATCAAGCCATCCAATAAGCCCTTTAGAACTATTCTTAGAACCCCCTAACGAGCCCAAGTCAAAGCCTAAATTAATTTCTAACCCAACGGATCATTTATTCTTAACGGGCCAGGTTAAATTGTTTTAAAAGCCCCACTTACATAAAAATAAGCCGAACGTGTTATAAGCAGTTGATAAGCACTTCTTTAAACTTCAATAAACTTGTCAAAGTCTCGGAAACATTTTCCCATTTATTTTTCACTAAAAGGGGCCATTTTTGCAAACAACTTCAAATTCAGGGACTAAAGTTGTCCATATCAAAAAAATAGGACATAAAGTGTAATTTCGGTAACTTTGGGTTATTTAATGTTAAAATAGTAACTTTGAAATCTAAAATGACATTTTGTGAACTTTTGGACAAAATATATATTTTAAGGACTACCGGTGCAAAAAGTAATAGGTGTAGACATCTATCAAAAATGAAGTTTTATAACAATTTATTTTGTTTCAATATTTTGCTTTTGAATGAAAATTGTTATTAGAATTTCTGAAAGGATAACTGTCCCATTTATTACATGATTCTTCCTAAATTAGTCATAGTTGATCAGGCTATGAATAATTGAGGACCAAATGATGTGATGTTTGGCTCAGTCATTGTAGTATTTATGCTTTTCAAAAAGTTTTAGATGATGTTCAACGTGTTGTTTTTGGAAAATAACAACATAATTATTTTTCAAAAGAACAGGAAAATTTTTGGTTTACACTATAGTGATGAGTTAGGAAATTTTCTAGGGTACTAATGGGATATCCTTGAAATAAATCTTAGGGTTCGTGTGAGAATCTTACAGGGTGGTAATAATCTATTGTTCGGTCAAAAATAATGTTCACCAAATTCCTAATGGTATAACAGTGTTTTGTTACGTAATGACTATGAACAGGGTAAATGGGATAGAAGCTGAGATTGTGATTATTATGGAAGTATTACAAAGTAGAGATCCCATACAGTAGGAAGGTAGTTATTAAACTTAAGTTACATCCATCGTAACTAAGGTAAAGTACAAAAGGAAATATAACTTAGAGAGTTCTAATCTACAGTTTATTTATCTACTACAGGAATTTATCTTCTGCTTAAATACTAATGTCATCCTATGACGTTGTTGGGATCTTAACGAGTTCTCATTCTTTTGCACTAGTCTTATCTTTCCAATTGGTATTGTAGTTTGGGCATTGATTCTTGTAGTGCCCTTTTCCATTACATCCATAGCAAGTTACGGTTACTGGCTGTAGATTGGCTCCTATCGCCTTACAGTCTTTGGTCTGATGTCCAACTCTCTGGCACCTTGCGCACTTAACAATGCATGGACCATAATGGTGCAACAAGCATTGATTGCACAATGGTTTTCTTCCGACATAACCACTCCCTTCAACAGATGTGGCTGCATAGGCTCTGGCAGTTTTCTGCTGACGATTCTGTTGGTGGTGGTAGCTGATGCGATCTTGGAGATGCTTGCAGTGACAGTCGTGGTCATTTGTGTACTTGCAGTAGGTGGGGATGATGGTATCAAGTTTTCGCTTTTGGTTATTTTTCCTAGGTGTAATACTTTGCTTAATTCCTTGGGTACTGGTGATGCTAGGTTTAGTCATTCATTCTGGGCCTTGATGGTGAGCTGGTCTACAACCCGTGAAACTTTCATGGGTATGCTTACAAGACACAGCTGTCTTCTTTTCTCCTGTTGCCATATTATTGCTACTCAAGTGAGCTACTGCAGTTACTTCAAGTACTGTTGCAATGATGTTGATTATCAACTTTTGGATAGCTTCAGGAGTCATTGGGGTGGTTAGTGTTGGTCAGGTATTTGTATTTCTCATGCTGGTTTTCTCCTATCAATATCACAAGAAACATGAATTTTAGAATTTCCGTAATGACCATGTTAGAATAATTCAAGTAATAAAGTAATTACATATTATTCCAACAAGTGGTCACAATGCGAAGTTATATTCATTTGAGAATCAATAGATTTACGATGTGTCTGGTTAATATCGTAGATAAATGATTAACTCCTGGAATAAAACTGCTAAGGAACAACTAATCCATTTGAAGTTTAGCAACTTTCTCTTTATTCATCAAGTTTTCTTCCGAAATTTATCTTAGAGAATTCTATGCTTATAGCCTAGTTATGGTGGGTATAAGGAATTATAATAATCTTAAGTAATGTCATGGTAGGTCTAGATAAAATCACTGAAGATAACTTGATATTAATAACTTGATCGATTGTTTTTGTAAAACAATTAATACAAGGTCTTTTATTAATGCTTCATGTGGTAGGTTAAGGATTTTCTGTTTCTAGCATAAGGGTTTGGTCCTTTGTTGACAATAGTGGTCCTAGTTCCTGTTACTTACTGTGCTACAAGTTGGTCGGTTGACTAGGTTTGGAGGAAAGGGAAGGTGTCATAAGTATGTTTTGGTTTGCGTAGAGCCATTTGTCTATTAAGGTGTAAAACCCCAAAATTAACATAATATGAAAAGACAAAAATACCCTCAAATTTAAAATTTTGAGAACATATAAAAACTATACAAGTAATGTTAAGTACACTTAACCTAAGTATCCGACACATCAATATTTGAATATATGAACATAATATGAATAATAAAACTTATGATATATACAAATAAAATGTGGTTACACATTTACTTAGCCTAGTCGATCCATGTAGATGCACACAAACGAATACGGCCTTGTAATTAGTCCGGGTACGTGATTGAATCAAATTTGGTAAACTTCCCTAACTTTCCTCCCATAACCGATCCTATGGCCCATCTCCCCATCTCATTCGGCATTCCCAAAACAAAAGAAATTAAAACCCTACTCCCTCCCTTATCTCATCATACGGCTCAAGCAAAAACCCTCCAAAAACAAAACCCTAATCACAAAACTTTCGGCTGCCTCTTCTTGTTTCTGCTGCTACGATCCAAAAACCAACCCAAAGGAAGGTGTAATCTTGTTCTTGATTGTGTTCCATTCATTCTAAGGTAACCGTGTAACACATGTATTAATCCTACGAATTTATAAATCAAAAACTAAAAAAACACCGTGTTCTTGTTCTTGTGTTTCTGTTGTCGTACGAATCAAAGGAAGAAGAAGAAGATCCGTTCGTGTGGTATTCTTGATCTTGTGTTATCCGTGTTCTTCGTGTGATCTACGAGGGTATTGTATCACATACCTTGTTCAATCCTTGTTCATGTTCTTGTATTTTTAATCGAATTATATGACACATAAAATTATAAATGAAAAACCCTAAAAACTAATATATAAGAATCGAACATATAGGTATATGATGTGTTTAATTGTTTTGACTATGATAAGACCTGTTATGAATCGACCTAAACATGTATTAAACATACCTATAATCGTTATGGGTTAAGGAATAAAGATTAGAATGAAAAAAACCTAAGAGATTACATGTTAGGATTAAAAACTGCTACTGATTTGGAATTTTGTTCGACTTTAATCGGCTGTAAATAAATGATGTGAACGTATATTTTGGTGTTTCTAGAGTCTAGAACTAAATTCAATGAAATGGCTATCTGGAAAAATTAATCTTATAATTTTTAGAGGTATGAAAGGCTACTTTTTGATTTATAGAAAATTAAGGTTCATAACTAGAATTGTGAGTCTGGAAAATTAGTCCGGGTTTTTGAATTTTAATTTCCAAACCGTGTCGAATTAGGAGGTTTTCTTTGAATTGGGTAATATTTAGGATGTCTATTACTTACTAGAATTGTTGTAGATTTTTATGAATTTTTCTTAAAGGGTTTCTAATTAATAACTTTTCGTATAGTAAAATTAATCAGAAATCTGGACGAGTTGGTTTAAGTGAATTTTAATCCATAGTTATGCTACTTAATAAAATCTGGAAAAATTAGATAAAACACTAAAGACATTTGAGCATCTCTGGGAATTTTTGGGAATTTTATTACTGAGTTCTTATACGGTTTACAATTTATAGAAAACCTTACAATTTCGTATATAAAACTGTTAGAAATTATAAAAAGGTTAAAAAGGAAATTAAAAGGTGTTTTGTGTTTATTTTATAAACTAAAGGGTTTAAATTGTTAATTGCTAAAACTAAAGGATTTAACTTGTAAAAACCTGTAACTTTAGAATAATTACATTATTTACCCTAATCTTATCTTAATGACATTTTGAACCTTAAACTATCAATATGGTCCTCTCTAATACTTAAAAATTGATTATATGATACACTTGGATAATTGTGACTAATATTTCTAAATATGGAAAGTTAACTAAGATGGAAAGAAAATTAAAATGAAACATCTATGACTATGAAACTTATAAGTACAATATGATTATTTGTAGATCGGGTGAAGAAGGAGTGATCTCCTGCTTGCTTTCATTTCATTTGCTTTTGCTTGCATTTCGTTAAGGTACAGATATTCTTTCCCTTTTCAGTAGGGATATTTTCTATCAATCCGATAACTGCTATGCTTCCCTTTTATTTGATTCGTGACATTCATTGTATGATTTTCATTCTGTAAGATCCATTCTGACATTTATTTGAATGTCTTTGCCATGCTATGCTTATGTGTTTTGCCATGTTTACTTGAGTTACTTTCTCGTTTCTCATTGCTATGCTAGTTTAATTTTGTGTGATATGATATTCCGTGCCTGAGCTTAACTAGTTCTAGAGGTACTAGGACCATGTCTTTGATGGCACCTTAGGCATGACACTCCTGCAGAGGTGTGATTGATCTACAGCGTGCCCCTTATGTATATGTAATTGACGCGTCCCTTTTTCTTTATTGGCCAACCTTAATGTGTGCTTAGTCTAGAGCTGACATGCATTGCTTTTGATAGGGTGCGTATGGATATATCCTAGGTTTTATGTGTATGTAATTATGGTGACCAGGTGGTGTGTGCCTTGCACTCCTTCTCACACTTTTATTGTTACTTAGAGGTCTCCCCTCTTCGTATACTTGTTTATGCTCTAGTTTAGATTTGACGGATTTATGTATGGAGTTCCTATGGCACATCTTAACATGACCCTTTTCATCATTTTGATTCCTTGATCTTATTGCTTATTCAGTTCTCATGCACTCTTAATTCGTTGTCCTTTGATTAATTCGTTTGACTTTCAGGTTTATGTTTTTCGTTTGTTTTTCTTATTCCTTCGTTGCTTGTACTTATATACCTGCGTATTTTGCTTTGTATATATATCTGTTCACTGGGCTTTTTAAGCTCAGCCGCATGTTTTCTTTCTTATGCGGCAGGTAATAAGCGGGGCGACGGGCTTGGGAATGAGAGAGCGTAGGAATTAAGAGACCTATTTATTTCATTTCGTTGTCCATTGTTTCGGACGTTTATTTATTCCCGTACTTTGAATATTATTCTTTACTTTGGTTTGTTTGGTTAACCCTTATGCATTTTGGATTATCTTTTGAACACTAGTCTTGATGTTCAAGACTTAGTTAGTTTATTTAAAAGACTTCCGCTTGCGTTTTAGTATGCTTTGTATGACTCCATAATGTGATATCTTGACCTTGGCGGGTCGGGGTGTTACAGTTATGGTATCAGAGAGACTGGGTTTGACCTGTAGAACCTTAGAAATGACCTGTGAGGATTTGGGTAGACACTAGGCTTCTCGTTTGACGCGATCTCTTATTTCTCATTTTGACCCTTACGTTTGTTTTGTCTCTTTTGACTCGTTTGTGACCTTTCAGATGGTGGCTACTCGTCGTAATGATTTTGAGGAACCCTCTGGTGTTGCTTTTGATGCAGCAGTTCAGCGAACTATTGAGGCTTTACTTCCCGGTTTGACTGCTCGTATCACGGAAGAGATTAGGAGGAACACCGCTAGTGGTAGTGGCGGTGGTAATGGTGGTAATGGGGGTAATGGCAGTGGTGGTGGTGATGCTCCACCAGTGTCGATTCATGTGTGGTTGGAGCGTTTCAATAAGCAGAGACCACGTTCTTTCAGTGCTGCTACTTCTCCTGTGGAGGCGGAGAATTGGATATCTCATATTGAGAAGATATTCGAGGTGCTTGGGTGTGATGACGTGTTTAAGGCACGTTTGGCTAGCTACAAGTTTGAGGGAGATGCCCTCAGCTGGTGGAAGGCGTATCGGATTGCTAAGGGCAGGGATGAGTTTGTTGCTGGTTTGACATGGGCTGAGTTTCGTGAGACATTCTTCCTTCAGTACTTCCCTTTATCTGAGAGACAGAAAATTGAGCGTGACTATCATCATATCTTCCAGTTGGAGAGGGAGACAAGTGCTGAGTATATGAAGTGGTTTGTTAGACTTGCGGGTTTTCTGGGTACGAAGGTTGGGCCTCCGGAGGAGCAGGCTCTACACTTTAAGTAGGGGTTGCGTGATGAGCTGCTAGATGGCATTCTGAATATGAATTTTACTGATGTGGCACAAGTTTCCAATGCGGTTCGTAATAAGGAGTTGATGCAGGAGAGATCTAGGTGTGGGGTGAAGAGGACCTTGGATAGTGGCAACCAACAGGTTCAGGGTACTAGTCAGAAGGATGCTACTCCGAGGAGTAATGATTTTCGGGGTAACGACAGGCGTGGTAACGTTAATAGTGGGCAGAATCAGCGGTCAGGTCGTGACCAACAGTCTAGGGGTCAGCAGAGTCGGGGTAATCAGCAGGGTAATCGGGGTGCTACATCTTCGACTGGGCAGAGGAATGTGGAACGGCTTCCACCTCCTCCTGTTTGTGCAGAGTGTGGGAAAACTCATCCGGGTGATACTTGCTATAGGGCGACTGGTGCATGTTTTAGTTGTGGTGCAATTGGACATCGGGCTAGGGAGTGTCCGAAGGCGAGTGGTAACAACCGTGGTAACGGTAATGGTGGACAGCAGGCATCTAAGGGTAGGGTGTTTGCACTGACCAGGGATCATGCTGCGGGCACTTCTGGTACTGTCTCGGGTACGCTATACTTATTCGATCGTCCCATTTTTGTTTTATATGATACTGGTGCTACTCATTCTGTGATATCTATTACGTTTGCTAAAAATATTAAAACAACCGCAACACCATTAAACTATGCCTTATCTATCTCTACCCGAATGAAAAATTCCTTGACCATTACTCATGAATACGTGAATTGCCCTCTTCGTTTCGACGATAAATTTCGCCCTGCAAATCTTCTTCCTCTCGATATGCACGATTTTTATGTAATCTTGGGTATGGATTGGTTGTCGGAGCATCGAGCTACGATTGACTGCCATACTAGGCGTGTGATTTTTGGCGATCTTTGTAATCCTGAATTTGTCGACCAAGGTTCTCGGCTTGGTAAATCTATTAAGATCATATCCGCTATGAAAGCTCGATCTTTTCTAACTCATGGTTGTGAAGGTTTTCTGGCTTCGATTAAGGATTCTTCTGTGGAGAGTCCTATTTTGGAGAGCCTTTCGATTGTTCGTGAATTTCCCGATGTATTTCCTGATGAACTCCCAGGCATGCCGCCTGAGCGTGAAATTGAATTTTCGATTGATCTAATTCCGGGTGCAGAACCCATCTCTAAGGCTCTGTATCGTATAGCTCCTGTGGAATTGAAAGAATTGAAAGAGCAGTTGCAGGAATTGCTTGAATCTGGTTCTATCCGCCCTAATGTTTCTCCGTGGGGTGCTCCGGTGTTATTTGTTAAGAAGAAGGACGGTAGTATGAGGTTGTGCATCGACTACCGCGAGCTTAACCGGATCACTATTCGTAATCGTTATCCGCTTCCCCGCATCGATGACTTGTTTGATCAGCTTCAGGGTGCGAAGTTCTTTTCTAAGATCTATTTGAGGTCGGGTTATCATCAGCTACGTGTGAAGGAGCAGGACGTTCCTAAGACAGCTTTTTGTACGAGATATGGCCAATACGAGTTCTTAGTCATGCCGTTTGGATTGACGAATGCGCCGGCAGTTTTCATGGATTTGATGAATTGGATTTTTCACGAGTACTTAGATAAGTTCGTGATCGTGTTTATTGACGACATCTTGGTGTATTCTAGGTCTAAGGTGGAACATGAGAGCCATCTTCGTGTTGTTTTGGAGACTTTGAGGCAGAAGAAGTTGTATGCCAAGTTTTCCAAGTGCGAGTTTTGGTTAAGTCAAGTTGCATTCTTAGGTCATGTCGTTTCCGCAGATGGTATCAAAATGGATCCGGCTAAGGTTGAGGCTATCACAAAGTGGCCAAGTCCGACCAATGTGACTGAGATCAGGAGTTTTCTTGGATTGGCTGGTTATTACAGGAGGTTTGTTGAAGGTTTTTCTCGTTTATCGTTACCGTTGACTCAGCTTATGCGCAAGGGAGAGAAGTTCGTATGGACCGACGAGAGAGAAGCTAGTTTTGAAGAGTTGAAGAAGAGGCTTGTTTCTGCGCCGATTCTTACTCTACCATCAGGTTCAGGTGGTTATCAGATCTATAGTGATGCTTCTAAGAAGGGTTTGGGTTGTGTCTTGATGCAGCATGGGAAAGTGATTGCATATGCTTCTAGGCAGTTGAAACCATATGAGGCAAATTATCCTACTCATGATCTTGAGTTAGCTACTGTTGTCTTTGCTTTGAAAATCTGGAGGCATTATCTTTATGGCGAGAGTTGTGATATATTCACCGACCATAAGAGCCTGAAGTATATCTTTACCCAGAAAGAGTTGAACATGCAACAGAGGCGTTGGTTGGAGTTGTTGAAGGACTATGACACCAATATTCAGTATCACCCTGGGAAAGCCAATGTTGTGGCTGATGCTTTGAGTCGTAAGTCGGGAATGATTTTTAGTCTTGACTTTGAGCCGAGGATTCTTAACGACTTAGAGCTTATGGAGGTTGAGTTGTGTGTTCGTGGTTGTGACGGTTTTTGGGCTAGCTTGAAGGTGGAGTCTGATTTGATGTTGAGGATTAAGGCAGCTAAGAAAGATGATGGTGAGTTATGGGCTATTGTGCAGAATGTGGAGGATGGTAAGCAGTCAGATTTTCGTTTGGATGCAGATGGCATCGTTTGGTATGGTGATCGTCTATGTGTTCCTGATGATTCTACTCTTCGTGAAGCTGTGCTTTCTGAGGCGCATAGTTCTCCATTTTCTATTCATCCGGGTTCGACTAAGATGTATCATGATCTTAAGCAGCATTTCTGGTGGAATGGAATGAAGCAGGATGTAGCTTTGCATGTGGCTAGATGTATGACTTGTCAGCAAGTTAAGATTGAACATCAACGTGCAAGTGGTCTTTTGCAACCTCTTGATATTCCTACGTGGAAATGGGATGAGATATCTATGGACTTTGTTACCGGTTTACCTCGTACTCTTCGTAAGCATGACGCAATTTGGGTTGTTGTTGATCGTCTGACTAAATCTGCGCATTTTCTCCCTATTCGTATTGATTATCTGGTGAGTCGTTTGGCTCAGATCTTCCAGCAGGAAATTGTTCGATTGCATGGTATGCCGTCTTCTATTGTGTCTGATCGTGATCCTCATTTTACGTCTCGTTTCTGGAAAGGGTTACATAAAGCTTGGGATACGCGACTTAAATTCAGTACGGCATTTCATCCTCAGACTGATGGACAGTCGGAGCGAACGATTCAGACATTGGAGGATATGTTGAGGTCTGGTGCTTTAGAGTGGACAGGCCATTGGGATGATTACTTGTGTTTGGTGGAGTTTGCTTATAATAATAGTTGGCACGCGAGTATTCGGATGGCTCCATTTGAGATGTTATATGGGCGTAAGTGTAGGGCGCCCGTTTGTTGAAATGAGGTCGGAGAATGACTCATTGATGGACCAGAATTGATTAGGATTACTAATGAGAAAGTGGCTGTGGCTAGAGAAAAGTTGAAGGAAGCTCGTACTAGGCAGAAGAGCTATGCTGATCGGCATCGTCGTGATGTTGTGTTCAACACCGGTGATCGTGTTTTCTTAAAGGTTTCTCCGTTTCGAGGTGTTAAGCGTTTCGGTATGAAAGGAAAGCTTAGTCGGTGTTATATCGGTCCGTTCGAGATTCTTGATCGTGTTGGTGAGGTATCTTATCGTTTGGCGTTACCTCCTCAGCTATCGCATGTGCATAACGTTTTTCATGTATCGCTTCTTCGTGGTTATAATTATCATCCGCTTCACGTTGTGTCTTGCCCGTTCGATCAGATTCGGGAAGATCTTTCTTATAGTGAAGAACCTGAGGCTGTTTTAGAGCGTCAGGAAAGAGTCATGAGAACTAAAACAATTCCATTCGTAAAGATTCTTTGGAAGAACCATCCTGAGAGCGAGGCTACTTGGGAAACCGAAGAGTCAATACGATCCGATTATCCGCATTTTTCTTTTTGACTTGGTACGTATTCATTTTGATATCGTTTTTGTTTTCGCATTTCATTTCGATTTTGCTTTCGATTTTGCATTTCATTTCGACTTCGCATTTCAATTTTCGAGGACGAAAATTCTTTTTAAGAGGGGAAGAGTTGTAAAACCCCAAAATTAACATAATATGAAATGAAAAAAATACCCTTAAATTTAAAATTTTGAGAACATATAAAAACTATACAAGTAATGTTAAGTACACTTAACCTAAGTATCCGACACATCAATATTTGAATATATGAACATAATATGAATAATAAAACTTATGATATATACAAATAAAATATGGTTACACATTTACTTAGCCTAGTCGATCCATGTAGATGTAAACAAACGAATACGGCCTTGTAATTAGTCTGGGTACGTGATTGAATCAAATTTGGTAAACCTCCCTAACTTTCCTCCCATAACCGATCCTATGGCCCATCTCCCCATCTCATTCGGCATTCCCAAAACAAAAGAAATTAAAACCCTACTCCCTCCCTTATCTCATCATACGGCTCAAGCAAAAACCCTCCAAAAACAAAACCCTAATCACAAAACTTTCGGCTGCCTCTTCTTGTTTCTGCTGCTACGATCCAAAAACCAACCCAAAGGAAGGTGTAATCTTGTTCTTGATTGTGTTCCATTCATTCTAAGGTAACTGTGTAACACATGTATTAATCCTACGAATTTATAAATCAAAAACTAATCAAAAACCGTGTTCTTGTTCTTGTGTTTCTGCTGTCGTACGAATCAAAGGAAGAAGAAGAAGATCCGTTCGTGTGGTATTCTTGATCTTGTGTTATCCGTGTTCTTCGTGTGATCTACGAGGGTATTTTATCACATACCTTGTTCAATCCTTGTTCATGTTCTTGTATTTTTAATCGAATTATATGACACATAAAATTATAAATGAAAAACCCTAAAAACTAATATATAAGAATCGAACATATAGGTATATGATGTGTTTAATTGTTTTGACTATGATAAGACCTGTTATGAATCGACCTAAACATGTATTAAACATACCTATAATCGTTATGGGTTAAGGAATAAAGATTAGAATGAAAAAAACCTAAGAGATTACATGTTAGGATTAAAAACTGCTACTGATCTGGAATTTTGTTCGACTTTAATCGGCTGTAAATAAATGATGTGAACGTATATTTTGGTGTTTCTAGAGTCTAGAACTAAATTCAATGAAATGGCTATCTGGAAAAATTAATCTTATAATTTTTAGAGGTATGAAAGGCTACTTTTTGATTTATAGAAAATTAAGGTTCATAACTAGAATTGTGAGTCTGGAAAATCAGTCCGGGTTTTTGAATTTTAATTTCCAAACCGTGTCGAATTAGGAGGTTTTCTTTGAACTGGGTAATATTTAGGATGTCTATTACTTACTGGAATTGTTGTAGATTTTTATGAATTTTTCTTAAAGGGTTTCTAATTAATAACTTTTCGTATAGTAAAATTAATCAGAAATCTGGACGAGTTGGTTTAAGTGAATTTTAATCCATAGTTATGCTACTTAATAAAATCTGGAAAAATTAGATAAAACACTAAAGACATTTGAGCATCTTGGGAATTTTTGGGAATTTTATTACTGAGTTCTTATACGGTTTACAATTTATAGAAAACCTTACAATTTCGTATATAAAACTGTTAGAAATTATAAAAAGGTTAAAAAGGAAATTAAAAGGTGTTTTGTGTTTATTTTATAAACTAAAGGGTTTAAATTGTTAATTGCTAAAACTAAAGGATTTAACTTGTAAAAACCTGTAACTTTAGAATAATTACATTATTTACCCTAATCTTATCTTAATGACATTTTGAACCTTAAACTATCAATATGGTCCTCTCTAATACTTAAAAATTGATTATATGATACACTTGGATAATTGTGACTAATATTTCTAAATATGGAAAGTTAACTAAGATGGAAAGAAAATTAAAATGAAACATCTATGACTATGAAACTTATAAGTACAATATGATTATTTGTAGATCGGGTGAAGAAGGAGTGATCTCCTGCTTGCTTTCATTTCATTTGCTTTTTCTTGCATTTCGTTAAGGTACATATATTCTTTCCCTTTTCAGTAGGGATATTTTCTATCAATCCGATAACTGCTATGCTTCCCTTTTATTTGATTCGTGACATTCATTGTATGATTTTCATTCTGTTAGATCCATTCTGACATTTATTTGAATGTCTCTGCCATGCTATGCTTATGTGTTTTTCCATGTTTACTTGAGTTACTTTCTCGTTTCTCATTGCTATGCTAGTTTAATTTTGTATGATATGATATTCCGTGCCTGAGCTTAACTAGTTCTAGAGGTACTAGGACCATGTCTTTGATGGCACCTTAGGCATGACACTCCTATAGAGGTGTGATAGATCTACAGCGTGCCCCTTATGTATATGTAATTGACGCGTCCCTTTTTCTTTATTGGCCAACCTTAATGTGTGCTTAGTCTAGAGCTGACATACATTGCTTTTGATAGGGTGCGTATGGATATATCCTAGGTTTTATGTGTATGTAATTATGGTGACCAGGTGGTGTGTGCCTTGGACTCCTTCTCACACTTTTATTGTTACTTAGAGGTCTCCCCTCTTCGTATACTTGTTTATGCTCTAGTTTAGATTTGACGGATTTATGTATGGAGTTCCTATGGCACATCTTAACATGACCCTTTTCATCATTTTGATTCCTTGATCTTATTGCTTATTCAGTTCTCATGCACTCTTAATTCGTTGTCCTTTGATTAATTCGTTTGACTTTCAGGTTTATGTTTTTCGTTTGTTTTTCTTATTCCTTCGTTGCTTGTACTTATTTACCTGCGTATTTTGCTTTGTATATATATCTGTTCACTGGGCTTTTTAAGCTCAGCCGCATGTTTTCTTTCTTATGCGACAGGTAATAAGCGGGGCGACAGGCTTAGGAATGAGAGATCGTAGGAATTAAGAGACCTGTTTATTTCATTTCTTTGTCCATTGTTTCAGACGTTTATTTATTCCCGTACTTTGAATATTATTCTTTACTTTGGTTTGTTTGGTTAACCCATATGCATTTTGGATTATCTTTTGAACACTAGTCTTGATGTTCAAGACTTAGTTAGTTTATTTAAAAGACTTCCGCTTGCGTTTTAGTATGCTTTGTATGACTCCATAATGTGATATCTTGATCTTGGCGGGTCGGGGTGTTACATGTCTATTAAGGATAGTAACAAATGGTGGGATTTTGTATGAGGTCATGAGAAGTCATTACATGCATGCATAACATTATTGTAAGACATAGTAGAAAGAATTTGTTCTCAACATAAATATATAACATAAGAAGATTGTTATAGATTTAAAGATTGATTACAAACTCTGAAAGTTTCAGGCTTATTAGAAAATACAGGAAATACTAACCAAATACTATTCGGTTTAGTTGACACAACAACGATACATGTGAATTTAAGATCAGTTACGTCCTTGACGTAAATGCTTAATTTCAGTCTCAAGTTTTAGTTGTGCAATTTCCATTTCTAAGAAACGTTCCTGAAATTCCTGGTACATCCTTATTTGATTGTCCAACATGGCTTCTAAGGCGAAAATCTTCTGACCCTGGTTTCTTGCCGTATCCCTGGCCATCTGTAGGGTTCTTTCGATGTCTTTCACTCTACCACGCGTTTGACCGTGTTCTTTTCTCGAACAATGGACTCTGGAATCTAAGCTTCTAAATTTATGGTTGTACGTATTCTTCATCTTGTCATCATTTACTCCTAAGTCGAACACTGCTCGTCTCTCGGCATCAGCTCTTCTAAACAGAGTGTCAAAGTTACGGTCGTACCATTCGAAACGTAATGGTTGTAACCCTTCCAGCTGTTTAGTGTGAATGTCTAGGGTGTGAGCTTGTTGATAAAGGAGAGTCCATATTGATTCATGAGGGTTTAGATTTTGGTCAGGGGAATTAGGTGTAGATATGGCGTCTGGGATGTCTGGTATTGGGGAATCTGAAGTGTCAGGTAGTGGAGAGTTTGACTCAACATCTTTCTGAATTGTTTCTTGGTGTGAATTCTGTCCAACCTCAAACGTTGTCGGACAACCAATCAACTTTTCATCCAATGTAGTTTTCCTAAGTTCCTAATGGGTAGGTGAGTGGGTAGGTGATGTACAAGTAGTACGGAGGGTAGTTTCATTTATATCAGGTGTTTCGGGGGACATGGTACTGTGGTAATCCACAAATAATAATTATAAGTAATTAATAGCATTAAGTGAGTGAAAGTGAAATAATCAAGTGCACGAGAGTAAATATCAAATATGCGAAAATTAGTGGAAAATAACCCTAATAAGTAATATACTAAGCACAGTAATATGCAGGCACAGAGGGCGTAGGATGGTATGGTGTAAAATCCTTTATTTTTGAAAGTGTAGTTATAGTCCAATGTTTGAAAACATTTGGTTCTCTATAACCATGGGCTCTGATACCAATCTGTAACACCCCCGTTATCGATATATGTAGTGGAATATAAGTTGGGGTATTACTTAAAGTATCACAGTCATGAAAATCGAAAACAACTCGAAAAGAGACGTTTTAAATAAAATTGTTATCATCCATTTATTTAAATCAGAGTTACAGTATACATGTCCCAACGGGAAGTTCCAAGATTCATTAATGAAGATACATTATTTGTTGAATGATAACAAAATGGACACTCTTTTTATAAGAAATTTCACAGCCACTCTATGCCAAATCAAACTTCTAATTACCTGAGATAAAACATGCTAAAAAGTCAACACAAAGGTTGAGTGAATCCATAGTGTTTAAAGTTATAATCAGTTTGAACACAAGCTATGTAGAAAATAAATCAGTAATATTGCAGTTCAATATATTGCCCTAAGTCTCATGACACGCAAAACGTTAATTGTTTACTATCATAGTTATATACTATGATGCATATATTACCCCATAATTAAATGAAGCAATTTTTCCCCCGAGTAGGAGATTGCCGGTCTCTTTATTGATCTCAAATAAAATGCATTTGGTCACGTTACGGTAACACAAAGGGTTTGTCAAACCCAATAGATTTATTCATAATATTCGCGCTTACCGCAAGTGATTAATGGCTCATGATGGGAGGTCTTTTAGGCAATATTAATCAGGAAAGCATACAGAAAAATACTTGTGTTCGGTTTTGTAGCATGTATCTCCCCACAAGTTTTGGAAAATGTATAAAAAGTGGGACTATAAACTCACCTTTGCAGTCTGGATGAAAAACAAAGTTAAATAGAGTTGATAAACGTCTCCGGCACGCAACCTGGGTTGTTATGTCAAGTTTTAGTAATCGTATTCCAATATATATAATTTTTTAATATTCGTTTCGTAATGTTTTTGGTTGTCGAATAAATGGTTAATCGAGACAACATGAAGTCTCTTCAAAAGTTGGCTAAGATTTTATCTTATTTTTTTCATTTTTATGTTTCCATTCGTTCGTTATCGAGATAAATGTATTTAGTTTTTATTAGTTTTTATTATAAATATATTACTAATAATAATTATATAAAGTTACGCTTTTTACCCCTATAGTTTCATATATTGACAGTTTATACCTCTGAACTTCCATAAAATGACAATTTTTACCCTTGAACTTTTGTAAAATGACAATTTTTACCCCTGTAGTTTCAAAAATGACAATTTATACCCTCATCTTTAGATCGTTGGCAAGAATAGTCCTTCTTTTTAATAACTTTGCAATATTTACATTTTTGGCCCAATAAAACTCTATCTTTCAAAGTTAGCAGGTTTTACCCCTAAACTTCTTATCGATTTCTTTTTAGGTCCTAGTGTTAGGAATCTAAATATTCAGTTGAAGACTCGGTCACCCCGAGTACTTATTAGCACTTAATAGCTCGTAGGTTTATTTATAATATTAGTAGTAGATTAGTTATTAATAGTATTGTGGAGTAGGTCTAGGCTTTCCCCACTGTCAGCTTGCTCCACAACCCGCTAGGGGCATATTAGCTAGTAAAGTAAAGTACTATAAATACCCCTCTCCTCATGTGGAGAGGGTTGAACCTTCCTACGCTTTTATACATTTTTCTTTCTTTGTTTATCTCTCTAAGGTTCCAACTCTCCTTCTCTCTATTCTTCTTCTTCTTATTCGATCCTTATTTGTCCCAAACTAGTGTTACTTTGATTGTGAATAACCTACAATTGGTATCAGAGAGCCATGGTTAGGTTCACATAAGGGTTTATTCACATATTCGTAGTGTTTTGGGACAATCTTGGTTCGAAAAGGTTTTTTCTTAAAAATCCATTTTGTGCTTTGTTTTGTTGGTAGAAAGTGTTAGATCTTGTACTTTCGTGCTTAGGGTTAACATAGGAGTTGTTCTTGGTGCTTGGAATCACATCTTGTGGCTTGGTGTGGCTGTTTTTGGAAGATTCGAAGGGTTGTACTTTGTGTTCTTAGTTGCGTTTTGTCCTACTGAGGTTGTTTCTTAGTAGCGTTTTGTGTCTCGTGGGGTAAAGAAAGGTTGCGATTTGTGTTTCCTCAAAGTTGCGGCTTGTCTTTTTACCAGATTTGGCAAAAACGACAAAACGCTACGATAGCGACTTGTCTGGCGTGTAGTGAAGTTGCGTTTTGTCCTTGATAGTGACAGCTCTATCTCTTTGTGACTTGCGGTTTGTGTCTCAGAAGTTGCGACTTGTGTGTTGCGTTTTGTATACTCAGAAGTTGCGACTTGTCTGTTGCGATTTGTGTTCTCAGAAGTTGCGACTTGTCTGTAGCGTTTTGTATACTCAGAAGCTGCGACTTGTCTGTGGTGATTAGTATCTTCAGAGGTTGCGATTTGTGTGTTGCGTTTTGTGTCCTCAAGAGTGCGATTTGGGTCTTGCGATTTGTGTCCTCAGGGGTAATAATTTCATCAAAACTGAGTAAAATGTTGCAAACGAATCAGAACCCAACAATGATCACTAATTCAGACTCCTTCATATCGGAGGTGCTTAAACTGTACGATGCTAATGAGGATCATGGGAATTCCAATTACACATTTCAAACAGAAGCGAGTGATTCTGATTCAGCTGGAGAAAAAGGGCCATGCTTACAATCACACATGGAAGTACAAAGGAAAGTCAAGTTGCATGTTTCCGCTCACTTCAGTCACACATCAAAGCTTTGTTTGTAAAGTCTGAATACGTGATGGGGTACACACGGGCTTTCGCGACACTCTTTGGTCAAGGAGTCCATGACTTCAAAGTCAAGATGACACTATACCTGGATCAACTAGAACAGCAACTGGACAAAGTAGAATTTTCTGAAGCAAAATCCAGAGCCGCTCTCAATGTGATCAACAATCAACTTCAAGTGTTCATTGACTCTCAATATACCATGGACTATGAATATGATAGTCAAATGATAAAGGAGTGTTTTGCTAAGAACACCGGGACAGAGATTGCATTGTTCAGAACTACGCTGCTGCAACTGATAAGGGATGTTAATGGGTTCATTGAGGAAAAGGCTAACCAAGTTGAGAATGATACAAGATCAGCTGCATCAGATGATGGTGTCAACTCAGGAGTTAATGAAATTGATTATCAACAAGCACCGTCTACTGTGGTACATCAATCTGATCTTCATTTAGTCCTCGCTGATGAACTTCAACACACCGATCAATGTAAACCTGCTTATGACACATATGAGTTGGAAAAGACTGATAGTGATATCATTCCGGATTCAACTCATATGAGTAAAAGAAAGGGAGACATTGGTCAGGATGCTGAATTCGAGCCTCTGTCAAGCTCTGTGCTTATAGCTGATTCTTTCAAATCACATGATAAGATTGAAAAAAGGGTTTACGATGAACTTTTAAAAAGGTTTTTACAACTGGAAAAACATTGTATTGATCTTGAAATTTCAATGCAACAAATGAAAGAAAGTCTTCAAACAAACCTGTCAACAAAAAATCAGGAATTGCCTGAAATTCGTGAATTTTTTATGATAAACAGTTTGAAGGATCAGCTAGTGGCCAAGAACTTGACAATTAACAACTTAAAAACTAAATTGATTGAGATGCATGATATGTACAATGATGTTAAAACCACACATGTTGATAAAGCAGTTGAGTTACAGGCTGAAAATGAAACATTAAAATTGCAATGTGAACAACTGTGTGATTCCATCAAGGAAACCAAGCCTAAAGGCACTGAACGAACAAAATCCTTGATAGCTGAGAATGATGTACTCAAAGCACAAATTCAAAGGAAAAGCCTCACTATAGCTGCCCTTAAGAATGACTTAAAGAAGTCAGTTAAAAATTGTGTGAACACTAAGTTTGACAAACCATCTGTCATGGAAACACCTGACTCTAATACAAGGTGTGCCCCCCAAGTTGATGAGGTTCAGAGTTTGCCAAAACTAGTCACTTCACAACATAGACATAAGGGCAAGTTAGCTAAATGTCACCTTCTGGATAAATCTCACATAACACATGATAGGGAAATAAATGATCATGTCATAGTGCGTTCCACTACAACCAAGAACCACAATAGGCCTGTAGAAATGTTAAAGCACTCTAAGAAGCCTGGTGGATCTAGTACTGAAAGAAAAGATAATACCTCTCGTAGTCACACTAAGGTACCTAAGAAGCCTAACTCTTTTAGAGTGTGCCTAAGATGGTTACCTACTGGTAGAATCTTTAAGAAAATAGGTCTTAAGTGGATACCTACTGACATAGAAAATGTTCCCAAGAATGACTGCAAGATAATGCAGAAGCAGGATACCGCTGTCACTAACCAATACATATGTGAACAAAATCATTATGTTAGTGCAGGGAAACGACTCATGAGTGCAGGTACATTCACAAAGAACTTTAAAAAGGTTCTCAAAGTGTGGCGACCAAAGGGGATGAGAACTCCCATTGTGGAGGTACAGCAAACTCATCGGTGATGTATGGAAGCAATGACTTTTGAACACATCAGTTCAAAACTCGTATTGATAATATGGAGGGAATGTTACGTATCCTTGTATATATTTTGGCTCTATACAATTTTTTATCCATATCTAATACTATGTTGTAATTAGATATATTGAAAACATGCTAATTGTATATAGAGTATCAAAAAAAAAAATCACCTAGGCATGTCTTCTGTTTATCGATAACATTTACGGACTTAGAAATGTCATTCAATAATGGCACGGGTCTTTAAATGAAGCTCGAGCAGAAGTTAATATGATTGGTTAAAACATGTCTAAATGGCTTGCTATTACTTCAGATAGCAACCCGCGCTTCTATTTGAGGACAGCTTGTCGCCAAAAAGACAGCTATCCTTCAAGGTGATGTTCACCTGAGTTTGGATTACTTCATATCCATGCTCACTCTAACCGGTGTACGCTTCAGTCCATCATTTCATCTGAAAGACGAGAAATTTTCTCGATTCCTTGATGTTATTATGTTGCTCTATACACTCACTGTTGGTCTCACCAAGTGTTAAAATTGCTTCACAATCAACGTCCTTATTCCTCTTCAAAAATAAAGTCATTGATTGAGGGGAAGAGCAATAGCAATTTATGGCATCTGTCAGGGCTTTCATTAGGATTTTTGGAAGTTATTGTGTCTTATCTGAAAACATTGGTAGCCCAGGTGTAGATTGATTCCCAATGTGTTAGTTCTCTTCTTGCTAGGAAATTCAGGGACTTAAAATGTCATATCTTGTAAGAAGATCTCTAGCTAAAAAGGACAGGAACCAAAAGTGTCATTCTTGAAAGAGGTTAGGAATAAAAACTAGAATTCATGTGTTTTGTTCACTATCTACAAAGGACAGGGACCAAAAGTGTCATTCTTGAAAAATAGTTTGGAATATAAATCATGAAACTATGCGTTTTGTCTTAAAATCTCTCTCTTCTCACACACAAAACACCACCACTCTCTCTCTCTCTAAACGCATAATTTAGATCGTTCTATTATCAAATCCTCGAGCATCATCGTAGGTAATTAACTAGTGATAATATGTCTAGAAGGCTATTTCTTGCATTTTAAATAGATTCTAACCACATATTTTTTCACTATATAGGCTATTCGATCATTCTCATAATCGATCCTAGGTAAGTGTGATAATTTTCGCACTATTATTGGTGGGATTTATATTTTAGGATGTTTTGATGCCTGTCATGTGTGTTAATTGCTTTGTCTGGTTCTCATTGACCTGGTTTGATGATTGTGTCGTATGAAGTTTGACCATAATTAGTCAAAGGCTTAACTTGTTTAGGATTTATGCGTTTGGTTGCTCCTTAAGGTGTATATGGTGTAGAGAAACTGGTTCACTTTCTGTCCTTTGGGAATCAGACCCGTTAGATGTATTAATGAGTGGGTTGTGTCCCTCGTTAATTAGCCTATGTTAAAATGGGTCGTGAATTAGATGCCAAGGTTTTCCTGCTATGAGCATTTGTATCATAAATTGCTCATATAATCGTGTGATGAATGATTGGGAGATTTCTTTTGAGCGTACATTCATTGTAGCGTTTTGTCTGTTCAAAAAAAAGATGCATTTTGTCTGTTCGTTGTAGCATTTTGTCTCTAGCGCGTTGACTGGTCCATGTTGCGTTTTGTCTCTGTGCTCATGCTTGCGTTTTGTCTCTGTGCTCATGCTTGCGTTTTGTCTCTGTGATTGAGGTTGCATTTTGTCTATCTGCTCATGCTTGCGTTTTGTCTCTGATCGAGGTTGCTTTTTGTCTAATTGCTTATCATTGCGTTTTGTATCTGTGACCAAGGTTGCGTTTTGTCTTTATGCTCATGCTTGCGTTTTGTCTGTATGCTCATGCTTGCGTTTTGTCTCCACTAAATTGCAATTAACATGATACTGAATACTTGCGTTTTGTGTGATGTTACATAGTTGTGATTTGTGTCTTCAAGCATGTTATGCCACGTGTCATGTTCCGACGTGAATAAATGGGTTTCTTGCGATTTGTTCTAATTGCAAACTTGCAATTTGTTCTGATCTCAATTATGCGATTTGATCAAATGATGTATGCGACTTGTATACGTCTGCGTTTAGTGTTAGAGCATACTTGCGATTTGTGTTAGGGCATACTTGCGTTTTGTATTTAATGCCTTGTAGTGTGTGTCAAGTATAATGCAGAGTGTGATATGGTCAATAAATTGCAACTAGATTGATTAAGTTCCTCATGATACTCATATTCAAGCTCATCTTTGCTATGTGCTTCATGCTTATAGATGTCGAACTATTTCTTCACATGTTGCCATCTATGAAATCACATAATGTGCACTAACCTCGAGCTTTAGCTCATGTCTAACTTTGCATATGTATGCTGGTCTTTCTGTGATTGTGTGTGTGCAGATCTAATGGCAGACAATGTGATTGATGCTTTCTCTGAACTAACCCACGATGTTCCAACTCCAGTTCGTACAGACGAACAAATTCTCCCATGTGACAAGTGGATCCCCATTGGAAAGAGCAACTGCTATATAGATATGGGAAGGTCTCAACCTAGCCCTATATACAAAATAGCAGTAGATATACTAAAAGAAATCACATTCTTCAGAGCCTTCACAGCTTGTGCAACCATACCATCTATATACATTCAGCAGTTCTGGAACACGATTCATGTCAACAACGATACTGGATGCTACCGGTGCCAATTAGATGAACAATGGTATGAGCTCACCAAAGTCACACTCAGAAAGGCTCTTCAAATCACACCAGTTGTCGCAGATAAACCATTTACTCAACCACCCTCATCCGAGGTTCTTATCAACTTCGTAAATGACCTGGGCTATCCTAAAACCGTCAACAGACTGTCAGTGGTGGTCACCAATGATATGTATCAACCATGGAGAGCTATAGCCACTATCATCAACTTATGTCTTACTGGGAAGACTTCTGGTTTCGAAAGGCCAAGGGCTCCAGTGCTTCAGATACTGTGGGGGATTGTGAAAGGTGCAAACATTGATTTCGCTGAAAGGATTTGGGAAGAGTTTACTCACTCTATTTACACCTTCTTGGAAGACAAAGTGAAAATGGAGTTAACACAGACGAGCAAAAAGTCAGTTAGAAAGCTGATCATTCCAAGCATCCGATTCACCAAAATGATAATTCACCACCTTTATTCTATTTACAAATTCCATCCGAGATCAGGCTCTCCTCTCCATCTGTATTGCAATGAACATGTTCTGGGAAATCTCAAGTGGACGGCCAAAGGATCCAAACAAGAAGTATTTGGAATGCTCATCCCTGAGTCTCTTCTATCAGATAATATCCGACAAGCCTCCTATTATAAGGAGTATCTGAGTAAAGTTGAGGGATATCAAAAGGATCTTTCGGATAAGTTAAGAGGTGAAGCTGAATCACCTGATCCTGAAACCCAGAAATCCAGCAAGCAGAGCCAATCAGAATCGAAGAAAAGGAAGGAAGCACCCACTGAAGTCGAGGCTCTTAAGAAAGCTAAGAAACTCAAAAAGAAGGCTAAAACCAAGAAGCTGGGTTCAGAGAGAACTAAGATAAAAGGTCAAGTTGGTGAGGAAGATGTGGTAGCACATGACCTAGCTCTAAGAGATGAAGAAGACCCTGATCTCCAACAAGCCTTGGAGATTAGTACCAAAGAACAAGCAGAATCTACAAGGATTATTACGAAAGGTGTTGTCCTTAGAGAACCTGATGCAGGGAGTCGTGATCCAGTGCCAACCGTCGAAAGCAAGGGAAAAGGGGTAACCACAGCAGTACAAGCTGCTAAAACTCTTCTTACCATTTCATCTCCTGGACCCAAGACGACAACAAAGTTTATACTTAAAAAGCGTGGATCGGAATCATCCAAATCACTAGACTTCTCTGAAAGTGCTCAAATGGGATCCCCAAGTTTAGATGTTGATTCAAACTCCAGTGACACTGAATCCGATGAGAATATGAATAAGAATACTGAGGAGGAGGCTTCACATACTCAAATAGGGGATCCACAACCACAAGAAGAGACCCTACAAGTTCATGTTGATGAAGAAGTTGAGCCAGAAATCACAGTCAATGAAGCCCATGTCACATGATCGAAAACTACAACAGAACCTGATCAGGAATTGCATCATGAGGAGTTTGTAGCTACTGCATACCCAGATGAACATGAGAATTTGAAAATGAAAGATGATGAGCAGCCTCACCTTAATGAACCAACAGAGTCTAATGGTACACTGTCTTCTCTCAAAAACCTGGAACCAGACTTCAACTATGGTGATCAATTTCTCATGGATAAAGCCAATGACACTTCTACAGAGACTGGAAAGACGCAGGATGATAAAGAAGTTGAGTCAATGGTGTCAGTGCATATAGAACAAGACATGTCAGGTGTGAGACATATGACTGCTCCAGTTCCTACACCAACACCGGTCATAGAGATCACCTCACCTAAACCAACCACAACCGCAACTGTACCTACAGATCCACCATCAGACTTAGCATCAAAGCTAGAAACAGCATTAAAGCTTTTTTCTACAATGACAGAAAAGATGAAAAGTTATGAACAAAGATTGCTGAAGGTGGAAAAGCTTGATAAAGAACAAAAGATTTCTATTGCTGTTGATGCTCACGTAAATGATGCAGTCAAATGTGCAATGGAAGCACCGTTGCAAGCTCGCTTCATAGATCTTCCCACGTCCGATATGAAAGAAATTCTTCACAGCAGAATGTTTGAAAGCGGGCAGTATAAAAGTCATGATGATCATCAGAATCTATACGAAGCCTTGGAAAAATCGATGGACAGGGATGCTAGAGATCACTTCATGACTGACCTTAATGAACAAAGAAAGAGGAAGAAAAAGAGTCAAGACAAGCCCTGCACACCCCCTGGACATCCACCACATTCTCCACCACCTCCTCCTCCAGATGGTGGGTCTGGAGCAGCAGGGTTTTCCAGAGTTTCAGGTTTCACCCACACTCAATCTCATCATCACCCCTCTGCATCATCTGCTGGAGAAGATCAAGCTCCTCCCTCGTCTGGTCCCAGCACGTCAAAGAGTGTCTCTGCTCCTGGATTTCTTGCATGGATGACTGTTGACACTCAATACAAGCCTTCATTTCCTCCTGTTCCAGAGGAACATGTTATGCATGAAATATATGTTACAGAAGATGATGGTTCTCACACTGATGATGAAGTAGACACAGCAAATGCATAGATTCCCAAGGTTAACCCAGATCAAGACTGGTGGAGAGAATTCATGAGAACTGACGAACCTAATGACTCGGGCTCCACAAGACATCCTCCCTCCAAGGAAGACATGAAAACTTGGTGGAAACCTTCATCTGATGAAGAACAAGCCTCAATTCCTGAACCAGCTTGGTCGGTACCATCATCAGACATCATAGTTCCTGAGAACAACTGGGCAGTTGCAATCGCTTCTCAACACGAATCTCCACCTGAAAACTCGCTGCTAGCAAAACTTGGGTCAATCGGTGATATGGGGTCGTTCATTAGTTGGTTTTGTAAGAAGAAAGGAATCCAAAGTCTCACTCGTCAGGATCTGGAAGGCCCAGCTTATGAGATTGTCAAAGTATTCCACCCTGATGTGTTGCATCTTCAATACCAGATGGAAGAATGTCACAAACTACTAACTGATCAAGTAAGTGAGCAGATTCTCCCCTCCAAAGTTCGCAGACCTCTTTCCCTCGAAGGGTCACCGGGTCACGTTTCTATTCGAGCCGACTTCTTCTTCAATAACGATCTGGGATATCTCCGTTTTGGAGATAATGGTAGCAGACAGGCGATATCTATCACCAAAGTGAAGGCGGCTCACTATCCTGATATTGAGCTAGAGCAAATGGTGCCTGATCAGATATGGTCGAATGAAAAACACAAATTCGATATAGCTGCCTCTTATGGTATTACACATTGGTGGTTCCACAAGAAACGGTTCTACATTGAAAGGCATGCTGCAGAGGGTAATCGCAAAGGTGTTCGCTCGCATTTGAGAATTCTAAGTGTTATCAATGTTAAAGTTCAACATATGTACGGGTATGAATATCTCAAAAGAGTTGTGCTTCATCGGGCTGAGTAGAAGGAGTACGTCATTGCCGAAAGTGACTTCAAACACCTACTACCAAGCGCTTTTGAAGATCTCTTTCTGCTGAATCTTCAAGGACACCAGGATCATCTCCTTCCCCATGATAAGAAGATTCTATCAGCTGCATTGAACCTATAGATTAGGGGTATTGTCGTCAGACAAAGGGTAGGTGACTTTCAACTTGGAATTGAGAGCTACAGACCAAACTCAACCTCACAAAACCAAACTGGGAAGGAAAGGGTCTTGAGTTCACTCACGACTTCAAAGTAATCGAATCTCCAAGAGCCGTCAAAATAACTAGCAGGCATGGGGCTCCAAGGATGGTGCGACTCAGCGAGATTCATAAGTTTAGTGATGGAACCCTGAGAATGATCGTTGAAGCATTGGATGTTAGGGTAAAAGAAGTCAAGATCAATCCCCAAAACCCTAGATACAATACTCGATTCTGGACTCAAGTGGATGTGTGGAGATGTGAAGAGTTTATGAGAGCAATTGAGCGAAGATTGAAAACTAGAAGAATTTTTCGCAACTTGGAAAGCTTTGTCGGTGGCAGAGATCGAGATGGAGACTACCGTTTGCTGGAAAGAACAGGGTGAACAGAATCTCTCAGTGGTGCTTTGTTTTGACATCTTTTGAATGTTTGTTACTATAGTATGTAATTAACTCTGACCGTACATTGTAATTATCTATATGTGAAATGTGTATAATCAGCAGTAAATATCCCTCGTAGATTAAGGGGGAGTATCGTATGTTCCATTATCAGACTTAATTAAATCTGACACATTTTCTCCCACATCTTTTTAACTTATTTAAATCAATTGGGATCACAAATCTCAATTGGTTTGAAATTTTTGATCGGGGGAGAGAATGTGATTTAAATATGAAATCTGATAAAATGTGATGTTTGGACGAAAATGTAAGCTCTCCCGTATGCGCTAAACCATTTTGTATATCAATGCACATATTGAGGGGGAGCAAAATGATTTGGATGTAAATGTAAGCTCTCCCGTAAGTGATAAACTCTTTTGTATATCAATGCACTTATTGAGGGGGAGCAAAGGATTGGGCATCACATGAGACCGTATCTCAGACTTGACAAATGAATTGACGAAACTTGAATTGTCATCAATCGAAAGGATACGCCTTGGTCGGGTAATAATTTCAAACTGGTCTAACCAGTGATGTAAGCGTGTCTCGAAAAAGACGTATCTGAGTAGAGTGTACCATTTCGAGAAAATTTCTGTGGATTTGACCAAGCCGGGTAATAATTTCAAGCTAGTATAACTAGTGATGTAAACATGTCTAGAATCGGTCATATTCACTGAAAGTTGATCAATTCAAAAAGTGCGAGCTCTACCTAACATGTGCAAATTTATAAAACAATCATTTGAGCACATGTTGAGGGGGAGCATTTGAAATATATAAAACTCTCAAGTGTTTGCAAAAATGTGTTTCAGAATCATGAACACTTTGAGAGATTTTTTCAAAGATTTGGTTTATGGCAATCGTGGAAGAATACCAAAGACCGACCATTTTAATTAATGTATGGAGTTATAAGGATGGTTAGGTTAGGCTCAAGTTCCCACGATCCCGCCAGAGCCGGAGAAAAGTGGATAAGGGAAAAGTGCCTTAGGTATGATTAAAAAGGAGAAAAGTGGATAAGGGAAAAGTGCCGACTGAGATGGAGCTAGTACTGGAACAAACCCAACAAGGTGCTAGTTATGAAGTCTCGGTAAGCACTGAAGGGGTTGAAGAATGAAAAAGAATTGTAAAGATAAAGGGTGAAAAGAAAGAAGCCCTCCTTACAACTTAGGCAGAAACCGGGTCAATACATATGCTGTCAGAATCACATAATTGATTGCCGGCATTGAAGACAAAGTATCATGGACCCAGTGATACGCTGCACAACCCTTCCTAGCCACTCAAGGTCCCTCAAATGATTCTTGTTTCAATTGTCACGGAGTTCAATACATTTCTATCGTCTCTCTCACTCCGAGTTAGATGATATTGAAAAGGTGGCAGTTCTATCCAGCCTCCGCTCTCTAAATCAAAACGCACTATCGAGTCTAGAGACACGAGATTCATAATAAGATCTCATAGGAACACGAATTATTTCTACACTGGTAGTTCAACATTGAGGACACCAGTTGTAAACTCATGAGTCCTACGCAGATCTTAGCAATCTGCCAGAACATTTATGAGAGAATTTACGTATGTAATTCTCAATGATTGAATGGAAATTCCTGCCAGGGTCATCATCAAGCAGCCCTGAAAGCAGGTCACTTCGGTAACTCCTTGTGGGTTACGCTTAGTGATCACGGCGGTTTCAAACGGTCTACAGTCGTGGAGTGATCTCCATGGACTCCTGTAAGTACCGGTCGATTTGTTGCTAACTGTCGTATGCAGGAACATCTGGCGGTTGTAGCTGTGGAATGCTGTAGCTGGTTGCTGTTGTAGCTGGTTGCAGAAAAGATGCCAATCCTCTACCACATGTTCTCACTACATTATCATCATATTCAAAGAAGTCATGATCAACCAAAAGACCTTCAACACAGCTTCTGCTAACTCTGATACTGAAGATCATGACCCAGAATAGTGTGAACATGTCGGCTCATATTATATTTCATCACTTGGAATCATACTACAGAAAGATGTCTTAGAAACACATGTTGGATGATGACACACAAAGAATTACCAAAAATCATTCAAGATAGAAGAGAATTCATCTAAAGACCACTGCTTTATACACATTGAACTATGATATTGAAGAACCAATATTCTTGAGCTATGAAGTCACGATTCAAGAATGAAGTGCTACAACTCAGAACATCACTTCCGGGGTGACCTCCCTTAGAGGGAGATTGTTAGGAATATAAATATTCAGTGGAAGACTCGGTCACCCCGAGTACTTATTAGCACTTAATAGTTCGTAGGTTTATTTATAATATTAGTAGTAGATTAGTTAATAATAGTATTGTGGAGTAGGTCGGGGCTTTCCCCACTGTCAGCTTGCTCCACAGCCCGCTAGGGGCATATTAGCTAGTAAAGTAAAGCACTATAAATATCCCTCTCCTCATATGGAGAGGGTTGAACCTTCCTACACTTTTATACATTTTTCTTTCTTTGTTTATCTCTCTAAGGTTCCAACTCTCCTTCTCTCTATTCTTCTTCTTCTTATTCGATCCATATTTGTCCCAAACTAGTGTTACTTTGATTGTGAATAACCTACACCTAGTAATAAAAATAGGTAGAGCTTTGGCAGAATATACCCTGGAAGCATTTTGTAGTTTCATTCGACATCCTTGTTTCATTTTTAACGCGTTTTAATCCCGGAAAAAGGCACGACTTGCTACGACTCTTTTATACAAGTTATTATCAACTTATTAGCATCTTATTTATAGCTTATGAGCTTATGATTCGAGCTAATGAGCTTGAATCAATTTATATATATGCGTTCAAAAATAGTTTGTGACAGGCAGTCTTTGGACACGAATAAAAGCGAGGCCAAGCTATGATTTTATGACTTTCTTTTTCCTATAATTAGCCAGCTAGGTGGTCCTTATGTTGTCCAAATTTCAGATTTTATATGGGTCGTTTGGTGGTCGAAAGATTAGTCCAAAGGGGTCGAGTGAGGCTGATTAGCAACAGAAACAAGAAAAGAAAACATGTTGGGTTTTTGATTTCTAAAGGTTTCAACTAGTTTTTAATGCATGATAACATGTTCATAATCATATTAAATGTATCTTTTATGTGTTTTAAGGTTACTTGATTTATATTACTTAAAAAAAAAAAAAAAAAAAAAAAAAAAAAAAAAAAAAAAAAAAGTGTGCGTTTGGTTGTGTTCGACAAGAAAAGAAAGAAAACGAAAAATAAAGTAAACAATATTTTTGACATAGTTTGTTATTAAGGATTATTTAGTAACATGTTTAGGAGTATTTAAAGTATATGAAAGAAATGAAAAAGTGTTAGATTGGTTTACTTTGATTTGTTAGTCGATTAGGGAATAAATGGGGCGAATGGATTTGGAATCGAAGTGCTAAAGGCTTCCTTCCTTCTAGGCTTTCTCAAGACTCCTTCTTAGACTTATATTGGGCTGTTTGATTAGTAGGAAATGAGGGTGGATTGTTTTGGTTGTATGTCGAATTATAGTGAAGAAAAAGGGAAAAATGGGGTTCGATATTTATAGAAGAAGAAAAGGTTAGGGTTTTTATGAGGCTAGGTCACCATTTCATAGGAAGGAGGGGACATGGTAATGTAGTTGGTGTCATTTGAGGACACGCGTAAGAAGGGGGGGTTAACGAGTGGTTTTGTGAAAGTGGTGATGTGTTTTCATCTTAGACCAAGGAATCCAACTATTAGTGTATATGCTCACGGGTCATGTTGATGTGCAGATAATTGTAGCCTAGGAAAATATGCTTGGTGTAAGATATATTTAGTATTAAGTGAAGAATGATTTTAGTGAAATTGTTAACTAGGATCGAACTAGGAAAACTCTTAAGGATCGAATAGCTTAAATAAATGGTACATAGGGCTATGGCATGTTGTACTTAAGGTTTAGGGACGTAGTAACTTGGTTTTAGGGTTTTGTTCAAGTAATTATTAGTTAAGAGTTTAATTAAGGTTTACTTATATATATATATATATGTCGAATTATTGAGATAATAAAGGAAATGGTTTTGTGCTTAAAAGGGTTGTACCAAGGGTTTAGAAATATAGAAAATATGTTTTTAGGGTTTTCTTAAGTTATAGTAATTATAGGTTAATTTTATTTAGTTTAAAAGTATATAAATGAGATTTTAGGTTTTATACATTAGACACTTGTACACTAGGTTTACAGACTTGTACTTATGTTTAGTAAGTTTAAGAAATCCATTTTTAAGGTTTGTGTATAAAAGACTTGTATAATGTGCTTTATAATGAGTACACTGAGATTTATAATGTGATTTTTATTAATATTATGTTTTCATGCATAAATGACTTGTACCTTGGCTTGAAATACTTGTACACTTATATTTCATAAAAAATCTTATATGCATTAATTAGGGTTTGTGATAAAATCATGATTTAATGAAATTAGGGTTTGTATCGGGAGTTTAAGTGGATTTAGGGTTTCTGTGCTTTAGCAACTTGTACATTGGTTTAAATGAGTTGTACTTCAGTGTTTTAGGGCTTAGTTATTCATAATTGTTGTTATAAAATTTTTAGGGTTTCATTATAATAGATAAGAAATGTTTAGTTTGTACGTTTATTATCCGTATGTTAACGAGTCATCGTAAAATGGCAAATGGTATATCGTAAGATTTTATATGGAAATGTTTACATAGAATAAACATTAAGTAAATTGATGTTGGTCCGCGTGAGAACACGTTTATCGAGGATGTGAGTTACGTCACATTAGATAGTAGTTATGATTAGATAACAAATAATAAAAAAAAAATTACACGTAGAAAAAGGATAAGTATTCTGTAAGATAGTTTATTATAATGTGGAATTTTACGAGTGGTTACATAATAGAATCACCACGAAAAGATACCACGTTAAGTGTCTCGAGAGGAAATGTTTCATTCATTTCCTTTTTCTCGAGCACACTTTGATGAGGATTCTCTAATCGGGACAGATGATCAGCTGCAAGGTTCTCGGCTCCTTTTTTATCAGGGATGATGACCTAGTACCCCCATTTGGACCAAAATTTTAAAAAAAAATTCGTTTGTAAATAAGAAATTGCATCAAAAAAAAAGTGTTTAGTCTTGATTAGGTTAGAACAAGGGGAATCCCGACTCTGCTAGAATGTTGATCTAGCTGCTTCCTTAACGATTAGACTAAGGTTTTACGATTTGTGAAAATGAAAATGCTAAGCGTAGAGTAGTTAGTTCTCTTTAGAGCTTATATAAGTAATTTATGGCTTTTCCTTCCAGGAGCTCCTAATCTGACTAAATAAGTGCTGTTTTCAAACTTTTGAACGTTAAAATCATTGTGTTATGCAAAACAAATTTTTATACAATTTTGATATATAGTCCGAGTTAACTTTTTATTTAAATTTTGAGAAAGCATACTTTCCTACTAAAAAAAATGAAAAAAATGAAAAAAAAAAATGGAATGATATTGCAAAATGAAATAAGTTATAATGTTGCAAAAGTAAAGATGTATATGTTGTTTATGTGAATAAATGTAGGAAACTTGCTTTTTCTTAAATTTAAATCGGGAGTTGAACTAGTATTCGTCAGTTTTGTCACAAAGGTTAAACGGTAATTTGGTAGATTGTTGATTTCAAAGGTCCCGAGAGCTCCGGTACTATTCTCTGTGAGGTGTCAAAAGCCTGGTTACCTAAAACCAACTGGTTTGGGATGTGCCGAGAAGAAAGCCGTTACATGGAGTGATCTCCCCTTTGAGTCTCTAATCTCTAAATGATCGTTTGTTGCTATTTATTTAAGTGTTTAATACTAACGTAGTGGGAATATCTAAAATCTTTGAAATCGAAATCCCGCTGATTCAGGTACTATTCTCTGTGGGATGTCAAAAGCCTAGTCACCTAAAACCAACTGGTTTGGGATGTGCCGAGAAGAAAGCCGCTACACGGAAAAGGCCCTTTTTGATCCTTAGATTTTTGAGGTTCCCGGTAAATTAGTATTTGACTTAAACAAGTAACATAGCATAATAAATGTCGATTTTGCGGTCAAAATTTTGAAAATGAGCACACTCACCTAACTTCTTGAATAATCGTGGGAGTGAAAAGTTAAGTTTTGGCTTACATAGATTATTAGTATAAGTAGTGTTAGCATTTTACAAAAACATTTGCACATTGAGTTTAAGCTTAGTTGGGAGTATAAAAAAGAGGATGACGATTACAATTCCCTGGAGACACCCATTTTGTGTGAATCCCGTTCCATGATGCCATTTTTGAAAATCAAGCATGTTATCTATTTTTGTTCTAGTTTAAATTTCTTGCATCAAATAAAAAGTCAAAACGGAGTATCCTTGGTATTCTTTTGATCATTTCATTACTTTATATGATCGGATTGCTAGGGACTAGCAATTGATAGTGTGGGGGGATGATGAGTACCTATTTACTCATCATTTTATGCCCATAGAATACATAAAAATAACTAAAAACAACCAAATATGCCAATTTATATTCCAAATATCCTTGGATTGTGTTTTTATGTATTTTAGGTACAAAGGATTGAAAACAGAGCGAAAACGGTCTTTTTGGATCGTCTCGAAAATATTTGTGCATTTGATCAAGTGAAGACGAAGTCAAAGTCAACCTCGGGATTTAGCATTGTAATGAGCAGAGAAAAACGAACCCGAAACCATTTTTATGGGCCAACCCGACCCAACTTAATGGGCCAAGTCAGCCCATTTAATCCCTAATACCAAACCCTTTTAACTAAACCGAATCAAATACTAAACCCATTTTCCCTAAATCCTAAATCCCAACCTAATCCAGTATCCAACCCGGATCTACTAAACCCAACCCAATCCCCTTATCAATAAAATACGGGGTCAAATCACAAAGTCAACCTTTATCCCCTTTTTTTACCCTCCAAAAGCTTTTCCCTGACCCCCAGACATCCTTGTCTCCTCTGCTCACCTGCTCCAGCCACCTATTTCCCCCCCCCCCCTCATGCGCAACAACTCACAAAGTCAACCATGCCAAGTTGGCAATCCAGGTACAAGTTGGGCGCCAAAACCAATTAAGGGCTGTGATGATATTAGGATTAATCCAAGGGTCGAAATACAATCAAGAAAGCATAAAGATGAGACAAAGAGCTTATTCCCCTCACAGAAGAAGCACAGAATGAACAAGAAACCCTAGTTTAGCTTTAGTATAAATAGGACTTTTATTGTAAGCCTGTGGGCAGTTAGTTAGTCCTCAGTTAGTTTTTTTAGCTTAATTTTAAGTTTCAATTTAGGTTTTAGTGTTCAATTGTCTTTTTATTTCAAGCCTTATAATCTTTTTAAGTTGAATGAAAGTTCAGTTTTTTTTTAGTTAAAATTCTGCTTTTAAAATTTAAGTTTATTTGTTACTGAAAATTTCTTTATAAGCTTTCATATAAGCTCCTACTCTTTTACATAAGCTCAAGCAAGCTCACAATAGTTTGTTTAGTTCTTTAATCTTATATTCAGTTTCAAAGTATAAAACTAACTGGGCGCGTGCTGCGGTTCATATTTTTAATAGAATTGGTTTTGCTATTGCTAGAGGTGTGGGGGCCCAGTTGGTTTCTCGGCTTCCCACCAATTTCTTGTAAATTCTATGAGTTTTTAATAAAGTGATGGTTATAATAAAAAATAAAAATAAAAAAAAATAAAAAATAATAATAATAATAATAATAATAATCAGTTCCAAATAATAATAATAATAATAATAATAATAATAATAATAATAATAATAATAATAATAATAATAATAATAATAATAATAATAATAATAATAAAATAAAATAATAAAATAATAATAAATGGTCAAATAAGCTGGAGCATGGTGAATTGTGGTTGGCCATGGGTTAGAGCTTCTTGGGAAGCATTAGGTTTGTTTAGAGAGTGATTTGGGTGTCAAGAATTTGTCCTTGTTTAGAGCAAAGGGCTCTTGTAAGTCCGTTTTTACCATTTTAGCTTATTTTCTGCTGTCTACAGTGCATACTGCTTATTTCTGCCTTTTTTGTGCTTATTTGATCTTATTTTGTTCATCTAATGCTTATTTGTTAGTTAGTATAGGCTTAATCTTGATTTGTCCTTAAAACCATAAAAAACCAAAAATAGCTCAATTTAGGTATAGCTTACTTCTAGTGCTTATTAATAGTGAAAAGTGCTTTTTAGGACTTTATATACATAGAAAAACACATGTCATCTCAATTCCTAGCTTAAATTGCCCTATACTAGCTTAAATCTCAAAAACAGTAGCATAAGGGGGTGTTTGGAATAGGCTTGGAATTGGGTTAGTTGATGAGTTACTGTTCATTGGCAATTTGGTTAGCTTCAATCTATCTTAATTTAGCTTATTTGAGTTGTTTTTAGGAGATTTTTAGCTGTTTTGAAGGTTTTTGAGTTTTGGAAATAGTTAGTATAAGTTAGAAGGATGAACCTGTGCACTATAGCTTTTCATGGATAGAAGCTTATTAGGTCCTGATTTGTGACTTATCTGAGTTCATTATAGTGTAATACATTGAGTTAAGAGAGCTTGTTTCATGCCATTTGGTTAATTGTTGCTTTGGACCAATTTTTGTCAAAATCTGATCACAGTAACAACATAGCAGTCTGCATAAGCAACATTTGCTCAAACAGCCCATGTTTATGATTTATCACAAGTTCATTATAAGGCCAATTAAGCTCAAATTCAGTACAATTACTATTTGGTTGCTAATTTACTTGTTTCACATTTTTTAGATTTTTTTGGTAGCTTTTAGATAGCTTTTAGGAGGCTTAAAGTAGGACTGAGTTAAAATTCTGCACTAAAATTGTTCAGATCAGCTTCTGTTTTTGAATTTTCACAAGTTCATTTTAAGCTCAAATGTTCTAAAATTTGGTACAAAAACTCTTGGGTAGCTTATATACTTGTTCCAAATTTTTTAGATTTTTTTTATTAGCTTGTAGATAGCTTATCAGTAGCTTAAAAGACACCTCAATTGACCATTTTTGCCCTGCACACATCAGTCCCCCTTTTAGCTTACCTGATTTAAGTTTAGTGCTTATTTGCTTTTCCTTGTGGCTTTTTCTGAGATAGTTAGTTCATTTAGATTATACTTTGCTTGATTCAGCTTTTTCTAGTTCCATTTAGCTTCAAATTAGCTCAACAACTTATTAGATAATAGCCTTAAGCTCATTTCCTTTTTAAGCCTACTATTCTGAATTTTTAGAGCTTATTCTATGCTTATTAATAGTTTTCAAATTGTTGTAGTTATAAAAAGAGCTTATTTTGTTGTGCTTATTAAGTTTGTAAAAAGAAAAATAAAAAAAAATAAATCTGCAAAAAGGAGGCCAAGGGATTCGAACCATGGACCTCCAACCTTCCTACAACTCACTCACACACCCCACTACCAGAATGTCTTTGGGTCTTTTCTAGTTATGGTTTGTAATATTTTTTACTTAACCCTTGTTTTCATATTTAGCTTATTTTTCCATTATGCTTAATAACTGCTTATTCCTTTAAGCAGTTGCATAGCTTTTATTATTCCTAGGATCAGCTTTACTTAAACTACTTTCCTGTAATTTGTCAGATTTTTCCATTTTCATTTAGTATTTATAATTAATTTTTCTTTTAAAAATAGTTTTTAATTCATAATAAAAAAAATATAAAAGTCAAAAAAATATAATTCTTTTTTCTAAAATTTTCTTTTATCATTTAGGACTTAGGAAAAATAAATTTGCTCTTGTAGGGTTAATTTTTAAAGATTTTGGTTTTTAAGCTCGTTTTTGGAATTCCCAGTTAACGTTTTTAGGTTAATTTTGTTATTTGCTTTATTCTCTTTGTTTATTCACTTTCCATAACTCTATTAGAATTAACAAAACAAAACAAAAAAATCCAAATTCCATCTTTCAAGCACTTTAATTCCAAACCTTACACGAAATCCTCGATTCACACCTCGTCGGGAAATGACCCGGGTAACACTTGCCCGGTATCTCATATCGTATTCACGGGTTTTTAACGTTAGCCTTTGTCCTAAAGGGTTGACTTCTCAGTTCCTGCGTATCCGATATTTTTATATATACTATCCGCAACAGATCAGTCCGGCACCGGAAAAAAAAACCGATGGACCAAAGATGACCGATCCGCCTCCGAAGAGTCTACAGTGAGAATCATTCTGAGAATCTCTTTTTTTTTTCTCAAAACACATACATACATACATGACATGTGTACTGAAACAGTATGATTATCACATTATGGCTAAGAAAGGCAAGCACTGGCCATGGCTGCAACCACTACTTGGGTAAGACTACCCTGCCAAGATACCACCAACGCAAAATTACCATGTTCAAATGGCCAAGGTCTGCAAGTATAGCAGCAAGAATGAAGACCAGCCATGGCTGCAACAACAACTCAGATAAAGTTGCCTCGCCAAGATACTGCCCTCACTAAATAAGAATCAAAAAATTATATCTCTATACTAAAACATGCAAATTTATAAACATGGATAGTTATCATCATTGCCTGTATGTATGTGTTAGAGAATATCAGAGAAAAGTAATACTGAGAGTTATCATCATTTCCTGTATGTATGTCGTGGCCGTTGAACTGGCGAAACACCAACAGGAGAATATCAGGCAAAAGCAACACCAGCAACAAAACAGCAGTGTTTCAATGGTGCCATAGTGGCCCCAACACTAAGACGCGCTTTAGTTTAATCGGCTGCCATAGTGGGCCCAACATTGAAGGTCCAAATATTGAACGTCATTGCCTTAGGGTAAAGAGTAAAGTGGAGGTTGCATGCAACGAAAGTAAACAGAAAGGTCTAGCCGCATTGGCTGCAAACCCAATAATTTGTATGGCCAAGATGCGGGTTACCCCACCAACACATCAACCATCGTTGCAAACACAGAGCGAGAATGTGTTACCCACTGATTATGGAAAGCGATGCCTACAACACAAATTCAAACACGAAAGTTAGAAGCTAAACCATCGGAAATCATCATACAGAATAGTAACATAAGAAAAGGCAACATCAATTACCCAAAAAATGCATCCTTTAATGCAATCACACGTAACCAGGGCTAAAAATGTTCAACAAAAGTAGTGACAACCAAACACCCAACAATATCTTATAAGCATCCGAAAATGAAAGGACGACAAAGCAAAATAAAACTAATAATAACGAAATGAATACAAAAGCTGTCATATGTGATTTTCTTTTTAAAATGTTGACCATTTTTGGTCTCCATCTTTTTATTCCGAACAGCATGTAGTATAGTATCCTAACATAAAAAACATTAGTATCAAACAACGTGGCGACCAGGGAAATTTCCCAAATTTTTAAATAAACTAGTAAATATATCATCTTAACCAATGCTCATAATTTAAAGCAAATATAAATTGGCACCCCACCAAGTTTGCATACCGCTTTATACAGATGCATGTGACACTATTGTTAAACACCTATCTTTAAAGGAAAATGATAATCTCAGTTCAAAAGCAAAAAAAAATGGTGTATCTGCCAACGGTAACCCTACAGCCAAGAAACATGTAATCGAAATTTCAGAGAACTTAACGACAGAAAGAACCAACAGTTCCAGACCTGTTAACAGCAATGCTATGATGAAACACAACGTCTGCATGTAACGTCTTCTTTAAGTCCAACGGTCCGACACCGAAAAGAAAAAAAAAAACCCATGTAGCAACTCGACTTACCAATTTACCCTGCCATGGCTGCAATTTCTGTCGTTACAGCCTATGAGAGAGTGGAATACTAACTAATTACACATTTATTATAGTCAGATGAAGGCTCGGAATTTAAAACAGTTGACAAAGTGGACTAAGCCGTCATGGCTGCAATGTTGGTAACTTGCCATGCCAAGACACGGATAATGCCAACTTTGTACATCTAATAGGAATTGACCATCAAACCCTCATTCGGTTCAAGTTAAACCTTGACAATTTAAGGTTTTTATATTCATTATAGCCTAAAATAAATGAATCTATAGGGCTGACGCAGCTTCAGGAACGAAGAAAGCGGATCATACGCCAAACCCGGGAAAAAATACCCTGAACTTCATTCGGATCTACTGTATTCTCTCTCACGTCTATATGTAACCTCTTCTTTAATTCCAACGGTCTGTCACCCCAAAAACAAACCATGTAGTAACTAGACTTACCAATTTACCCTGCCATGACTGCAATTTATATCATTACAGGCTATGAAAGAGTGGAATACTAACTATATACACATTTATCATTGTCAGCAGAAGGCTCAGATTTTAAAACAGTTGACAAAGTGGACTAAGCCGCCATGGCTGCAAAGCTGGTAACCTGCCACGCCAAGATACGGATAATGCCAACTTTGTACATCTGCCAGGGATTGACCATCACAGCCTCATTCGGCTCAGGTTAAACCTTCACAATTTAAGCTGTTTATATTCATCATAGCCTAAAATAAATGAATCTATGGGGCTGACGCATCTTCAGAAACAAAGAAAGCGGATACATCCGGCATGGCTGCAAATGTAATAATCTGCCCCGCCAAGACACGGGCGATCACAAGTTTAATTGATACACAGCCTGGCTACAGCCACAACCCTTCACAGGGCTTCTGACAATTATATGTCTATACTAATACCCGCAAGCTATTCACCATATTTTAACCACCATAGGTTACCATGAAACAGTACCGGCATGGCTGCGTTAATAGAAACGCCCTGCCAACACACGGAAATATGCCGCTACTCATATAATCCATGAATAACCGATTTCAGAAACACAAATAATATGCAATTAACTATTACGTATAATGTATTACTGCATGAAGTGTCTGGAGAGGAAGCTGATAATGAGTGCCTAGGTGGTGATCTCGACTATTATGAACTAAAGGATGACATTATGTTTCAAGTCGGGTCCGAATGTAATAGTCGAGATCACCACCTAAACACACCTTATGAACTAACAGCCGAGATCACCACCATGGTTACAGGACAGCCTGGCATATACTTTTGACAATTTCAGTAGCATAGATTACAACCAAACAGTGCCGGCATGGGTGCGTTAATATAAATGCCCCGCCAAGACACGGCAATATGATTGCGTACAGGCATTCCAAGACATAAAACATAACCTGAAAGCAAACTGCCGCATTAGCTTTATGAAGAGAAACAGTTTCAAAATAAAGTGCATCTAGACACTGATAGCCATTAGTTTAGACACTGAAAGTCAAACATCAACCCTTTTTTTATTCTAACATACAACTAATATACCCTAGCATATGAAAATGAAACAACATAAGCACCCAAATCATGAACCCTAAATTAACCCTAATGACGGAAAAAAGTTTAAAAGTCAAACGCATCTACACATTAAAATACATTATGTTAGACAGTGAAACTCAAACATCGAGCCTAGTTTATTCCAACATACAACTAATATACCCTAGCATATGAAGACGAAACAACATAAGCACCCAAATCATGAACCGCAAATCACCCCTAATCATAAAGGGTAAATCAACCCAAATCATAAATCATAAATCAAACAGGCTAACTAAAGCAGTGCACCCCATTAACCCCAAAACCTATAAAAAACAGAAACCTAACAAAAAAATCTAATTAAATCAAAAACCCTAACTTGACCATCGTTTAATAATAAAAAAAAAGGTTTCAAAGATAAGTCAGACCTGAAGTTACCACTCACGTAACTGAATCGCCGGAAAAAATGTTTTAAAGATAAGAAAGAAGCAAGATGTGGCTGAAATAAGAGTTATCCTACCTAAAAAAAACTGGTTATACACGGCCACATATCAACAAACAAAATCCGGATCCTCCCACTAACGCACTGTTCCCACAATTTTATATTAGTTTCCTGTTCATAATACTGTAGCATAACATACATAAACCACTATTAGACTCTTCGGACGCGGATCGTTCACTTTTGATCCACCGTTTTTTTTTTTTTTTGGTGCCGGACCTTGGACCTAAAGAAGAGCTCAGAGAGATATGTGAGAGAGACAAAGGTAGATCCGAATGGATGTTGGGTTATACTCAGCCGGTCGGGCCTATTGGCCCCCTAAAGGACCTATGGGAAGCTATGGTGAATAGTACACGGGTATTAGTATAGAGATATAATTCACGCTTTTGAAACAAAAAATTTCAAACCTTTTTCTGCTAAAAACTTTGAAAAGTAGCAAAGTGTTTCTCAAAAGAGGTTAAGAAATCAACAGTTCTAAAAACGCCCCGTTTGACCATTTTATCATCTATAATATCTTTTTGCATTTTTCTTATATGACGGGATGTTGACTTTCATTATTTAACAAATAACTTTTAGGATCACGGAGTAAGTAGCACTTTTCATGTAAAAGCGTCCATTCGGATAAAATTCATCGTCCTTGATTTTTCACAAGTCCCCAAACCAAGCTTAAAAACAAAATCATTGTTAAATACAAGTTAGATGCTAACACTACCCATAGATGCTAATTGTTGTGCCCAACTCTCATAATCAAGAATTTTCTGAAGAAGGAGTAAAAACTAATTATCGCTAAAACCGTGCACCTTTAATTATTTTGAAATTTTTTATTTTTGGGTTTATTTAGCTGATGGGAGCAAAAAGCCACAATTAACCTCTATAAGCTCTAAAGAGATCCAACTACTCCACGCTTAGCATCTAACTTATATTCAACTCTATCATTTTTCGTTCTTCGCAAATTTAAAATCCTAAATAAAAGGATCCGCGAATGCTTAGTCTAATTAAATGAAGCTTTGCATATTTAGAGTCAATTATGGAAACTTGCAAATTCTTGGCTAGAATTAGCGTTTTATAGCTTCTTGTATAAAAGACTAGCAAAAGCTTTTAATTATAAAGGTTAAGGAAACAAGCTAGAGCTCAACATGCTCGATCAAATCAAAATTTTATTTCTACTCTCACCAAAGGAAAGTCAACAATGTGTCAAAAAACTTATTATATTTTTGAAATTTTTTTAAATTTTCTTCATTTTTTTTTTTTATTTTTTTTTTTTTGGAATTTTGAAGGAGAAACGGGGTTGCGAGAGTATAAGGCAAAATGCAAGGTAAAATCAAATCGAAAGATTACCCCCCCCCCCCAAGACTAAAACGAAACATTGTCCTCAATGTTTTGAAATAAGGGTTCTCTTATGCAAATCTAAAGCCTTTTATTAATTATGCTAATAGATAAACATTAGTCGATAAGATTTTGGATATCGGATTTCCCAACAAGCATTGAAGGATGAAACTTGAGTGGATGAAAGACAAAATCACGAGCACGAGAGTCTTCATAATTCGGGCAAATCCTGGACATAAACAACAAGCACAAAACACGAGAAATGGAAGAGGTAGGCCTCCTCACTTTACACTTATTAGAAAATAGAAAGAAGATAGAAACACGGGTTGCCTCTCGAGAAGCACTTGTTTATTATCGAGTCATTTAGCCTGACTCACCCCGAATTTAATTTTTCATGGGGAAGGTTTGGAGATCCAGGACAACCATGGATGGTATGTCCCCTCCAAAATAGTGTTTGAGTCTATGACTGTTCACCTTGAAGTTGGGGCCGTCGGGTTGAGATAACTTGACGGTTCCATAAGGGAAAACTTGAGCAACGGTGAATGGTCCAGACCAATGGGTTTTGAGTTTGCCCGAGAAAATCTTTAATCGAGAATTGAAGAGAAGGACTCGATCACCAACGTTAAAGATGTGGTTCTTAATTTTGGAGTCATGAATCTTTTTCGTTTTCTCTTTGTAAATCAAAGAGTTTTCATAGGCTTGATCCCTAAGTTCATTTAACTCATTCATTTGAATTTTTTGGTGATCACCCGCAGTCTTAAGGTCAAAATTACAATGTTTCAAGGCCCAATAGGCCTTATGTTCTGTTGGAGTATGCTCGTGTCATAATAAATAATTATATGGCTAGACATATGTGAGCCTATGGGGTCACACACTTATACACAGAGACATCATTTAATAGATTGTAATTATCGTATTTATAATACATAAATGCTACGTAACTCGGGATCTATAACGGGCCATTAAATACTAAGTTGGACATAGAGTTTTTGGATTGGACCAAAAATGGGCAAGCCCATTGTGGGCCCTTCTTATGGCCGGCCTATAGAGGGGGTATGGAGGGGTTTATGGCGCTTTTCCTAGGTATTAAGTGTAATATGTAATTGATAAGATCTATCAACAATTAATCATATCAATTACACTTTATAACTTACCGCATTAGAGGAGAAAATCTCTCCCTCCTCTCCCTCTCATCTCATGGCATTCATAACCCCCCCCCCCCAGGGTTATTCTTTCTTGATCCCACTTTGCATAATTCTATTGTAGGTGTTGCAAGGATTAAGCTTAGAAGGTCAAGACTAGCATCTAATTGGTGATCAAGGACGTGTAGTATGTTACACTCTTAGAAGGGATCGACCTTATTGATCCCTTGGGTTTCTCATTCCATCTTGGTGATATTGGTGTGTTGGTGAATCCGTGATCACGCTTCAAAGGTATAAATTGTTATACTTATTCATTTGATTGATCATATGGCTATATGGATCCGTCTCTAGGTGATGTTTCCGCTGTGTTTATTTGTTTAATATGTTTTTCCATATTCAACATCACCTATATGTTCAAGCTCAATGGGGATATGACAAGCCTTTCCGTAGACTAACTTATAAGGAGTGCACCCAATGGGTGTTTTAAAGGCGGTACGGAAGGCCCATAATTCATCATCTAACTTATCGGCCCATGAGGCCCGATTCTCACCTACGGCCCTTTCTAAAACACACTTCAAACCACGATTGGAAACCTCAACTTGTCCGCTCGTATGTGGGTGATACGCGGTAGAAAGACGGTGGGTAACTCCATATTTAAGCATAACTTTCGCAAATTGATCATTACAAAAATGAGTACCGCGATCTCTTATAATAGCACGAGGAGTTCCAAATCGGGAAAATAGACTCTTCCAAAATTTCACAACAACTCGGGCATCATTAGTGGGGAGCGCCTTCGCTTCAACCCATTTCGAAAAATAATCGATGGCCACGAGGATATACTTGTTCCCTCGAGAAGACGGGAACGGACCCATAAAATCGATGCCCCAAACGTCAAAGATCTCGCAAACTTGGATTGCATTTTGAGGCATTTCATCCTTTTGCGAGATTTTTCCTTGAAATTGGCAAGAGTCACATGACTTTACCAAGTCGTGGGCATCACGGTAAATAGTCGGCCAATAAAAATCGGAATCAAAGACTTCCTTAGCGGTGTAGTTGCCACCATGATGTCCCCCGGTGGGTCCATTATGGCAAACCGTGAGGATATCAACGGCTTCTTGGCCGTGTACACATCGTCTAATCACTTGATCAGCACAAATTTTAAACAAATAGGGGTCATCCAAAAAATAATGTTTTACGTCCTTAAAGAATTTCTTCTTTTGTTGGGACGAAATCCCTTTCACAATAAAATTTCCCGCATGGTAATTTGCAATGTCGGCAAATCATGGGGTACTAGAATCACCTCTAAGCGATATCATTCCAAGTGTCTCGAGAGGGAATGTTTCGGTAATTTCCTTTTTCTCGAGAACACTTGATGAGGGTTCTCTAGTCTAGACAAATGGTCAGCGGCGAGATTCTCCGCTCCTTTCTTATCACGAATAATGACATCAAATTCTTGAAGAAGAAGAATCCACCGAAGCAATCTCGGCTTAGCATCTTGCTTATCAAGGAGATAGTTAAGAGTCGAATGATCCGTATACATTATGGTCTTTGATAAGACGAGATAAGGTCTAAATTTCTCAAAAGCATAGACGACGGCTAATAACTCATTTTCAGTAGTGGTATAATGAGATTGAGCATCGGTCATCGTCTTACTCGCATAGTGTATCGGCTGAAAATATTTGGTCTTACGTTGCCTTAAGATGACCCCGATAGCAAAATCACTAGCATCACACATAATTTCAAAGGGCAATCCCAATAGGGGGCAACTAAAATCGGTGCTTCCGTTAATTTCTTCTTAAGAATTTCAAATGCTTCGATGCATACTTTAGAGAAGAAAAATGGAGTATCTTTTTCTAGAAGGTGGGTCAGTGGCCATGCGATTTTAGAAAAATCTTGAATAAATCGACGGTAAAAACCGGCATGACCAAGGAAACTTTGAATTCCTTTAACGGTGGTGGGATGAGGTAGCTTAGCGATAACATCGACTTTAGCTCGATCGACCTCATTCCCGGATTTGGAAATCTTATGGCCGAGGACAATGCCCTCTTTAACCATGAAGTGGCACTTCTCCCAATTTAGAACAAGATTGGTGTCTTCACACCGTTTAAGCATTTTGTCTAAATGGGAGAGGCAAGACGTAAAAGAATTTCCATAAACCGAAAAATCATCCATAAAAACTTCCATTGTTTTCTTGATCATATCATGAAAAATGGCCATCATGCACCTTTGGAACGTGCCCGGAGCATTGCATAAGCCGAAGGGCATACGTCGGTAGGCAAACGTACCATAAGGGCAAGTAAAGGTAGTCTTTTCTTGGTCTTGTGGGTCAATCGGGATTTGAAAATATCCAGAAAATCCATCAAGAAAATAATAATACTCATTTCCCGCTAAATGTTTGAGCATTTGGTCCATAAAAGGGAGCGGAAAATGGTCTTTACGAGTCGCATCATTAAGCTTATGATAGTCAATACACACTCTCCATCCGGTGATGAGACGTGTGGGAATCAACTCATTTTCTTCATTGGTGACGACGGTCATACCCCCTTTTCTTAGGTACACAATGAACAGGACTAACCCACGGGCTATCGGAAATAGGGTAAATCATTCCGGCATCAAGGAGTTTGAGAACTTCCTTTTTGATAACTGATGAACTCAAATAAGTACATTTTGTTATCATCATTTGTCCTATTTATTTAACTTGTTTTATTATATTATATATGAGAATTGATACGTTAATGTTTACTTTTGTAATTCTCAGGTAAAAACAAGTATTGTGTGAAACTTGGCGATTTTGGACTAATTATGGAGCAAAACGAGAAAGATGTTAAGAGTCTACTGAAATGTACAAGATCAGGATCATTCTGCTCCAGATACGCCGCAACATACTTCTTACATACGGCGTATCACTATCAAGATTTCACAAGTTACAATCCAAGACAGCAAAGGACATGCGCCGCATAGAGAAATGGAGTTACGCCGCATCTTAAGGCGGTGTACGAATATTCCTGAATATATTAATCTTGGACCCCACGCGAAGTTAAGTCAATGCGCCGCATCTACTTATCCTATGCGCCGCATCTAACCCTCAGACAGAAACTATAAATACCCCAAGGCCAGACGAATTTCGATATACTACAGACTTTAGAGACCGAAGACCGAAGAAACCCTAGAGCTGAATTCAGACGTATTAGCAGCACAAGACACACCCTAAACGAAGATACAAGAGCTGTAAGAAGGTCCTGCATGTATTCAATTCATTAAGTAGATTTGTTTTATTGTATTAGTACACTTTAATTCATCAAGATTGATGGGCCGATTCCATGTGACTACGGAATATCATGGGCACCCCTTAAAATTGCTTTCCCATTAATTAAAGTTTATATGTTGATGTCTTTGGTGACTTTTATTAGTGCATTGATAACCTCTGTGTCTAGCTGAGCATTGCTTGGGTCGCCATGCCCCTTCCTCGCCTATCTATTTTAGCGTATACGAAACGTGGGCATCACAAATGCTCAATATTCTAGGATAGTGGGATAGACATAAGTGATCATTAAGGGTTTACTCGCCGATAAGATTAGAGCCAACGAGAAAGGGTTAATTATATACACTTCATATAAAACTAGCAATAAAACAAGTGACAAGCTACTTAATTATCAGGACAGGTCTTCTTATTGTCTCAAGTATCTATCTGTGTACGTGTGTGCTAATCGCTGATTCGTTCTCATTAGTTTAGTTTTCTATTTAATTATAACCAAACCGTACCAGTCTCTCAGGCTGAACCCCCTTGCGTTAGATTAGGTTGTATAGCTAACTTAAGATATTAAAATACTGATTAGAATAACTAGATAATACGTTCCACTCTTAGTGATCGACACTCTACTTACCATTATATTCATACTGACCGGGTACACTGCTCGTTAAAGTGTGTGTTTTATTGATAAGTCGGCTAAATATAAATTTAAAACTTGAGTAGGCATTAATACTGCTAAAACCACAACGACACATCACGCGCGCACCAAGTCTTTGGCGCCGCTACCGTGGATATAAAAGAATTAGAGCAATACACACGCACATCAATAACCTCATGAATTTTCAGGTTTACCCTCCTTTGTTGTTGCACCGCGGGTTTGAAGTCATCTTCCATTAAAATCTTATGAGTACAAAAACGAGGGTCAATACCCTTAATGTCGGAAATTTTCCAAGCGATGGCACTCTTATGATTCTTAAGCACTTCTAAAAGTTGGGTCTTCTCCTCATCTTTTAAATCCTTAGCAATAATGAAGGGAATCCTTGAGCTCGAGCTTCGGAGGATTAGATGGCTTAATTTCTTTTATTTCTTCATTTTTAATTTCCTTCGGAGGGAGAGAAGGTGACGGGTCATCATTGAGTAACTTCTCGAGGAGAAGAATGTCTCCCTCCGGATCAAAGTAGGTATCATCAATTTTTGGTGAAATTGAATCATCATAAGCAAGAAAAGCATAGACCTCTTTCAAGAGAAAATCACTTCCCTCAAACGAAGTGAGGGAAGGAGAATAGTTGGAAAGGATAGGTTCAGAAGTCGGAATGGGATTGCCACTCGGAGAATTGTTCAAAAATCAAAGAACTTCTTGAGCATACTCCTCAGAAGCAATATTTATAACATCGATCCGGTTAACCGATATATCGTCGTAATTAGAGGAGTATCTCGAAGTTTGATCAAGTTTAAAAGTTGCGGCTTCATCATCAACACGAAGGGTTAGTTCTTCACCATAAACATCAATTAAAGCACGTCCCGTCCTCAAGAAGGATCTCCCGAGAATGAGGGGAACCCGAGGATCGGTGTCAAAATCGACAACTACAAAGCCAGCCGGAAAATGGAACTTTCCTACTTTTACGAAGACATCTTCGGCGACACCGATAGGACGAGTAATTGATTGGTCCGCAAGCTCGAGAGTCATATGAGTAGGAGTAAGTTTGGGAAAGGAAAGCTTTTTCCATACAAAAAGTGGCATAAGATTGATGCTTGCGCCAAGATCGGCCAAGGCTAAGCATTCAACCATTCCCGAAAAATCGCACGGAATGAGAAACTTGTCGGGGTCTCCAAGTTTTCCGGGTTACTTTTTGAGGAGAACCGCCGAACAATGCTCATTTAACGGGGTTTTGGCCAATTCAAATAATTTTTCCTTATTACTTAGCAAATTCTTAATTGTCGAAGCAAATTTAGGCATGAAAAGTAGAGCATCCGCGAAGCTAATATCAAAGTGTAAATCTTGAAAGATTTGGAAGAATTTCTCCATTTGATTGTTAGCTTTTTCGTGGAGCTTTTGATCATTAAGTCTTGACGGGTAAGGTATTGAGGGTTTAGGATTAGACTTTGGAGTATTAACGGGAGCAACTTCGGGCTCAGAAACTTGGACAACCGGAGTTTGGACGTTTTCAGTACTTCCCTTTTTAGTAGGAGGCACCGTGTCCTTTGTCACCTCGGTTTCACGTTCCACTACTTTAGGAAGAGAAGAAGAAGTAGTAGGAATTGTATGTCCATAATAAGCATCACCACTTCGGGTGGTGATAGCTTTCATGTCACCTCTCGGGTTAGCAACGGTATTTATTGGAAGAGATCCCGAACTTGAGGGTTGATTCATTTGCATAAAACTACTCATCATGTTCTTAAGCTCATTTGTTTGTCTAGTCAACGTAGTATCGATTTCTTTCCTAAGCTCGACCTTCATATTGTTGATTTGATTTTGCATAGCTCGCATGCTAACATCATTCGTCTTCATGTGGTTTGAAAAATCATTAGAAGGTCCAACTTGAGGAGGAGGAGGTTGATGAGGTGGAGCTTGGAATTTTTGGTTTCCTTGATTGAAATTTGTTTCATGGTTTTGGTTATAACCTTGATTAGCATTATAACCTTGGTTATTTTGATTGAAACAGTTTTGATTGTTTTGAACGGAAGGAAAACCGGGTGCTCCCATTTGGTTACTAGCACGGTAATTAATTTCTCCTTGAGGGCGAAATCCTTGATTTTCATTGTAATTCGCTGCTACTGTGGTAGCATTGAAAACTTTGCCATGGGTGGCTTGACAATCATAATAAGGATGGGGACCACCACAAATTACACAATTTTCGGTAACAGCTTTAACGGGCTCCGGTTTTTTATTTTGAATCTTAATCTCTCTCATCATACATCTTATATCATCCGTAAGTTCAGCCATCTCCGATGGATGTACCGGTGAAGAAGATGTAGGAGCATTCACTTTGGAAACAACCGGGTTTTTTTTTTTTTTTTTTTTTTTTTTTGGGGTAAAGGGATTTTTCACCCTGGTAAAATTCATTACACCAAAAAACACTGAAGTACAAAGGATGAGGGCGACTTCCCTCATCTCAATCCCTTAGGACACTTACATGCACACAAAATGCAACAAACAAAACCACTATATAAGAATGACAGACCATTCTTATAATACACATATTAAACTTACATCTCACAATGACTAAAATAAATAGAAGTAATACATGCCTAACTCAAGTAAACACTTGATTTTTCATAGTCATCATAGCGATCCAGAACTTGCACTACGAAGAAACCTCAAAAACCAGGCTTCCACGCCTTCCAAGTAGTATACCAACCATCCAAAATGATGGATATTACTCTAAATCACCCAGCAAAGTCGACAATTATTTCATTCCCTTGGAGTAAACAAATGCGTGCATGCGATCAACATACACACAACTTCCCAGTAGCCTTCAAAAGACTACTAATAAATAAATAACAATGCATCGACATGAGTACTCACTTGCATAATCAGGATATATTGATACCCATGTAAAGACGAATCCATTGTTACAAGAACCTATGGAAAACCAAACAGGTTCAACTTCCAATGTAATGGTGGACGACACCATATCATATCCAACTTCCAAGCTGTAGCACCAATCATAGCAGCCAATCGACAAGATATTCACACAGACGACATACCAGAACCACTCCAATTGGACTACAACAACACATCATACACCCCAAATGTGTAACTCAACGAACCAATCATAGTATCAACCATATGACTCAGATTGATCCGACGTACAAACTAATCCGCAGCTCCCATGATCACATGAAAGTTTATAAAGAATTAATTTCAACAACTCCACTAAACCCTAACAACGATCAACGTTTGCCACACTTACAACTATGGTACATTTCAGCGCATCATCAGCAATCAAAAGCAAAAGTGATCTGATTGAAAACCGAAGCGAACAAAACCTTCCATAGACGAGAGCTAGGGTTTTAACAAACCCTAACTTACTACCACCACAATCACGATCTGCATAGCAAATCGAACAGTAGCAGCAAGGATCTAGTAAAACCAAAGAATACAGTTTTCGAAACCCTAACTTCCAAATCGCCCAACATACAAAAACCGTCCCTCTCTCACACCCACTTACAAATCACTAAAAATCCATACAGGAACTTACCGGCATCAAAACCCTGGAAAGGGTTACTTGCAAAGCGATAGTACCGAAACCCTAGAGGGTTTCGTTTAAGCATTCAGGGATAACCAACCAGCAGATCAAGTGCATCAAAAAGCGAACCCTAAAAGGGATCGAATAAATGAAACCCTAACAGAGATCATGTTTAAATCTAACCACCGATCATAAATCAATGAATTAGATTAAAACGAATGCACAAGAGGAACAATAGAGACAATTTAGGGATAAAATAGGAGATAAATAATAGCACGCCACCTCGCAAAATACACAACCTAATAAATTGATTGCATACCAAAGGTAGAGATACGATTTAGGAGGTTGATAATGGCCGGAGAAGGTTGTGGAGGTGGCGGTCAGTAACACCCCAACCCGACAAGGGTAGAAGCATCACATTATGGTGACAAATCAAAGCATACATAATAGCACAGCGGAAGTCTTAAGCAAATACATAAGAGAAAGTCAAGTCAACACGACTTGAATAATACATAAGTTCAAGGAAAGGAAATAATCCAAAGGTACGAATACAAAGGAAATCATGTCCAAACAAAGTCATAAAATAAAGGTGGTCATCTAAGGTCAAAGCTTCATCTATCTCTCATCCCATCCAAAGCATAATCCAAAAGCTCTTAGCTTAGATACCTGCCGCACACGAAAAGAAAACGTGCGGCTGAGCTTAAAAAGCCCAGTGAACAGATATATAATAAACGGAAACGAAACAAACGAAGCATAATGAAAGAGATATAAATAAGGTACAAGAGTAAAGGTTAGGACAGTCATCCACCACGAGCCCATATCATAACATATCATATCATAGCATATCATAATCATATAGAGGGGATGCCTCTCAAATAAGCCGATAATATGAGGGGTGTCCTCATGTACCAGTTGGAGTGATCAGCTCCCATATTTTGTGAAAGGAGTGGATTGCACCCAGCCCCAGTCACCATATCATATCATATCAAACATATCATAACATATCTAGGATGCATCCATACGCCCCCCAAACAAATCATATTGGCCATAACAAATCATAGTGAGCTCATATCATATCATAATGGGGACGGTGTACAACATCACTCGAGTACACTAGAGTCATGCCACTGGTGCATCAATGACATGGCCATGTTACCTTCATGGCTAGGAAACATATTTGGCTCGGGTATCAAACTGGGGTCAAAGGTCAAAGGTTCATATCAAAGCAAAGGTTCATATAGTCATAGTCCAAATCTCAAGGTTCATATCAAAGGTTCATGTCAAAGGTTCAAATGCCAAAGGTTCATATCATAGGTTCAAATCAGAAATCAAGAGGTCGAAGGCACCTTATTAAAAAGGGCAGAATATCTGTACCTTATTCCAAAGCAAAGCACAAATCAAAAGAATAAGATGCAAGGATCAGGTCCTCTCCTTCTTCACACCTAGAGGGGTAGAAAAGAATTACAACCTTTCCATTTTAAGTAACTTTCCATTTTTAGCAGGTTTCCATATTTGGTAAGTTTCTATTTTTAGAAAGTTTCCATAATTAGAAAGTTTCCACAATTAGTAAGATTTCCATATTCTCATTTAGGTTAAGTCATTATCAAAACATATTATGGTTTTAGGGTGTATTTTAACAAGTCACAAAAGTTTAGGGTTACTTATGACAACTTTACATAAATTAGGTTTTAAGTGTACTTATATCAAAGTTAAGGTTCAAATATGAAAATATCCCAATTAATCTGTTTTGAATCCATATTTATCAAGTTAACAAATTCAGCCCCTCAAGTTTCCCAATTTTACACTTTACACCCTTAAGTTATATAATTTACATTTTAAACCTTATAATATCCATAATTACACATTAGACCCTTAGTTTATCAAAATTACACAATGATCACTTATTTTATCATATTATACGAATCTACCCTTAAGTATTCATAATTTACACAATAGGTCCCTCAATTTAATTAATTTACATATTTAACCCTTAATTTACATTTTCAACCTTTACTTATTAATAATTACATATTAAGCCATTAAATTACCAAAATGACACATAACCCCCTGAATATAATTTATTACTCAAATCAACCCTAAGTTTCCAGAAATTACATATATGGTCCCTCTATTTAATTATTTTTAAAATCGAATTACACTTTATCAAAATAAACATTTTAATCCTTTTAATTATAAAATTTACACATGACACCCCCAACTTATATTTTATTCGAATAGTACACAGCCCAAATAAAGTTCTAAACATAACCCTTGAGTTTTAAAAGTTACAAAACACCCCCTTAGAATTTAATTACAAACCGATTGTACTTTTTATTTATAAAACTCTAATGCTAAAAATACCAATAATTACCAAATCATTATATAATCATTATAACATCATTAATTTGTCAAAACCAAGCCCTAATATTCAAACCCTAAATCGGATTACATTTTATTTTTATTTCTTCTATATATAACTTAAATCCGATAAAACAAATAAATCAAAAATAATTAGATCAGGCCATAACAAATCGAAGTAGCATTTTTCCCAGGCTAATATGATCATGTAGAGTCCAAATAAAATAAATATGAAGCCTCAAAAATTCGGATTGAATTATTTAGGATTTATACACGTTTTTAAGATTTAATTCCCAAATAATTCGTAGATCATGCATGGTTCGTGTATAGCATTTTATTTGATGTTCTTAGATCATAAAGGATTCAGGAAAAATGACAAACCAATTTAGGATGAGTCGAAAGGTTGGCACGAATTCTTTCCTTTCGGTTCTACGCGCGACACACCACAATTTACCACGGCCTCACGAACGATCTAAAAATCTTGTAATCATTTTTCATAGAGTATATATGATGTGAGGATCTTGAGAAAAAATGAGGAACTAATTTTATAAGAGTCGTATGAATCATAGACGAATTAACTTACAATTGGTTCTAGCGATAGGAAATAATTGACCACAATCGAATCCGCCCACACACAGCTCCAAGGATATTTTTCTAGGCTTCAATTGATGCTCAATAACACACGAAAAATAATCTCACACCTCCAGGAAGTCGCACGAATTATTGGTGATTATTTCTAGGGTTTATGGAGTTTCGGTTTTTGTTTTTGTAAAGGAAAATGATTTGGTCATTTAGATAGTGATAAGGCCGAATATTAGGAGGAGGGGGATCAAGAGGAGCGTCCTAATCAATGCATAGGTCAATCACCATTTATTTGGCATTAATTCCCATTTATTTGTAATTTAAATATACTTAAATAACTTTTAAAATTAAATAAATGTATACTTAATTATTTTTGAACTTGTTTATGTGCAATAATAATTTTTATAGCTTGCACAAATATTTATTGATACTCTCTAATTATTTCATGTCATACTTTGGTACATTTCATAATTTTTGGAATTAATTTATAAGTTATATAAGCCTTTATTTAATTTTCAAGTTGTAGGGGCATTTTGGTCTTTTGCACATTTTAGATTTTTAGGGTTTTACAGGCGGCCAGAAAATCGCCCCTAGAGGGAGAGAGCGTTTAGGGTTTTTTTTCCGCATTTAACCCGTTTTAGGGTCCGGTTTGTTTCGTGAAGTGGGAACTTTTTATTTGTTCTCGATAATAGTCAAAATATCTCTCAGAGTACGATTCAAGATATTGCCACCGGCGGCCGCATTAAGCGAATCTTGATCGGTTTGATTCAAAGCATTATAGAACGTATCGATTTGGTGCAATTCTGAAAAACCATGATGTGGGCATTTACGAAGGAGATCCTTGAAACGTTCCCATGCCTCACCAAAATTTTCATCAAAATGTTGTTGAAAATTTGTGATATCATTCTTAAGATTTGTCATCTTTGAAGGAGGAAAGAAATGATTCACAAATTTAGAGACGAGATCTTCCCAAGTAGTAATCGAACGAGGGGGTTCTTTTTCGAGCCAAATCCGGGCTGCCCCCTCGAGAGAAAATGGGAATAACATCAACTTAATCGCGCTATGAGGAACATCCCGATATTTCATAGTCGAAGTCAACTTATTAAACCATCGGATGTGAGCGTGGGGATCATCCCTCTCAAACCCATGAAATTGGTTTGAAGTAATGAGTTGAATTAAACCAGTTTTTAACTCAAAATTCTCGGAAAGAATCGGTGGTAAAACAATAGCATCTCCGTAACCCTCGGTGGGTGCTTGGAGCAACTCAGACATAGTACGTGTATCTGCCATTTCGGTAATGAGAGCTTCAACAAGAGTTCGTATCTCGGGTACGTTTACTCGTTTGTTACGTCGACGATAACGTTGAGTCGGTATTGTAGGATATTTATTGATTAAATTCGATTCAGATCGAGTGCGCATGCACTAAAAACACAAAATTTAAAAGAAAAATAAATTTTGAAAAGGAAAATATTTTTGGGTTTTTATACTTAGAAAAATTTGAAAAACAAATATTTTTGGTAATCGATTCGTACCGGTGCTCGGTAGCTCTCTAGAATTACTCACAAAGTGGCGGAGAAACAAAGGTCCGCAATAAATGCTAATTAAAAACCTGTTTCTTTCGGTTCGACAATTTAATGTCAATCCTCCTTAAACCCCTCTTATAATTTGTAATCTAAAGGTGAGCCGACGTAACAATTGACTTCACGATTTCTTTTGTTGGTTTTTTAATTTTTTTTTTTTTTTTTTTTTTTTTTTTTTTTTTTTGGTATTTTGAATACTTTAGGAAAAGTATTCGTGATTTTTTTATTTTTTTGGTTTTTATAATACGAAAATATTTACAAAATAAAACGAAAACTTCACGGGGAAGGATCTTCAAATCACTAATCTTCAAACGGGAATTTGAAATTCATTTACACATTTCCCCGACAGAGGCGCCAAAAACTTGGTGTTAACCAAAGTATATATATATATATATATATATATATATATATATATATATATATATATATATATATATATAATAGTAAGAAAACCGACCAAAAGGTCAATTCGCTCTCTAACCAAGATTGAAAATCCCAAGAGGTCAAAGAAAAGCCAAACTATATATATTTTTCGGAAGTATTTGATATTCCGGGGTCGTTTATGTCCCAACGAAGTGTGAATGGAATCTCGGATTCGATTCGTGATCGGGTAATTTGAATAGGGAAAGATATTTTGGAATTATGACTAAAAACAGAATAGAATACGTAAATAAGAAAGCAAATAATAAGTATGTAAAGAAAGCAAACAAAGCACAAATAAGCACAATTAAATCCTAACGCAAATCTAAACTAAAAACGGGCTTAAAACGGGAACTTAACGGGCTTTAAAAAACCTAAAACTCAAAATTTAACCCTAGAAGTGCAAATTTAATTTCTAAAAGTCCTAAATGATTAAAAATAATTTTAGAAAAAAGAATTATATTTTTTTAATTTTTATTTTATTTATTATGAATTAAAAACACTTTTAATCTAAAAATATTATTAAAAATACTAAACTATTTAAGAAAAATCTGAAAATTTTCTGAAAAGTACTTTAAGATATGTATAATCTAGGAAAAATAAAATAGTGTTGACAACTTATCTCAATAAGCTATGAATAATCTAAAAATGAAAATAAGCTTAATATTGGAAACTTTGGTTCAGTAAATAACCACTGCAACCCTAAATGAAAAAGACCCAAGGGCGCAGTGGTAGTTGTGTGGTGTGTGAGGCTTTAGTTGAGAGGGTTGAGGTCCAGGGTTCGAGCCTTGGACTTCCCCTTTCCCAAAGTTTTTATTTTTGCAAATTTTATTTTTAAAACTTGTTAAAAAGCTGAAAATAAGTAACTTTTGTGAAAACAAAATTTTTATAAAACTTTGAATAAGCCAGAAAAAGCTAAAATGCTCAGCAGTTTGGTTAAGAAACTAAAAAGCTAAATGAACTAACTTGAAAATGAGGCACAAGCTTCTATAAGCCTGTGCAGACCTAATAAGCTACTAAAAAGCTAGAATCTAACTGAATAAGCAAATCTAATCCTAAATAAGTAAGACCTAATAAGCAAAAGGCTAAAAAGCTAAATTAAGCCAATAACCAAAACTGATAACTAAACAGCCTAAGAGGGCAACTTTAGACTATTCAGAAAGCTACTTAAACAATAAGCTACACCATGAAACCTAAAAACAGATTAAAATAAGCTACCAAATAGCTTGTAAAACCATTTTCAGACATTTTAGAGCTTATTAGATGCTTAAAAATAAGCTGAGAATCAAGACAATTAGACTACTTTATTGGATTTTATGAAAGCTAACAAACCTGAACAGCTACTTTCTAGGCTAAGATTAAGCCACCAAAAGCTAATAAAATAAGCTATAAATTCTAAAACATCAAAGAAACCCCACTAATAAGCTCATAAAACAAGATTCAGACAATTTGAAACAAAAATAAGCTCAAAATTAAGCTAATAAGAACCTTTACTTAGCACTCAGTATAGAAATTTCTATGCTTAGTAGATTTTGCAAAAAACTAAAAAATGCTACTTTATTAGACTAAAAATAAGCTACTATACCAATAAGCTAAACTTTAAATCCTTGAAACAGGTTAAGACCTATCACCAATGAACTCAGAAAACCAATTTTCAGACAAAATGAACTTAAAAATAAGCTGAAACAGATCTGATAAAAACCTATGTTGAGTGATTTTTTTTAGAAACTGAAAATGTCACTAAACCTATTCTAGACTTGTTGACACTTAACTAAAACATGTAACATGCATTTTTAGAGAGATTTTGACACATCAACAACACCTAAAAAGGACTTATTGAAGAATTATTCAAAATAAGCTGATGCAAACAGATAAGCACTTAAACAGAAAAATAAGCATACAAAAACACAAATTAAGCAATAATAAACAGATAAAAAGCAATAATAACCAGACCTTAATAAGCTAAAAAGTAATAAGCAGATTTAAGCTAAAAAATAGGATTAAGTACTTTTACCTTGATCCTAGCTCAACAAGGATCAAATAAGCTCGAGGAGCTACTCTACAAGCACCAGCTTATCAGGTGATAAGCTGGTAAAGACCTATAAGGCCTTTCATTTCTAGCTTATCTTCCAAATTAGCTTATTTTGTGTTTTAGATCAAAAATTACTTAACTAAACTATTTTTAAATCAAAACACCAGCTACTCAACTTGAGAATAAGTGAAAGTTATAAAAGCTTATGACAGCTTATTAACCAAAAGCAAACATTTAAAAAACTTAAAAGTAAATTGGACAATTATTTAAGACAATCTTGAATTTTATTAAAACTTTAAAGAGTACAATACAAGAAATGAAATACAATTTTAATAAGAAGACAATAAAAGATAAATTAACCTAAACAATAAGGTTAAATAAGACACAAAAATTAGACTAAAAAAACTACACGTCTTGTGCTTGAGAGGAGGCCTCTATTTATAGCCTTCAAAAGATCCTTCTAGGGTTTGGGGAACCTTCTCGTCCTTCTAATCACAACCATCCAATCAATTGTGTCATCATAAGCTCCAATCCATACCCTTGGATCATGTGCCACATCGCGTCCACCAATCAATAGCCTCTATTTTGCTAGCGTGGCCTCTTGATGGTGTCATAATCTCTAACTTTTCAGTGGGTTCTAGAACTATTTTATGTGGGGTTAATTGGTGGAGCATGTGCAGGGTAAAAGGGAAGACGGTGAACAGTACAAACTGATTTACGCGCCCTTTATTTGTCTGAGGGTTGACCCAGTTTAATTGATTTTGACTTGGGTTAACTTTGGGTAAAAGGTATGGGTTGGATCTGGTTTTTATTATTGGATTGGGCTTTTGGTTTGTTTATGATTTAATAAAAGGGGTTGGACTGGATCAGGTTTATGATTTAATAAAATTGGGATTTAACAAAAATTAGTAAGGACTAACTTTGCAAAACTTTTAAGGACTTGAGGTGAAAATGATTTTGGACTTTTGATGTAAATGATTTAAAATGAGGGTTTGGTTTTGTAATTTTGGGTTTATGGTTGATAAAAATGTAGAATCACATCTCCGACCTCGGCTTTTCACATTCTTTCCAATCTCGTGCTCGGTTTTGTCCGTTTTATCTTTATTTTTGTCCTTTTCTCATATCCGTTACCTGCACATACACAAACACAAAAACAAATATATATTTGGCATTTATGGTCAGTTTTTGGTCTTTTGAAACCGTTTTTGATAAAGAAAAGGTATGTGATTTAACACATACCACACTTATTTATATATTATGTACCAAGCATAATTGAAATAATAATCTATAAGGCATATAGACATACTTACCTTATTATTTTAGAATCTGAGACACGCGTATATGTCTAGGTTACTCGTAGGACACTTGCGGTTTATTCATCACTACATTCACTTTGATTGTTCACTTGGCTTTTGGTATGTTTATAGCCCCACTTAAACTCTTTAAACTGATTATAAACCCATTGGGGGAGATACATGCTATTTTATAATTTGGACACAAGTGCTTTAAACTGTATGCTTATCAGAAAGTATTATTGCCTAGGTACCTTTGTTGCCAGAAATAAGTCCCTAACATCATGAACCATTAATTACAAACTGAGTAAACGCTAATATTATGAATATGCATATTAGGCTTGACGAGCCTGTCCGGATGAGTTGCGCTCACTTGATAACTGTAGGTCAAACGGACACATAATATTGAGAAATTAGGTAATATGGAAAATTACCTTTTAGGGCATTATTATTATCATTTTATGATATTAGTTAACATTTGAGTTCGTGAGCTTAGTGCAATACTTACTATTTACCCATAATTGTATTCGTTGCAATTATTGCTTTAAACTCTGAAATCTTGTGGTCCATTAATTATTTATTAACCTGTGAATTTCACTCAACCTTTGTGTTGACTTTTTAGCATGTTTATCTCAAGTTTCTATTAGCTGGCATGTGAAGGCGCACGGATATTTTTCAAAGAAAATGCATCATTATCATTCGATAAAACTTTTAAACTCTTATGTCTATTACTTATAAACTTGTGGGACCTCTTTGTTAAACTCTGATGTTTTTACTTAATCGGATGATAAATTATTTCAAAATGCCTTATTTAGAGTCGTTTTCTGTAACTTGTACTGTGAGCTATCAAGTAATACCCCAGTGACACAATCTTCAGCTACGATAATTTTTGGGGTGTTACATAAAGATTGGATAAGTCACATATTAGTATGCCCTAAGCGTCTATGCCAAAGATTTGAGGAATCATATAACGAAGTTAAGCAAAGTTTATCTCTATAGGTTTTATCAATTTTCATGACGTATACGTTGTTTTTCAAAACTCCTCTTGCTACGGTTATTTCATCTTTTAGTATTTTACTTTAGTTTTCACTAAATAGAACATTATACTTCTTACGGCATAGTTGACTAATACTAAGTAGGTTGAATCCTAGATTATCAACATGAGCAACATTATCAATAGAGAGAGAGAGTCATGAGAGATAGTACCTTTCCGATGATTTTGCTTTTTAATTTGCTACCAAAAGTGACATTACCTCCGTCATATTCTTGGTAGGTTGAGAAGAGACTCTTGTTTCCCGTCATATGCCTTGAACAACCGCTATCTTTTATCCACTCATCTGGTTCCAATCCGACTTTCAAGCATACCTCGTTTGAGTCTTGAGCCATGAGAGCAATTTCTTCATTCTTTGGCTCCTCGTCATCATCTTCACTTTCACACCAAGCACCACTCACAAAAGCTCTTTGAGTTCTATTTTTAGGTGGCTTTGGACAATCTCCTATGAGATGGCTTGTATCACCACATCTAAAACATTTTCTTTCAACCTTCCCTTTCTTATCATCACGATCTTTTAGAAAGGGTTTCCTGTCATCTCTAGGTTGTCTTACAAACTTTCCTCGTCTTCGAAAGAACTTTTTGAAATCTCTTACGGCCATGGCATATTCCTCATCTTCACTTCCCGAGCTAGATTCTTCAGCATCACTTGTCTCCGTTCTTGTTTTAAGGCAATGGACTTGATCTTTTCCTTTTTACCTTTAACGATCTCTGAGTCATTCACCATAACCATTTCATGAACTTTGAGGTTTCCAATTAGCTCATCAAGTGCTAGCTTTGAGAGATCTTTAGATTCTTCAATAGCCGTCACTTTTGCTCTCCATTTTGGTTGAAGTGCTCTAAGAAATTTCCTAACAAAGTTCTTACTATAAAAGGATTCATCACGTGCTTTGAGAGAAGTAATAATAGTATTAAAGCGATTAAATGCACTATCAATGACTTCATGTTCAGGAATAATAAATTGTTCATATTGTTGAACAAGAAGATTGTTGGTCCACGAATTGTATGTGGATCTCTAAGTAGCCTTGAATACTTAGTAGATGGTTGGGATAAATCCAAACCAGTCTAAATGAGAAACCCTAAACGATTGTTAATGTTAATGCGGAAACTTAACAAGAACAATGAAGAACACACACAGAGTTAACACTAACTTCGTATAATTCTATTAATCACAATTGTGAAACTCGTACAACTCTCTTGTTAAACTAACAATCTTAGGGATCCTTTTATACACCAAGAAAACCCTAATACTAACCGACTAAGAAGATATTCACGAATCTTCTAAAAAGATACTTACACGTTTTGTATCTTTTCCTAACTTATCTCTAACAAACTTTCCTTACTTCACGACCAAACTTAACATAATACGTCAACCAGACTTAATACAGACTACCAGACTTAACATGTATTACCAGACCTAATACGAAAACAGACCTAACTCTGACATATTACCAGACCTAAGTTTGTCTTCTCTTGAACCGTGTGATAATTCCCAACAATCATCCCCTAACTTGATCTTCATGCTCCATGAACTTCAAGTTCTTCTGATTTAGATTGCTGAGGATTGAATCTTGAACAATTTGAATTATCTTTAGGTCTTGAACCTTTCTAGTAGCTTGAATCTTGATAAGCTCTTCTGATATGGTCTTTGCAGCAACATTGACTATATGTACAACAAATTCATTTAAGTTTCAGACTATTCTCATCACTTTCAGATGTGTTACCATCTGTGAGAGGTGAATCATTGAAAATGTAATGGATTTGAAATCTCTTTACCAATAGCCATTACCACTGGAGTAGCCAATGTTTTGGTGTGTAAGACCATGGTACATTAATAACCATATGATTTTTAGCAAATCATCAGCTTATCAACGGATTTGTTAAGTCTTTACCAAAAGTCGTTTGCTTCTGGACTAGCCAATTCTTTGATGGAAAAGCACCTCATCATGGTGAATTGATTCCATTTATGGTTTTCCACAGCCTTTACCACAAGCCATAACCTTGTGGGCTAGCCAACTCTTCACTTATCTTAGATATGGTGAGTTGAATACCATACAATTTTTGGCAAATTGTCAGCCATAAACGGATTTGAGCTATCTTTACCTGTAGCCGTTTGCTCAGGATTAGCCAGTCCTTGTGTTGATAAGACAAGGTGGACTGATTACCTTTTGTTGTGTTAGTGCTATGCACCTCCACTAAGTGAGCAGTTCCAATAATCTCACTTAACAACTTGAAAGCATACTTAATCCAGCATTGTCTATAAAAGAAATAAAAGACACAATTTTTTTATTTATTTTTTTTTTAACAATAACAGAACTAAAAACAAAACTAAAAGACTTAAAGATAACCTAAATGCTGGTAAGTACTCATACTTTACATACTTTATAGTTTGACCTCCCCTTAAGTCAAACTAGGGATTCATCATACCAATGTTAACTACCAGATAATTGAACTTAGGGCCATCAAATGCTTTAGTTAACAGGTCAGCAACATTAAAATCTGTATGTATTTTCTCCACTCTAATCAACTTCTTTTCAAAGCAATCTCTAATAAAGTGATGCCTGATTTCTATATGCTTAGTTTTAGAGTGATATACCGGGTTCTTAACAATACAGATAGTACTCTCATTATCTATGTGGATAACAGTATTCATAAAATTCAAACCATAGTCCAGCATCTGATTCTGAATCCACAAGACTTGTCCACAGCAGTTAGCAGCTGCAACATACTCAGCTTCAGTGGTTTTGTTGTTTTAATTTTCCACATATGAATCACTTGCAATAATGAAGAGTTGACAACTGCAAAACAAAGTTAAGCACACACTACAAAGAAACAATTGTACTAGTAAAGTTGAAAACCATTAACTATTGAAAATAAGAATAACCATTTAGAACAGCAAGACTAAAAACATTCTAAGAATAAACAAATATACAAACTATACAAAGTTAAGAAAGAGAAATCAGTTTTTCTTAACAACCCAGGCCTGAGTGGGCTTGAGTCCTCTCTGTGGAGCAACATACTTGAAGGTTTTGTATGAAACTGCTCCAGTGAAACTATGTTTGGACTTATAGGTATACTCATTTTTAAATGGATCCCAAGCCCAGCAATCTGAGAGGTTATCAGCAGAACCCCCATTTGAATTTGTTGGATTTACAACTGGTCTCCTCACAGGTGAAGGTGATTTATAAAAATGATTTCTTTGATTGTTTGCATTCACCTGAGGCTTATAAAATGATTGTCTGGGTCTCACATAACCAGTGTTCACATTAGATCTCACAGAATTAACATAACCAGTATTCACATTAAAGTTCCTAAAACCAGACCTAAAATTTTGTCTACCAGTATTAACATAAGAGTTAGGTCGGGTAGAGTAAAACTGTTGGGCTGGTCTGGGATTAAACTGGTTGGCATGATTAATCCTGTTAGCATTATTCCAGACTGGTTTATTTGAAACATGACCAATATTAGCATTCATTCTCTTTTGCTCAGCCTCTCTCTTCATTCTCTTTTCATGAAAATCACAGTCCCTAATCAAGTGACCTAGACTTCCACAAACAAAACATCTTTTAGGAGCATAAGTGTAACTACTCCTAGATTCTCTGTGAACACTATTGCTTCTAGGTGACTCATTCATTTTAACAGATTCCCTAGGAGTTTTTATGTGCTGGGCACAACTAGGTTTGACTGTCTTAGGCTTTGGTTTAGTCACTACAGGTTCACACTTCTTAACAAACTTAGGTTCAGGACTCTCATTTACTTCACCTTTTGACTCAGACTTAGAGTGATCAGAGGCATCACCAATAGATCCTTCAGAGTCATTAGATTGACAAGAAGAATACTTACTAGTTTTGTCCTCTGAGGTGGTTGACTCAGGCACTTGAGGACCTTTCTTTCCATACACAAAAAGTGAATCATCTAACTCTTCTTTTTCAAGAGGAGTATAGTCATCACTCAGTGGTGGTGGTACTCCCTTAAAGTCACCAGTCTTAACAAACCTATTATACAATGGTTTGCCCGCATAATCATCTTCTCTAGACTTAAGGATTACCTTTTTCTCATCTTCCTCATATCCTAAGCCACATTTTTTATTGGACTTTATTTGAGAATCCCAACATTTGAACAGGTTATTATTTGAATTGTTCCACTGATCAACCCGTTTTCTCAACTCATCCCTCTCCTTTTGAATTCTAAGGCCCATTTGTCTATACCTTTTAAGCTTTTCATCTTGTTCATATATTTTATTAGCTTGAAAGTATAGTTTTTCATTTAAAGCAGTATGTTGGTTTTGAAGGGTGACCTTTTGTGCCTCTAGTGTTTTTACAGCATTTTTATGTGCTAAAAGATTTAATTCTAGGTCACCTATTTGTCCTAACTGCTCATCACATAAAGCCTTAATATGATTATATGAATCAGTGCATAATTTAGAGCATAATGATACCTCATTACCAATGGCCATGAGAGCATGATCAGACTCCTCATTCACTCTTGGATGCTCACCCCAGTTGACTCCTCCAGCTTCCAGTGTCAGTAAGCTCATCTGATTCTTTTCCAGCTTCCCTTCTTCATCTCTTTTCCCATCAGCAGGCTTCTTCTCTGGACAGTCTCTTGAAAAATGTCCATGCTTGTGACAGTTGTAGCATTCAACTGTCCTCTTTGTGTATCCCACTGGTGATTTGTTGTAGAAGTTGATGGTCCTTCCATATTGCTTCTGAAATCGTTTGACCCTTAAAGCAACCATGGCAATGTGCCATTTTATGTCCATTTCTTCAACTTCAGCATCATTAATCTGTTCTAAATCTTCACTAATAAAGCTTTCATCTTCCGTTTGGTTGGCAAAGAAAGAATGGATCACCTCATCAGTAAAATTTGAAGCAGATCTTTCACTTGAAGGAGTGTCATAGATACCAGACCTAACACTACCAGGTTTAACCTTGTTAGTGCTGCTTTTGTTCTGTGACACAAAAGCAACGTTTGATGAACTGGTAGATGCCTGAGTGTTGTTACCGATGTCCCTTTCAAACATCCTAAGATTATTGTATAGGTCATCAGGTGTCATTGAATCTACTTCCTCCTTTATCCTCATCGCCACAGATACATTACCCCATTCTGATGGTAAAGATCTAAGGAACTTGTGGTTTGCATCCTCATTCGAAACTGCTGCACCATGAACTTCTAGCTGTGTTAACAGATGTTGAAATCTGTCATAGCCCTTCTCCAATCCTTCAGTCTTTGAAACACTGAATGTCTCAAATTGCTGTTTAAGAACAGCCATTTGCATCTTCTTGGAGTTTGCATTACCTCCAAATCGTTTCTTGATAGCCTCCCACATCTCTTTAGCATCAACCATGCCATGGAACCTTTGTAGATGCTCTTTAGGAATAGCCATAAGAAGCAAGGTTCTTGCCTTCTTTTCCTTCTCCACAGCCCTAATCTCCTCAGCAGACACTGGTGGCATTATTCTTAGTTGCCCATCAGTCCCTTGTGTGACTCTTTTCCTAGAGTTTCCTCTTTGGATAACCTTCCATACATCACTGTCAATATACTCCAGATAATGTTCCATTTTCATGGCCCATATATCATACTTTTCTCTTTACAGTAATGGAAGTTTTATGTTTGAGATTGTGGTTGTGGAAGGGATGGGTTGTTGTTGTGTTTGGGAGTTACTGGATTCAGGTTTTCCTTCATCTTCATGATTTGAACTCTCATCCTCACTGTTATGGATTGAAAAAGTTTCAGTGTTGATAGGCTTTTCGGTCTCAAACATTGTGTAGAGTGAATTGAGTGAGAATAGGTTTTTGAGGTTAAGTGTTCTTCCAACTCAGAGTCTCTTGCCTTGCTCTGATACCACTTGTTGGTCCACGAATTTTATGTGGATCTCTAAGTAGCCTTGAATACTTAGTAGATGGTTGGGATAAATCCAAACCAGTCTAAATGAGAAACTCTAAACGATTGTTAATGTTAATGCGGAAACTTAACAAGAACAATGAAGAACACACACAGAGTTAACACTAACTTCGTATAATTCTTTTAATCACAATTGTGAAACTCGTACAACTCTCTTGTTAAACTAACAATCTTAGGGATCCTTTTATACACCAAGGAAACCCTAATACTAACCGACTAAGAAGATATTCACGAATCTTCTAAAAAGATACTTACACGTTTTGTATCTTTTCCTAACTTATCTCTAACAAACTTTCCTTACTTCACGACCAGACTTAACATAATACGTCAACCAGACTTAATACAGACTACAAGACTTAACATGTATTACCAGACCTAATACGAAAACAGACCTAACTCTGACATATTACCAGACCTAAGTTTGTCTTCTCTTGAACCGTGTGATAATTCCCAACAAAGATCAATTTTGTTATTCTTTACTTGTGAATTTCCTTGATGACTGATTATTAAAGATTGCCAAATTTCTTTAGCGATTTTGTACATAAAGACTCTTTCAAATTCCTTTTTAGTTAGAGAATTGTAAAGCATCATTTTTGCTTCATTATTTTTTGCAAATAACTTCTTTTGCTCATCACTATGACGAGTAAGTCAAGTATCCTCATCCCGACCACTTGTAATATCTTTTATAATAGGTTTATGATTACCTTCTATAATTATATACCATAGATCTATATCTTTTGATTTCACATATGTTTCAAAACGGATTTTCCAATAAATAAATCCATTTGGTTCAAAAAGTGGTGGTCTTTGCATAGATTGCCCTTCTTTAAAGTTTTCAAAATCCATTGATCGTTTCAAGTTTTAAAATACAAACAATTTTAAAAATCTTGAGTAACGTAGCTCTTGATGCAAATTATGGAAAACTAGAAGGGGGGTTGAATAGTTTTACCCTTTTTAATTTCTTTTTCTTTGTTATGTTTGTATGAAATGACTTAATGTATGCAAACAAAATAACAAATAAGTAAAATGCAAGAAAGAAACGATCAAACCACAACATGAGTGTTTATAGTGGTTCGGTCTACAAGGACTCTTTTCCCTTACCCTACTCCACTCCCCGAGTATCCAACTCGAGAGTTTTCTTCACTGGTCAACAAGCTCCTTTATCCGACAGAGAAAACCTTTACACGTCGCTTACAATATTTCCGATACAAGGCTAGATGTCGAGTTCTTTTACAAGGGTACAACCACTCCCGTCACACTATGTATTTTGAGGACTAAAATACTAATCGATCACTATCAGAGGTTTATGATGGTTTGGTACAAACAATGATGTATGAATAACAACAATTCACACTGTGATGAACAAACAAGACTTTGAAACACACTGTTGAAGCTCGTATGTCTTTATGTAATGCCTTGATCTTCTTGCTACAAAAGAAGCTCACTAAAATGAAATATGAATGAGTTAGATGTAAGGAAAGATGAAAGAGAGAATGTATGTTGTTTTTATTCTTGTAAGTGATGATTAAACAACATGGAGTGGCTTGCTATTTATAGGCAAAAAGCCTCAGCAAACCACGGATGGGACGGAACCAAAATGAGGGTTCCATCCATGTATGGATTTGGTTCCGCGGGGACCTGACAGAAGATCATCCAAATCTTTATCAAATCTAACCAAAATATTTACCATATCTTTCCATGATTCTAGAGTGACAATCTAAACAATATATTCACCATATCTTCCAAAGATCTCAAATAGATATGCAATCTTAGAATAGGATGATGCATGCCATGATGTAAAAATACATTTTCATTTTAGATTAACATGCTTATGAAAGTATACTTGTAAAATGTATATACTAGATAAGTAATGTTTAATTTGTGTTTATGAAAGACTTGTGACTATATATGTAAAAGACTTAACTATATTTATGTTTTACTAAAATAAAGTTTATATTTGTCGTTAACAAAATATAATAAAGATCGTAAAATATAAATAACGTTTTTTAGATGATATTTGTATTAACGCACGCTTCCAAGCCTCTGATACAAACAATTCTTCCACTCCTCCAGCTTCAATCAACTTGATCTCTAACATTTCTTCAATCACTTCTCCACATCCCAACTTGTTTAATAATGTCCAGTCAACAATGCATGGAGAGTAAATCTCCTTTGTCATCAGCATTGCTAACATAGCATTGTATTTCCTTCTATTGTCCATATTGCAACCCCTCCACTGCAAATGCTCATGATTAACTCTCTCCATAAGCAGTTCATCAATGCTAACAGTTTGCCTCTTTCTTTTGCTCCTAGAAGAAGAAGCTACATTCTGAACATTTGTACCTGATTCCTACTCACATAATTCCATAGAAACATGTCGATTAGTGGTTAGTGAAATAAAATGTAGTTTAAACACTCTCTAGGTATCATATGCAGACACTCTATTTGAATTTCAGTTAAAAAGTGTGGCGTACTTGACTACAAGTGCGTCATACTTCCTGGGTTTCAGCTTAAGTACGGCGGTTTATGTTGTAAAACCAGCGTACTATTAGTCCTAGGAGCGAAAAATTATGCAGTTTCTAGGCATGAAACCATCAAAACTTCTACTAAACTTATTCCACTGGTTCCTCAACTTCTTAAAACATATTATAGTTCATGCCCTAGTCTTCTTATTCCTAGTTTCGTGCATTTCTCATTATGAAATCACAATCATCATGTTTCAAATTCATTAAACAAATTCTTGTTTTAATCATCTTCGCATACGTGACTACTAACCTTCTACTAGGCAATGTTAATCTACTCATACACTGAAAAATTAATCAAGGCTAAACCCTAACCCTAAAAAATAAAAATAATACTAAATGACTAACTAAGAAAAATTAATACACATGATTATCTAAATATTAAGAATCTAAAAAGAAACTATCAAAGCCTATAGATAAAATTTCTAAAAAGAACTAAACCCTAAGAATTAAATGAAAAGGTAAAAATCAAGAAATAAAGATTTGAGTAAAAGAAATATACCGAAGACATGATATAATGTGGATTGGTTTCGAAGATCTTTAAGGTTTTTGAGAATTTTTGGTATTTTTGGTGCGGCGGTTTTCCTTTTTTCTCTGTTTTTGGTTTTGTGAATAAAGAAAGATTTTTAACAGGTATATATAGCCCCGCTCAAAAGTGCGGCGCACTTAAGACAAAGAACGGCGTACTTTCTGAGTTTTTATTAACAGTTAGTAAAACAAAATGTAAAAACGTCCAATCCACATATAACCAAGTTCCATAATATTCATTCATAGATTCTTACCTCAAAACAATCCTTAACTTTCCAGGATTACATTGTTTTGATACGTTTTATTCAAATTATAAAAATAACATAGAAAGAAAATAAACAAAAGAAAAACTTAGGAGCATAATTGCCACTCCTTTCCCTTCATTCAGTGATTCAGATCTGAAAGTAACCAGGTGACATGATGTCACTCAGCTTGTAGAGCCCCGAGGCTTTCCTTTCGGTTTTCTTTGTTTCATACCCCCTTTCAAATGTATTTCCAAACGGGTCCACAATCTTTACATTAACGTGCCATTTCCTATCTCCTTTTACCTTTGAGTTTCCACCGGAGTAGTTTGGTGTCCAATCATTGTTTGTTAAAGATACGGGCAATGCACCAAGAAATGCAACTAGCTTTTTCCAAACACACACATCACGAAAAGGATTGAGGTAATCTTGTTCTCCTAAAGCACAATCTAGAGCATTTTCACTATCTAGATAACTAGGACGTTCCGGTCCATAGAATGGCTTTCCACTCTCATCCCTTTTTAGAAAATACTCATCCTCATCATCATCACTTTCGCTGTCCTCTTTCTTCTTCCTCATTGGCACTATCTTGTAGCTCCCTCCAAACATACTTATCCTAATCTTCCTTGTGTCCATAATAGTTCCAAGAGTGTACATAAAACTTCTTCCAACAACCAACGGCACATCTGTGTCAATTGGCACATCAAAAAGCAAGAAATTGGCAATCATAGTGTATGTACCAATTTGGCATAGAACGTTAAGCAAACGCCCCATGGTTTCAGCATCAGTATGGTCCAACAACTTCACCTTATCAATCTTAAGTTTTGATTTTCCCCTTTCCAAGAGTTCATAGATCGGTAAGACATCATGTTGATATTAGATCCGGTATCGACCAAAGCATTGAAAGTAAGTTTCCCCTCCAAACGAATTGGTAAAATGAAGCATCTAGGATCATCTTTTTCCTTCAACACCTTTTGCTCTTTAACCACTTCTTTAGCCAACTCTTCTCCATCACTATTGTTCACTTCCCGATCAAGATTAAGTCTATCCACAAGCACGCTATCAAGCAACATCTTATGCTTGTCACTATTCTTCAAAGTTTCAATAATCGGCCTCTTCTCATTAAGCAACAAAACTCGTTCATACACATCTTTTTCAAACTCTTTCCTAGTCAATTGTTCTTGTGTTCTAGCACGGTTCAAAGTCAACGAAGGTCCTTCCCCATCATAAGTCATTTTGTAGGTTTTTTTGAGGTTTGTTTTTGTTTCTAGTACCTTTTCCCATGTTGCACACCTAGTTTGGGAAATCAACAGGGCTGGGATTATTGGTAGAAGTTCCTCAACCGAGAAACTAGCAAGCAAAGCATCTAGCTCTTCATCTTCCGAATCAAACACAGGTGGTTCGGGCCAAAGGGTGATTATACCTAGTTGCAAGTTTCTATAGCTTTAGCAAGCCTTAGAAATGGCCTAATAAGAATAACACTAGGTTCCACATCATCTTCTTCAGGATTCACATAGAATTTTAGAACAAATATTTCTCTTACCAAGTTCACAAGCGACTTCTTATTAAGTTTCTTATCACCAATTTCCAAAACTGTAAACTTCAAGTTCCTTTGAATAACCAACTCTTGAGAAATCAGGTTCCTATCAAGGTCCAAATTAGTTACCCCATCAAAAGCATTTATACCTTCCACATAGCATGGTGTGATGTATCTATCCCAAGTACCATCTTCCTTTTCCATTCTAAAGAAAGTGAAAGCCTTTACTTCCTCTTTCTTTCCACTATCAGTTGTGTCCCAAGTGTCAGCTCCATTCCAGTTTCCTTCACTCTCTACCAAATCCTTATCAGACAAAGAATTTTCCTTATCGAGACACAATCGTCCAACACTTGATTTTGGGTCCATTTCTATTGTATAACAACATAACATCAAATAAAACATTAGTATGTTAGTACAAATAAAACTGAATGATATTTTGCACTCCAATAACATTAATAAACATTTAGAAATCAAAAGACGGATCGGTTTTAGCATTATAAAGAAGATATTAGTCTTCTGTGGTGAAACATGCATAAAAGTCATGCGTACTTGATTACAAGTGCGTCGTACTTTCTCTTTTGACTTAGAAGGTTTTTGTAATTTTTTAGGAAAGGTCGGCGTACTTGAAAACAAGTACGATGTACTTCCCCTGTTTCCAATTTCATGTTTTGGTTTCTCAAAGAGAATCAGTTTGTAAATCAAAGTAAACCGGTTATTCAAATTCCCAATCATGTTTATTATTTTAGACAGCATAAAATTCTCATTATAAATCATAGAATTGATTAGATCATAGTTCCATAATTCTTTATATGTTTTGCATTTTCCATTTTCCCTTAAACAAATAAGAAACATACTCAAGCAGATAATCCATATAAGCAGTAAGAATAAATACATCTAATTAACCAAACAAGCAAATATTTTTGTATTTTTGGTGAAACATAATATATAAACAGATGCATAGATTCAAATAGCAATAGCACATAAAAAGCAATTCTCATGTTCTCAGCATTGCATTTACGCATTGAAAGGTTTCTGTGTTTGTTTGAAATCATCTCAGAAAACATTTTTGATTTTTCCAGAAAGTACGGTGGTCTCGGTTACAAAACCAGCGTAGTTTGAGTTTTTCCAGAGAATACGGCGCACAGGAACTCAAGTGCCGCGTACATTCAGTAACAGAAAGCAAATTTTTTTTCAGTTTCCTAGAAAACTGTACGGCATTGGTTGTAAAATGATCACAGAACACTTATCCAACTTATATTTATCAATTTCAATCCCCGGCAACGGCGGCAAAAACTTTGATGTGTTAAGAAAGCTTTAAATTTATAAGACTAGTTTTATCTGATTATTTTGATTAACACGTGGGTAAAGTATAACCATCATTGTAATCTAGTAAATAGGTAAGACCAGGTCGTCCCAAGGGATTGGTGAAAATTCAGTTTAACAAGTGTTCACAGAAAACTCCAAAGATTGTCACTTATCAATAAACTAGTATTTTGGTTGATTTAAATTTGTAACAAGATTATATTAAAAGTATGTTTGTTTAGGCTGAGAAACATGAGAGTAAACACTCATAAGAACAGGCTTGCACTCACAAACAAGATATATAAGCAAGAGATTACTGGTGATCACTCAAACATATAACTATTCAATATATCAAAAAGTCCTTTCGGCCTATAATTCTCAATATACCAAATACAATAAGATAGGTTTGTGATAGAAGTATAAACAGGTCACTTTCCTAATCAAGTTCGTTAGACATGAGACTAGGCATTAAACAAGATCATGTTAAGGTCGATAAAGGTTTTGTTGGCCAATTTCTACAAGGCTAACAATAAGATAGGTTTGTGATAGAAGTATAAACAGGTCACTTTCCTAATCAAGTTCGTTAGACATGAGACTAGGCATTAAACAAGATCATGTTAAGGTCGATAAAGGTTTTGTTGGCCAATTTCTACAAGGCTAACACCAAGTTGCCATAGACAAACAACTTGAAATAATATCAAAGCAATAGAGCCTTTTGACCTAATTCTATCACAGAGATACATCAAACAATTAGCAATTGTCTTAACATAATAATATCAAGTGAACAATTCATAGTATCTAAGCAAGTGTTCGAATAACATGTCAACAATCACATTCCATCATCACCCAAACAAATATAAGTCGACTACTCCATAGTCTTAGTAACAAAACTCAATACAAATAAGAGAAATTCCATAAACTTCATAATAAAAATTTTATTTAAGAATTGTACCAATGATTACAAGAGAATGATCGAAATAGTTTTCACAAGAGAAAACTCCACACGTATCCCTGCTTTCCTAGACTCTGTCACAGCACTTGGAACCTTGAATACTCTGAACTTGTGGCCTTGATATGGTGAACTTGGTGTGAGTTCACCAATATCTAGTTTAGTATAGTAACTTTGCTCTTAGATGGTGTGTCCTCTTTCTTCTGGCTATTAGGGTCTTATTTATAGCTCTCCAACTCGTGGTTAATCTCCCATAAACGACTGATAGAGGCAAATGACCAGCCTCTCACTGAATGCTACCATCAATACGTCTTGTCTTGTAACTGACCGAGTAAGTGCGTCGTACTCCATAGAAAGTACGCCGTACTTCGCTTTGAATCATATTCTTCTACCCGCCAAGCAAGTACGCTGCACAAGGTCCCAAAACCGGCGTACTTAGGTCTTTTTCTAAGTATTTTCATTTCAAGTCCTTTCTTCTAACGAACATTACCGTTTTTAATAGTTTTTAAGCCATATTTCCAATTCTTTCTCTTTCTCATCCCTGTAACAGATTAGTACCAAATTCTATACAAATAGCATAATAATCTATATATTTAGTAGATAAATAGTATATAATAGAGGGGATAAATATGTATAATTAGAGTGTTATTACCAACCATGTCTAAGCTTCGAACCTGATTACTATTTTAGATATTTCAAGACCGTTCAAAATTACATTAGCATCATCAGCATCCCCGCATGCACTTGTGGGCCGATACTAACAGTCAAAGTGTCTGAATCATCACTCAAATTTATGACAAAATCTTTATAAACAGTCACAACTAAGTTATTGGCCAAGCTCGATAGAGCCAAACCAACATAATCATTATCCGAGTTTATGTGAAGATTAAACACAAGTGTATTCAAAGGCTCACTCACAATATTGCAAAAATGTACCCGAGCAAAGTAAGCAAAATCAGGATCCACTGGAAGAACCCAAGTAACATTAAGTCCAAATTCTACAATTTCATGAATCAAACTTTAAGGATACATAATAGATGAAGGGTGGCCGGATATATGAAGTTTGGTGGTAGTGGTGGTGGTTGATGGAGGAAGAAGAAATGGGTTTGCAAGTTGAATTAGGTTATATGTAAAACGTTGTTGAGATGAAGGGTGTGTTTGGTAAAAGTAGCAGTGAGCAGAGCAATAGCAGTGAGCTGTGAGCAGTAGCCACAGCTCACCGCTTATCGCTTCTTAAAGAAGCATTAGAAACATGAGTATTCCTAAAAAATAGCAAAGCTCATCGCTCCTTTGCAAACAATTACTAAAAACCAAAATGCTCATTGATCACCGCTCATCGCTCAAAAAAGCTCTACATCACTCCGTGCCAAACATACCCGAAGTATTATGTTCATTTTATATTTAATTTATAACTACATAACGAAACAAATATACTTAAAATTTGTCACATCAAAACTTAATAATTAGCTAAGAGTAAACTGCTAAAAATGTCCTTAAACTTTTCGAAAATTGCAAGGAATGTCCGCAAAAAAAAGTGCAAGAACTGTCTCTAACGTTTCATTTTTCTACAAGTGTTGTCCTTGAACCGTTACTGTAGCTGCAAATACCCAATTTTGGCTAACGATCGTTAGTTTTTTCACATTAGTGGCCTGTGAAATGACTATTTTACCCTCGCCTACTTCAGGGACATTTTTTGAAGTTTACTATTAATTTTATTTATAGTTCCCATCACCACCACCACACAACCACCCTTTACCCTTCATCTTTATCTTCTCCGATAACAAACCATCTCCTATTTTGGCCACCCTTTACCCTTCATCAATCATTAACCTTTTTTTTGTTACCAAATATATTAAAAACACCAACTTCAATCCATAAACTAATATATTTGCTAAAAAAGAATCATTAACCTAATATAACTATACATAAATAAATCACAAACCCTACCTACAAATCTAAGGGTCCATTTGTTTTATACCTTTTGATTCAAAGAATGGAATCATTTCATTAAAAGTGCTGTTTGGTACGTTCAAGTAATTACAATCAATCAAACTACACCCATATATTTATTCCTCGAAAAATAGGTGACTTTTGTGACACTTTTCTGACAACCATGCTATCTCTCCTGACAACCATCTCTCTTTCCAAACCTTCACCACACATTTTGTTTTAGATTCTTTTCTTTCATATTATTTAATTATTCATATGATTAAAACTTATATAAACAATTTTATCCGTATATATTTGTTACTAAAAACAAAACAATATTTTAAAGTATTATTTATTTCTCTATAATTATTTTCTATCAAATCATTACCAAATCCAAATCCGATTACAAACCTTTTTGTGAACCAAACTGATGAAGCGAAAAGTGTACCGCTTTTAGGGGGTCATTTAAGCCCTAAATCGTATTTATTTGATCAAATATTGCCCTAAATCGTTCCTTTTGTCATTTTAGGTGCTTTTGAGGAGAAATCTGGAAAAGGAAGCATTTTGGACGTTTTTGGAGCATAAAAGTGAAGAAAACGGCAAAGTCTAAAAATTATGCTGGAAAGTACCTTTGACGGCGTCAGGGATTGGTCCAGACGGCGTCACGGCTTGGCAAAAAAGGTGGATATGAAAATTACTCATGATAAGCCAGAGAATTTTGCATGAAAAATCTGACGGCGTCACCCTTTGAAGTGATCAAGGTCGTCACGACTTAACTTAAAGAGGGACGGCGTCAAGCTCAATTCTGACGGCGTCACCCCTTGATAGGCCAGAGCGGATTTTGGAGCACTAAAGAGTGACGGCGTCAGGAAGGCCATCCGGGAACCCTAAAAGCGGCGAGGTGACGGCGTCAGGATCTATAACGTGACGCCGTCAGCCCTTAAACTCTATATATAGTTTTGCAATTTTTTGTCATTAGTGTGGAACTTATTGTGTGTAATTTTGGAGGAGAAACCCTAAGACGAATTTCTGCCATTTTTAAGGGTTCTCATACCCTTGGATCTCCCATGTTTAATTGAAGATAAGTAATCGTTTAATCATTCAATATGTCTATGTGTTGTTTGATTATATCTCGTTCTTGTCTTTTGATTAACATGCTAGGCTAGATTTATCTTGTGTTTGCTTAGATCTAATGAAACCTAGCTATTGATTATTGGTTATTAGTGTGTTATTAATTGTTTTGGATGATTGTTCATCGATGTTAGGCTTAAGAAAACTGGCTAACTTCCTATTCGGTAACTTGCTTGAACGTCTTAAGAAACATGAACCAATGCGTACTAAGGTTTTTATGGTTGTATTTAATGCATGAGCGAATTCTAGTGATCCTATGTTAGGAGCTTCTTAGCCGGCTCGACATAGGAGTGAAGTAGGAGCTTGTAGAGTTGGGGAAGTACGTACGCCACCGCACGATTGGTATTAAGGAATACACCCGTCATCCACGCGATTAATACACACTAATCAACCGGTAAAAGATAGTTAGGGAGTAAGGAAATCTAAGTAAACACATTTCTCTCCACATAAGTTTCACGACCTTTTCATTTTCTGTTATTTTATTTTATTTGCATTCGTAGTAATTTGGGTTAGTTGACTAGCAACTAATTCCGCCCACTCCTTCAAACCCGAGATTTTACTTGCTTTCATAAAAATATAAAAACATAAAAAGAATCTTCTCTCACCCTTAGACCTATTAGAGTAGTTTTTCAATCCTAATGACACTATTCCCTGTGGAGAATGATCAATCCCCCGTACTTACCACTACACTATACTACATCGGTCAGGTACACTGCCTGGTGGGGTTGTAAGCCTCTTGAGATCCCTCGAGAGGTAAAACCTGTTGTAAGGTTGCAAAACCACGCATCAAGTTTTTGGCGCCGCTGCCGGGGAATAGTTATTGTTTAGGTTGAATTTTTATTTTATAGGTCTACTCACTAGATTCCTTTCTAGTGAGATTTTTATTTTATTTTTCTAGGTTTTCTTTAGTCTATCTTTTTCTGCTCTATCCATTGCTCAAATCTTCCTTGGCCATCATGGTAAACGAAGATTTCTCCAATCTCAGAGTCACCAGGAGTCGTAGTTCACTAAGCGACCTTATTTCACCCTACATAGAACCTGATAGGGAAATGCGAAGATTAAGGCGACTCTTTGCAACACCCGAACCATCTGGCTTTGCCATCAACTTTGATGAGGCCCTCTCCGAGGAAGAATCCAATCATCATTCTACACCTCCTAGCCCTCAACCCAATCACGATATGGAGGTTCCCGAAAACCCAATTCCTAAATGCCTCAAGGACTACTCTTCTCCCACCCCTCGTGGTTTTTCCAATGCAATCGTTTTTCCAAATGAACACACGAATGGGGTCTTGCGTGCAACCGATATTTGGCTTGTCCAAAGTGTATGCAAGTTCCACGGATTGAAAACTGAAGATCCAATCCAACACATCAAGGACTTCCTGAAAATAGTGGATACCCTCCATACGGACGGGGCCACTAGAGATACCTCCTGGCTGCGATTCTTTCCCTTTACCCTTTATGAAAAAGCCGGAGACTGGTATAACCAACTTCCCTCTGAATCCATTTTCACATGGGAACAGCTTGTCTCAAAATTCTATGAGAAATTCTTTCCAATAGGAAGAACTTCAACGTTAAGAGACGAAATCTTCCGCTTCCATGTTGGACCAGCTGAACTCATTCACGAATCCTGGATCAGATTCAAATATCTGATTAGACAAGTCCCTCATCATGGCATTGAACTCTGGCTTCTTGTCCAAATCTTTTATGATAGTGTCCCTAAAAGCGACCAATTTGGCATTAATAATTCGGTAAAAGGAAAAATAGCCAACCTAAGCGCCGAGGAAGGATGGAATAGAATTGAGGAATACGCAAATGATCAAGATGATACCTGGGATGAACCCGATTCGATCATGAGCATTTCCAAGATCATGAAAGAGCCTCCTTTTGCTAGCCGGTTGAGTAGAATGAATGATCAAGTCTCTTATTTAGACAAGTCACAACCAACTAAACGGTTGTCAAACCCATACTTGATCTGCGACCAATGTGGTGGCCCGCATGAAGTGGAGGAATGCGGGGATGATACCACCACCGAACAAGCATGCTTGTCAAGCCACGACATCTTCGGTGATCCTTCGCTCTTAACTTTCTACCAAAACAATGATTTCACCCCTTGGGGAAATCTTGTGAGAGAAGAGGGAGGAGGAGAATATCCTGACTATAAGGTTAGGAGCACTTTTGAGGACGATCTTGGGCATTTCACGTTTGAAAAGAATCTGCAACTAAATGGTCTCGACAACCTTATCAATAGCCAACAAAATGACATAAGGGCCAAATTCGCAGAACTCAACGCCACTCTCGACGACCTTGGCGAACCTCAAAGAGATCCCTTACTCGCCATCACCACTCGTGCTGGAACAACTACTAAGGATCCACCTTACCCAGCTCAACAATCTAACGTCATGGAACCCAACACCCCTCATGAGGAGGAGGATAATGTGAACGATGAGAATCCCGAACAAACCCCTCCGGTAACTCCCTCTCTACCTACTCCAACCAAACAGCCCATTAAAGTCCCATACCCGTCCCGTCTCAAGAATCAAAAGGTCGAAAATGATAATAAAAGATTCTTGTCATATTTGAAGAATGCGGTCGTCACCATACCCCTTCTTGATGCATGTTACCATATGCCCAAATATAGTACATACTTCAAGAAGTTGCTAACCAACAAAAAAGGGCTCGAGGGTCTTGTAACCTTAGGAGAAGAATGTTCTGTGGTGACTCAACGAGGGCTGCCAAAGAAGGTGGACGATCCTGGTAGTTTCACCTTGCCCTGCTCAATAGGATCTCTTTCAGTCAAGAATGCTTTAGCCGACTTAGGAGCAAGTATCAATCTTATGCCGCATTCCATGTTCCTTAAATTAGGGTATTCTGGATTGAAACCAACCCGTATGAACATCCAACTAGCCGATAGATCAGTCAAATACCCCTTAGGAATATGTGAGAATGTGCTGGTTAAGGTAGGGAAGTTCAAATTTCCAGTTGACTTCGTCATCTTAGAGATGGAAGAAGATGACTTAGTGCCCATCATTCTAGGGAGGCCATTCCTTGCAACTGCTCGTGCTGTTATTGATGTTCATGACGGCAAACTAACCTTACGAGTGGGAGCCGATAGCTTAACCTTCGACATCAAGGACACAATGAATCTCTCTCTCGAAACAGATAATCAGCTATATTTCATCGGAGAAATCAATGAACTATCTGACGAGATTGACAATTGTATAGATGAACAGGTGGAAGCTGGTTGGTTGCGAGATGAAGCTTTCTTACCCATCTTAGAGGAGGAGAAGACTAGGGATGTGAATGCAGTCTCCTTCTATCCCAGACAAGAAATTGAACAGCTTGAGCTTCGTAAACCCGAGAACAAACTTAAACCCTCCATCATCGAGCCACCTGCGGTAGAACTCAAGGAACTCCCAAACAACCTTGAGTATGCTTTCCTCCAAGGGGAAGATCAACTTCCGGTAATCATAAGCTCTTCCTTGAAAAGTGAACAAAAGGATAAACTCTTAGGAGTTTTAAAAAAATATAAAGGAGTTATAGCATGGAGTATAGCCGACATCAAGGGGATTGACTCTACCTTTTGCACGCATAAAATCCTCATGGAGGAGGATTATAAACCCACCGTGCAACCTCAAAGGCGAGTAAACCCCAACATTAAGGAAGTCGTAAAAAAGGAAGTCATTAAGCTCCTAGATGCAGGGCTAATTTACCCAATTTCTGACAGTCCATGGGTAAGTCCTGTACAGGTTGTACCAAAAAAGGGAGGAATGACGGTAGTGAAGAACGATAAGGATGAGTTAGTACCTCAACGAACAGTAACTGGATGGCGTGTGTGCATCGATTATAGGAAGTTGAATGATGCAACCCGAAAGGATCATTTCCCTCTCCCATTTATCGACCAAATGTTGGAAAGGTTAGCAGGGCATGAGTACTACTGCTTCCTAGATGGGTTCTCAGGGTATTTCCAAATCCCTATCGCTCCTGAGGACCAAGAAAAGACTACGTTCACATGCCCTTATGGCACCTTCGCCTACAAGCGAATGCCCTTTGGACTATGTAACGCCCCCGCCACTTTTCAGCGCTGCATGACGGCAATCTTCCATGAGTTAATGGAAGACAGCATGGAGGTCTTCATGGATGATTTTTCGGTCTTTGGAAACTCTTTTGATCGCTGTCTTGCTAACCTTGAGAAAATGCTCAAACGTTGTGAGGAGACTAACTTGGTACTAAACTGGGAAAAGTGCCACTTTATGGTAAAAGAAGGGATTGTGCTTGGGCACAAAATTTCAGGAAGTGGAATTGAAGTAGACCGGGCAAAAATTGAAGCTATATCCAAACTTCCCTATCCAACAACTGTCAAGGCAATCCGTAGCTTTTTGGGTCATGATGGCTTCTATAGAAGATTCATTAAAGATTTCTCAAAGGTAGCTAAACCAATGACTCAGTTGCTCATGAAGGATGCCCCGTTCGACTTCTCTCAAGAGTGCAAGGATGCATTCGATCGATTGAAGCAGGAACTTACCCAAGCTCCAATTATGGTCACCCCTAACTGGGAGTTACCCTTTGAAATCATGTGCGATGCTAGCGATTATGCTGTTGGAGCAGTATTAGGCCAAAGGCTTAACAAACACTTTCAGCCAATATATTACGCTAGCAAAACCATGAATCCTGCTCAAGAAAACTACACTACCACTGAAAAGGAATTACTAGCCGTGGTATTTGCTCTTGATAAGTTTCGCCAGTATCTTGTCCTCTCTAAAACGGTTGTTTTTACGGACCATTCAGCTATTCGATATCTTTTCGCTAAACAGGATGCTAAACCACGGTTACTTCGTTGGATCCTATTATTGCAATAGTTCGATGTTGAGATTCGTGATAAGAAAGGAGCAGAGAATCTTGCGGCTGATCATCTTTCTCGTCTCGAAAACCCCAGCCTCGCTGAATCTGACAAGAGTGAGATTCGGGAGTCATTTCCGGAAGAGCAGCTCATGTCAATAAATGATTCTGAACCTTGGTATGCAGATTATGCTAACTACCTGGAAAGTAGAGTCATTCCTGAGCATATGAGCCGGCATGAAAAAAAGAGGTTCTTCAATCAATTAAAGTACTACTTTTGGGATGAACCTTTCTTATTCCGAAGATGTCCGGATCAGGTAATCAGGCGTTGTGTTTCAGAAAAGGAGGCTGTCAAAATTATGAAAGAGTGTCATGCAGGTCCATCGGGAGGACATCACGGAATGAACACTACTGCACGAAAGGTCTTCGATGCGGGATTCTATTGGCCTACAATATTTCGTGATGTGAAGGGTATGATACAGACCTGTGACGCTTGTCAAAGAGCTGGGAATATCTCTAGGAGGGATGAAGCCCCACAGAATTATATACAAGTTTGCGAGGTTTTCGATGTTTGGGGAATTGATTTCATGGGACCCTTCCCATCTTCAGGAGGGAATGAATACATCTTAGTGGCCATTGATTATGTTTCGAAATGGGTGGAAGCACAAGCCCTTAGGACTAACGACGCTAGGGTAGTCATTCATTTCTTAAAAAAATTGTTCGCTAGGTTCGGAATTCCGAAGGCTCTTATTAGCGACAGGGGAACCCATTTTTGCAATTCGCAAATGGAGAAAGTTATGAAAAGATATGGAGTCTCTCACCGATTCTCCACCGCTTACCATCCTCAAACCAACGGTCAAGTCGAAAACACTAATAGAGCCATAAAAGAATATTAGAGAAAACGGTCAATCAAAACAGAAAAGATTGGTCTTTTAAGCTCGATGAAGCTTTGTGGGCATTTTGAACCGCTTATAAGACACCAATCGGGACAACCCCGTTCCGTATGGTATATGGCAAGGCATGCCACCTTCCAGTAGAATTGGAACACAAGGCATATTGGGCACTTAAGGCTTGTAATTTGGATTATACGGTTGCGGGAACAAATAGATTCTTACAGCTCCAAGAGCTCGATGAATTGAGATTAGAGGCTTATGAATCTTCCATTACATACAAAGAAAGGGCAAAAAGATGGCATGACCAACGGATTAAGAGACCAAAGGAGTTTTCAGAAGGAGACAAGGTCTTATTATATAATTCTCGCTTAAGACTATTTCCTGGAAAACTTAAATCTAGATGGTATGGACCTTTTACCGTAAGGAGCTCCTCTAAAACCGGAGCCGTTGTGTTGATTGACGACGAAGATAGAGAATTCACTGTGAATATACAACGAGTCAAGCATTATCAAGAGAATGGTAATGAAATGATCAATGAGGAAGACATAACTTTTGATGAAGAAGTCACGTAATGTACGGTGACTTTGAGTCTAGCTACAAGACTCGTTAATAAAGAAAAGCGCTTCTTGGGAGGCAACCCAAGTTTTATTTGCTTTGTGTGTTTATTTTTTTTTTTGTTTTTATTTGTTTCAGTATGTATGTTTAATTTTTATTATTATTGATTCATGTTCAAAAGTAAATTGTGAAAATGCTTTATCTTGTTTTTAACTTCGTCTTAACTACATATAAAGGTATTTTGCAAAAGTTAAGTGTAAGGGAAATCTAAATCGGTTTATTAGAACACAAATGGGCATGAATCGTAATAATAATAAATTAACATACATATTAGTATTTGTTTAAGTCAAATGCTTGTATCGAGTCATAATGATGTTTTGCAGGAATTCCAGGAAGTAAGGTATAGGTTTTTCAAAAAATTTTCCGGAAACTTAACATGAGAATTCTGTCAGATCATTTCTGACGGCGTCAGGATTTACAACCTGACGGCGTCAGGTTTAATTTTCTGAAAATTTTTGAAAGTTTTGTTTTCATAAAAAGTTTTTATTAAATCTCTAACTTATAATCTCCAGGAATCTGCAAAATTATCATTCCACAAGCATTATATCCTTATATATAGAGTTTATCCCGCCGATGTTATGCAGGTTTTCGTGTTTGTTTTCTCAGGTTTAACAGGTTATTTTGGACAAGGAAATGTTTGTTGGATCAAGCTTTTGGCGATGCATTAGTCGTAGAGCTTCAACATTACTTTGGAAGAAGATCTAACCGTGTTACCACATTATCCACCGAGCGAATCAGGGGAGTATTTGATTTCATTCTTTTACCTTATTACTTTTACATCTTGTTATTTGAACATTGGGGACAATGTTCATCTTAAGTGTAAGGGGGGGTAAAGTACGATTAGAAAATGCTTTCACGCTTGATTTTTGTTTGTTTAATAGTAAATGTGTAATAAAACTGAGAGAAATACCTGTTAGGGCAATTTTAGTGCCAAATTTAAAATTTTTTTACAACATTTAGGAGTGAAACTTTGATCTTAATAAGCGTCTCACGGATAGGAGTTATATAACTAGCACAAAAACCGTACCACTAAAAAAAATTTCCACCCCAAATATGTGAGGTTCGCCCCTAGAATTGGTAGGAAAAGCATTTATGCTATGATGTGTGTACCGGTAGCACTTAGATTCTAGAACTTGCGTTAGGACCATTCCGAGGCCACAAGTGAGACTACATTCGTGTAGTTAGATTTACTACATGATAAGAGGCATTAGGATTAACCCATTGTTTTACACCTGTGTTTTTGTTATAATTACATTGGCTACATTGGTCAAGTAATTCTCCCACACCCTTTGTGTTGTACTCATTTTTAGTACACGATACCCCTAGTACACCCCTCAGAGCCTATCTTTTCGTTTCTAACTTTAAGCATTTTACTTAAAGTAAGAATTTGTTTACACCCCACTTAAATGTACACCCAAATCGCCTTAGCCCACCTTGTATGCACTCATTTTTAGTGCATTATTGTGACAACATTTGTTTAAACCCAAGTTAATTATCTAATTGATTACATGGTTGCTAAGTCGAGTCATATCTTTGTACATATTGTTTTGGGACGATTGGGACTCATGGGTAAAGTACTAGTGTAATGGAGTAATGGGGAAGAACATCATTTATTACCCCCATATGTGCTAAATATTTTAAAAGTACTCCAATTGTTTCGATTATCTTAATTCGAGTCATTAGAATAGTATTTGTAAAGTTATGTAAAAGTTCAAGTGTAAGGGGAATGCAACGCCCCTATGATGTATTATTTTGGATGGTAGGGCAAGAGTGTATGTCAAAAAAAAATCGAAAAAATCAAGAAAAATACAAAAAAATGAGAAAAAGAAAAGTAGAAAAAACATACGGACTACCATCCCGTTTCATTTTATGTTTATTTTATGTTTTTGTTATTTTGTTTTCAGCTTAAGATTGAGTCGAGTCTTGGCTTAGCAACATTGTATAGTACATGTAATTAATCAAGATCTTTAACTCGCCGCCAGTAAAATATCCCTTATCCAACAAAACCGTGTTTATCATATCCCTACACCTAATGTTATAACCCATGTAAAAGCCCTCTTTGATAGTTTATCTTAGGTGCTTACGCCTAGTGGAGGAGGTTTTCGATCCTTGCCCAAGCCTATGGTAATCTATTTGTTATGACAGGTAGTGAGAGATAATATCCGTTTTCATTTATGAGATTTATTTTGATGACACTTGAGAGATGTGAGTATCTAAACACTATTTGTGAGGTGCTAGTATATAATCTCCGTGCTTATTATGATTAAAGTGGAACGATAATTTGTTGTAATTACTTTTATATTAGCATTAAATGACCCCTAACTTGTATTTTGATTAGAATAAAAGCACATTTGCTTGAGGACAAGCAAATCTCAAGTGTAAGGGTATTTGATGAAGCGAAAAGTGTACCGCTTTTAGGGGGTCATTTAAGCCCTAAATCGTATTTATTTGATCAAATATTGCCCTAAATCGTTCCTTTTGTCATTTTAGGTGCTTTTGAGGAGAAATCTGGAAAAGGAAGCATTTTGGACGTTTTTGGAGCATAAAAGTGAAGAAAACGGCAAAGTCTCAAAATTATGCTGGAAAGTACCTTTGACGGCGTCAGGGATTGGTCCAGACGGTGTCACGGCTTGGCAAAAAAGGTGGATATGAAAATTACTCATGATAAGCCAGAGAATTTTGCATGAAAAATCTGACGGCGTCACCCTTTGAAGTGATCAAGGTCGTCACGACTTAACTTAAAGAGGGACGGCGTCAAGCTCAATTCTGACGGCGTCACCCCTTGATAGGCCAGAGCGGATTTTGGAGCACTAAAGAGGGACGGCGTCAGGAAGGCCATCCGGGAACCCTAAAAGCGGCGAGGTGACGGCATCAGGATCTATAACGTGACGCCGTCACCCTTAAACTCTATATATAGTTTTGCAATTTTTTGTCATTAGTGTGGAACTTATTGTGTGTAATTTTGGAGGAGAAACCCTAAGACGAATTTCTGCCATTTTCAAGGGTTTTCATACCCTTGGATCTCCCATGTTTAATTGAAGATAAGTAATCGTTTAATCATTCAATATGTCTATGTGTTGTTTGATTATATCTCGTTCTTGTCTTTTGATTAACATGCTAGGCTAGATTTATCTTGTGTTTGCTTAGATCTAATGAAACCTAGCTATTGATTATTGGTTATTAGTGTGTTATTAATTGTTTTGGATGATTGTTCATCGATGTTAGGCTTAAGAAAACTGGCTAACTTCCTATTCGGTAACTTGCTTGAACGTCTTAAGAAACATGAACCAATGCGTACTAAGGTTTTTATGGTTGTATTTAATGCATGAGCGAATTCTAGTGATCCCATGTTAGGAGCTTCTTAGCCGGCTCGACATAGGAGTGAAGTAGGAGCTTGTAGAGTTGGGGAAGTACGTACGCCACCCCACGATTGGTATTAAGGAATACACCCGTCATCCACGCGATTAATACACACTAATCAACCGGTAAAAGATAGTTAGGGAGTAAGGAAATCTAAGTAAACACATTTCTCTCCACATAAGTTTCACGACCTTTTCATTTTCTGTTATTTTATTTTATTTGCATTCATAGTAATTTGGGTTAGTTGACTAGCAACTAATTCCACCCACTCCTTTAAACCCGAGATTTTACTTGCTTTCATAAAAATATAAAAACATAAAAAGAATCTTCTCTCACCCTTAGACCTATTAGAGTAGTTTTTCAATCCTAACGACACTATTCGCTGTGGAGAACGATCAATCCCCCGTACTTACCACTACACTATACTACATCGGTCAGGTACACTGCCTGGTGGGGTTGTAAGCCTCTTGAGATCCCTCGAGAGGTAAAACCTGTTGTAAGGTTGCAAAACCACGCATCACAAACGCACCCTAATTTTGTCTTCTCTCCTCACCCTTTTTCTTCACTGCACCCGTCACCATCATCCCCATCATTCTAATATAAATTATCCAATAAACAACCCACCCCCCCCCCCTCTTTATTAACCTTAATGATTATATTCATTTTCTAAACCACCATAATCCTATTTTGAGATCAACAAGAAATCTCCATATCTCTTTTTTAATCCATTAAACGATGGTGGGTTTAGGGTGGGTGGCGGGTTCAGAGATGGTGGTGATGATGCCTTTAAAGATGGGTGTAAAGAAGACATGAAGATGCAGGTGGTGACGATAATCGGATACCTCATCAGACCACCACCACCCTCTACCATCGCTACACTACCACAACACCAGTAGCCTCCCACCATTCTAGATCGAATTTAAAAACCCATTTCCGAACACATCATAATCGAACACCTACCGGACCGTGAACCATATTGATAGATTTAAATCGAAACAAATATATGGGATTGATTTTTTGTCTTTCGATTGAGCTATTATGGGTTGTAACTTGTAAATCAAAACAAATATAAGGGATTTAAATCGAAACAAATATATGGGTGGCGGGTTTAGAGATGATGGTGAATTGGTGATGGTGGTGATTTGAAATAACGATAGTGGTGGCCTGGTATGGGTGTTCACTTCGGAGTCGTTTAATGATGGTGACGGTGGTGTTTGGATCTTGTTGCAAGGATTTTTCAATTGAATCTTCTGTTTTGATTTATGATGTGTTTTTATTTTTTATGTAATTTGATAAATTGATCTATAATCTTGATGTTGTGAAATGAAGTTGTGATGATTATTGTGAATATGTCTTTGTGGATTTCTTCTTTGAATCTTAGATGTTGTTGTTGTTAGTTTCTTTGATGAAAGTGAGAGAATGGGAGGGGCATCATATGTGTAACACCCCAACCCGGCAAGTGTAGAAGTGTCACGCAAATGGTGACATATCAAAGGCAAGCATAACATACGACTTAAATAATACAATAGAATCTCAAAGGTTACAATTGATATACTGCAACTACAAGGTTACAAATGAGAAACAAAACTAAATACTATGTCTGACAATGCGAATCCTTCTAAACTCTTCTACTTCCGAAAACTATCAAAGTCTTCTAAGTCCAAAGGTCTCTTCACTCATACCCAGCTTCCAAACTAAAACCTGCCGCACACGGAAAGAAAACGTGCGGCTGAGCTTAAAAAGCCCAGTGAACAGATATATAATAAACGGAAACAAAAGCAACGGAAATGAACAGGCATATCATAATGAATGAGATATAAATAAGGTACAAGAGTAAAGGTTTAGGATAGTCATCCACCACGAGCCCAGAAACAGATCATATCATATCATAACAGTGTAACCATAAATCTTCATAATCATACACGTACAGAGGGGATACCTCTTAGGCAACCAGATAATATGAGGGGTGACCTCATGTATCAAATGGAGTGATCAGCTCCCAGATAATTGTGAAAGGCGTGTATTGCACACAGCACCAGTCACCAGACAAATCATATCATAGCATATACAGTTAAATCCACTAAACAGATCAGATCTAGGATTGCAATCCATACGCCCCCCCCCCCCCCAAACAGAAGTCATAATCACATAATCATAATAGCCGGCAGATAGCAGAACAGGGACGGTGTGAGAAATCACTCCCCCACACAGGAGTCATGCCAGTGGTGCATCACAGACATGGCCAGGTTACCTTCCTGGCTAGGTAACAGAAAGGTGGCTCGGGTATCAAACTAAGAGTCAGGTCTCAATGTCATATCAAAAGGTCATATATCAGAAGGTGCATCTCAAAGTCATATCCAGAGGTTCATACACAAGGGAACATAGCAATGGCCTGGGAAATCTTAACTGAATCATAACTCATAATCGTAATCAAGGTTCATATCAAAAGTTCATTTTAAAACTTTCATCCAAAAGTCCATTTTAGAAAATCCTTTATTCGTGGTCTTCATAAAACGATCCTTTAAAGTAATTCTCATAAAAATATTCTCTCAAAACGGTTTTTCATAAAAATTAGTCTTCCAAAATAGCTTTCATAAAAGTTAGTAATATTTATATAAAAATGGTTTTGCCTCATTTATAAACATCCTTTCAAAATAGCTTTTCTCAAAACATTTTCAAGATATAATTAGGAAAGGTTTTCATAGCATAGCTTCAGATCAGAAATCATATCAGATGGAATTCAACCGGGAAGGTTCAAGCAGAGGGAAATCATAGCAATCGAATCAGAAACTAATGGATTCAGAATACGAGGGAGATCATGAGAAACCTTAAAAGAAAGGTCAGAATATCTGTACCTTATTCCAAAGCAAAGCACAAACCAAAAGAATTAGATGCAAAGGATCATGTCCTCTCCTTCTTCACACCTAGAGGGGTAGAAAAGAATTACAAACCTTTCCATTTTAAGTATTACAGATGATCGTATTCATAGTTTAGGATTCATAATGTCTTTTACAAAGTTTTAGTGTTCATATAGTAGTTTTCATACTTTAGGGTTCATTAGGTAATTATCATAAGTTTAGGGACGAATATGAAATTCTCATAATATTAGGGTGTAAAATGTATTTACTATGAAGTTACAGGTTCTTACAAGTTTAGTCCTTTAGTATTACCAAAATATCAATATAGACCCTTTAATGTTTGGAAATAATCACTTAACCCTTTTAAATATCATAATACACTTTTCTCAGCTTTTAAGGTACTTCTGGACCCGTTTCATTTAATTTAAAAATCATAGTAGGACTCAGTAATAAAATCCACAAAAATTCACAGAGCTTCCCCAATGTCTCTAGTATTTTAGCTAATTTTTCCAGATTTTATTGATTAGTTTAAGTATGAAAGAAAAATTCACTTTTACAAACTGTTCCAGAATCGTATCTGATGGAACACCCGAAAAGTTATCACTTGGTTACCCCTTTAGAAAAATTCATAAAAATCTAGAAAAATTACAGTTACTAGAATACATCCCAAATATTTTCCAGTTCAAAGGGCTCCTTCCAATTCAATACGGTTTGGAAATTAAAAATCAAAAACCCGGACTGATTTTCCAGACTTTTAAATCCGATCAGACACATAATTTTCTAAAAATCAAAAAGTAATCTTCCAGGCCTCTAAAAATTACAAACTAAATTTTCCCAGGTAGCCAATTCAATGAACTTAGTTTTAGACTCCAGAAACATGAAAATACACGTTCGTATGATTAATTTATGGTCGGTTAAAGTTGGTTAAAGTTTCACCTCAGAATCTGTTTTCATCATCACATGTGATTACTTAGAGTTTTATGATCCCATTCATTTATTCTTGATACTAAACAATATTGGTGAGTTTAAAACACATTTAGGTCTGATTATAATTGCTTATAACATAATCAAATCGAATCATACACCATATTTATACCAATCGATCCATAAGTAGCATATGTTAGGGTTTTCTCTTTTGTTATTTTATGTGACACTTGTTTTTCATTCATGATTTATGTATAGCCATAATTATTGAACAAGGATTCGAGTGATACAATACCCTTGATGACAAGATGAAGAATACAACCACACGGAATCAAAACACCACACGAGAAAAAATCTTCTTCCTTCCTTCCTTCCTTTTGTGCGATCGACAGCCCCAAACAAGAAACAAAAACGCACCCTTTTTGTTAGTTTTTGATTCGTACGACTATGTATTGATGTAAGATTAATTAATTACCTTAGAATGGGATCAAGATGGAGGGTTTGTGAGGTTTTCTTGGGGTCGATTTCCAGCAGTAAATGGCGGCAGAATTGACAGCTTCTAGGGTTATTTTGGGAGTTATGAAGGTCGGTATTTTATGTGAGGGAATAACACAATACATGGGCTGTTTTGGGTTGGCTTTTGGTCGACATTTAGGAGTGAAAAAGGAGGGTGGATCGGCCCAACTTAAGACCCAAAATAAACACAACTTAACTTGACGTTTTTCCTTCTTATTGTGTAGTATATATTCTTTATTAATTTTACAATTTACGTAACATATATAACATGAGATTTTCGGTTTATTTGGACTCGTAATGTGTTTTAAACATTATTGGTAGCTTGAAAATTATCTGGTGATGACTCAAAATTATTTCATGCCATGTTTGTTTCGTTTTCATAAGTTTTGTGATTAATTCGTGAGTTATATAAAATTTTAATTAAGTTTCAAAGTTACGAGGGTATTTTGGTCTTTAATATGTTTTAGATTTTCGGGTTTTACAGTGAGAGAATGGGAGGGGCATCATATGGGTGGATGATTATGTGATCGGAATCTAGGTTTGGTCACGGGAATCTGGGTTTGGTCACTGAAGAAGATGAAGATTAAGGGTAAAGGGTGGTTGTGTGGTGGTGGTGATGGGAACTAAAAATAAAATTAATAGTAAACTGCAAAAAATGTTCTTGCAAAAAATGTCCCTGTAATAGGCGAGGGTAAAATAGTCATTTCACAGGCCACTAACGTGAAAAAATTAACGAGCGTTAGCCAAAATCGGGTTTTTGCAGCTACAGTAACGGTTCAGGGATAAAACTTGCAGAAAAATGAAACGTTAGGTATATTTCTTGCACTTTTTTTTTGCGGACATTACTTGCAATTTTCGGAAAGTTTAGGGACATTTTTTGCAGTTTACTCATTAGATAATTTAGCAGTTTAATAGAAAAATTAAAAGTTCACTGTAAATAATAGTAAAAAGTGATAAGTTTGATACCTTTTTAGACCATTATCTCATATCTATTTATCTATATTTTGTTGGAAAAAGCTACATCTATTAAACTTTTGGGTAAATTGCAAAAATAGTCCCTAAAGTAGCCCAAATGCGCAAGGAATACACCGAGAGAAATTTTGTTGCAAAAACGACATTAATGTTTCCTTTTTTTTTTTTTGCAAAATAGCCATCGAGAGCTACTTTTTGCTAACTTTCGTTATTTTCTTCGTTAAGTGCCTCGTCACTGAGGATATTATTGTCATTTCGCTGTTATCAGTCTCTCCCGCCAATTATACTTCAAGGACAATATTTGAAAATTAAACTTAACTTCTGTTAATACAAATATCGTCCTAAAAACGTTATTTATATTTTACGATCTTTGCTTAATTTTGTTAATGACAATTATAAGGTTTATCTTTAGCAAAGCATAAGTATATGTTAAATTCTTTTACATTTATAGTAACAAGCCTTTTAAAATACATTTACTCATTACATGATCACTTGGAATCACACATTACATACATATATACATTTACATGTTATTTTTATTTCTTAAAAATGGAAATACACATGACATCATGGCATGCATCATTTACATATCTTAGTTGACTTTACAATATATTTTAGAAAAATCTTGAAGCTAAAGAGTTGACTTTGTAAGGTCATGACATGACTAGACAAGATATGGTAAGATTTGGAAATCCCTTAGCTGGCTTGTCCCCGCGGAACCAAACCAGTATAAGGGCGGAACCAATTTTTTGGTTCAGCCAAATCTGTGCCTTGTTGATCAGCTTTGCCTATAAATAGCAAGCTGATCATTCAAGCACAATCATCACTTACATAGCATAATTATACACTCATTCATTTGTACATTACAAACCCATTACATTCATTCATTTCATTCTTAGTGATCTCTCTTTTGAAGCAAAGAAGATCAAGCATCAAGGTTTAACACAGTGGTGTAAATCTTTAGTTTAGTTACTGTGTAATATTGTATTAGTTCACACATCATTGTATATACCATTCATTCAGTAGAGTTCGGTTAGTGTTTTAGAACTCAAAACACATAGAGTGTCGGGAGTGGTTGTACCCTTGTTAAAGAACCAACGGGAGTGGTTGTATCCTTGTTAAAGTACCAACGGGAGTGGTTGTACCCTTGTAAAGAACCCAGTGTTTAGCTTAGTACCGGATAAAGAGTAAGCGACGTGTAAAGGTTTTCTCCGCCTAGAAGGGAGCTTGTTTCTTAGTGAAGAAAAACTCTCTAGTTAGAGGCTCGAGGAGTGGAGTAGGGCAAGGAAGAGAGTCCTTGTAGCCGAACCACTATAAACATCTGTGTTGTGTGGTTTGATCATTTCTTTCCTTACTTGCTTTATATATATATATATATATATATATATATATATATATATATATATACTTGCTTTATATATATTATATATATATTGCTTGTTTGCTTGCTTTACTTTGAAATCACGTTAAGAATACAAAGCGAAGAAAAGTTTAAAACGGTAAAAACTATTCAACCCCCTTCTAGTTTTCCACAATTGGCATCAGAGCTACGTTACTCAAGATTTTCAAAATATATTGTATTTTAAAAACTTGAAACGATCAATGGATTTTGAAAACTTTAAAAAAGGGCAATCTATGCAAAGATCACCACTATTTGAACCAAATTGTTTCATATATTGGAAAATTCGCTTTGAAACTTATGTGAAGTCAAAGGATATAGATCTATGGTATATTATCGTAGAAGGTGATTATAAACCTATATCAAATGTATTAGGTGGTCGGGATGAAGGTACTTCTCTTACTCATCACAGTGATGAGCAAAAGAAGTTGATTGCCAAAAATAATGAAGCCAAAATGATACTTTATAATGCCTTACCTAAGAAAGAATATGAAAGAGTTTTTTTGTGTAAAACGGCTAAGGATATTTGGCAATCATTGATTATCACTCATCAAGGGAACTCACAAGTCAAAGATAACAAAATTGATCTTCTTGTTCAACAATATGAACAATTTGTTATCTCTAAAGATGAGACCATTGATAGTGCTTTTGCTAGGTTTAACACTATAATTAATTCTCTTAAAGCACTTGACGAATCTTTTTCTAGTAAGAACTTTGTCAGGAAATTTCTTAGAGCACTTCATCCGAAGTGGAGAGCAAAAGTGATGGCTATTGAAGAATCCAAGGATCTTTCAAACATGACACTTGACGAGCTCATCGAAAATCTCAAAGTTCACGAAATGGTGTTGGAAAAAGACTCGGAAATAGTTAAAGGCAAAAAGGAGAAGATGAAGTCCATTGCCTTAAAAGCTAAACTAGAATCAAGTGATGAAGAGTCTAGTTCGGATAGTGAAGACAAAGAGTATGCCATGGCCGTTAGAGATTTCAAAAAGTTCTTTAGGAGACGAGGAAAGTTCATAAGACCACCTCACGAAGAAAAGAAATCCTTCCGGAAAGACCGTGATGATAGAAAAGGAAGAGTAGATAGGAAGTGTTTTAGGTGCGGGGATTCTAGTCACCTAATAGGAGAATGTCCAAAGCCTCCAAAGAACAAGTCTCAAAAAGCATTTGTTAGTGGAGCTTGGAGTGACAGTGATGGTGATGACGACGAGCCAAAGAAAGACGAAGTTGCTCTCATGGCTCATGACTCAGAAGAGGTACATTCTGACTCGTCATATTCCTCTATTGATGATGAAACCTTAGAAGTAGAATATAACAAACTGTGTGATATTACTCTAAAAATCATAAACAAAAATAAGTTCTTAAAAACCAAAATGACACTTTTAGAAAATGAAGTCTATTGGTTAAAAGAAAAAGAAATACGATCAGAAAAGGGTAAAAGTGTTAAAGAAACATGTGTCTCATGTCAGGAACTTAAACTAGAAATAGAAACACTTAAAATCACACAGGAAGATCTTATCAAACAAAACTCTAAGTTTAAAAGGTTTGATAAAAACATTTGTTTAGCAGATGAGTTAATGCAAATTCAAAAGTTGCCTCATGATAAAACCGGACTAGGATTTATGAAATCAGGAAACTTAAATGACTTTATGAAACAAACAGTGAAAGTACAAGAACCTGTTCCAACTAAGTCAGACACCCACGGATCTGGCGGATCCAAAAATTGGGTTCCGCCAGTTGTACCAAAAGGATCCGCGGGTACTGTTGATGAACAGAAGGTTCGTAATTCGGATCATACTGAATTTGTAAAAGTCATAAAGAAACCTAGCACTAATACAACTGTTAACAAACAAAAACCAGTAGTGTCTATAGGAAAAGGTCAAGTTAAAAATGAGTTTAGAACCAAAACGGTTCAACAGACGCCTAAAACCAGTTTTCCCAAACACCCTTTTCCAAAAAGTAATTTCAACTCACAGTATCATCATCAAAATAGTTGGAACCAAAACATGTCTAGAAACTTTCAAGGTCCCAACTACATGCCATGGAACACTTGTCCACCATTTGCATACATGAACCATGATAATGTAATGTTTAACCCAAATGGACCCATGAGATATTGGGGACCAAACACTTGAGTTTTTCTTTAACTTAGGTGTGCTTGAAAGTCGGGTTAGAACCGGACGAGTGGATCAAAGATAGTGGGTGTTCAAGACATAAGAAGGGAAACAAAAGCCTTTTTTCAACCTACCAAATGTACGACGGAGGTAATGTCACATTCGGTAGCAAGCTTAAAAGTAAAATCATCGGAAAAGTTACGATCTCTCATGACTCTCTCACTATTGATGATGTTGCTCATGTAGATAACTTAGGATTTAACTTGCTTAGTATTAGTCAGTTATGCCGCAAAAATTATAACGTCTTTTTTAGTGAAAATGGAAGTAAAATACTTAAGGATGGCATAACTGTAGGAAAAGGTGTTTTAAAGAATAACGTTTACGTTATGAAGTTAGACAAAACACCTAAAGACAAACTTTGTCTCACCTCTCTGGACGAAAACTCAACTCTATGGCATAGACGCTTTGGTCACGCCAATATGAGGCTAATCCAATCCTTATCATCTAAGGAACTTGTTAGGAACCTACCCAAGTTGAAATACGACCAACACTTTTGTGATGCTTGCAAAATTGGGAAACAAGTTCATAATAGCCACAAGGCTAAAAACATGGTGTCTACATCTAGGTGTCTAGAATTGTTACATATGGATTTGTTTGGTCCATCCGCTATACAAAGTTACGGGGGAAACTTCTATACTTTGGTAATAGTAGATGATTACTCTAGGTATACATGGACTAAGTTTTTGAAAACTAAAAACGAGGCATTTGATAAATTTGAAATTCTAAGTAAGAAAATTCAAAATCAAATAGGAAATAATATAGTGTCAATCAGAACCGACCACGGTCGTGAGTTTGATAACGAAATCCAATTCGGAGCTTTTTGTGATGCTAATGGCATAACACATAATTTCTCGGCTCCTCGAACCCCTCAATCTAATGGTGTAGTAGAACGTAAAAATAAGACACTTCAAGAAATGAGTCGAACGATGTTAAATGAGCAAAACATACCCCAAAAGTTTTGGTGTAATGTCATTGACACATCCACATACATCCTAAATAGAGTCTTAATTAGATCATTCTTAAATAAAACACCATATGAGCTATATAGAGGCAAAAAGCCTACACTAGGATATTTTAGAGTTTTTGGAAGCAAGTGCTTCATCTTAAACACTAAGGATTATCTCACCAAGTTTGACCCAAAGTCTTATGAAGGTGTATTTTTAGGATATTCACAGAATAGTAAAGCATACATTGTCCTGAACAAAGAAACCTCAAGAATTGAGGAATCGTTGAACGTAACATTCGACGAAAGTCCACCTCCCTCTAAGAAATCACCTTTGGTAGATGATGACTTAGTTGAAAGTCAAATGGTTGAAAACCAAGAAAATGTAGAAAATGACAAAGAAGATGAACCTGTGAAAAGAGAAATAGTTAATATAAAAGAATCTAGAAGTCATCCATTAGATAACATCATAGGCGAAATCAATGAAAGAACATTAAGGTCAAAATTCCAAAACCAAATTAACTTCTATTGTTTTGTTTCAACCATTGAGCCTAAAAATATAAATGAGGACATAAAAGATGAATCTTGGGTTGTAGCTATGCAAGAAGAACTTAATCAATTTATTAGAAACGACGTTTGGACATTAGTTCCTCAACCTCAAAATCAAACCATAATAGGAACAAAATGGATGAAAATGGAGTAGTGTCTAGAAACAAAGCTAGGCTAGTAGCTCAAGGCTACAATCAACAAGAAGGTATAGATTACGACGAGACATTTGCACCCGTCGCTAGGCTTGAGTCAATTAGAATATTGCTTGCATATGCATGTGCACACGACTTTAAACTATTCCAAATGGATGTTAAAAGTGCTTTTCTAAATGGTTTTATTAATGAGGAAGTATACGTTGCACAACCTCCCGGCTTTGCCGATTTTGAAAAACCCAATCATGTCTACAAACTTAAGAAAGCATTATACGGACTTAAGCAAGCACCAAAAGCTTGGTATGATCGACTTAATACTTTCCTAGTTGACCATAAGTATACCATGGGCCTAGTAGACAATACTCTTTTCACCAAGAAAAAGGAATCACATATTATCATAGTCCAGATATATGTGGATGACATTATATTCGGTTCAACTTGTCAAGAGTTATGCGATGAATTTTCGAAAATCATGCATGATGAGTTTGAAATGAGTATGATGGGGGAACTAAACTGTAACACCCCGACCCGACAAGGGTAAAGGTATCACAAATATATGGTTTCATATCAGAACAACATAGTATCCATAAACCAAAAATAGCGGAAGTCAAATACATAATCCAACAATAAGTCAACATGACTTAATTACAAAGATAAAACAGAAATGATGAAGTACATAACAAAATCCAAATGGTGAAATAATCCAACTAAAAACAAAGCTTCACTCAGTTGCACTCTTCCCAAAAGCCATACCCCAGCTCCTAGCTTAAATACCTGCCACGGGAAAAGAAACGCGGCTGAGCTACACGAGCTCAGTGAACAGATATAACGGTAACAAACAAATATAATGAAATAGGGAAAATGGAAGGAATCGTACATGATGTAATAATAGATGAGAAGAAATATGAAGGTTATACAGAGATATCAGAAAACATGGATAGTATCATGAGTAATATTGAAGTAATCAAAAGATCCCATCAAGCCCAAACATACCAAGCCCAGTACAGAGATAAGTCCAGAATCATGTCATAGGGTGTCAGTAATGAAAGGTGAAGGTCATAAGTCTATAAGGTGCATGGAAAACAGTAATCCTCTACGAGCCCAGAAACATGAACATGAAATCATAATCATACCGCCATGCAGAGAGATGTTCCTCTCACTAATCCCAGAAATCAGAAATATGGAGTGATCAGCTCCCAGAGTTGTGAAAGACGTGTATCGCACACACCATCAGTCACCATGCATATCATAACATATCATAACATGAACATAATACAGAAACAAATCTAGGATGCATCCATACGCCCCTGGTGGCCATAACTCCCAACACACCAAATAAAATATAGAAAAGGGACGGGACAGGTCATCACTCTCCTGCCCTAGAGTCATGCCATCGGTGCATCGACTGACATGGACATGAAACCCTCATGCCTAGTGAGTGGCTCGTAGTATCAAACTGTGGGTCAAGGTCAAGTATCATGTATCCAGTATTTAATTTAGTTTCATAAGTCAAATTCCATTTCAGAATATCAGAGTTCATAATCAGAGGTTCATATCAGAGGTTCATACCATAAAGGTTCCATGTCAGAAAGGTCATATATCAGAAATATTTAATATCAGAAAGGTTCATAACAGAAAGGTCATGTATCAGAAAGGTTTAATATCATAAAGGTTCATAACAGAAGGTCATGTCAAAGGTTCATAATATCATGAAAGAAAACAAAAAGGTTCACAGAATCAAAGAACATGGCAGTGAATCAGAAATCAGAAATGAGACGAAGGCACCTTACTAAAGAAGGGCAGAATATCTGTACCTTATTGCTGACAAATGAAACTACTGAATAAGATGATCAAGAGCACAGGACTACTCCCTCTTCACACCTAGAGGAGTAAAGACATGATTACTAACGATCCCATTTCCATATTAAGTAACTTTCTATTTTTAGCAGGTTTCCATTTTTAGAAAGTTTCCTTATTTAGTAAGTTTCCAAAATTAGCAGATTTCTATAATGAGTAAGATTTAAGTATTATGATTTAGTTAAGTCATTCATTTAGTCTCTTTATGTATTTAGGGTTGACTTTAGCAAACTATAACAGTTTAGGGTTAAATGTGTCAAGCTTGCATAGTTTAGGGTTTCAAATGTAATTCTTCCAAAGTTAAGAGTCAACCATGTAGTTATCATATTCATTCATTTTAAACCTTCATTTACCAAAGTGTACGACCTGAATACTTCAAGTTTACCAAAATTACCCTTTATACCCCTTAGTTTATAAGTTTACAAATTAAACCCCCTTAATACATAATTTTACATTTTACATCCTTATCTTCTCCATAAATACCAACAACCTCTTATTTTATCATAATTACAGAATATAACATCAGAATTACTTATTGTACGAATCCAGCCCCTCAAGTTTCAGAATTTACACAATTAGCCCCTTAAGTTTACAAAACTTATAAATTAAATCATAATTCCATATTAATTTCATATTAAGCCCATAATTACTCAAATTCACACAAAATACTTTTAATATCATTATTTACCCAGAATATCCTCAACTTTCCAGAATTTACACTTTAAACCCTTTATCTATAAAAGTTACAAAATAAACCTTAAAGTTACATAGTTTACAATTTAACCCATAAAATATCTTTAGTTACACCACTAACCCTTATATTAATTTATTTACAGAATATACCTTCTATTTTCATGTATGGTACGATTTCACCCTTTAGTTTCTCATATTTACACTTTTAGTCCCTATAATTATAAAACGTATATATTAATTCATAAATTCCAAATAATTACATATTAGCCCCCATAATTATCCAAACTTACACCGAACCATCTTAATATTATAATTTACTCAAAATGACCTCAATTTTCCAGTATTTACATTTTTAGTCCCTATATTTTATTTATTTCCAAATCGAATTACATATATTATATAATTCACAAATAAATCCCTAAGTTGCAAAATTTACAAAAAGGACCCCCATTTTATATTTTATTTACATCAGCCACGATTTATAGAGTATGACAAAAATGAGCCACAAGTTTTACAAATTACAAAACAGCCCCTTAACTATTTTAATTTAAAATCGGTATACATAATCTTTATCAAAAATCAAACCTTAATAATCCCAATCATTATACCATCATTCTATCATCATTATAACATGTAAATTTCCAGATTTCATCACCTCAAAACCCTAGTTCGATCGGTTTCAATATTTTCCACAATTTTCCCTTTCTTTATCCTAAAACCCGATAATACATTAATTCCATAATTCATGATTTCGACTCAAACAAATCAAGACACCATTTTTCTCATGTTATATGAAGATTATAGAAGCCACGAAAATTATATACAAGCTCAAGAAAAATCGCATGAATTAGTTAGGTCCGGTTATACGAAATTAGGGTTTATGTCTCGTTATTTTTCATTCGATCAAAACACATTACATGGTTCGATTATAATAATTTTCACATGTTATATATGATTAGGAGAAGGCTAGAAAAATACCAAATTGATTATAGGATGATCGGATCACACGTTATGAATTTACCCTTCTCGGTTTGGATAAAACGACACCAAAAATCTCCACGAGCCAAAAACGCGATCAATAACCTTGGAATGATTTCTCACAGAGTATATATGATGTGAGGAATTCAGGAAAATTATCAAAAGAATTTTACAATGATCGAATGAATTAAAATGGTATTTACCTCACTTTTGTACTCGACACAAGAAAAATTCGAACACGCTTGAACTAGGCTACCACAATTCGATTTGCTATTTTTCTAGGCTTCTTAGGATTGTGATGAACTCATGAAAATTAGTGTTTGGTTTCCAGAATTTCGTATGGATGAGAAGAGGATTATTTTGTGTGTTGTTGTGTCAATCGGCAATTAGGGTTTAGAAAGGAAAATGTGAATTGACTAAATAAATGCTAATGCCGACATTAGGGGGGGAAATGGGCCATGATTTCAGGAATTTAAGTTAAGAAATTTAATGGCTTTTATTTTCTATTTTAATGCTTTTTTTAATTTCATTTAATTACTTTAATTAAATCATAAAATTTGAATTTAATCTCTACTTGGCGCCCAAGGGCATTTTGGTAATTTTTGGCTTGTATAAATGTTAAATAGAGTTGTTAAAATTATTTGGGATCATAACTTGTTCATTGTCAGAAGTTTGGAATTTATTTGATGCTTTACATATGTTTTATTTAGATTTTAAATTCCCAGGGGCAATTTGGTCATTTTACATGTTATAGAATTTCAGGTATTACAACTTCTTCCCCACTAACAGAAAAATTTCGTCCTCAAAATTTGCAAGGACATAGAAGAGAACAATAGGACAGAAACGAAACAGGACATACCAGATCAGATAAGCCTTACTCACGGATGGCTTGGAATAATTTAGCAGAACGGATCTTATCGAAGATAATGGGAACAAACGAATAGAGTAAACCTATTAAGGTAGAGCAGAAGTGAAGAACACCATCGGTTTCGCTCATCGTACCATGATCATAAGAATTCTCAGAGTGAACAAATCAAATCAAAACCTCAAAACTCAACATAGAATAAAATTATTAATTTAGAATTCAAAATATCCATACGAGAAATTAATAAAGCATCGAATGTATCATAATCGCAAAAGAGACCATAGGTATCAAAATATCCAAACAAACGGAATGAAAAAAAAATAGCAATTTGTGAAAACGGTCTCCTCACTGAGCTGGCTTGTTGTCCTTGGCACTCTTATTGTTGTCGTTGTAACCTCCAAACTTGGGAAAATCCCTCACTTGATGCTCAGAAGATCCACACCTAAAACAGGTCCCATAAGCCCAACGACACTCTCCAGGGTGGCGTTTCCCACATGTAGTACAGATAGCGTAAGGAAATGAACCTTCAGATGAACCTCCCTGAGTACCAAATCTCGAAGCCCTGCTCTGCTGATGTCCCCTAGTAGTATGATCTCTCCACTGTTCCTGACTGTTGTTGCGCCCCGAGCGATCATCTCCTTGCCTAGTATTGAACCTGGAATCCTGGCCCCTCGTATCCGGCCTCCTCTGATCATAGTTCCTGCCAGCCTGACCCTGATGGTCGTATCGTCGATCCCCCTGTCCACTAGAATCATAACTCCTGTCATTCCGGCCCTTAAAATCCCTGGTCTGACCCTGAGTCTGAATCCTATCCCCATCTCTGTTCCTCTTATACCCAGATCCCTGATGAAATATCTCGATATTGCGAGCTGCGTCGCAACATTCTGCCGGGTCTCGAAACTCATCATTAAGTATGCGGTCTAGTACCCACCTCTTGAGTCCCCACTTGAATTGTCGAGCCTGCTGCTTAGCATCCCCAGCAAGCGGACCCACAAAACTGACTAATCTCTGAAACCGCTCCAGATATTGCCCAGCATTTTCAGAATCTAGCTGAGAGATGGTGTTGTACTCCCTAATGAATCTCTGCTGCTCGGAAACAGGGAAGTACCGATTATAGAACGTGGTACGAAACTCAGCCCAAGAACACCCAAGAACATATGCATCACCACCCTTAGCTTCTTTGTGCGCTTTCCACCAGTTAAGCGCGTCACCCTCTAACTTGAACACAGCCAGACGAGTCTTGAACCCGTCTTCACAACCTAGCACCTCAAACAGTTTCTCCATGTGGGTGATCCAGTCTTCTGCTGCATGAGGAGTAGCAGCAGAAGTGAAGGACAACGGCTTGAGTTTATTGAAACTCTCCAGCCACCCATTAATAGTAGTGGGTCGGCCCCCACCACCAGAAGAACTGCCAGCACCCCCAGATGGACCAGCTCCACCACTGATAAGCCGGTTGATCACCGCCTCAGTGTTAAGGCCCGGTAGCAGACTTGCTACAGCATTAGCCACCATAGCCTCCAGATTGGGGATTTCACCATCTCCACTGTTATACTCTTGGTGACGAGTGTTAACCATCTATAGAATTATGAAGACGATTAGTAAGATGAAACAAAATGTGACAGAGCAGAATAAGGAAAAGAGTACGCGAAAGGAAAACCTAATGTCTACCCAATCCTCACAGGTCAAAGGCCTAAGCCAACGGGTTTCGGAAACCTGGCTCTGATACCATAAATTGTAACACCCCGACCCGACAAGGGTAAAGGTATCACAAATATATGGTTTCATATCAGAACAACATAGTATCCATAAACCAAAAATAGCGGAAGTCAAATACATAATCCAACAATAAGTCAACATGACTTAATTACAAAGATAAAACAGAAATGATGAAGTACATAACAAAATCCAAATGGTGAAATAATCCAACTAAAAACAAAACTTCACTCAGTTGCACTCTTCCCAAAAGCCATACCCCAGCTCCTAGCTTAAATACCTGCCGCGGGAAAAGAAACGCGGCTGAGCTACACGAGCTCAGTGAACAGATATAACGGTAACAAACAAATATAATGAAATAGGGAAAATGGAAGGAATCGTACATGATGTAATAATAGATGAGAAGAAATATGAAGGTTATACAGAGATATCAGAAAACATGGATAGTATCATGAGTAATATTGAAGTAATCAAAAGATCCCATCAAGCCCAAACATACCAAGCCCAGTACAGAGATAAGTCCAGAATCATGTCATAGGGTGTCAGTAATGAAAGGTGAAGGTCATAAGTCTATAAGGTGCATGGAAAACAGTAATCCTCTACGAGCCCAGAAACATGAACATGAAATCATAATCATACCGCCATGCAGAGAGATGTTCCTCTCACTAATCCCAGAAATCAGAAATATGGAGTGATCAGCTCCTAGAGTTATGAAAGACGTGTATCGCACACACCATCAGTCACCATGCATATCATAACATATCATAACATGAACATAATACAGAAACAAATCTAGGATGCATCCATACGCCCCTGGTGGCCATAACTCCCAACACACCAAATAAAATATAGAAAAGGGACGGGACAGGTCATCACTCTCCTGCCCTAGAGTCATGCCATCGGTGCATCGACTGACATGGACATGAAACCCTCATGCCTAGTGAGTGGCTCGTAGTATCAAACTGTGGGTCAAGGTCAAGTATCATGTATCCAGTATTTAATTTAGTTTCATAAGTCAAATTCCATTTCAGAATATCAGAGTTCATAATCAGAGGTTCATATCAGAGGTTCATACCATAAAGGTTCCATGTCAGAAAGGTCATATATCAGAAATATTTAATATCAGAAAGGTTCATAACAGAAAGGTCATGTATCAGAAAGGTTTAATATCATAAAGGTTCATAACAGAAGGTCATGTCAAAGGTTCATAATATCATGAAAGAAAATAGAAAGGTTCACAGAATCAAAGAACATGGCAGTGAATCAGAAATCAGAAATGAGACGAAGGCACCTTACTAAAGAAGGGCAGAATATTTGTACCTTATTGCTGACAAATGAAACTACTGAATAAGATGATCAAGAGCACAGGACTACTCCCTCTTCACACCTAGAGGAGTAAAGACATGATTACTAACGATCCCATTTCCATATTAAGTAACTTTCTATTTTTAGCAGGTTTCCATTTTTAGAAAGTTTCCTTATTTAGTAAGTTTCCAAAATAGCAGATTTCTATAATGAGTAAGATTTAAGTATTATGATTTAGTTAAGTCATTCATTTAGTCTCTTTATGTATTTAGGGTTGACTTTAGCAAACTATAACAGTTTAGGGTTAAATGTGTCAAGCTTGCATAGTTTAGGGTTTCAAATGTAATTCTTCCAAAGTTAAGAGTCAACCATGTAGTTATCATATTCATTCATTTTAAACCTTCATTTACCAAAGTGTACGACCTGAATACTTCAAGTTTACCAAAATTACCCTTTATACCCCTTAGTTTATAAGTTTACAAATTAAACCCCCTTAATACATAATTTTACATTTTACATCCTTATCTTCTCCATAAATACCAACAACCTCTTATTTTATCATAATTACAGAATATAACATCAGAATTACTTATTGTACGAATCCAGCCCCTCAAGTTTCAGAATTTACACAATTAGCCCCTTAAGTTTACAAAACTTATAAATTAAATCATAATTCCATATTAATTTCATATTAAGCCCATAATTACTCAAATTCACACAAAATACTTTTAATATCATTATTTACCCAGAATATCCTCAACTTTCCAGAATTTACACTTTAAATCCTTTATCTATAAAAGTTACAAAATAAACCTTAAAGTCACATAGTTTACAATTTAACCCATAAAATATCTTTAGTTACACCACTAACCCTTATATTAATTTATTTACAGAATATACCTTCTATTTTCATGTATGGTACGATTTCACCCTTTAGTTTCTCATATTTACACTTTTAGTCCCTATAATTATAAAACATATATATTAATTCATAAATTCCAAATAATTACATATTAGCCCCCATAATTATCCAAACTTACACCGAACCATCTTAATATTATAATTTACTCAAAATGACCTCAAGTTTCCAGTATTTACATTTTTAGTCCCTATATTTTATTTATTTCCAAATCGAATTACATATATTATATAATTCATAAATAAATCCCTAAGTTGCAAAATTTACAAAAAGGACCCCCATTTTATATTTTATTTACATCAGCCACGATTTATAGAGTATGACAAAAATGACCCACAAGTTTTACAAATTACAAAACAGCCCCTTAACTATTTTAATTTAAAATCGGTATACATAATCTTTATCAAAAATCAAACCTTAATAATCCCAATCATTATACCATCATTCTATCATCATTATAACATGTAAATTTCCAGATTTCATCACCTCAAAACCCTAGTTCGATCGGTTTCAATATTTTCCACAATTTTCCCTTTCTTTATCCTAAAACCCGATAATACATTAATTCCATAATTCATGATTTCGACTCAAACAAATCAAGACACCATTTTTCTCATGTTATATGAAGATTATAGAAGCCACGAAAATTATATACAAGCTCAAGAAAAATCGCATGAATTAGTTAGGTCCGGTTATACGAAATTAGGGTTTATGTCTCGTTATTTTTCATTCGATCAAAACACAATGCATGGTTCGATTCTAATAATTTTCACATGTTATATATGATTAGGAGAAGGCTAGAAAAATACCAAATTGATTATAGGATGATCGGATCACACGTTATGAATTTACCCTTCTCGGTTTGGATAAAACGACACCAAAAATCTCCACGAGCCAAAAACGCGATCAATAACCTTGGAATGATTTTTCACAGAGTATATATGATGTGAGGAACTCAGAAAAATTATCAAAAGAATTTTACAATGATCGAATGAATTAAAATGGTATTTACCTCACTTTTGTACTCGACACAAGAAAAATTCGAACATGCTTGAACTAGGCTACCACAATTCGATTTGCTATTTTTCTAGGCTTCTTAGGATTGTGATGAACTCAGGAAAATTAGTGTTTGGTTTCCTGAATTTTGTATGGATGAGAAGAGGATTATTTTGTGTGTTGTTGTGTCAATCGGCAATTAGGGTTTAGAAAGGAAAATGTGAATTGACTAAATAAATGCTAATGCCGACATTAGGGGGGGGAAATGGGCCATGATTTCAGGAATTTAAGTTAAGAAATTTAATGGCTTTTATTTTCTATTTTAATGCTTTTTTTAATTTCATTTAATTACTTTAATTAAATCATAAAATTTGAATTTAATCTCTACTTGGCGCCCAAGGGCTTTTTGGTAATTTTGTGGCTTGTATAAATGTTAAATAGAGTTGTTAAAATTATTTGGGATCATAACTTGTTCATTGTCAGAAGTTTGGAATTTATTTGATGCTTTACATATGTTTTATTTAGATTTTAAATTCCCAGGGGCAATTTGGTCATTTTACATGTTATAGAATTTCAGGTATTACATAAACTTTTTCTTAGGTCTCCAAACAAAACAATTAGAAGATGCGATATTCTTCAACCAATCTAAATATATAAGAGATATGCTTAAGAAATTTGGTCTTGAAGACTCCAAACCCATGAAAACACCAATGTCTTCTGAAACCAAACTCACCAAGGATGAGGAAAGTGAATCCGTAGATAGCACTAAATATAGGGGAATGATTGGTAGTTTACTCTACCTCACGGCTAGTAGACCGGACATTATGTTTAGTGTTTGTCTATGTGCACGCTTTCAAGAAGATCCCAAAATATCCCATCTTGAGGCCGTTAAACAGATATTTAGATATATCAAGGGTACTACACATTTAGGATTATGGTATCCCAAAGGAACGGGAATGGAAACCATAGTGTATGCCGACTCAGACCATGCTGGTGACTATGTCGATAGAAAAAGTACAAGTGGTATTTGTACTTTTGTTAGGCATTGTCTCACATCATGGTTTGCCAAGAAACAAACGGCCCTAGCAATATCAACAACTGAAGCCGAGTACGTATCTGCAGGAAAGGCGTGTCAACAAGCACTGTGGATGAAACAAGCTCTCGTTGACTATGGAATTGAACTCAACGACATTCCCATTCTTTGCGACAACAAAGGAGCTATCGACCTCAGCAAAAATCCAGTCCAACACGCTAGAACCAAACACGTAAAAATACGACATCATTTCCTACGTAACAATGTTTAGAAGGGAAACATATCAATCGAGAAAGTTTCCTCAGAGGACAACATTGCTGACATTCTCACTAAACCTCTTAAAAAAGCACCCTTTAATTTTCTTAGACTTGGTTTAGGATTAATGGAACCTAGTGAGTAGATGAAGCCTTAGCTTGAACCTTAGATTAACCAAACACCACAAATAACCAAAACCTGAGTCTGATCCTGCGGAACCAAACAACACCAAGGGCGGACCCCTTGTTTTGGTTCTGCCGGATCCGTGAGTCTCCAGGCTAATTTTTTAATATATATATAACAAACAGCATGTACTGTACATCACAACTCCCAAAAACATATCACCTACTGGAACTCGACTCAAAATCAACCAAATTCACAATTTAGGTCATCTCCTTTCATCAATTTGTGCTCTAAACATCTCTGTAAGTATCCTAATCACATCTACATTTCTGATCTGTGTCTAGGATTTCTATTTCATGCACAAAATCAAAACTTGGGGTTTATGCACAATTTTAGTAAAATCATGAAACATATTTACTGAATTGCATCACAAACCATGTTTTACTTAGTTAGGAATTGCATCTTGTAGTACATTATCATTATTCATCAAAAACCCCATGAGAAATTTTTATCAAAATCTTCTCACGACTAGGAAAAACGGTTTTTGAACATTGTTCATACAAATACAAAACGTTATGTTTCAAACATCACTTGCATAATGTCTCTTGAATGCTAAAGGGAATACATAACTAATATGTATTTTCGGGTACATTCAATCGTAGCCATATTGAAGTAGGAGCGTTTGGGTTATCTCTAATTTAGTTATAAAACTTGCATTAACAAAATTTTCATGCATTAAAAGGAGTCGAGATAACCGCACCTCCACATTGTCCCCATATAGGCACACACTAGAAATTTATATACGTATTTTCAATACTTTAACTAAACTATGTAATTTTCGTGTCTAGGATAATCATGCCTCCCACGAATTATTATGATCACAAAGAAACCGTCAAATACCTACCTAAACATCACAAAACCAAAGGACTTAGTGAGGAACAAGTTGAAATATTCAAAGCCTTAGAAAAACACTATGTACATGAGGGTAGAACCGTTGACCCCTCATTCCTAGAAGGAACCGTTCTTAGAGAATAACTTGCTGCCATTCGATTCGATTGTCTCCTAGACATCGATGAACCTATAATCCCCAGATTCATACTTGAATTCTATGCAACTGTAGGTCTCACCACAAATGATTATGGTTACATGAGTGTTCATTTCAAAATAAACCAAGCTCAGTTCAATATTCCTCTAGATCAATTTGGAGATGTTTTAGGTGTTCCAAGTCATGGAGATTGTTTCTATTCGAACAAATGGTCATTGTCCATTCTCGATTCCAATCTTGATCGTATGCATCCATACGACACACCTCTAATCTCAAAAGAGGACATCCGTGCTCATCTTTTTGTTCCTAGAACCTCCCATACTAGGACTAGTCGAGGAAAAGAGGTAAATCGTGATCCGTTTGGCATGGAGCTAACTTATGCCACAATTCAAAAAGCTCGAGGAAGTTCTTAGGGAAAACGTGATTAGCACCATAGGAAATAGAGACCATGTTAACGCAAGTCTTTGCTAAATGCTCTATTGTGTATCAAACCACCGACCATTCAACCTCACTTACTATATCGCCAAAAGAATGGCCGATATTTCGGTTCAAGGCACCACCGCCATGCCCTACGGGATGCTTCTCACCCGTCTTTATAGAGCCTTTCCACCTATTCCTCGAAACGCTTTAGGTTTTGTTCCCAACTACCCTGAAATTAAGCACACCTTTGTTCCACTTAATGATCATAGGGTAGTCGTAGCAAAGGGAAAATGAGCTCATCCACCCACCTCATCATCATCATCATCATCGGTTAGCGAGGATGATGGTTTGCCAAATTCTAGGATCTCTCCACCCGAGTACTTGAGCCAACTTCCTCCTATCCCAAACGAATCAGTGGAGTTTCGACAAACTAAAGGGAATGATGAAGAATCTAGGACGATGGGTAATGATGCTTCACAAGAAGCTTAGCAAGAAGTAAGGTTAAGGGATGTTTGGTATTAGACAATTCAAAGACAATGATGTGTTGAATTCTTATATTCTTAGAACGTTATGTTTGTATGATATATTTTTGTGAACTAACATAATTTTTCAGGACTATAACACGTGATGTTATCAATTTTTCATGCTTAATTCACTGTTTGACTTAACCCACTTTTATGGTAAGTTATTATCATCGGATTAATCTATGTGTAAACGTAAGTTAGAACCTATGTTTTTTGTCTTATTCTATCACATATTAGTAGTTACATATGTTTTAGGAGAATTTTCAGGATTTGAACGAGTAACGCAAAATTTGACATGTTCTCTGTTTAAATTAGCACCTTAGAATGGCGGATTTGGCGGAACCAAATTATGGGTTCCGTCAGTTGAAATCCTTGGCTCCGCAAAAATACAACCTGCGGATTCCGCAGAACCAAAATTTTGGTTCCGCCTTTGTTATCGGTTGGATCCGCCAACTTCAACAGTAACTTTTAAAAAAATTCCCGACTAATCCCGATCCATAGATTATTGATTCTAGTTTTTAGAATTCTTCTACTGATCATTAGACCCATTAGGATGATTTAGGAACACTTAGAATCATAAGAAATCCATTTCCCACCAAAATTTGAATATTCAAATTTTCCATGTGAGTTACCTTTCTGTAACAAGCAAGGAACCCTCAAATTGGTTCCTTGAAATCCGTGGGAACATTACATCAACTTATTTTCCACTAACTCCTTGCATTTACTGCAAATCTTCCATAATTTACTCAACTCCATTTGTATGGATTGACCTTGATGATGTGACAATCTCATTTACTTGCTCCAAATCATTAGGAACCAACATTCCCCATTGGATTCACATCAAATCCAAACACAAAGATCAATATTCTTACTGTCTATAAATTAGGAAGATCAGGATCATCACAACTCACTCACTAACCATCATCTCCAACTATCATTCATGTACTTTAGAGCAACTCATCTCACATTTCAACAATGACAAAATCAAATAACTCATCTACAAGCAGACCCGCAAGAAGGACAGCTCGTATGAGTGTCCATCCTTGTTGCTTCATAAACTTAGCTAATTCATCATCAGAGGAGTCATCTCCACTCAACATCTCCTCACCAATAGCCAATGAGAATTTTCTCAACCTAGCAACTCCAACACCACCTCACACCATCATCAACACACCACCACCAACAATCACTCCTGTTGCTACAACACCACCACCCGCTCCATCACAACCTACTAGATCACCTTCACCACCACATTCACCACAACTTCAGCCCCTAGAGTTGTTTAGAACTCCACCTTCATCACCTCATCCATATTTGGATGATTTGGAAGACCTTCCACCAACCCTCCTCCCATGACCTTTGAAGGTCAAGTACCTATGCTCTTTCATCCCATTTATCAGGATATCCATGGTCCTCTCTACCATGATTCACCACCACCTCAACCACAAACACAACCCCTCTCACCAACATCCACACTCATTGCCATTGATGAGGCAATGTGGATCAATGCACCACAAACCAATGAAGAGATCAATGAGGAGCTCACCCGCCTCTATGCTCTCTCCAATATGGTAGATTCCCGCCTTGGTGAAGCTATGGATCTTCAATCCATCTTGCTCAACTCCATCACCCCTCCAACATCAAACAACCAAACACCACCACCACCATCAAACAACCAACCACCACCACCACCACCACCAAACAACCAACCACCACCACCACCACAAGCCATTGAGCCCACTCTTCCTCCCAACTTTCCAAGGCATGACTGCTCACAATGCGAGAGGACCGCTCACTTGGCCTAAAGGACTAACATTTTGGTCCATGAGCTCCAAAATGAAATAAGGTTCATTTTGAACCACATTCTCAAGCGCCTTAATGCGCTTTCTCACCCTCCTCAATAGGAGCCGTTAGTTTCTTCCTAGTTTCCTTTTATAGGAACTTTTAGGACTTTTTAGGATTTATTTAGGTTGTTTTTCTTGTAACATCATGTTTTGTGACTTATGTCACAAACAAATTTTCAATGAATGGATGTTATATTTTTATGCTTGTGGGTGATCACTATTTGGCATAATATCTTAGTTTGTTTGATTTACTAACATTATTGTATGCTTGGTTTGAATTCTCATAATGATTTGACCACTTATACTTAGGTGCATTTTCTTATCAGACATGTATTTTTGACTTTTTAAAGTCAAATGGGTTGAACTATCATGCTTGGTTGACCTATACATATGCGTTATGCTACTTGGTTGGATTGATTCATAACTAACATTTGTTTTGTAGCTTTTCTCAACCTTGAATCATATACGTTGGTACCCTAGCAACGGGGAGTATAGGTCGAGGGGGAGTATTTCATATACTAACTCATTATTATGTAGCATTTCTCATCCGTAAAATGTATACGTTGGTACCCTAGCAATGGGGAGTATACATCGAGGGGGAGCATATCATATTCTAACCATTTGTTTTGTAGGATCATGCATCATAACCTTGGAACTCCAATTAGGGGAAGTATTATCCAAGCGGGAGCTTTTAAAGTTCTCAAAATCATTTAATCATTCTTGGTACTCCAAATTAGGGGGAGTAATAACCAAGAAATATTCACCACATTCCGCTACGCATATCTTCTTTTTGTTTCGACAAAAAGGGGGAGATAGGATTAAGTTCATACATCACTGTGCAACATCACAGTACATACTTTTATGCTTTAAATTGTTTTTAAAACTTGCATAAAACTAACTTAAACTTTATTTTTAAAAGACTTTCACTTAACTTACTCCATTGCTTAAAAATAAACATTATGTTTTGTCATCAACAAAAAGGGAGAGATTGTTAATACAAATATCGTCCTAAAAACGTTATTTATATTTTACGATCTTTGCTTAATTTTGTTAATGAAAATTATAAGGTTTATCTTTAGCAAAGCATAAGTATATGTTAAAGTCTTTTATATTTATAGTAACAAGTCTTTTAAAACACATTTACTCATTACATGATCACTAGGAATCACACATTACATACATATATACATTTACATGTTATTTTTATTTCTTAAAAATGGAAATACACATGACATCATGGCATGCATCATTTACATATCTTAGTTGACTTTACAATATATTTTGGAAAGATCTTGAAGCTAAAGAGTTGACTTTGTAAGGTCATGACATGACTAGACAAGATATGGTAAGATTTGGAAATCCCTTAGCTGGCTTGTCCCCGCGGAACCAAACCAGTATAAGGGCGGAACCAATTTTTTGGTTCCGCCAAATCCGTGCCTTGTTGATCAGCTTTGCCTATAAATAGCAAGCTGATCATTCAAGCACAATCATCACTTACATAGCATAAATTATACACTCATTCATTTGTACATTACAAACCCATTACATTCATTCATTTCATTCTTAGTGATCTCTCTTTTGTAGCAAAAAAGATCAAGCATCAAGGTTTAACACAGTGGTGTAAATCTTTAGTTTAGTTACTTTGTGATATTGTATTAGTTCACACATCATTGTCTATACCATTCATTCAGTAGAGTTCGGTAAGTGTTTTAGTCCTCAAAACACATAGAGTGTCGGGAGTGGTTGTACCCTTGTTAAAGAACCAACGGGAGTGGTTGTACCCTTGTTAAAGAACCAACGGGAGTGGTTGTACCCTTGTAAAGAACCCGGTATTTAGCTTAGTACTGGATAAAGAGTAAGCGACGTGTAAAGGTTTTCTCCGCCTAGAAGGGAGCTTGTTTCTTAGTAAAGAAAAACTCTCGAGTTAGAGGCTCGAGGAGTGGAGTAGGGCAAGAAAGAGAGTCCTTGTAGCCAAACCACTATAAACATCTGTGTTGTGTGGTTTGATCATTTCTTTCCTTACTTGCTTAATATATATATTGCTTGTTTGTTTACTTTACTTTGAAATCACGTTAAGAATACAAAGCGAAGAAAAGTTTAAAACGGTAAAAACTATTCAACCCCCCTTTTAGTTTTCCACAACTTCATTATATCAACTAGAGTAGGCTTTTGCAGAAAACATTAAGTGCCAAAACAACCCCAGTTAACATACTTTAAAAGCGATAATCAACAGTCACACCCTAGCTTTAAAAAAACCAAAAAATCGGCACAATCAAGCCCAGCTATGGCAAATAATGATAAGGGAAAGTCTTTGTTGATTGGGGGGAGGAATCATTGGAAAAGTCGTGGGATAAAGTTTTATTAAATGATGAAGTCTTTGAGGAATTTATGACTACATTTGGTGATCAAGTAATTGCCAAGTATGGTTCGTATGCAAACATAGGGAAGGAGATGATAGAAGTTATTCTTCAATGGTTGTCGAATAAAACTTACAAAGAACCAAATATGGGTGGTAGTGGTGCGATATCTATTCATACCCTTGGAAGTGGTAGCGGAACCAACAATGAGGTAGTTGCAGAGAAAAAAAGAGGGAGGGGAAGGCCCAGAAAAAAAGTAACTTTTTATGCACCAATTCATAATCCGAATACAATGTCACCTAAAAGGAAGAGGGGAAGGCCTGTTTGGAGTGGGAGGAAGAGGGGAAGGCCTGTTGGGAGTAGGAGGAAGAGGGATGGGAAGGAAGAGCATGCGGATGTTGGTATGTTAATGTATTATACTTCATTTATGTGTCATTTTTAATTTGCTTATGTTGGATGCTATGATCTTTTTGATAGACTGTTATATGCTGATATTAAGTGGCATGATTGAGTTCCCTGGTTGCTAGGTTTAGGATAAACAGAGTATTATGGTTCTAAGTAGGCCGTTAGAATGGGAAATGTAGGAGTGTTTGGCATAGCAGCTGTACTGCTATACTAACTAAGTTGTCACATTGACTTATTAACTAAACTACAACTATACAGGATACATAATCAATAGCTATGCATCTTCAGTAAGTAGGATTGATGTCTTGTACAATGTGGTGAGATATAGAACATTTTGCTCTGCTTCACTTGAGCCTACATACTTCAGTTTGCACTTGTCTGCATAACTGTGTCTTCTCAGTAGGTGTTGCTATGTTTTTTGGTGATGTTTGAAGTCTATATGGACTGTGTCTTCTCACATTAAGAGCTGTTGAGTGAGAAGCTTGGACTTTGTTGTAGCAGCTGTAGTAGCTCTTTAGACTTGATGTTTGAATTAAAATGATAAATGTGAATAGTGTGTGACTTTAATTGACTATTGACGTTTGAATTTAAATAGTGGCAGGTTTAATTGCTTATTAGGATGAAATTGTGTTTAGCATGCACAATAATGGATTCTTTGAATGCCCATTGAGGTATGTACAAGGGAATGTTTCTACACTTTGTGCCTTTGTCTCTGAAAGACATATCTTTAGTATTGGTCTGTATCATATGTTATCACTCATTAGGGGAGAAACATGGGCATTGTTCTTTTGTTTGCCTAGCAAATCGTTAGAATAAGGTTTGAAGTTGATTCACACAGACAATGATGTGCATACAATGTTCGAACTAGGTTGTCGAAATGGGTTTCTAGATTTGTTCGTTGCTCACAAAAAACACAGGTTATCTGAATACTATTTAAAAAACATTGATTTAGAGGGTGAAGGTGGGGAGGTTGTTGGATGGGTAGAAGAAGAAGCTAGCTTGCAGTGTTCTAGTACTTCAACTCCTTTTAGGACTAGTACTTCAACTCCTTTTAGGACTAATACTTCAACTAGGGAGAGAAGTATACACTTGAAAAGAAAGGTTGTGGGGAGGTTGTTGGATGGGTAGAAGAAGAAGCTAGCTTGCAGTGTTCTAGTACTTCAACTCCTTTTAGGACTAGTACTTCAACTCCTTTTAGGACTTGTACTTCAACAAGGGAGAGAAGTATACTGATGTGCTGCGTGTGTCGTTGCGGTTTAGCAGTTTTAATGCCTACTCAAGTTTTAAATTTATATTTAGCCGACTTATCAATAACACACACACCTAACGAGCAGTGTACCCGGTCAGTATGAATATAATGGTAAGTAGAGTGTCGATCACTAAGAGTGGAACGTATTATCTAGTTATTCTAATCAGTATTTTAATATATTAAGTTAGTTGTACAATCTAATCTAACGCAAGGGGGTTCAGCCTGAGAGACTGGCACGATTTGGTTGCAATTAAATAATAAACTAAACCAATAGGCACGAATCAGCAAGTAGCACACACGTACACAGATAAATACTCGAGACAATAAGAGGGCTGTCCTTATGATAAGTAGTTTGTCACTTGTTTTATTGCTAGTGTTATATGAAGTGTATAGTTCGATGCAACGCACCGAGATTAAGTCCTTTCTCGTTGGTTCTAATCTTATCGGCGAGTAAACCCTTAATGATTACTTATGACTATCCTATTTATCTTTCTCCTACTTTTCTACAGACCATAGAATGCATAGGCATCTACTCCCTCCGTCCCATTTTAGTTGTCGTTGACCAAATTTTGACCGTAAATATTTTTGTTTGTATTATATAATACTTGATGAAAGTTATATCATTGAAAAGTTCGTTAAACGAACTTTTCAATGATATAACTTTCATCAAGTATTATATAATACAAACAAAAATATTTACGGTCAAAATTTGGTCAACGGACAACTAAAATGGGACGGAGGTAGTAATAAATAGGCGAGGGCAGAGGCATGGCGACCCGATCAACGCTCAGCTAGCCACAGAGGTTATCAATGCACTAATAAAAGTCACCAATGACATCAACATATAAACTTTAATTAATGAGAAATCAGTTTTAAGGGAGTGCAATCTTTCCGTTGTCACATTACACAAGCCACCAATCTTGATGAATTAAAGTTTACTAACACAATAAAACAAAACTACTTAATGAATTAAACACATGCAGCACCTTCTTACAGCTCTTGTATCTTTGATTTGGGTGTGTCTTGTGCTGCTACCTTGACTGAATTCGTCCTAGGTTTCTGGTCTTCGGTCTTCTGTTAAAACTTTTTTTTACTCTTAATTCGTCTGGTCTTTGGGGTATTTATAGTTTCTGTCTGAGGGTAAGATGTGGCGCATCTAGTAAGTAGATGCGGCGCATTTACTTAACTTCGCGTGGGGTCCAAGATTATAATATTCAGGAATATTCGTACACCGCCAGAAGATGCGGCGTATCTTCGTCTCTGGATGCGGCGCATGTCCTCTTGTATCTTGGATCGTATCTGTTGAGATCTTGATAGCAATGCGGCGCATGTCATAAGTGAGATGCGGCGCATCTGGAGCAGATTAGTCTTGATCTTGTCCATTTCAGTAGACTCTTAACTCCTTGCATGTTTTGCTCCATAATTAGTCCAAAATCGCAAAGTTTCACCAAATGCTTGTTTTCAACTGAGAATTACAAAAGTAAACGATTAAGTATCAATCCTCATACATAATATAGTAAAACAAGTCAAATTAATAGAATAAATGATAGTAATAAAATGTACTTATTTGAGTTCATCAAATATCCCCCCACTTGAACTTTACTTGTCCCCAAGTAAACCTTAGAATTAATCTTATGAAAATGTATCCTAAAAATGTTAGGATTTATTTTTATATTTAAGCATGTATTCGTCTTTTGTCATAATTACACAACTAAACACTTAACGAATTAGAAGTAAAATAAAATAATTCGATAAAAGCAAATCTAATCGTTTAACTGTCCAGTCGCGACAAATATTCTATCATAAGCTTGGCAAGTATACACATCTCCACCACTAAAGCAAAGGAATAACAAGTCTAAAGCGGTAAAAAGGGTTTTTAGACTTAAGGGTTAATTATTCTTAATCTCTATCGATCTCAAATTCCAGAAAAGGCGACAAAATCACAAATACATGATCGAATCCACGAACACGATACTTGCAATTGCTCAAATCCTTAACTCGAACAGGCTAAAGATAGGTCCAAACTTCACCAATAATAATATATCAAAAAGGGCGACAAAATCATAAATACATAGCCGAATCCACGACTACGATACTTAAGATTGCTCAAATCCCTAATCTCAATAAATCAAAGGTTTGGTTGGATAAAGAATAATAGGGTATGGATAATATTTGGGATATAAATTGGTGTAAAATGAAAAACAAACAAAACAAATAAATTAAAATCCTAAGTGTGGTTAATCACTATCTCAACCATCCCATGAATAAGACTCATATCATTGAATAACTCACGCTTTAACACTTGAAACACACGCTTTAGGTAGACACGAATTATACTCAACAAGATCTTAATCAAAGAATAAACCTTAGTTGGCGTTCCCATAACTGCCAACTCCCATTCAATCCATAGATATAATATACAACAAATAGTGGTGATATCGACCACTTACATAACTTTACATCGTTGGTTTATCAATCTTCCAACTTTTTTCTTTTTCTTTTTCTTTTCTCATTTTTTCGATTTTTTTTTTTTTTTTTTTTTTTAATAACATAAACATAGATGTGTAAAATTTCGCCACATCACTATAACAATAAATCTGGATAATTTTTCCATACTTTTCATGACTTCAGAAATAACGGTAATAGTGAAAGTAGTAAACACACAAAAAATAAACTCAAAGATATACAATATTTACTTTCACTCCAATTGCATTGTGCAATTTCCCGACCTAACCATAGATAATGAATTACGCACACGAACACAGGTAATGTAAGGAAACACACTTTGCCTATAGCAATTAACCAACCACGGATTCTAATCTACAGGGTAGGCTAAGGTGTAAGGGTGTAACGAAACATTTTAAACATAGGTGTAAGAAACGAAAGGAATGGCTCTGAGTGTTTTTCTAGGGGTATCTTACTCTAAAAGTGAGAGTAACAAAAGGGTTTATACGGGGGTTAACTAACCAGTGTAGTTAGCTAATAACACATAACATATAAAGGCTATTTGGGTGTAATCCTAGAAATTTACCAATTTAGACAAGTCATTCCAATTATATAAAATAATACTTATTATGGTGGTCTCGAATAGTATACAAGCCAAGTTCTAAAGTTTACAAGTCACCGGCACACTCATAGATTTGTGAATTTTGAAAAATCACAATTTTTGAAAATAACGTCATGTGTGCAGCTATGCAACTTAGACTTTAACAAAAACATGCTAAAAATTTTAAATTTTGATATATTAAGCACATTTTAAGCATATTTTGAAAAGTTTAGGACAAGTAAGTGTTAGGTGTTCTAATTCTCCAATCCCCCCACTTAAGTTAAACAACGTCCTCGTTGTTTGTATAAAAGGTTAAAAACAGGAAAATAAAAGAATTAGAACAGAAAAACTCCCCTGAGATTTGCTCGGTATGATCCTCCATTTGTATAAGAGCAAAAATCATCTTTCTTGTGGATTAGAACGTTTAAGCTTAATATTCGATGTATCCACAGGAAATGAAGGAATCTATAATACCACCAAGGCTTCAAAACACACCTAAGATAAGAAAGGTTCAACTTGCATAACACATTAGTAGTTAGGTAAAAATAAAACATAAAAATTAAAAATGAAAATCATCAGGTCAGTCGATGCGCCGTATCTTATGGAAGAAGATACGCCGTATCGAGCCTGGAATAAATACGGATCAGAATAAAAGATGCGCCGCATCCTTAACCAGGGATGCGCCGCATTAAAATAAACTGATAAAAAGTTTTAAATTCGAAAATAAAAAATGCAGAAAAAATAAAGATATGACCATTGCAGGAGATGCGTCGCATCTCATAATTGAGATGCGCCGTATCCTCTGCGGCCTGACTGACTCGACACAAAAACAGAATAATAAAAAGATAAATCCGGGTTGTCTCCCGGTAAGCACTTGTCTTTATTCCAGAGTCTTCAAGTTAGACTCACGTTCAGCTCTTTAGTATCGATCATTGAAGGAGTCGGAAACATCGCGCTCCCTCATTGCCAATTCGGTAATATTGAACACTCCTTGCTCGTCCTTGATTTCCACGCCGTTCTTCTTCAGTATCTGTATAAACAAAGTTCTGTCCCTTTCGGGCAGAGATGACAAAATGATAGACGGGAAATTCTTATTATCATATAGGCATAAATAAGCAAGGTGGGGTGGTAGTTCAATAAACACATCATTATTCAAATTCGTTTTCTCAACTATTCTCCTACGTTTGTTAATTACCACGCAATCATACCACTCATCATCAGAATCATTAACAGCATCGCGTCTAAGTTCGGTAGGTACATTAAGGTCAATAAATTCCTCAAAGTTCTCATGATTAGGATTAGTTGAGTTGTTTTGAATCAATGTTTCTCCCATAAGCCTAGCTTCAAGATCGAGGTCCATACGCTCTCTTAATCCTAGCACATAGACACCTCTAATTATGCTCTTAACAGGATCTTGGCACTTATAGACTAGTTTATTATTCCCTACCCTTAATGAGATTTTTCTTTTAAACACATCAATCTTAGCATGGGCAGTAGACAAGAAAGGTCTTCCAAGGATTAAAGGAATCTTAATATCCTCGGGCATGTCTAATATAACAAAGTCTACGGGAAAAATAAACTTCTCAATCTTAACTAGCACATTATTAGCAATCCCTTCAGGTCGTTTTACCGTTTTATCAGCCACTTCAATAAGTAACTTAGTTGGTGCTAATTTTCCTAGTCCTAGGGTAGTGAATGTCTTAAGAGGCATAACACTAACGCTAGCTCCTAAGTCAGCTAACACATTATTGAAAGATATATCATTAATAGAACAAGGTAGAGTAAAACTTCCTGGGTCTTTTTCTTTATGAGGCAAGGCATTTAAGTCGGTTGCAGAGCTCTCTTCTTTCATTGTTGCCTTGATCTTTTCTTCAATCTTTGTCTTTTCTTTGAGTAGTCTCCTTAAACTGATTGAAGAATTAAAGAAAAATTTGGGTCTTGCACCATCATCACCATTCATCGACCTTCTAGGTAAGTTAGGAGTGACTTCTTCAGTGGTGCTTATGGCCTTGACATGATCTCTTGGGTTGGTTTCGGTTGAGCTAGGTAAACTTCCATATCCCCTTTCTTGAAGAACTTTGCTCATTTGACCAATTTGTTTGTTCCAGTGCTTTGATCGAAGCTCCTTGATTTCTTGTAGTAGTGTCCGTTGAAGCTCGGATTTCTTTGATCATAGCAGTATTCTCTTCATGTCTTTTAGCAGCATCGGCCATAATTTGCTTTAGAGTGTCATCTAAAGTCTGCCTCCTTTCTTGATAAGCGGGATTGAAGTTATTCTTTTGATAGAATCCCGGTGTAGCTTCCCTAAATCTCCCTGAAGGTCGGAATGGTTGTCCAAATTGGGTGTAATATGCTTCTTCAAATGTCTCACTTTCATTCTTGTTCGGGCAGTCTTTAGTGTAGTGAGGTCCTTCGCACTTTTCACATCCAACTTGGGCAGCATACACTCTTTCATCTCGCTTCTTCATCTCTCTACTAATTTTATCCAATTGAGCTTGAATAGCAGCAATCCCGTCAAAATTAGTGCTGCTCTTAGATCTAGTAGAGGTCCCATCGTGCCATTTCTGAGAATGATCAGCAGCTTCTTGGATCGCTTTCCTAGCATTAGTTGCACTCATTTGAGGTACAGCTCCCTTAGCATCCAAAATCTGTCTAGTAGGCACGTCCAATCCTTGATAAAACAATATTATCTCCTGCATAGGGGTTAGATAGTGTTGAGGACATTTTATTAATAAATCTTTAAATCGTTCCCAAGCTTGATAAAGAGTTTCATCAGGCTCTTGCTTGAAACTGTTGATAGCCTCCATCTTTTTAGCAGTCTTAGCAGGTGGACAATATCTCTTCAGGAATTTGCTCTTCAAACCTTCCCATGTAGTGATTGAACTAGCAGGTTCATTCCTTAGCCACTTGTTAGCAGCTCCTTTTAGTGAGATTGGAAAGATTCTAAGCATGAGTTGATCGTCAGTGACTCCTTCTGAAGTAAACAAATCTGCAATCTCCAGGACCTTTTCAACATGCTCATTAGCATCCTCATGTTCCGTCCCACTGAAAGCATTCTCTCTGAGCTCTTTGAGAAACTGACCCTTCAACTCAAATTTTGACTTATCATCAAACTTTGGTCTAGCAACTCCTGAAGTGTAATCAGCACGGGTACTGTTCATGTATTCCTCCATAGTAGTGTTTTCGCCCATTGTTTCTGTTTCAACTTCCTCTTTTTCTTCAGAAAAGTAATCAAGCTCGAGTGAACTTGAAAGATCAAAGCTTCTTGTGTTGAAAAGCCTTTTAAGCGAATGTAGGGCTCGTTCAGGATCTTCGAAAGGTTGAATCAAGTTCTTAGTCGAACTCCTGGTCATGCACTTCCTGAAATCAACACAAAAGCATCAGTAGGGTATGCTCAAGAAAGTAATATATCAGAAAATTAACAACGAAAACGGAATACGAAAAATTAAAGTTACTGATATCTGCAGACGATGCGCCGTATCCAAAAAGTTGGATACGCCGTATCTTATAATCGTTAAAATTTAATCAGACTTTTATTCAGAAAATAGATACGCCGCTTTAGAAATTCGAATGCGCCGTATCAATTTTAATTATCAAAAATCGATATTTATTAAAAATTAAATGCGTCGTATTAACAAAAGTTAATGCGCCGTATTTTCGTTATGTTTCAAAATACGAGATTTTTGATTCAGAAGATGCGCCGTATCGATAAAAATCGATACGCCGTATCTGTTTAATAATTCGAAAACTGTTTTTAATTAAAATAATAGATACGCCGTATCTGCAGGAGCAGATGCGTCGTATGGCGTTAACATTTAGAAAAAAAATTTATCAAAAACAGATACGCCGTATCTTGGGGAAAAGATGCGTCGTATCGAATTAATTAAACGCGTTGTATTTTATAAAAATTGAACGCAATACGCCGTATCTGAGAAATCAGATGCGCCGTATCGTTCGATTTAGTTCAGTACAACGATAGCAGAATACAAAAAAAAAATACGAAAAATTAAAACAAATAAAAACACACGAAATAAAACACAAACAAAAGCAAACAAATAACACACAAAAACAGAAAATATGCAAAATAGTACAATGAATGCAAATTAATCTAATACACAACAAAATTAGCGGTTAGATAAAAAAAATTAAAAACCTAATTAAAATACTAATCAAATTAACAGATAATAACAATTCACTCCCCGGCAACGGCGCCAAAAACTTGATGTGCTGCGTGTGTCGTTGCGGTTTTAGCAGTTTTAATGCCTACTCAAGTTTTAAATTTATATTTAGCCGACTTATCAATAACACACACACCTAACGAGCAGTGTACCCGGTCAGTATGAATATAATGGTAAGTAGAGTGTCGATCACTAAGAGTGGAACGTATTATCTAGTTATTCTAATCAGTATTTTAATATATTAAGTTAGCTGTACAATCTAATCTAACGCAAGGGGGTTCAGCCTGAGAGACTGGCACGATTTGGTTGCAATTAAATAATAAACTAAACCAATAGGCACGAATCAGCAAGTAGCACACACGTACACAGATAAATACTCGAGACAATAAGAGGGCTGTCCTTATGATAAGTAGTTTGTCACTTGTTTTATTGCTAGTGTTATATGAAGTGTATAGTTCGATGCAACGCACCGAGATTAAGTCCTTTCTCGTTGGTTCTAATCTTATCGGCGAGTAAACCCTTAATGATTACTTATGAGTATCCTATTTATCTTTCTCCTACTTTTCTATAGACCATAGAATGCATAGGCATCTAATAAATAGGCGAGGGCAGAGGCATGGCGACCTGATCAACGCTCAGCTAGCCACAGAGGTTATCAATGCACTAATAAAAGTCACCAATGACATCAACATATAAACTTTAATTAATGAGAAAGCAGTTTTAAGGGAGTGCAATCTTTCCGTTGTCACATTACACAAGCCACCAATCTTGATGAATTAAAGTTTACTAACACAATAAAACAAAACTACTTAATGAATTAAACACATGCAGCACCTTCTTACAGCTCTTGTATCTTTGATTTGGGTGTGTCTTGTGCTGCTTTCCTTGACTGAATTCGTCCTAGGTTTCTGGTCTTCGGTCTTCTGTTAAAACTTCGGAACTCTTAATCCGTCTGGTCTTTGGGGTATTTATAGTTTCTGTCTGAGGGTAAGATGCGGCGCATCTAGTAAGTAGATGCGGCGCATTTACTTAACTTCGCGTGGGGTCCAAGATTATAATATTCAGGAATATTCGTACACCGCCAGAAGATGCGGCGTATCTTCGTCTCTGGATGCGGCGCATGTCCTCTTGTATCTTGGATCGTATCTGGTGAGATCTTGATAGCAATGCGGCGCATGTCATAAGTGAAATGCGGCGCATCTGGAGCAGATTAGTCTTGATCTTGTCCATTTCAGTAGACTCTTAACTTCTTGCATGTTTTGCTCCATAATTAGTCCAAAATCGCCAAGTTTCACCAAATGCTTGTTTTCAACTGAGAATTACAAAAGTAAACGATTAAGTATCAATCCTCATACATAATATAGTAAAACAAGTCAAATTAATAGGATAAATGATAGTAATAAAATGTACTTATTTGAGTTCATCAAGGGAGAGAAGTATACACTTGAAAAGAAAGGTTGTGGGTGATGTTGATGCTGAATTCGGGAAGAAAAAAAAGATGGTGAAGAGGTTTGTGGATAAGGGAAAAGGAAAAATGGTTGATGAGGATGATGCTTTTAACAGGAACAAACCGGCTGGTATTGTCATTAGAGAGGGTGGTTCTATGAAGAAGACAACAGGTGTTGGTTCAGTGAATGTGGGAGCTAGGGGTGCGTGTTTTTTGAGACCAAGAAGTGATGTTAAAATCACTAATTGCGTACTGGGTCTAAGGGCACCAAGATCAATGGGAAAAAAAGTGGTGTTATTTTGACTAGGTGATTCTAATGAATTGTTTAGCAAATTTTTTGGATACATTGCATTGTATATTATACTAACCTCATTACATTGCATATTTTGATGGTTCACTCCTATCAATACTCTGTTATTGCATCCAATTTCTTATGCATAATATGTTTGTGTTTGTGTTATATGCTTCGATTAATAGCATTTACATGTTTGTGTTTGTGTTTTATGGTTAGAATACTGTCATTTTCATGTTTGTGTATGTGATACGAATCAAACACTGTATACAAAGAAAATCGGGATCAAATGTAACACCCCCAAAATCGTGTCTAGCGGAAGCATACATCTCACTGGGGTGCTACTCAATTGGTATCACAACACAAGTACAAAGAACGGTTTTTACCTCAATCATTTAGAATAAAATTCATTAACAAAAAGTGTTAAAGTTACATTATTCAAAAGTAGTGCGGAAATACAGGCCCATAATAATAAAGCGGTCCCATATATATATATATATATATATATATATATATATCAGAGTCATATATATATATATATATATATATATATATATATATATATATATATATATATATATATATATATATATATCAGAGTCGCCTATGACCATGCCCCTTGCCAAGCGCCTCCAGAAGTAAGCTATCGCCTTAAACCTGAGAATACACGCTAAAAGGTCAGCTAACGCTGGTGAGTTCATAGGTTTAATCAAAATAATAACAGTTGGACCATAATACAATTATTTGCTACACTGGACTAAGATAGATATAAATCACAAATTCCACATATATCAACAAACACAACCAATCCAATATCAATATGATAGGTCACGGTAGCCCTCTCTCATATTGACAAACACAGTAGGGCCCTAGGATATATTTGACCTTAGCCAGGCAACACGTTATAGCAAAAGGTATCTGGGTTATTTGCTACCCTAGTCTAAGACAAATATCTGTTGTAAATATCTAAGCTTAGCCAGTCAACACGTTATAGTAAATCATAAAACAATAGTTAGGTCCATTCAAAACGGTTTTGCATGTTTCCTCACCCCCAAGGTTTCAATAGATAATTCACGAGTAAAAGTGGGGCTGTGAAACTCACATGCATATCAGTTAATCACATAACGCCTTCAAATAAGCAAATCAAATATTTCAGCCAAATAGTCAAATATTGAGTAAATTGTTCGCATATTCCAAATAAACAGTCATTGAGTTTAGTTAAAAACGACAATGTATTCTCCCCCAAAATAGTTATAAAACCGGTAAAAGTAGGGACCATGAACTCACCTTAGCCATAGCAATGCAACAGTTCACGACTGACACAACTGGCATCTGGAGCTAATCACAATGGTATCCAGGAGACAAGCACAACGGTACACAAAGGTACAAGCACAACCGTACGAGATCGGCAAAACCTAATACGTATATAGTTATCTCAAAAATATGGCTCGTACAATAATTAAGTCTAACATAGACAACATGTCTTAGTTTTCGTGGATTACTCAATTTCAATACTTATCAAAAGCTTAGTATCAATGTTTCGTGTGGTTGTAAGAAGACGCGAACTCTAATATACAACTCACGGAAAAGAAGAATAAACATCTACATAGTCGTGAAGATACTGACAAACTCTCAAGCTAATGAAAGAAAAATCTAGAAAATGACGACAATTAACTATGTAAATAAAGTAGGCCAATTGGTAAGTTTTGGTATTTACCCATAATCCCAAATAGTTTAGAAAAGTCATTTATGTTTTTATAATAGAAGTCATTTAAAATAAAAATATTAGTTTGGAATGTTTTATAACTTTGGCATAACGCGTCCGTTTATTCAACATTCCCCAGTTATCGTGACTTAATTAAATTTTCTCAAAACAATTTAATAGCAAATTAACAAAAGTATCCGCTGATTATTAGACATTAATGCCTTATTTTATATTTGTTGCGAATCAAATATATTAAATTCGTCTTGAGTCTAATATATTTTATTCGTTTCAAGTCCAACAAATCTAAAATGTCCAATGAAGTCCCATTATATCAATCCGATAAATCCAATAATTGTCCAAATAATCCAAGTCACAACCCAATGTTTATAATTTGTTAAGTATTTATTTTATCAAACTCTCAATATATCAATCCAAGAGCCTCCGAAACTTACCAAAGTGTACCGCGCCAAATTCAACCAAACAAGTTAGTCTAGAGTATTTTGACAAGCAAATAATAACCAAACACACTCTTAATAGTTTAGATGGGCTCTTTAGCCCATAATCAAACCAAATGCTCACCTTAATGGGCTTGTGCATGACTAAATATCAAACGTACCCTTGTTTTGTTGAGCCTTCGCCCATGCGACACCACAGACCTAACGCATAGCCTTTGCGTCTTTGGTTGACAATCCGTATCAAACTAAACACCTACATGGTGTTTATTGAACCGTAACCAAGTAAACCAACACATCTCTTGTTATTACGTCGGACTGAAAACACCATCAACACCATACGCAAAATCAAACGCGCGCTAGTGGGCTTACAGCTCATTAACCAAAAATACCCAAACGCACCACCTGGTAGTCAAAACCAGGAAAACACAAGTCGAGCCCCAAGCTCGATACCAAACACCCTTCGTGGGTGGGTCTCTTGTATCGACACAGAAGCAAGAACAAACACCTTGGTGTTTCTCGTTGAATCAAAACCAAAAGCAAACCACCTTTGTAGTTTTTGTGGCTGAACCGAGACGTGACACAACCAAACACAAATAACATTATTAACACCTGTATTTAGATGCACGACCTAAAAAGAGCCAAGAAAAGTAAACAAGCAAATTCCAAACCGAGACCCAAATATAATTAAATTTGCAATTTACCAAACCCGTGAACACAAGCACACACACAAACACTTATATTAATCATACAAATCCGAATCCAAACCTTAACCGAGTCACACACGACCGGACACGAAACCAAGACCACACCACCAACAATTAAAATAAATTTTTACACTAGTTTACCACACGAAATAAAATTAAAACACGTTTTCAATATAGTTTTTATCCGCGAAAACCCTACAAATCGTTATATGTACTCGGTTTTTATCAAAAATAACAAATAAACAAACGGGTTATATGATTTACCACACCAAAATAAAGAAGGAGAAAAGAGGAGAGGCGGAGACGATGGTGGTAGCTCACGGTGGTGGTGGTGGTGGTGGCGCTGTGGTGATGACGGCTCACGGTAAAAAACCCAAGCAAACAAACAAACCTCATCTTCTTGTCTTCACTATGGTGGCAGCGTGTGGCGTAAGCGGCGCAAAATGGCAGCCGGAGGATGGCCGAAAGTTAGCCGGAGGTGGGTTGGCGGCTGCCGGAGGAAGGAGGTGGGGTATTAGGGTTTGTTAACAATCAAGAGTTATAATGGGGTTTATACAGTCAAAGCCAAGGACTATTCTTGTAAACCCTAGGGACTGATTGTGTAACCCTAGGAATTTTAGGGGGTGGCGGTGAAACTTTAGTCCACGGACCAATATTGTAATTTTTGTTATCTTTCTCAAAATGAGGTTCGGGGCTCATTTAGACTAGTAAGCGGTTGATTCAAGACACGTGAATTACGCCATCATGCTCAGAATAATATTTCCAATAAAAATGACTATTCATACGCCTCGTTTCTCACAAATAATGAAATAATCAAATCAAATCGTCAGTTGTGCCAGTACACGTTGTGTGCAAATTCCAAGTTTCGCGAGATAACTTCACGTTTTAGAGTCAAACAAGCTTGGAAAGGTTCGTAAATAGGGATAATCTCGTATAAAAATACGTCTAGAATATTACGGGGTATTACAGTCTCACCTCCTTTAAAAGGAATCGCGTCCTCGCGATTCAATTCAAGTTACCCGTTAGAGTTGAAAAGAGATGAGAGTACTTACGCTTGATCTCATCCATACATTCCGAAGTGAACTCGGGACCTCTCTTAGAGTTCACCGATCTTTGACAATAGGAATACGACTTCACTAAAGTCGTCTGACTTCACGGTCCATGATTTCGATAGGTTTCTCAATAAGGTTTAAACATTCATCAATCTGGATTTCTCCCGGAGGAATAGCAACAGCCTCATCAACAAGTCATTTCTTCACATTGCACATAAAAACGTTACGAACACAGCTGAGCCTTGACGGTAGCTCGAGTTTGTGAGCTACCGGTCCAAATCTAGCAAGGATTTCAAAAGGATCAATATAACGAGGATTTAGCTTTCCATGTTTTCTAAACGTATCACACATTCCCATGGTGAATCCTTAAGCATAATCTAGGCTTTAACTAGGAATTCAAGAGGTTCACATCATTTGTCGGCATAATTCTTCTGACGATTCGCAAGCAGTCTGCATCTTGGTTCTGATCTGAACGATCGTCTCGGTAATCTCATGAACAAGTTCAAGGTCAGTAAGTTGGGTATCCCCAACTTCTACCCATCAAGTTGGCGATTGGCACTTGCGACCATAAGGTGCCTCATACGGTGCCGTTGAAATACTGGAGTTGTAGGTATTGTTATAAGAGGATTTGGCCAACGGAAGGTGTCTATCCCAACCATTGACACATTCGATTACTCAGGTAGAGGTGTGGGATTCGCTCCTGAGGTCTAGCTTATGATATAGTAGCAAAAACAGCAAATCAACTTACAAAATGATTTGTGAAACAGCTTATAAGATAATAGGAAAACAGTTCATCATTTATAAAATTGTAGCAAAGTTAAAATTTGGATTTTCAGTTTGATCCATAACATCGTAGCAAGGCAACAAAATGTTTTATGAAATCGATTTGTAGAACAATTTACGAGGTAACAGGAAAGCAGTTTGCCATTTATAAAATGGTAGTAAGATCAAAATTTTGATTTTCGTGAAATAGCAGTAAAGCATTTTGTAGGGTGACCGCAAACTGGTCGGTAGAAAAATCAAAGGCAATTTGTAAATTAATGGCAAAACAGTTTATTATCATATAAGAGGTTAGCAAGGATAATTGTATTCCTGAGGGACGAGAGAGGAATTAGGTGATTATCCCAAGGAACGCGGTTCAGGTTACTCCTTAAGGTCTTAAGATTTCTGTTGTGCGTGGAATCTCTGCCAAATGGAGAGTTTAGCGAGTTCAGAGTACAACTCTGAGGGAGGGTGTTGATTGCTACTAGCAATCAGTTGGTTGAATCAGTAATGTACATAGTACTTAAAGCGGAAAGTACAACATTTATTAAACAACATCGATTGAGCAAAAGGCTTAGGGTAGAGGCGACTGTAACAAGACCACAACAAAACAAGGCCGAATAACAATTCCAAATCCAGGATGACGTCCAAAATCACAAAATCAAATAATCCAAATTTAATCATAATCAAAACCAAATCCAAACATAGCCAAAATCAAATCCAAACACTCCAATAAGCTCAGATGGGCTTATTACGCTTTTAAGGGGTTACAAATAAGTAACTCAGATTCAAACGGTGCCAATCGGGTCTAACCCGACCCGATGCAAACTACGGTCAGAAGGTGACAAACAGAAATTCCATATAAATGGAGAAGTATAGCGGTGCCAGGTGTATTACGGTTCATGAGGTGTTGTGATGCCAGTGTGTCGTGTGTATGGAAGTAATATCCAATGCTCGTGTACACACGCAAAACTTTTCCATTTCCAAAAAAAAAATCAACCCGAATATAATTCCATTATAACTACTCCCAGTATCGCAAAATTCACCTCTGAGTCGGACATAGGTGATCAGGCCATGTCCCACTGTCCCTGGTTGAATATAGGTGATCAGTCTATATTCACCCCGAGGTTCAATGAATTTTGAAATACTCAGCCTAGTTATACTAGTAATATGTCCCTTACATCCAAAATCATTCCGAAAAACCACGACGAGCGTACAAACTCGAAATCAAATAATGAGATTACGCAAGGAAATAGCGTAACTCTATGACAGGTTCGGTGCGTGCATAAGCATATGGAAATACTTATAGTGAACAACTAAAACAGGCGAATATACATTATCCAATAGTCAGGCACATCTCAACAAATATATAATCAAACATCTCATCAAACAACTCGTCAAATATATCATGAACATCTCATCTAATATATCATTACTAGTCTCATCAATTATATCCTCAAACAAAATCATACGCGAGGCATCAGCTTGGCAGGCAGGCACGTGGCGGTCATTGGGTTAAGTTTTCATAAAAGTGGTTATAGTCCAGGTTTTAGAAAATATACCCAATTCTCTATAACCTAGGCTCTGATACCAATCTGTAACACCCCCAAAATCGTGTCCAGCGGAAGCATACATGTCACTGGGGTGCTACTCAATTGGTATCACAACACAAGTACAAAGAACGGTTTTTACCTCAATCATTTAGAATAAAATTCATTAACAAAAAGTGTTAAATTTACATTATTCAAAAGTAGTGCGGAAATATAGGCCCATAATAATAAAGCGGTCCCAAATATATATATCAGAATTGTCTATGACCATGCCCCTTGCCAAGCGCCTCTAGAAGTAAGCTATCACCTTAAACCTGAGAATACACGCTAAAAGGTCAGCTAACGCTTGTAATTTCATAGGTTTAATCAAAATAATAACAGTTGGACCATAATACGGTTATTTGCTACACTGGACTAAGATAGATATAAATCACAAATTCCACATATATCAACAAACACAATCAATCCAGTATCAATATGATAGGTCACGGTTGCCCTCTCTCATGTTGACAAACACAGTAGGGCCCTAGGATATATTTGACCTTAGCCAGGCAACACGTTATAGCAAAAGGTATCCGGGTTATTTGCTACCCTGGTCTAAGACAAATATCTGTTGTAAATATCTAACCTTAGCCAGTCAACACATTATAGCAAATCATAAAACAATAGTTAGGTCCATTCAAAACGGTTTTGCATGTTTCCTCACCCTAAGGTTTCAATAGACAGTTCACGAGTAAAAGTGGGGCTGTGAAACTCACATGCATATCAGTTAATCACATAACACCTTCAAATAACCAAATCAAATATTTCAGCCAAACAGTCAAATATTGAGTAAACCGTTCGCATATTCCAAATAAACAGTCATAGAGTTTAGTTAAAAACGAGCATGTATTCTCCCCAAAAATAATTATAAAACCGGTAAAAGTAGGGGCCATGAACTCACCTTAGCCATAGCAATGCAAAATTTCACGACTGATACAACTGGCATCTGGAGCTAATCTCAACGGTATCCAGGAGACAAGCACAACGGTACACGGAGGTACAAGCACAACCGTACGAGATCGGCACAACCTAATACGTATATAGTTATCTCAAAAATATGGCTCGTACAATAATTAAGTCTAACATAGACAACATGTCTTAGTTTTCGTAGATTACTCAATTTCAATACATATCAAAAGCTTAGTATCAACGTTTCGTGTGGTGGTAAGAAGACTCGAACTCCAATATACAACTCACGGCATAGAAGAATAAACATCGACATAGTCGTGAAGATACTGACAAACTCTCAAGCTAATCAAAGAAAAATCTAGAAAATGACGACAATTAACTATGTAAATAAAATAGGTCAATTAGTAAGTTTCGGTATTTACCCATAATCCTAAATAGTTTAGAAAAGTCATTTATATTTTTATAATAGAAGTCATTTAAAATAAAAATATTAGTTTGGAATGTTTTATAACTTTGGCATAACGCGTCCGTTTATTCAACATTCCCCAGTTATCGTGACTTAATTAAATTTTCTCAAAACAATTTAATAGCAAATTAATCAAAGTATCCGCTGATTATTAGACATTATTGCCTTATTTTATATTTGTTGCGAATCAAATATATTAAATTCGTCTTGAGTCTAATATATTGTGTTCGTTTCAAGTCCAATAAGTCTAAAATGTCCAATGAAGTCCCATTATATCAATCCGATAAATCCAATAATTGTCCAAATAATCCAAGTCATAACCCAATGTTTATAATTCGTTAAGTATTTATTTTATCCAGTTCTCAATATATCAATCCAAGAGCCTCCGAAACTTACCAAAGTGTACCGTGCCAAATTCAACCAAACACGTTAGTCTAAAGTATTTTGACAAACAAATAATAACCAAACACACTCTTAATAGTTTAGATGGGCTCTTTAGCCCATAATCAAACCAAATGCTCACCTTGTTTTGTTAAGCCTTCACCCATGCGACACCACAGACCTAACGCATACCCTTTGCGTCTTTCGTTGACAATCCGTATCAAACTAAACACCTACGTGGTGTTTATTGAACCGTAACAAAATAAACTGTGGAAAACTAGAAGGGGGGGTTGAATAGTTTTACGTCTTTTTAATTTATGAAAACTTTTTGTTTACTTTTTAAAACTTCGATTCGATCTTATGTGAATTCAACTCTTGATCAATATGAACAAATATAAATAAATATAGATAAACAATGCAAGTAAAGTAAATGAAATGAAATGAAAGATAAGGATGGAAAGATCAAACCACAACACGAAGATTTATAGTGGTTCGGCTACAAGGACACCTTCCTTTCCCTACTCTACTCCTCGAGTCACCTACTCGAGAGTTCACTTCACTATGTCAACAAACTCCCTTATGGCGGAGAAACCTTACACAACTTTCGCTTACACCGGTTTAACGACACAAAGCTAAATGTCGAGTTCTAATCGTAGCTAGAACCAATCTCACAACTTCTACACAACTTATTCACAACTTCTTCACACCGGCTTCACAACTTCTTCACGGCTACTTCACGACTTCTTCACGACGGCTTCACAACTTCTACACTACTTCTTTACAACACAATTCTTCTCTAGTTGAAGGAGTATTCTTCCTTTGCACTTTGATGGTGGAAGCTTGGATCACTTAGAAACCAATGCTTAAGAATATATGATCAAAGGATTTTAGAAAGGATTTAGAAAGATGAGAAGAGATTTAGAACAGAAGGTTTGGGGTGCAAAAGGTGAGGAAAAAGTCCAGAGATGAACCAGTATTTATAGGCAAATCTGAGGACCTAGAGGAGCGGGGCGGTCCCCTTAAATAGGTGGCCGGTCCCCTTAATTTTAAGGGGACCACCTAGTGAATTAAGGGGGCCACCCAAATCCGAACGTTGCTCAGATTTGTCTTTTTGTGGGGAAGGTTTTTCTGGAACATTTTTGCCATTTTTGGTTGAAAATTTGAATTCATATATTTATAATAGATTAAACATATTTATTTAATACCAAAAATATTTTTCTAAAAAATATAAAATGTTTGTGACATTTTATAAAAAGTTTAGTGATTAAGAAAAAAAATCCCTTTGATCATATAATGCATTAAGCATTTGTTTATTCATACCTTAAGTGATTGAGTTGTCAAAATAGATATTTACAACTAAATACTTGTTTACGTCATAATCTTTCGTTTAATGATTTTACATTTTGTGATTATCAAAACGTAGAGGTATCGAAAAATATTAATAACGTGTTTAGCTATTATTTATATCAACAATCTCCCCCTTTTTGATGATTACAAAATCTAAACTCATTAAATCTAAAAGATTAATTTTTAGACAAGTATTTAGTGAGTTTATATCTACTTCTCCCCCTTTTTGTAGAATCAAAAAGGTTATGCCGGCAAGATTTAGATGCAAAATTTGTCGGAATGAGAACTCCCCCTTGATGTGTACTCCCCCTCGTTTGAGGGCACCAAGGAGTCGAGTTATGGAATGCTTGCAAGAAAAATATTAGAAGCACAAGAATATATAGCAAAAATAAACAAGCATATGGAAGAAAAACATTCATTAATAAAAGGTGTTGTGTATAAATACACAACCAAAGAGACTACATCATAGGTAAAGCATACAACATTTAACAAATAATGCAACTAATATTACTACATAATCATCCCAAGAGTACATGATTCGTCATAGAGCTTGCAACAAAATGATGGAAAAGTTATTGTTGGTTAAGCATTTCATATGCTTAATTAGGAGAAAATGGAGGAGGTGGTGATGAAATAGGTGAAGATGGTGGAGGTGGTGGTGGAGGTGGGTTGGTTAACATATGCTCAATACATGAAAACATGTATTACATTTCATCTCTAAGACCAAAGATGATGGTTCGGTTGTGGATGCAACAAAGGCAATTATCCCCATGGGCTTCAAGTAAAGCCCAAGGTATAGGAAAGAATGGTGGTGGAATTGGTGAGGATGAGAAATGAGCATCAAGAGGTGTGATGGGTGATAGGGAAATGGCAAGCTCGGTGGATGGAGATTCTTGAGTGGGAGGTGGTGGTGATGCTCTTGATGGTTGTGATGATAGGTGGGAGTTTATGTAGTCATTGATGGATGAGGTTGAAGGAATGGAAGAAGAGGATGTACCATGGGTGGAAGGTGTTTTGGATGGTGCATTAGGTGCATTAGGAGATGAGCATTTAGGTGGTGGTGATGGAGTGGTTTTGTCTTCTTGAGTAAGATCAATGAAGAATTGTTTGGGTGGTATGATGACAATCTTTTGTTTCTTAGAGGTCTTAGAGATGGAGGATTTTGGTGATAGCATGGTGGATTAGGATGGTGTTTGATGGAGGTGAAGGTTGATGAAATGAGGAATTATCATTTGGAGGGAATTTATAATATGAAAATGTGGTTGGTTTTGGTAAGTTTTTGAGGTTTTGTAGTAATATTCCAAAATCAGTTGGGTCATTAAGAGAAATCGTAGTTGGGGCTAGATAAAAGGAGTCACAAGATGCAAAAGAAAACAGTGAATTTTACTGTCCAGATGGCCGGTCCCCTTAATTGTAGGCCGGCCCCCTTAAAATTAAGGGGACCGCCTAGTACAATTAAGGGGGCCGCCCATCTGGTATTTTCTCAGGCGACCAAATTTGAAAAATTTCCAGAAAAGGGTCAATTTTTAAGGTGTATTTGCAGCAAGCTCCATTTGAACCATGTATACCAAGAATGATTAAATAGTAGCATAAACATATTAAATAATCATGCATACATTTAAACTAATATAAGCATATTATAAAGCATATATGTCAATAATCATTAAATAGCAAGCATGGCAATATAAGCATATTAACAAAGTTCTAACATGAGGATGGTTAAAATCCTAACATACTTCAAAATACAAGAAACTAAGAAGATAATTGTCAAGTACATATAATAGCAAAAACAAATATTGTCTAATAACATTATTGTTCAAATAAGCCAACATCCACATCTCTATCTCTTCTTCCCGAGAATCTTCCTGAAAGCTTTTCCTATTGACTTGAAACCACCTCGAACCTCTTGATGCATCTGTTGAGTGGTGTTGAGCAAAGAGGTTTGTCGTTCAAATAGGATTTGATCGGTTTGTTCGGAAGGAAGAGGAACTTGATAATCGGAATAATTAAGTTCCGGGAGATTGTCCACGAATGTCGTGGGAGATGGAGTACTAACATGTGAGGTGCCTTCCTCCTCATCATCATCATCATCTCTCCGATGAGATGTGGAACTACGAGGTGCGAAGAGATTAGGGCGACGAGATTTGCCCTTGTCACTTCGAGATCGACGAAGTTGGCTACGAGTGAGAGGATGCAAGACGGGACGAACAAATTGATAGATATCACTCTCAAGATGTGGTTAATGTTCCATGACAAAACGATAAAGTCTAGTGAGGAACATACCATAAGGAAGATTGGCATGTGGAGTATTTTTGGCGGAGATGATACGATGGACAAAGAAATAAGCCAAATTGTATTGTTCTTCCGCAACAACACAATACAACATGTGAGCGATGCTAGCCGTGAGGTGGTCACAGTGTCCGCCGGTACCAAACGCATTCTCGCGAATGAGTTCTTCCCAATGCTTCATTTCGGGGCTTAGTTCTTTGAGAAGGACTTGGTTTGCATGAATGTCGACATTTTTCGACTTGATTCTTCGGCTAGTCGTACCACGTTCTAGCTCGAGTAGTCGACGAATGTCGTCAGGAGTTGGAATCTCATAATAGTATGGACCATCCTGAGGCTGATTTTTCTCAAGAGATGAGAGATCCCATTCATTTGAGAAAACGGCTTGACCGTTGAAGGGAATTTGGAGGATTTGACCAAATTGAGCAAGAGTGAGAGTGATAAATTCGTTTTGGATCATAAAGGAGATAAGAATATAGCCATATTGATCGGTTTGCACCGTCACTTGGCTATAGAAGTCAAGAACGGAGCGAGGAATGATTGGTTCATTTATTGTGAAGAGACAATCGAGACGAACATTTGTGAACATTCGTTCGATATTGTCGGATTGATAGAAAGATTGATGGACAATTCTTCCTTCATGAATGTTTCTATCTTCGATGGGACGATAGAAACATGCAATGGCGGGAGATATGCCGGGAGTAGCGGAGACTTTTGGAATATATTGCTTGGTTTTGGAAACATCACCAACCGTGGCTTTAGGCATTTTCACCTAAATAAGATAGCAACAAGAAAATAAAATTAAGAAAAAAAATATAACATGCATAGGTCGTATATGCTACTTATGTGGAACGCAAACATACTTCGACTCTAAAAATTTAATCCTAAGAAGATGTTTACAATGTTCCTTGGTTTTAATTTTTAACTCGCTTAAAATGTATTTCATGATGTTAAGGAGTAGTTATATGGATATTGTGATAAAGAACCAAAAACATCCAAACGCTCCCTTATACATCATAAGCTACTTTGAAATGTGGCTAGACAAACATTAGATTGTATATCTAGCTATTTCTTACGAGTGTTTATGTTAAGTAACTTATTGAAAAAGTTGAAAACGTAGATTTTGACTCAAAAATACCTTTCAAAATGTTGCGCCAAACGCCCTCTTAACTAGAAAAATAACTACTAATATCTCAATATACATATGAATTATGTATCTGGATGACTTAAAACAACTAGTTGCGTGTTTATAAACTTGACAAGTAGTTGTGAACTTTATTTCGATTAAATACCGACGACTCTATGACCTAATCCAAACACTCTCTTATGTTTAATAAAACCATTTTTCATGATTCGAAAAATATATTTTTAGGATTAAGGAATTGTGATAATACAATGTGAATAGTTTTAACGAGTGTTTATGGCATGATTCAATAATAAAAAAAAAATGAATGAGAGTGTATGGTTTTTCAAAATTTTGACATGAGGGTTTTTGATTACTTAGTTTCTAGTGTTGATTAAGCATTCTAATCTTATGGGGAGCATTTGGTTATGAGAATCCTAGACTTAATTTCAAAAAAAAATGAATTTGAAAAATTTAAATAAAATACCTAATTATGATTAGACTCAAAATTGGATGAAATAAGATGAAATGTGTGTTGGAAAACTTACAATAAATGTTGCTAATCGAGATATAAGTGTTTGCCCCTTGCGAATTAAGCCCGAATTGGTGATTTGGTAATTGGTTTTGATGGTTTTGGGAAGTGTGGTTCGTTCACAGCAGGTAGGAGGAAAAGGGTGAATGAGAAATGGAGTGTTTGGCAGATTTTTCAAGAAGGGAAAATGATTTTGGTGCATCAGATGGCCGGTCCCCTTAAACATTAAGGGGGCCGCCCACCAAAAATTGGAATTTTTCGAGTTTCGTTTCTGATGGTAAAATATTTATATGTATATAGATAGATTTATCATATATCAAAAATACGTTGGGTTGTATTGGCACGAGGAGGGAATACTTGACGCATTTTATTAACATTTCGTTAAAAAATATATCTTGAGGATTTTGGATAAAATGATCAAGACGTCAAGTCGACAATGAGTTTGAGGAATGAGAGGGAATGTGTGTATATGTGTATATATATATATATATATATATATATATATATATATATATATATATATATATATATATATTATGTGTTAAAGTGGACAATTGAATGGTGTCGAGAGATGATGAGGTAATGACGGAGATGAATGCTAACGACGATGGGAGTTTGTTTCATCCATAGTTTTCTTGTGTGAAGGTTCGAATTCTACTTCTATGTTGATCCACTCAACTCACTTCTCTTCATCACCATGAGTTTTGTGAGAGTGTACATAGAAGATTTTCATGTTGAACGTTATAGTCCAAGAGAGCAAAGGGGGAAGAAAAGGTTCGAGGACGAACAATTTCTTTTAGTTCTAGATAGTCAACAAATGACGTATCTAGGTTGTGAGAAGATATGTATATGTGTATATTATATATATATATATATATATATATATATATACATACATATATTCATACTTATATATACTTATATTACTATAAATGTATATATATATATATAAAAGAGGAAAACTCACTAACAAACACATAAGTATTAACTAAACTAAGCAATTAAGACTAACGGGGGCATGCAATAAGCTAGTTCATTAATCTAAGCATATAGTGGTGAGCATGAAAGAGAGGCGTACCTTTTAGTCTTCAATGTGTGATCTTCAAGCACTTCAAAGCGTATATATTGACTTATAGAAGCCAATCATGAATGAGATACCGACTTTCCCGATGAGTTGACAATCTAGCCACTTGGTCTCCATGGTCTAATTGGTCCATAGTTGTTTGAACCAAACATGGTTTGCAATTGACTAGGATGCATATATGGTGGAAGTATTCCCTAAGGATTGAAACTTGGTGGACTTGAATAATTTCACATTGGGTGACTATTATTTTGGCGGTTTGGTCTATTTTGGTTTCTTCTAGGTTGAGGAGTTTTAGGCCGAGGGTGAGGACTAAGTGGTCTTCTAGGAGGAGGTGTTTTTGACCTTAATTTTGGTTTAGAATATTCTACTTTGGTTTTTAAAGATGGTTTGTAGAAAATTTTTACTTCCTCATTACTAGCTATGGGTATTTTTCTATCTTTCATAAGTATATATTTAGGTTTTGACTCTAAAGATTTTTGCTTATTAGTTTCACACTCAAACTTTACATTTTTAGTTTCACTAGTTGAAGCCTCAGTTGAATTAAATCCTAAGCCGGTTTTATCTCCTGATACTCTTTGAATACTTATTATTTTCCTAAGTGAATTACTACTGTTTTCGAATTTGTCAAGTTTACAAATTTCTTGCTTAAGTTTTTCGTTTTCATTTTTAGTCTCTAGACATGTTTTACATTCTGCAAAAGCTTCTTTTCCTTTTTCTAAGTTGTGTAGTTTAATTTTTAATTCAAGTATTTCGTTTTCTAATTGGTTATTTATGCGTTTTAGTGATTTGTTTTTAGTCATTACTTTTTTACCTAGTTTGCATAACCTATTATATTCACTATCTAAGTCTTTTTCGTCTAATGATAAATATTCATCACTAAAGTATTCGGTTTCGGAATGTACCTCACTTGATATCTTAGCCATAAGACACTTCTCCTCCTTTGTGGTTTCTTTCTCATCTTCGTCACTATCACTCCATGCTCCTCCAACGAACGCCTTTTGATTTTGTTCCTTTGACATCATTGGACATCTTCCGATGAGATGATTTGGATCACCGCATTTAAAGCACTTCCTCTTGCTCTTGCTAGTTTTGTCGTCTTTGTTTCTTTGGAGTGCCTTTCTTTCATCATGTGGTTGTCTAACGAATCTTCCTCGTCTTTTGAAAAACTTCTTGAAGTCTCTTACGGCCATGGCATATTCTTCGTCATCACTTTTGGAGGTTGAGCTATCCTCGTCACTAGATTCCTTCCTAGCTTTCAATGCAATTGACTTGCTTTGTTCTCTTTTTTCTTTGACCATCTCGGAGTCTTTCTTTATTATTGCTTCGTAGACTTTCAAGTTGCCAATCAACTCATCAAGTTGAAGAGTTGACAAGTTCTTCGATTCTTCAATCGTCGTAACTTTAGCTCGCCATTTTGGATGAAGAGCCCTAAGAAATTTCCTAACAAAATTCTTACTAGAAAAACTCTCATCAAGTGCTTTTAAACTTGTGATGATTGTGTTAAACCTAGCAAAAGCATTATCAATTGATTCCTCTTCCGGAATCGTAAATTGTTCATATTGTTGAACAAGAAGATCTATTTTATTATCTTTGACTTGACTATTACCTTGGTGAGTTATTAGTAAAGAGTTCCAAATTTCTTTTGCGGTTTCACACATAAAGATTCTTTCGTATTCTTTACGCGGTAACGCATTATAAATAACCATTTTTGCTTCATTATTTTTAGCAAGTTTTCTTTTTAAATCATCATTTTGTTTTTCAAAAGGTACTATTTCATCCTTTTTAGTTAATAGGTAAAAAATCACCATTAGTAATAACATGCCAAAGATCTAGATCTTTTGATTTCACATAAGTTTCGAATCGATTTTTCCAATAAAGAAATCCATCACTTTCAAATAGTGGTGGTCTTTGCATAGATTGCCCTTCTAAATATTTTTCAGATTCCATAGATCGTTTCAAGTTTTAAAATACAATTTATTTTAAAAATCTTGTTTGACGTGGCTCTTGATACCAATTGTGGAAAACTAGAAGGGGGGGTTGAATAGTTTTACGTCTTTTTAATTTATGAAAACTTTTTGTTTACTTTTTAAAACTTCGATTCGATCTTATGTGAATTCAACTCTTGATCAATATGAACAAATATAAATAAATATAGATAAACAATGCAAGTAAAGTAAATGAAATGAAATGAAAGATAGGGATGGAAAGATCAAACCACAACACGAAGATTTATAGTGGTTCGGCTACAAGGACACCTTCCTTGCCCTACTCCACTCCTCGAGTCACCTACTCGAGAGTTCACTTCACTATGTCAACAAACTCCCTTATGGCGGAGAAACCTTACACAACTTTCGCTTACACCAGTTTAACGACACAAAGCTAAATGTTGAGTTCTAATCGTAGCTAGAACCAATCTCACAACTTCTACACAACTTCTTCACAACTTCTTCACAACTTCTTCACACCGGCTTCACAACTTCTTCACGGCTACTTCACGACTTCTTCACGACGGCTTCACAACTTCTACACTACTTCTTGCTAGGTTTCGACACACGGTTAAGGTGGTTAAACCTTGTGACTTTGTGTGTATGATGTGTTGTGTTAAAATGATTAAGTGCGTGGAATTCACTCAACCAAACTTAGAAGGTTGTGTATGTTATGGAAATGGAATTGTTATGTTTGTTAGTTAGCAATGAACACATAAAGATTATCACCAAACGATTCAATATTATTAAAGATAATAATACGAGTGATCTTCACTATCACTAGGGTTACAAAACCTTGAATCTTATGTTCTTATGACTTGTGATATTGTTTTTGTTTGTTCTATGTTCTAACAGTTATGAGTTCTTGGTTAAGCACATACATGGACACACTTGACAACTACACTAAAACACAAGTCTAAGATCTCTTTTATAGTCCAAGAGATCTATTACAATATTGCTTAAAGTCTTAGCCGACTTACTTGGTTAACTTATCTTGAGTGTCAGTACATAAGATACAACATGTATCTATGTACACAACTTGTTAACTAAGCACATGGGGTAAGATATTATCTACCATATATTGTTGACCAAAATACAAATAATATCTTTTCGATCTTATCCACTCAGCAGCAGAATGACTCACTGATCAGCAGTACCATTTTGAACTAGCCGTTCCTTTGAACTTGAACCAGCAGTACCTTCCTTGATCTTGTACTAGCCGTACCTTTTTGTTCTAGCAGTACCTTGACTTTGAACTAGCAGTACCTTTATCTTAGATACTCTAACTTCAGAATATTTAATTCCCAACAATCCTCCCCTATACATGTGAACCATTTCAAACATGTTTTCTGAATTAAATGAGGACTTGTGAAGATCTTTCAAACACTTCATGAATCTGAACTATTCTTCTATTCTGAACTAATCTGCTTTGTTCTTCTTTTGACTTTAGCAATATCAAAACATTGCTCCAATCTTGGACTAAAAGATGGTGCAATTTCCTTGGATGGAGGAATTATAAGAGGCAATGATGCTGTGTATCTTGGATGCTTGTTTCAACAAGTGAAATCATCTAACCAGCATGTCTTTGAAGTGAAATTGAAACTTTTCTTCGTTTGACCTAGATAGAACTTTCTCCTTTGGAATGTTCTTGTCATTTTCAACCTCCTCATCATCTTGTATGCTCTTGTCTTCTCCTTCCATAACATTGAGTTTTTCTTCCTTTTTCTGGGTTATTATTTCCTCCCCTGAAGCAAATAAAATTTATCCTCCCCTTGTTTGGAAGATCTCACTATGTACCAAAATATCTTTCCTTATCATCTGATCCATCAAATAGAACTTGTTGTCAGACAATGTTGTACATGAAGCCATCAATTCCTTAAGAGTTTAAGTTACTGCCCTCATCACTTCTAGGTGTGTTAACTCCTATGAGAGGTGAATCAGTGGACATTTTGATTCATGATCCATCAATGGATGGTTTTTGTGAATCTCTTGAAAATCCTTGTTTAAGAAATCATTTGACTTAGTAGTATGTTCATGATTTTAGTATTGAAAAATCATACTACTTTCAACCATTTTGAAGGGATCAAGTGTATAACAGACACTTAATCAACATTTCGGTTTAAAGCAACCTCTGGTTGTGTGAGAACCAATGTTTTTCAGTTATAAATAACTGCCTGTGTGAAGATAAACCTATTCAAAAGGCTTTCTTGACAGGGTTTCCAGCTCATAGCAATTGTTGCCTCTAACACAAGTGTTAGATTCACTTTTACTAGCTGTTCTTTCTATCAGATGTCCTCAGACTTGCACATTATACTTAAAAGTATAAAATGATAGAAAGTGAGTTGCATCAGTTACTATCTGATCAACTAAGTCATCAATTCAATGTGAAATATCATAACTAGATTTCAAGAAAGAAGTTTTAAGGAGTTTTGAATTCCCAAACTCAGTCCATCATAAACCTAAACATGTTAGCAGCTGGATAAGCATTCTGCTGCTTCCATTTCACTTGAAATCTCCTTTGTGTTCACATATTCATACCTGAAAAAGTTAGTCTAAAACAAAAAGAACAATGTACAAAGTACTTGTCTTGCATTAGAATAAACATAGGACTAACCATATGAATAACACAATTTACATTTGTACTAGCAGCACCTTGTGTGCTTAGCAGTACCTAATGATACATTAGCAGTACCTTATAAATCCAGCAGTACCAACAAAAATTTATTTACATAAACACATTATTTGAAAAATTCAAAGATTAAGCATTCCAATACTTGCTACCAAGTACTGAAACCTTCCAACATCAAAAGCTTTTGTAAGTAGATCTGCAAAATTATGTTCTGAAGCAATTTTCATTACTTGAATTAATCTTTTCTCATTGCAATCTCTAATAAAGTGATGTCTAATTTCAATGTGTTTTGTTTTAGAATGTTGCATTGGATTTCTAATAATACAAATTGTACTACTATTATCAATATGAATAACAGTGTTTAAGAAATTGTACCCATAGTCAAGAAGTTGGTTTTGAAGCCATAGAACTTGAGCACAGCAACTTGCAGCAGCTACATATTCAGCTTCAGTTGTTGAATTAGCCACAATCGTTTGCTTCTTACACTGCCATGAGACAAGTCTACACCCAAGGAATTGACATCCTCCAGTTGTTGACTTTCTGTCCAAGCTAGCACCAGCATAATCACTATCCGAAAATGCTACCAAGTCAAAAGGAGATTCTCTAGAATACCATATACCCAACCTTGGTTGACCCTTGAGATATCTAAAAATTCTCTTGACTGCAGTTAAATGAGAAACCTTTGGAGTTACTTGAAATCTTGCACAAGCACAAACAGGAAACATGATATCAGGTCTAGATGATGTAAGGTACATCAAAGAGCCTATCATAGATCTGTAAGTGTGCACATCTACATTCTCTCCATCTTCATCTTTCAGAAGGTGCTTCTCAGAGTCCATTGGTGTGCTTGCCACTTTTGAATCAGCAAATTGAAATTTTCTAAGTATCTCTGCAACATATTTGTCTTGACTAATAAATATGCCTTCAGATGATTGCTTAACTTGCAAACCCAAAAAGAATGTGAGTTCACCCATAGAACTCATCTGAAACTTATCATGCATAAGCTTCTCAAATTCTAAACACAATTCCTTCCTTGTAGATCCAAAGATAATGTCATCCACATACACCTGCACTAACAGAAGATCCTTCTTGTGCTGTTTGATGAAAAGTGTCTGATCAATCTTCCCTCTTTGAAATCCATTCTCCAATAAGTAGGAAGCAAGTGTTGCATACCAAGCTCTTGGTGCCTGATGTAGGCCATATAGAGCTTTCACTACTCTGTACACCTTGTTTGGATGGTCAGGGTCAATGAAGCCTGGAGGTTGTGAAACAAACACCTCTTCTTCAATTGTACCATATAAAAATGCACTCTTGACATCCATTTGGTAGACTGTGAAGCCTAAAAATGAAGCATAAGCTAGAAACAGCCTAATTGCCTCAATCCTTGCTACTGGAGCATAAACCTCATCATAGTCTATCCCTTCTTCTTATGTGTACCCTTGGGCTACTAATCTAGCCTTATTCCTAATCACTATGCCCCTTTCATCCCTTTTATTCTTAAAAACCCATCTAATGCCAATCACCTTTGCATTCCTAGGTAAATCAACTAGCACCCAAACCTTTTGAATCTTAAACTGAAGAAGCTCTTCTTGCATAGCCTCTACCCAGCTTGAATTATCAAGGGCTTTAAGAATATTTTGTGGTTCATCTTGTGAGAGAAAACATACAAACAAGCAAGAGTTTGAAAACTCATGCTGTTTTGAAGCATAAAGGGCATCAAGAAGCCCTTGTTGGTCTGAAGACATCAATTGTTGTCTTGTCTTCACACCGGATTATACATCTCCAATCACATTATCCAAGGAGTGGACTTTGTGAATCCTTGTGTGTGGTGTAGAAGGAACTTGATAAGATGGTGGAAGATTACCCAAATCCACTTCATCTTCTTGGAACTCTGCATCTTTTGAGTTTGAAGGACCAGCAGTATCTTCAAATGAACTAGCCGTACCTCCAAATGTACCAATAGTACCTTTATAGGTACTAGTCGTACCTTGCTCTGTCTCAGCAGTAGCATCAACATTTGAAATATTAAGTTGTTCTTTTGTTCCATCATCCTTGTTTTCATCTTCAACATCTCCTGTAGCTTTACTAGAAGAAGATACATCATTTGTTGAAGTTGATTCCACACTTGCATTTGACCATATTGGCATTGTGCCATCATTTTGATCCTTCTCTAACTCTGCCTCATTTGTTTCTTGTGAACCTGAAAAATTATTAGTTTCTGCAACAACAGGTATATAATTCATAGAATTGGTTAGATACTCAAGATCAAATATCCATTTTGGTCCTTGACCTACTACATTGGATTTGTTTTCTAAAAACTCCACATGTAGTTCTTCTTGTACTTTCTCAGTTCTTAAGTTATAAACTCTAAAAGCTTTGCTAACAAGAGAATATCCAACTAAGAAACCTTCATCTGCTTTACCATCAAATTTTCCTAAATGGTCTAAGGTATTGAGAATTGTCACATGACATCTAAAAGGTCTAAGAAATTCTATTGCAGGAGTTCTACCATTAAAAAGTTCATATGATGTCTTATTGTGAGGCTGCACAACTAAAACTCTATTTTGAACATAGCAAGCAGTGTTGATTGCCTCTGCCCAAAAGATTATAGTTAGCTTAGAATCAGCTAACATTGTTCTAGCAGCTTCAATTAGTGTTCTATTCTTTCTTTCAGCCACTCCATTCTGTTGTGGAGTTCTAGCAACACTATATTCTCTCCTAATACCTTTTTCTTTGCAGAAATCATCCATAACTCTATTTTTGAATTCTGTCCCATTATCACATCTAATGACTTTTACTTTCTTGCTTACTAGGTTTTCTATTTCTGTTATGAAAGTATTAAGGGTGCTTGATGTCTCATCCTTAGAAAATAGAAAGAAAACCCATGTAAATCTGCTATAGTCATCAGTAATAACTAGACAATATTTCTTATGTTGCATACTCCTTACTGAAACAGGTCCAAATAAGTCCATATGAAGCATAAACAATGGTTGATTGATAGAGTTAAAAATCTTGGGCTTACAAGTGGCTTTGTGTTGTTTGCCTTTTAGACAAGCAATGCATGTTTGATCATTTTCAAATCGTTTCTGAGGTAAACCTCTTACCAAACCATTTTTGACAATCTTATTTATGGTTTTGAAATTAATATGACCAAGCCTTCTATGCCATTTCATTGATTCATCCAATGTGGCCTTTGCTACAAGACAAGTTAAATCCTTTTTAGGAATAATGTTCTTCATATCAACACTGTACATATTGGCCTTTCTAGGAATTCTAAGAAGCACTTGACTTTCATCAGGCATCTTAAAGTCCTTAGAGAGAACAAGACATTCAGTGTCAGTAAAGAGAACATTGTTCTTTTTGTCACACATTTGTGAGACACTAAAAAGATTATACTTAAGCTCTTGCACATAGTACACATCTTCAAAATCTAAATTTCCAGTTTTGATTGTACCTTTACCAGAAATTTTGCCACGAAAACCACCTCCAAAGGTAACATATCCTCCATTGAATGATTGAAAATCTGAAAGATAAGACATGTTGCCTGTCATGTGCCTTGAACATCCACTATCTGAGTATCCTTGATCCTCTTGATTATCAATTGAATGTTCCTCTGAATCAGAAGAGGCCATTAGAGCAAATTCATTGGCCATAAGAGCAGCATTTGGTGGTGCTTCCTCTTCATCAGCCATAGAGCTCCAATCATAACCAATACCATCAATAGCCAACATAGCCTTTGGCTCTTCAACAGTAACTTCCTTTCTCCTCTCTTGCTTATACCATGTGTTCCTATTTTCTTGCTTCCTTGGGCTTCTACATTCTTTAGCAAAGTGTCCCAACCTATGACAGTTGAAACATTCCACTTTCTTCTTATCAAACCCAGCAGTATCATTACCATTTATGGTAATCTTCTTCCCAGTTCTCTGCCAATACTTCTTAGCCCTCATGCTAAGCAAAGCAACCTACCATTTAATATCCATCTCTTCCAAATCATCACCATCTACCTGCTCAAGGTCTTCATGGTTGAGAAGAGAACTATTTGATTGACTGGTTATAAAGGCATAAAATGTTGGATCTCCAAGTCCAGCAACATCCTTTTGTGAACTAGTAGAAGGACCACCATAACTAGCATTAGAAACACCTTCAACTTCATCTACCTCTTCAGAATGACTAACACTAGGAACTGATAAGAGTGCAGCATTCGCAGAACTAGTACCATAATTTCCACCCCTCTTTAGACTTTGTTCAACAATTTTAAAGTTGTTGAACAAATCATTAAGTTTCATTGTTTCAATTTCTGGTTTGTTCATCCAGACAATAACATGAGTATGGAATTCATCAGGTAGACTTTTCAAGAACTTTATGTTGAGATCTTCCTTCTCAGTCTCAACACCCAACACAGCTAACTGACTGACAAGCTTGTGTAATCTTGAAAATAGCTTATCAAGAGACTCATTACTAAAAGCAGTAAAGTTTTCAAATTGTTGCTTTAGTAATGTCTTCTGTGTCTTTTTGGTAGTTTCATTACCACCAAACCATGCACAAATCTCTTCAAAAAGAGTTTTTGCATCAAGATATTTGCTAAAAGATAGCATCTGCTCACCAGGAATGGTCATAAGCAACAAGTTTCTTGCTTTCTGATCATTTCTTTTTTGTATCTTTTCATCATTGGAAACTGGTCCAGTATTTCTTTTTCTAACTGTTTTCCCTTCAACAAGAACATCTGAATAGCCTAGAGTGAAGGAATCACCATACTGAATTATGTCCCAAAGAGCATAATCTTGAACCATAAAATATTGCTCAACTCTCATCCTCCATAACTCAAACTCATTGGGTTTGATCATGGGCAACTTTGCAGCAACATTGGTTTGAACATCTTGTACATCCATTTCTGTTTCTTCTAAAAACAACAATATCAACCTGTCTCTGATATCACTTGCTAGCGTTCGACACACGGTTAAGGTGGTTAAACCTTGTGACTTTGTGTGTATGATATGTTGTGTTAAAATGATTAAGTGCGCGGAATTCACTCAACCAAACTTAGAAGGTTGTGTATGTTATGGAAATGGAATTGTTATGTTTGTTAGTTAGCAATGAACACATAAAGATTATCACCAAACGATTCAATATTATTAAAGATAATAATACGAGTGATCTTCACTATTACTAGGGTTACAAAACCTTGAATCTTATGTTCTTATGACTTGTGATATTGTTTTTGTTTGTTCTATGTTCTAACAATTATGAGTTCTTGGTTAAGCACATACATGGACACACTTGACAACTACACTAAAACACAAGTCTAAGATCTCTTTTATAGTCCAAGAGATCTATTACAATATTGCTTAAAGTCTTAGCCGACTTACTTGGTTAACTTATCTTGAGTGTCTGTACATAAGATACAACATGTATCTATGTACACAACTTGTTAACTAAGCACATGGGGTAAGATATTATCTACCGTATATTGTTGACCAAAATACAAATAATATCTTTTCGATCTTATCCACTCAGCAGCAGAATGACTCACTGATCAGCAGTACCATTTTGAACTAGCCGTTCCTTTGAACTTGAACCAGCAGTACCTTCCTTGATCTTGTACTAGCAGTACCTTGACTTTGAACTAGCAGTACCTTGACTTTGAACTAGCAGTACCTTTATCTTAGATACTCTAACTTCAGAATATTTATTTCCCAACACTTCTTTACAACACAATTCTTCTCTAGTTGAAGGAGTATTCTTCCTTTGCACTTTGATGGTGGAAGCTTGGATCACTTAGAAACCAATGCTTAAGAATATATGATCAACTGATTTTAGAAAGGATTTAGAAAGATGAGAAGAGATTTAGAACAGAAGGTTTGGGGTGCAAAAGGTGAGGAAAAAGTCCAGAGATGAACCAGTATTTATAGGCAAATCTGAGGACCTAGAGGAGCGGGGCGGTCCCCATAAATAGGTGGCCGGTCCCCTTAATTTTAAAGGGACCGCCTAGTCAATTAAGGGGGTTGCCCAAATCCGAACATTCCTCAGATTTGTCTTTTTGTAGGGAAGGTTTTTCTGGAACATTTTTACCATTTTTGGTTGAAAATTTGAATTCATATATTTATAATAGATTAAACATATTTATTTAATACCAAAAATATTTTTCTAAAAAATATAAAATGTTTGTGACATTTTATAAAAAGTTTAGTGATTAAGAAAAAAAATTCCTTTGATCATATAATCCATTAAGCATTTGTTTATTCATACCTTAAGTGATTGAGTTATCAAAATAGATATTTACAACTAAATACTTGTTTACGTCATAATCTTTCGTTTAATGATTTTACATTTTGTGATTATCAAAACTTAGAGGTATCGAAAAATATTAATAACGTGTTTAGGCATTATTTATATCAACATAAACCAACACATCTCTTGTTAATACGCCGGACTGAAAACACCATCAACACCATACGCAAAATCAAACGCGCCCTAGGGGGCTTACAGCCCGTTAACCAAACAATACCCAAACGCACCACCTGGTAGTCAAAACCAGGCAAACACAAGTCGAGCCCCAAGCTCGATACAAAACGCCCTTCGTGGGTGGGTCTCTTGTATCGACACAGAAGCAAGAACAAACACCTTTGTGGTGTTTCTCGTTGAATCAAAACCAAAAGCAAACCACCCTTGTAGTTTTTGTGACTGAGCCAAGACGTGACAGAACTAAACACAAATAACATTATTAACACCTGTATTTAGATGCACGACCCAAAAGAGCCAAGAAAAGTAAATAAGCAAATTCCAAACCGAGACCCAAATATAATTAAATTTGCAAATTACCAAACCCGTGAACACAAGCACACACTCAAACACTTATGTTAATCATACAAATCCGAATCTAAACCTTAACCAGGTCACACACGACCGGACACGAAACCAAGACCACACCACCAACGATTAACATAAATTTTTGCACTAGTTTACCACATGAAATAAAATCAAAACCCGTTTTCAATATAGTTTTTATCCACGAAAACCCTACAAATCGTTATATATACTCGGTTTTTATCAAAAATAACAAATAAACAATTGGGTTATATGATTTACCACACCAAAATAAAGAAGGAGAATAGAGGAGAGGTGGAGACGATGGTGGTAGCTCACGGTGGTGGTGGCGTTGTGGTGATGACGGCTCACGGTCAAAAACCCAAGCAAACAAACAAACCTCGTTTTCTTGTCTTCACTGTGGTGGAAGCGTGTGGCGTAAAGCGGCGCAAAGTGGCGGCTGGAGGATGGCCGAAAGTTGGCCGGAGGTGGGTTGGCGGCTGTCGGAGGAAGGAGGTGGGGTATTAGGGTTTGTTAACAATCAAGAGTTATAATGGGGTTTATATAGTCAAAGCCAAGGACTATTCTTGTAAACCCTAGGGACTGATTGTGTAACCCTATGAATTTCAGGGGGTGGCGGTGAAACTTTAATCCAGGGACCAATATTGTAATTTCAGTTATCTTTCTCAAAATGAGGTTCGGGGCTCATTTAGAATAGTAAACGGTTAATTCAAGACACGTGAATTACACCATCATGCTCAAAATAATATTTCCAATAAAAATGGCTATTCATACGCCTTGTTTCTCACAAATAATGAAATAATCAAATCAAATCGTCGGTTGTGCCAGTACGCGTTGTGTGCAAATTCCACGTTTCGCGAGATAACTTCACGTTTTAGAGTCAAACAAGCTTGGAAAGGTTCGTAAATGAAAAATAGCTATAATCTCGTATAAAAATACGTCTGGAAAATTACGGGGTATTACATCAAACGACCTCTTCCATTCATCAACCATACATGTACAAGCTTACGATAAGGGAAACCACAACCTCTATCTACATCTACATCTACATGACTGCATCTACATTCAACAAGGGCACCAAAAAGAACAAAAGAAACCACAAGTGCCCAACCCCCTACTACCTACATTCATCATAACCAACAAAAGAAACCATCCCAGCCTCCAGCAACCAACCCCTTCACATGTACGTTTGCCTCACAGCAAACTCAATCTTAGAAACAATGCTATCGTTAGTTTGCTTAAGCATTCTCATCAACCCCCTCATCTTTCGCAAATCAGTTGTCTGAATCCTCCTAAGCTTGTTCATATTGGACCTTGCAACTCTCGAACCCCTTAAGTTTTGGAGCTCAGCAATCAGGTCCCCCCTAAAACCGATCATATTAGAAAGCTTTCAGAACCTATTCATCAATTCTTGTGCATGATGAATGTCTTTCTCAACCTCTCGCTGGTAATGGGATAGCATCATTTCCGATATGACAAATGAGTTACAGACTTACAGGCAATCACGAGATTAAGACAGCGAGACATGTTACTGATTAAGGGAATGATAATTTTTTTGTTAAGGGTGTGTGTGTTTGTGTGTTTGTGTGTTTGTGTAATGACAGAAGACTTTGACAATTTAATAAGCAAACATGAAAACTGCCTTTGCAAATTTAGACATTGAGGTCATGTCGCATTGATATCACAAGTTTAGCGGCAAAATGACAATAATACCCTCAGTGACGAGGCACATAACGAGGAAAATAACGAAAGTTAGCAAAAAGTAGCTCTCGGTGGCTATTTTGCAAAAAAAAAAAAATTTTATATATATATATATATATATATATATATATATATATAATATATATATATATATATATATATATATATTGTTTTTACAACAAAATTTCTCTCGGTGTATTCCTTGCGCATTTTGGCTACTTTATGGACTATTTTTGCAATTTACCCTAAACTTTTATAAAATTTTTCCACAAAATGATTTGTTATCAATAAATATTATCATAATAAATTCCCTCTCCTCTTTTCAAATTTAAATCTTCCTATCAATGTGTGTCACATTATTTTGTGAAAAAATATTTTGAAAAGTGAAAAAATTAGGTCAAAATATATCATAGAGATTGTAAAGAGTTTATTGCTCAAATACCATTTGTGTCACTTATTGTTAAAAGTGAATGTCTAAGTTTACAAAATAACATTTTGAATAATCATTTTGCAAAACGTTGTTAACCGTAATGCTAAAACGATCTACCTGTCTCGCCTCAAGAATTATATGTAGATGAAGTGTTCAAAGTGACGGGACGGCATAATAGAAACGTGATCATATTCGCAAAGTATTTTTGTCTGAAACCAACTATGGTTCATGGTTGTTAGTATTAAACTTGGTTTTCAGAGAAGAATCTCATATCCCCCCACTGTGCTAACAAAAAAGATGAGTAAAAAAATTGGGCATTCATAAAACATAAGTAGGAACTTACTATGTGTTTACAGAAAGGGGGTGATACGCACATCACAATAAGTGATTTGCACATCACAAACATGCATATGTTGTGTTGTACCATATGCATTTCAAATGTGATTTTGTGGTGTGCGCATCACTTGTTGTGGTGTGCATATCAACTCCCTTACATAAAATATACATACGTTTTGTTGCAAAAGATTTGTCTTGCTAAAAAAAAAAAAAAAACGGCCTGACTTTTCAAGAAGAGTCCCGGTTTACAAAATCGCATTGCTATGGATTACATAGTGGTCTTGAAAATTATGTGTAGCCATATAAATTTCAAGTCCATATTTAGTTGGGCAGCCCAAAGCCCCACACAAGCAAATCAGCATAAGTGAATTCTAGTATTTATTTTATTTTTTCTATAAGAATAACCTTTTAAATTTCAAACTCGGACATATAGATACAATTAAAAATTCACCAAATGGAGCAATACAAATTGACATATAGACACATACATATCTGTTATACAAGTAGATCAAACAAATGGCTTTGTACTATATATTATTAGCACAAAACACCATAAACGCTCCTGAATTTTCAATATTAAAAGTGACATCAAAGTGGGGCGGCCTAATTCCCAAATAGACAATAAAGTAGCATTTAGAATGTGACATCCATGACTTGTAGCTTGTTTGACTAACTCCTAATATATTTGGGCATCTAAGTTATAATCCAAAACTAACAAAAGAGCAGCACAACATTGGCCTTCAAAGTATCATCTATCTCTCATTTCTCAATTTCTAACCCATACAATCAAATCATGATCATAAACGAAAACCCAAAGGAAACTGCCAACGAACTAGCTCTTGCAAAAGTAGCGGCTTGGACTTGGTACCGACGTGGATCAAGATTCGATCAAACAACAATATGCGAGTGTGATTATACAGTATCAAACGATATTGTAACCGGGCCTTCTAGGTACAAGCTGGAAGCTATGAAAAACGCACATGAAAATGCACGAGTGCCAACACTTTCTTTCCACAAATCAATGTCGAGTACTGATCATGTTGCCAGTTCTCTTCTTGATTTGTATGAAATTGAAAGGATTTCAAAGGATCTCGAATACTACATCAAGTCTAGTTGTGACAAGTATTACAATCAAAAATATGTTAACCATCTTCATGATCCTAGTGGCCGAAGGATTTTGCCATTGCTAGAGAGGGATTTTAGTGGCACAAAAGCTCATAGATCAAGCAAACAAAAGAAATGGTTTCAAAGCATATATAAATTCTGTAGACCAAATAATGGTGGTGTGGTCGAGAATCATATTTTGAGGCTTAAAGATGTGCATGTTCAACAAAAAGCTACTTCCATATAGCTAGAAATGTTATCTCATATTGTACATACAATCATGTGCTTCTTGGTTTCGAAAAGTATATGCAAGCCTAAAACATTCTGTTTGTCATAATAGCATATAATTGGGTTCAATAAGTCAACATATCCAACAAGAATTGTATTTTTTTCCTTCAGTTTTCTATTTCCACGAGGGCTTATGGAGAATAGCTACTGGGTTTAAACCTTTTGGAGATTATATTATGTATTATATTATTATGTGTCATTGCCGTTCTAAAAAAAATAATAAAAAATTTAAAACAACAAAAAATTTATTATGTGTCATTTGACAACGTCTATTATATGAAAATTTTGGATTATGTGTCATTGCCGTTCTAAAAAAATAATTTCTATTTCCACGAGGGCTTATGGAGAATAGCTACGTTTTTGGGCACATCCTCTTATGTTTTTTTAGACGTTTTTTATACTTTACTTCCATCTTCAAAAGATAAATAAAAGAGATATGTAGGAGTATATGTCTGTTTGTTTGTATATGTTCGAATATCTTTCATAATTATTCGTTAAATCATTGGAGCAATGTTGAAGACAACACTGTTTTTGAAGAAAATTAATATAAATGGATAAATTCAATTAAGAAAATATCCGAGCTATTTTCAGTAGTTAACTACATACTTTTTTGTTTCATTTAGGCCTATGTTCCCGAGTTTTTATTTAGAGAGAAAAGAAAAAGAGAGGAAATGACAATTTATTTATGTTCTCGAGTTTTTTTTTTTTTTTTTTTTTTTTTTAAAGAAGAGAAGAGGGAAATGACAATTTATTTATGTTCTCGAGTTTTTTTTTTTTTTATATGTTCAAGGGCTTATAGGGAATATCAACTAGGTTTAAACCTTTTCAAATTGAGATGATTTGGAAAATTTGATTAAATTTCTCTTCTTTTCTTTTTTTCCGACTTGGAAAGACAAACAAAATATCAATATTTTTTCCTCTTTCTCTTCTTTTCTATCATTTTTACCCTCTTCATTTCTCTTCTTTCCATTCTACATATCATTTTTACCCTCTTCATTTCCCTTCTTTCCATTTTACATATCAGGTGAGGTCGAACAAAACACAAATACAAAGCATACAATAACAGATACTTTTATTCATAAAAAGCTTATATTGACAATATGGACACCCATTAGATGATCCATTCACTTGTTCACGCATCAAAGTTACCCTTTGAATCATCACTATCTTCTGATTTATGCGACTTCTCCCAATTCACCCCATCATAATGCTTAATCTCAACATGACTCAAAGTCCCTGGATCAACACAAGTATACGTAATAGCAACTCCACTATTCGACCTTGGTATATAAAAAGATGTTATACCACAAACCTTACAAAAAATATGTTTTGCTGAATGAGTCCCAAAAGTGTAAGTGGTAATGAAGTCTTTCGAGTCACCTAAAAGCTCGAATCGTTCGAAAGGAACAACAAAGTGAGTGTTTCTTCTCATTGAGCAATCTGAGCAATTGCATGCCCATGCAATGACCGAGGGTGGTGATTTAGCTTGCCATCTTACACGTTTACAATGACATCCACCATTATGAACCACAATGTCATTGTTGGATGCCATGTTTTCTAGATGTTGCTGTGGTTATTTTGCTTGTGTTGGGCACTTTGTTGAAGTGTGTATTGTGAATTAAAAGAGAGATCGGAGTTATTTGTTGTTGTATAAAGATGATAGAAGCAAATAAAGTTGGCATCATTTGGAGCTTGCACGTGTATCTTTGGTGGTTTATGTCACCATCCTCCCTCTTGTTGGTTTGAAATTAAATTCACTTCCCGAGTATTAAATATTTTTTATGTGATTGTAGTGTTGGATTTTAGTTTAGCCATTAGGTGTATCTAAAAGAACACAAGTAATAAACATATGTCTACATAATTATAAGTAGTAACGCATATGTTTTCAATCGGTTTACACAGCCACTGAAAATGGCATCACGCAAGGCATTTTCGAGTACCCTTTACAACAGATTAACTGCAAACTTGCAAAATCACTAATACAAAAAGTCAGTCAACTGTAGCGCATGTGTACTAACAAGACTACCTCGGCTAAAAGCAATATAAAAAAGTCGAAGTTGGCCTAAATGACATGTTAGGATTTAAGAGGGATATTCATGGGGAAGGACCATAAGCAAAATCATAAGGACAAGAACACAAGATCAGAACACCAAAGGTTTTGGAGCAAAAGCTGCTATTTCATGTTATCAAGTGTTATTTTACAAAGCTATATCTGCTTATGCTGAATAGAAAACAAAACCGACATACAAACGTAAGTACAAAATATCTTACTACTTAAGATACTATCAAAAAGACCAAAATACCCTTAGGAGTTGAAGTCAAAATATCTAACAATCTCCGCCTTGAGTTCAACTCCTCCACCTACTTCAAATAAAAAATTCAAAGTTCCAAAGGCTAGAGATACTAGCCAATTTCAAATCAAACGATCGATTCCCAAAAGCTATCCGAAACAAATTCGATCCAAAACAAATGCCGATGACTTCAAAACGAACAATCAAATGTTAGCCGACAAATTCAAAACGGGCAACCAAACAAACAAATCGGCTCAAACGATCTTCACCAGTGACAATCAAATTCAAGCAGCAAACTTCAAAAGCCCGACAAACGAAGATCCAAATTTCCAAACTGACAAATTCTCAAGTGATCGAACGAAATTCAAACGACCTAATTATAACCAAGTCTCCAAACACCAAATCGATCTTCAAATGCAAACACCAAATTCAAATTCTAATGACCCACTTATATCATAAGGATTACGGTCAAACATTCAAAGATATTATCCGAGTGTCATACAAATTGAAGTTAATGAATAACTTGACGAACATGATAATTCAAATGTCCCAAATATGATACGGATAATACCAATGACCCACTTATGTGATAAGAATTACAGTCCAAATTCGAATACCCAATACAAATACCTAAATAACCTAATTGTAGGTTACTTTCGAAACGAACAGTCGCTCAAAAAATCAAGCAAACCAATGCCAAATCTGTTGCAGAAGCTAAAATCGATTGAACAAAAGGAAAAATCCCAAGTCACAAACCTGATATCTTCAGCTTATTGAATCATCCAGCCGCCAAACACAAAATGAATTCAATTGATGTCAAGAAATTGATTCTTGAAATCAACAAGAAGATGAAGTCGATTCACAAACCACGAATTGATATTTGATTAGGTAACCCAAAACGAATCCAGAACCTCAAACAATTTCAACTTGCTTCAAAACAATCGATTGAATGGCTCTGATACCAATTTGTTAGGATTTAAGAGGGATATTCATGGGGCAAAAGGGAAGGACCAGAAGCAAAATCATAAGGACAAGAACACAAGATCAGAACACCAAAGGTTTTGGAGCAAAAGCTGCTATTTCATATTATCATGTGTTATTTTACAAAGCTATATCTGCTTATGCTAAATAGAAAACAAAACCGACATACAAACGTAAGTACAAAATATCTTACTACTTAAGATACTACCAAAAAGACCAAAATACCCTTAGAAGTTGAAGTCAAAATATCTAACATGACATACATGATACAAGTATACAACGTGTGACCCTTTCATGTTCATCATTATTAGATATGTTATTATGCTCCAAACTGATTCATTTGGGTTTTGGCTTTGTTTCTTTCATAATTTCCTTTAAGTTTTTACCATACTTGTTCACACAGTTTCCAGTCCAGGTCCACAATTGTTAAACATTTGTGTCTATAGTGAATTTTTTTACAAAGTATAATTACAACCACTACTTAACCGAAGATTACATACATCATGCATGTATAATTACTACTATATAAACATAAGAAAGAAAAGATATGACCACCAAAAAGAAAGCGTAAAAAGATTTTATAGCCAATAAACCGACAAGCTGAAAATTACAATGATATGCCCAGAGATATCCAAGTTACAAAATTTCACTAGAGTAGTTGGCTAGGTGTAACTCCTATAGATTTTACCCACTAGCAATGTCATATTGGGATCTAAGATTCTATTGAAGGCGAAAATAAGTTAAATATTTCACCTCAAAAAGAAAATTTGTATCTTACATTAATCTTGCTTCAGAGCCTTTGCAATGAAAGTTTTAATGACAAAAATTATAAGGTATGATAAAGCTGTGACAGCAACACCTGCCACTAAAACGAGATGATCATAAGAAGCGCCCTGGACTGAATACACACGAAGAGTAATTATATTCCAATTGCTCTCTGTCCAAATGGGGTCCGTTACCCCCATTGGATCTGAAGAATTGGGGGGCAACACACTCCAGGTTCCGGATGAGTCATATTTCAAGCGAGTGGAATAAGCCGGGATGTACCTAACAAATAGTGACAATTAGTTTTAGTCACCAGATTACTAAAGACATGAAGCAAATTGGGTGTGTTGGGTAGCCCGTCAAAAGCCAGAATGGTAAACCAACCCAACCGATGCGATACCCGGCACTCCCAATTTGCCACCTCTAGTAGGGATGCATTAGAACATGTAAGATACCTGGTGGTGGACATGACACATTCTCCTTTCCCATCTATCTCTTGTTTAATGCAGATACCACCTGTCTTGCTGCAGTTTTCAGAGCAAGGACTAACATTCTTCGATTGAATAGATGTTTTATCGGCCATATAATTCCAGACAAATCTGGAAACATCACCCACATAACCAAGATAGGGTTCTGATGAAGGCTCCCCTTGGATAACACCAACATAATGGCTCGGGCAGGTAGAGAAAGGAGATATATAGTGGTTCACAAGCTCGCATGACAGACCCGGTTCACAATTTAGTAAGCAACCCAAAAGTTCATCGACCAGAGAGGTGTTGACTTTGATTGAGTTGATGGATGAATTACTCAAATCTTTATTATTGCTTGCAAGAATGTAAAGGGTGCGAGCAACAAGTGAAGCAGCTGCCACTATGGCTGACGAATTGATATTAGCTACACGCAACAAAATGGCATTAGAAATTTCTTATATGCTTAAAGATATTGAAAAAACAGATGAACTGAAGGACGATGTGTCTAAAAAAGATTAAGCAACTCACAGAGATCATCTAGATGACTATGGTAAAACTTGTTTGTGAAGGATGTATCAAAGTCTTCTAATACAACACCAGCGGTATGAGGCCTCTGTTAAAGCAAACAAAGAGGGAGTATAGGTTTACCCTCGACTATAATTGTGCATGAAATAATAGTGCCATTAGCCTATAACCATAAAGGCTTCTTGTTTGCCTTCCTATTTAAAGGTGGCAAAATGCAGGTAGGGCAACAAGTTAAAAAGGGTAACTTTTAGGTGTGGTTCGAAAATGGTCGAGTCTGGTTGGTTGATCCAAATGCTGTCCGATATTTTTGAACTTTTATACGTATAGTAAATGTATCAAATATGATTATAAAAGTCATGTTATTCATAACAATCCAGATTCTTAAATAAAATGAATTTCGAGTTTCAATTGGTTTGACCACCAGCTCGAACTATTTCCTTTTAAACTAGTTTTTTATATAGTACTTGTTTGACCAACTAAATATAAAGCAAGGAAAATTAGTGAGGCAAAAAAAACACGATACTGTAAAGACTAATTTTCCAAAGTTTTCTCAAAGGTTTACTAACCATATTTTTTAAATGTTAATTACGTATTAATTTCGAACAAGTAGTCTATAATGATAGAGGGTTAATCCGACCCGTCCATTTTGCAACCTCTACTACTGATATTGATCGACCCAATTCACACCTGTTTTGAGAATGACATGAAGGAAGATGGAGGAATTCCAGGATTAGATTTACTTGGTGCAGAATACTTGATGCTTTCAGTTCCGAGTGAATCTTGTGCTTGTTGCAAGGCTTTCAGTGTTTCATTTGTGGCAGATGACACCTGTAATTCAATGATCAAAGCATTAAAGTATAACTTGAATCTTTATATACACGACTCTAATATAAGAATAACGATAAGCTTAATGAGTGCATGTTAGTTTCTATAACTTCTGTGATACTTCTACTTCCTATCATGCATTAGACCAAAAAAAATGGTATATATATCCAACTTTCAATCATTTAAATACAGCTTTTTTCAATGAATTTTTTTTTTAACATACAAGTCATTCATACCCCTGTTGTATGAGCATAGAAGGTCTTGACACCCTTATCATAGCCCTTCCCAACAGATCCAACCTCTATAACCTATTCCAAATTACTGCAAAACATTAGCATTCACATTTTCTAATATTTCAAAAATCTAAACGTCCACTTTAGTACTCTTTACTAATCAGAATGAAACTGTCTCAAGGGTAAAAGAAAAAGTATTTGAGGAAAGATATAAAGATAGGGCGATACTAGAAAATAGCTAGAGCTTAATAGTATATCATGGTCTAGAAATGGCATCATAAAATTAATATGCTTCAATAGTATACTGCATGACCAGAGCAATAGTATACTGCATGATCATAACAAGAGGACATTCAAGAAAAATTGAATATCAGCGATTTTTGGCCTTCCTACCTGTAAAATTACAAATTCAAGAATGCTGACAAAATAATGCATCAGCACTCAACAGAGCATCTATGCTATTAAATAAGTCATATAATGGGTCAAACAGATAAAAAGACATAAACGGATTTAGGTAAAAGGTCCAAATTCAAATGATTGCACAGTTGAAAGGGGAAGAAAATTGCTTGAAGTGTATCAAATGCTTACAACCTCCTAAATCATTTCATTTATAGAATTAGGTTCTTAAATTATAAGTGCAGGTTTTTTAAACAAATTCGATACAATATGTATCAATAAACTCCAAAAAAGGGTCTCGACAAAAAATTGTTGTGAGCTAACCTAACCCTTTTGACCCGTTATTATAAATTTACCCCTTTTGACTTGATTCATTTTTGACAGCCTGTTTTTCCACCTCAAGATTATTCTTTAGTAGAAAGAAAGAGGCAGTAGATAAAACATAGAAAAATCTAGCAAGTATTTACCGTTTCAATCAAAGTGTTGTTAATTCCATTAACAGTATCTGTCTGTTGATCAAGTTCGAAAAGAAATCTACGACTACCAAGGTATCCCCAAGCCTCTCCAGTAAATACAACAAATACAATCTGCATTATTGCAAGAGAAAAATAAATCTTCAAAACACTTCAATAGCATAGATAAAGAATCACACATGCCTAAAATGAAAATTCCAAATAAAGAAAAGATGGTGTCATCATGGACAAATATGAAACATCATATATAGCAAGCATATACAAACCTGCTTGGCAAGGGTTTCTGAACCCTCAATACATGATAGAGCATCCACTGCCGCAAGCAATGAGATCAACCCCTAAAAGATAATGCAAAAGTTAAACCAATAAACAGAAAATAGCATGTGAAAACTTTGGAACAATACCGTGAGCTTACAGATAAGGGAGAGTCTGCACCCAGGCTTTTGTCACGAAAAAATGAAGCAGAATCCATAGATGCCACAGCTAATACAATAGGCTTTTCCTTGCTAGAGGCTGAAACATTCGTTGTTGGAAGGGCTGACCAAACACTGCCCTTCATATTTAAGTTATATGGAAATAAAAAAAAAAAATGGTCAAAAATACCACAAAACAGTCAACAATTTACTGAATGACTTTTGAGCTTACTTTAATTTACAACAAAATAAAAACACCCCCACTTAAGGGTATGACGTATGCCTACTATTGTACTTGCAACATTTTCATACCAGCAGGCAGCTAAAACAAAACTTATTATCTAAGGGTAATCTAAAGTTACATACTTATCATTCTTTTGAACTATGTTTAAGATACATTCACTCCAGTTTCACAATACATCTATCTTCTATTACAAAATGTTATTTTGATCATTTTATGTATAAAGCCTAACATAATCAGAATTTTGACACTCAAGCATTAAACTATCTCATTATTAGAACTTCCAAGCAGCAGAAGTAGGTCCAAAAACCTTCTTCGACAGCCCATCTAATTACTAGTTTACTACTAGTAATTTAATTATGATTACTCAATATCACAAGGTAAACTACCCAAAATAACTAAAACTAAATTGGAGAGATTTGAAAATTAAATATCATGGCTCACCTATATCCACCCAATGGGAGACAAGTTCCTTCATTCAGACATGATTCTGAATCATGAGTTCCTGCTTTAGTTGTCTACAGAACATTTGGAATCAAATTTACAGGTTAAGTATACACATAAAAACTCATGCTCCATACCTTAAGAGCATATTGGCAGACATAATATTTCACAAGAAACAGATGTGTAGCTTATACCTGCATCACGAGATCAAATTCAGTCACTTTTGTAGCATATGTTTCCTTTTTATCTTCGTTTTTCACAGCAATCTGCATGTACAAAAGTAGACGTTATGTACAGAAGTACGATGAAGATTGAAACTCAAGGAGCCTACAACTATAGTATTACTGAAAACATTGCAAGCATACAGGAAAATCATTAATCCTAGATCACCTCCTGCAGGGTTTCTGTGCTGCTTTCCGAAAGCAAAAATACTGGAAAATCATAAGGTTTCCACATAATACCAGATCCCTGCGCATGGCAAGAGACTGCAAGTTAATAACTTTATGTGAAATATAAATAAAGGTCCCGTCACGCTAGCAATCATCACTCATCTATCGACAGAGAAAATTAATCATCATCTAATCACAGAAATGGATGATAAATGTCAAGGACTAATGGCCTTGAAGCTATTATGAAGTCCTCACATGCCTCGTTTGGGAACATAGCTTTTTACTTCAAACAGTGAATCATAATCTTAATGGAGCTAGGACTCAATGTCAGGGAGCGTAAAACACAGATAACCATTAATAATGTATGACCAAATAGAACTAAATAATATATAAAAACTTTTATACAACCTACAAACATATTGACATATTGTAATGGATGATACAAGGAAAAAGCAGTCAGACATTATATCACATGTAAAGATATCAAATGCAAATATATAATTTATAATGCTGATAATGAAATAACATACAGTTGGATTCCACTCAAATTTGTTGTTCTGGTAAGGAGCAAATTCAGCTTGAGGAAACTTAGTGTCCGGTGATGATCCTGCAATGGAGAAAAATAAAATCACTGCAGGAAACTTTCTGCTAATCCCTCTTGTCTAGATATATTATAGACTCATAGTAGTACGCAAAAGGTAACTAAATTACAAATATATCACACCTTTTAAATGGGTTTGATTTTGAGCTCCTGATTCGACTAGTATACCAGCTACATTTCTAGCAAAGTCTGAATCACTTGATACTCTAGAGCACATTGAAAAGGGGAAGTTAAATGTTGCATATAAAAGTTAGTCATTAAAAAATACCTTGAAAGTAATTATATACCGGCAACAGACTTGACTCAAGTGAATAAGAAGAGTTAAACGTTATATACTGAAATAAGGGTTAATATATACCTTGAAAATAAGCTGTCAAAATCAGATAGCGGAACGAGTACTGAACTTGAACGAATTAGTTGCATACCCTTCTTAAATCTAACGATAGGAGCTACAACTTTATCAAGGCCGGGATCTAAGATCAAAGAACACCGGGTGAGGTAAATCAAAATGCACAAACAATTAAGATATTGATTGTGTGAGGGATGTACTTACTGGCACAGCCGATTTCCCCAGAAAGATTAAGTAAGCGTACACAAGGATATCCATCCAAGACAGTGTACATGGATTTTTCAAGGTCAGGAACTGACGCGAATGCCAATTCTTTTGAAGCTGATAAAGACAGAATAATCAAATATCAAATACTCAGGCTAGGTAGATAATGAACGGCGAAGATGATACGTCACTTTGTATCAAGATGCTAGTTTTTAACAATATGGTGACAGGATTATAATCATTTTACAAATATTCAATGATGTTTCTGTAAACATGATAATAAAAAATGCAAGTATATTATAATTGAATAATCTAGTATACGAAAAGAGAAGTGCAAAATAGTTTTAACAGGTAGAAAATTAAATAATTTGTATGATCCAAAATAAGCACTTAAAAGATATAGTCATAGAAATGCTTGATTAATTTTTTTAAGTTTACGCATTTACTTAAATAAGACCTCTTTGATTTGAAGATAGTCGCCAAGCATTATCTGCTACATATAACATGCTCCTTTTGTTTAAAAAAGAAATTCCAAATTGCAAATTTCATTTGTCCAAAACAGTCTTATTCCAAAATTTCATATCCAGATAGATTTCATGACCATATATTACTTGGCTCCTTAACGACTAATAGAGCGCTATAAAAGGGTATTTTGATACGCACTTTAAAGGAGTTTTGAAAAAGTTGATTTTGAGTCTAATTAATTTGGTAAAGTAGTTATATGACCATCCCTAAGATTTTGCCATCTTACTATTGGATTAAGATTGCAAAATATCACATAATGGTTTTAAAAGCAGACATTTGAAAAACAAAAACATGAGAGGTAAATCCGAATTATATTACAGGGTAACGTGAACCAGTTAACTATTATCCAAAGGAAAATCATAATGAAAAAAAAAAAAAAAAAAAAGGAAGGTTAGTTAGTAGAAATGAACTGACCGGAAGAAGCAGAAGAAAGATGGAGAGTGAAGAAGAGTAAACATAAGAGGAGGAGTGCCATGCTGAGTGGGGGGATCAATCTCAAATCAATCGCTGAATTTCATCGGCTGAGGGAGATGAAATTAGGACTAGTCAGTCTGGACAAATCATTTATCAAACGGGTCGGGTCCACACAAAGGCATCGGATCATAATCCCTTCCCTTTTTCTACAAATTTTATTTTATTCATTATTCTTTTCAAATAAACCCATTTCATCGATTACTGAGAGGTCCTTGTTTGGTTTATCACGTAATTGTAATTCGATTCACTCTAATTACATTAAGTTAGGAAATTTAAATTACATATCAAATTGGATGAAAAGTTTTTAAATTACGTCATACTTCAAAATTTTAAATCATCAAGTTAAAACTCTTTTGATTTAATGGTCATCTACATTTTTTACTAAGCGTGTGTTTGTTTCATTAATATTTTTTACGTCTAAATCTGACTACCACATCTTACCAGTAAGAGTTGGTTAAAAAGTCTAAATCTGAACGAAATAATGATGTTTGTTTTTTTATAATTGTCCGAATGATTTTAAGTGCTCGTTTCTGTAATTTATTTAAGTAACTTATGTAAATATGAAACAAGACTTTTTATCATAAATATAACATAGTTAATAAACCATCAAATATATTATATTAACACGAGTCTTCAATCTTTTATCGAGTAAGAGGCAGTAAGACAAGTCCTCCACCTCTTACTGAGTAAGATGTTATATGTCTAACTGAGTCTGACTCAAAAGAAAAAAATAAACAAGCAAAACGTCTGACCACCTCTTACTTACTGGTAAGAGTAAGAGGGCTAGTAAGATTTTTTTTTTTAAAACAAACACACCCTAAGGTGTTTTTTGTTTGAGTAAGTGGTCAGGTAGACCGGTTATTCTAGGCATATGAAGTATTGGCAAAAGTTCTTTATAGATCCAACTTTTACCATAGAACCCATCAAGCAATCTTAGCCACTCATTTTTCTTATCAAAATAAAAAAATTAATTTCCACCCTTTTTTTAAAACTTAAATATCTCGCAAACCGTAAATCGTCAAGCTACAAAAAAAATATCATCGCGACGAGAATTAAATTATCTTTCTATAGACATGCATTGTTATATATTTTCGACGAACTTTTTTTTCGATGAATTTTTTTTTTTCCAAAATTTCCGTCCAGAAAAATCATATATGATTCGTAAGAATCATATATGATTCGATTTTAACAAATCATATATGATTCCGTACGAATCATATATGATTCTTACATGATTCTATTTTAACAAATCATATATGATTTCGTACGAATCATATATGATTTTTACGAATCATATATGATTCTTACGAATCATATATGATTCGTACGGAATCATATATGATTTTTACGAATCATATATGATTCTTTCTGGGCGGAAATTAAAAAAAAAAAAAAAAAAAAAAGTTCGTCGAAAAAAAAAAGTCGTCAAAAGTATATAACAATGCATATCTATAGAAAGATCATTTAATTCTCGTCGCGATGGTATTTTTTTGTAGCTTGAAGATTTACCGTTTGCAAGATATGTTGTTTTAAAAAAAATGTGGAAAATAAAAATGGGTGGCTATGATTGGTCCATTGGTTCTATGGCAAATATGAGATCTATATTGATCTCATCTCATGAAGTATTTTGATTTTTAAAGTCTGAGTAGCAGAAAATTTTAGTTCAATTATTTGTTAGGCCTAGTTTCCTCCAATTGATGAATTGATGTTTGTTTGGTTTTCATACATAATGGTTATGTGTATGTGGTCAAAACATTCTATCATTTTGATTGTGGGTTTAGTTATTTATTATTATTAGAGTAAAGTGCAAAATACATCTATGTGGTTTACATCTTTTGGCACTTTACATCTTTGTCAGAAACTATTGGCAATATACATACCCCGTTAGGCAAACGTTTGCCACATTACATCCCTGAGGACTAACGACGCAAATATTTTTTCGTTAAGTGCTAACGGGAGTCTAATGGAGGGTTATTTTGGTCTTTTACCATAAAGTGATGTATTTTGAGATACTTTTCTGCATAAGAGGGATGTATTTGCAAATAACTTTTATACTTTAGTTTTTTTTTTTATTATTATTATTATTATTATTATTACACTGTCTTACGTTTTCAACCATTTTTATTTGTGTTGTCCTTTTTTTATATTTTTATCCGTTTTTACGTTCTAGTCCGTTTTTCTACTTTTTCATACATTTTGTTAGTTTTTTTCGTTTATTTTTTACGTTTTAGTCTATTTCTATCTTTTCTTACCCTTTCGTCCGTTTTTCTTACGTTTTTTTTCCGTTTTCTTACGTTTTTGTCCGTTATTTCTTACATTTTTTCGTTTCATACGTTTTTGTCGTTTTTATACGTTTTCATTCTTTTTTACGTTTTGTCCTTCTTTTCTTTAGTTTTTGTTCGTTTTTCTTATATTTTTGTTTTCCCGTTTTATATATCCGTTTTGGTTCATTTTTCTTACGTTTTTTTTCCGTTTTTCCTAAGTTTTGTCCCTTTTTTTTGTTCCCATTTTTTTTGTCCGATATTCTAAAAAAAAAAAAAAAAAAAAAAAAAAAAAAAAAAAAAAAAAATCAAAATTTTTGTCAAAATTTATTTGACAAGTTCGGACAAAAAAATTAAAAAAAAAAAAAAGTTCAAAATTTTTATCAAATTTTTTTTGACAAATTCGGAAAAAAAAAAATTAAAAAAAAAAAGTTCAAAATTTTTGTCAAAATTTTTTTGACAAATTCGGACAAAAAAATTAAAAAAAAAAAAAAAAAGGTTCAATATTTTGTCAAAATTTTTTTGAAAAATTCGGAAAAAAAAAATTAAAAAAAAAAAAAAAGTTCAAAATTTTTTCCGATTTTTTTTGTCCGAATTTAAAAAATAAAAAATAAAAAAAAATAAAAAAAGTTCAAAATTTTGTCATTTTTTTTTAAATTCGGACTAAAAAAAATCGAAAAAAAAAGGGATAAAACTTAGGAAAACGGAAAAAAAATGTAAGAAAAATGAACCAAAACGGATAAAACGGACAAAAACTAAAGAAAAACGGACGAAAACGTATAAAAAATAATGAAAACGGGCGAAAACGTATAAAAACGGACAAAAACGTATGAAAACGGAAAAAATGTAAGAATAACGGACGAAAACGTAAGAAAACGAAAAAAAAAACGTAAGAAAAACGGACTAAACGTAAGAAAAGTATAGAAATAGACTAAAACGTAAGAAAAGTATAGAAATAGACTAAAACGTAAAAAAGACGGACAAAAACGTAAAAAATACGGACAAAAACGTAAAAAAACGTACGAAAAAGTAGAAAAACGGACTAGAACGTAAAAAACGGATAAAAATGTAAAAAAAGGGACGAGCACAGATAAAAATGGTTGAAAACGTAAGACAGCGTAAAATAATAATAATAATAATAAAAATAATAATAATAATAATAATAATAATAATAATAATAATAATAATAATAATAATAATTTAAAAAAAAAAAAAAAACTAATGTATAAAAGTTATTTGCAAAATACATCCCTCTTAAAGTAGGAAAAGTTATTTGCAAAATACATCCCTCTTATAGGTAAAAAGACAAAAATAACCCTCCATTAGACTCCCGTTAGCACTTAACGAAAAAATATTTGCGTCATTAGTCCTCAGGGATGTAATGTGGCAAACGTTTGCCTAACGGGGGATGTATATTGCCAATAGTTTCTGACAGGGATGTAAAGTGTCAAAAAGTGTAAACCACAGGGATGTATTTTGCAGTTTACTCTTATTATTATTATTATTTATTATTATTATTATTATTATTATTATTATTATTATTATTATTATTGTTAATCACCTTTTAGAAACTCATGACACGTTTGGTTTGTAAATGTGTTTAGCATTTCAATTTAGATTTGGAATTAGATTTGAATTTGATGTAAGATTAAGAAAATATATTATAAAATACTAGGCGAGTACCCGTGCATAGCAACGGAAATTCCTAGCGGCAGACAATTAACGATATGCAATATTGTGGTAAGTGTTTCGTGTAACGTTCAAAATAGAACGTGAAAAGATCAAAATGTAATTGAAAATGGTTATAACATGCAATAATTCAACTCGATCAAGCAAAAATTCGTAACATGTATCAAATAATATATAAAAACATTTAGTGAAATGGAAAATAAAACATTACATCAATTATGAGATAATAACTAACAATGCACGTTACTTGTCACGTTAAACTTCTTGGCACACGACATTTGTAGTGCACTTTTATAACAATGCAACTACACCTTGATTTAGGGGATCCTCACGACTTCGTTCCTGCAAAAAATATTTGATTAGTCAGAAGGATGATACAATTCCAAAATGACATGCTAAGAATCCCTTACTCAATAAGACTATATTTGAAACAATTAGTTGTCAAAATGTTAAATAAGAATGACATAATATTTTCTAACTGATTCAAATATATACTCAGCTATTGACCAAACCATTTTGAAAAAAACTTGAGGTTATGGATCATGAAGCATTAATTGAAATCTTCAAGCAAAAAACTGAGTAATCCATTCAAGGACTGAATCTTAACATCAATTGGCAAGTAATATAATCAAAATCTGCTATGTGAGTATGTAACTAATAGTATAGCTTTTAAAATTAATACTTTGCACATTTCCTTTATTGCATTATCACATTATGCAACGCAGGATGTGCAATGCGTTAAGTTTTGATTTTCCTCATCTTAGTACCACCAAGTCTAGCGTTCTTAACTACTATAAAAAAATCGAATGCCATATTGTGAAGGATTATACAAACACTTGGGATGTTAATCTTAATAATGTGTTTGGGATATTTAAGAATGAATGTGATTTAGTACGCGGAATTTACTATAACACACTTAAAGGAACAAAGGTGGTGAATATGCAAACGTGAATTATTTTGAACAATGAACACAACGTGAATAACACAAAACGATTCAATATTATTTATGTGATAATACGGGTGATCTAAACTATCACCAGGATTACAAAGGTAACCTTGAATCTTTGATTTGTTAAAAGGATTTGTGAATTAGTAACTAAGTTACTAGAGAGGTTGTGGTGTTTTGGATATTACTAAGTATTTAGTTCAAGAGATATTTTCTAAAGTGGTGACTAAGGGTTCCTTTTATAGGATAAGGAACCCTTTTACAAGTTGTCAAGTTGCATAAGATAACAAGACTTTCTAACCTACTATTACAACTTTCAATGTATTACACTCAGTATTATCTACTGCATGACATAGAAGACTAAACTACTTTTACTTAACGTGTTACATTGTACAAAGACTAATAATACAACTAAAATATCTACAAATAAATATCTAACAACTTGACGTTCAAACTAGCAGGACCTTCTTCAACTAGCAGTACCTTCTCACCCAGAAGGTACTGTTAGTTTATCTTCAACTTCTTCAAAATGAACTAGCAGACCTAATACTTGATCTGGCAGGCTCTTTGACTTGAGCATTTTATTCCCAACAATCCTCCCCTAAACTTGTTATTCCCTTTAAAATAAACAAGTTTCTTATGAATAAAATCCATACCTTGAGGATCTGAGGGAACTCTTCCAAAAACTTCACTCTCTATTCTTCCTTTTTCTTTCACATTGTTCAAAAATGTTCATCAACAAACTTTGAACAACTTCTGACTTTTCTTCATCTTTATCACACCTTAACCTCTTGGAAATCATGGTTGTAAGAACTTCATAGCTCAGAGGATACTCTTTTTCAGCCAACATAAAGAGCTCAATCCCACTTTGTGTAAAAAGATGATGCACACTGCTAAGACTTAGGAATTCCCATGCGGTGGTAGGATCATGATATGGAAACTTCCAATGAACATCCTGTGGATCAGGATCATACATCCTATTGAACTCTACCCAAAGTTCTTGTTCCTTAACATCAGTCTTATGCTTAGTGTTTAGCCTGATTTGAACTAGATTCCACAACTCTTCTAAATCAGCTCTATCACATGCCCTTATCAGATTTTCAAATTTTTTGAAAATGGCAGTTTGATTCCCAACCCTGGTTATCTTCCATGCCTTTCCTGATCTATCATGGTGAATCTCCCAATCTATAATAGGGTGTCTAGACCTAATTGGATCAGCATGTATAATTGTTGGTAAAGCAATTATCATTTTACTTACTTGTTCTGGATCCAATTCTGCTTCTTGTTTCTTTTGATCACCTTTCTTTTTCTTTGAAGGTTTAGCATCAGATGGGATCTTGAAGTAAAGACTCTTGTAGGCATTAAGATAAAGGAAGTAGATTTCATCAGGAGATTTCTTCTTCAGTTGATATTCAGTCCAATTAGCTTGACTTCTTAGAAACCTCTTCATGAAAATCACTTGATCTTTCTCAGATGAGCCCACCTTAAAACCTCTCTTCTGACTTTCCTGAATCTTTTGAAAAATATCATCCAGAGCTGCTTTTCTATATTTTTTGTTGATAAAAGTTTCAAGCTCTGCTGTTTTCTCTTCAGTGTTAAGATTCTTGTCATCCATAATTATGGAAGCTTGACCTCTCACAATTGGATCATTGGCAATAATCCATTGCATCTGAGCATCAAATGTTTCATGAGCAGCTTGAGTGTCAAGAAGAATTTGAGCAGCATCCTTTTGCTCTTGCATTTCTGCAAGCAGTCTTGATTCTTCTAAAGCTTTTTGCATTTCTTCTTCATGAATCTTTTTGGAGACTTCCTCATCTAAAGCCATCTGCACTTGCTCTCTTTTCTTCAACCTTTTGGGCCTAGGTTCATCTTCAACCATAATTTGCTTGCCCTTATCTTTTGGTGTTGGTTCTTGACTTGGAGCAGCAGATTGTTCATCAGAAACATATAACCTTCCTTGAACAAACAACCCCCCCTGAGGCTGTGATTCCCTCTTTCTTTTGTAAACCTTTTCAGCAGTACCTCTATAATCCATAGCCAACAGCCTCTCAATTTGAGCAGGATCTTTTGCACTAGCAGGCTCTTGCCCTGTACCAGCAGGCTCTTCATCATATACTCGTGTTCCTTCATGAAATTGAAACTGAACCTCCTCTTCACCTTCTGAACTACCCATCCTCCCCTTTTTGGAAGAGAGACCCAAGCTTTCTGCATCTGAACTTGAAGAACTAGATAAAACCAACTTTGAAGATCTTTTACCCTTCAGCATCTTCACTTCATTCTCCAATTTCTTAACCTTCTTAACTAGCTTGGTGTTGATCTTAGAAAATTTTGTGTTCTGTCTTTGAAGAGCATTTTCCAAGAGCTGCACTTTCTCCTTTAGTTCCTTCACAGTCTGAGAATCCAGACTTTGATGTTGAGGTGATTGGGATGGTGATGCATGATATGATGGTGATGGTGTTGTTACAGATGGTACTGGTGATGGGATTGGTGATGGTGATTCAGATGATGGGGATGGTTCTTCAGCATGTTGTGGTAACATTTCCTCAAAAAGTGGTATTTCTTCCCCATTAAAACCAATTTTCATATTTGAAAACACCTTGTGTGAAAGTTTTGGTGTTTCATAAGGAGAGTGTGGGGGAAGTAACAAATGTTTTGATTTTGTGATGATGCATTGAATAAATCTGGGATACATCAAAAACTTTGTTTGGCTATCCACATTTTTAACCAATCCTTCAAAAATATGTTTTGAAAAGTTGAATTTTCTGTTTGTTGCCAAGCAAATGAGAGCTGTAGCCATGTTACCACTAAACTGCTCCCATGAGGTTTTCTTTTGGCTTAAACAATGAAGGATTGTATGGATCAAAAATCTCCCATTGTGGGGTAAAATGCTTTTTAAGAAAAGTGAGTTTATTAGAATCTACATTATACCCCATTCTTTCCAAATTTTTAAAGATTTCAGTATCAGGCAATTGACTAATACCATCTGAATCATCCAATCGAAGATGTCTTCTAATGGATGACTCGGTAAGAGTCAAGGTTTTGCCATCCACTTTGGCTTTTAACTTTTGGTCCCCATTTTCAAGAGTTTCAACTTTTGCCGTTTTCCAAAATTGTAAAATTTGAGATTCATAAATAGTGGGATTTACAAGTAAAGCAAACCTGATGTAAGAATCATTTAGAAAGTCCACTATTTGATGAAAAGATTCATTATCCTCAGACTTTTCCAAAAATGCTAACTGGTTGTGACGTTTAACAAAATTTAGATTAGCCATGGTGAAAGTTAAGGAAAAACTTGATTAGGATGGTGGGATTTGATTGTGGTACTGGTAGAAGATAAAAGGTGAGTGTTAATTGTGATAAGGACTGATGAAAGATATTATGAGAGATTTACTTTTAACCGACTATGAAAAAATTTATAATAAGTAAATGAAGAGGCGGTTAAAAAGATCTTTTGTATGAATATAATATAATTACCAGACCCTTAAATCGAGGAAAACATCAGAAATTTACAGAATTACCCCAACGGCTAATTTTAACTACCAGACCTAACGGCTATAATTTTAACTGACAGACTCAACGGTTATCTAGCAGTACCATTTTACTCTACCAGTACCAAAATTTGAACTACCAGTACCTTTGATTTTGAAAGAAAATTTTACTTGGCAGTATCTTTGAAATTTTAGCAAAAATCCCTTATAGTTTTTAGCAAACTATCAGCTATCAACGGATTTGATTTGTCTTTACCAAAAGCCGTTTGCTTATGGACTAGTCAACTATTTACTGTAAAGTATGGTTAGTTAAATACCATATAGTTTTTGGTAAACTATCAACCATCAACGGATTTGATGTGTCTTTACCAAAAGCCGTTTGCTTATGGACTAGCCAGCTCTTAAGTTTGTAAAACTTGGTGAACTGAATACCATTTCCACATTGACCTAAAGATGGTGCAATTTCCTTGGATGGAGGAATTATAAGAGGCAATGATGCTGTGTATCTTGGATGCTTGTTTCAACAAGTGAAATCATCTATCAGCATGCCTTTGCAAGTGATGAACAAACATAATGAACTGAAATTGAAACTTTCCTTCGTTTGATCTAGATAGAACTTTCTCCTTTAGGAATGCTTCATCCCTTCTGAATATATGATCTAGTCTTATCATTTTCAACCTCTACATCATCTTGTATGCTCTTGTCTTCTCCTTTCTTTTATTGGATTATCTTCCTTTACTGGGCTTGATATGTGTCTAAATACACATATATTTACCTTGTTTAAACCCACATAAACAGTCAAAAACACTTTGAAAAGTCTCAAAAAGACAGAAAAATATTTAGACTGTGTTTTATTCATAAATTGTCAAATCTAGTCCCTAGTTATTCAAAACATGTTAATTTTTCATAAAAGGCCCTCAGGGATTCATAAGTTGTCAAAATTAGCCTCATAAAGTTTTAGTTTTGCAAAATGGCAACTTTAGTCCCTGAAATTTCAGAGATTGACAGAAATTACCCCTGGACGTTTTTAATTGGAAAATTATTATTTTTGGTCCTTTGGTAAATTAAACTTGTCATAATTGGTCCCTTGATAAACTTTGGAAAATTACAGTTTTGGTCCCTCTAGTTTGGTGGAATTGCAAAAGTGGTCCTTGTGTTAATAATCAACAAAACCAACCGGATCTAAAAATAAACCCAAACAACAAACCCAAATTAATACCCCAAGCCCAACCCACTTAAATAAAACCCGACCCAAACCAACTTAAATAATAAAACCGGGTCAACTCCCTGGAACCCACTACCCCGTTTTCCTTTTCCCTCCTTCTCTCCCACACACTGAGTCACAAAACCACCATGGTTTTGGCCACCTGCTACCACCTCACCCTTCCACCTTATCCCCCCAGCTCACACCTCCACCTCACATAACCTCCCAAAATTCCTTAATTGTTAAAACCTGCTCAAAAGACTTTGCCGCCTAAAATTACACATGGACGATTGGATTTAATTGAGGCAAATGGACAGCTGGGATAGTTTCAGAGTAATCAAAGAGATATTTTGGAAGTGATAAAAGCACCAAGAAGCACACAGAAGACTTTAGTAGGAGTTAGTTTAGTGTAATGTAGTTAAAATAATGTTGTAGTTTAATTTTTATTGCAATTTCTTTCTGGGTTTGTTAATGTAAGAATTATTCAAGTTATTTAAGGTGTAATTCAATCGTTTAATTATAGTTATTTCAAGTTTTCTTGTTTACCTGAATTTCCCGCCAAAAAGTCCTCTTATTAGTTTTAAGATTATAAGCCGTTTCTCTGATTAAATAAGCTCTTTTGAGCTTATTAAAGCTGTTTCAAATATGTTCTAAGTTTCTGGGGTCCTAATTTAAGTTTTCAGAAAAGTCAACCTTTGGTCAACATATAATGTAGCATAGCTTATTGGAGCTTATTTTACTTTTTCTGGTTTCTCTACTATATCAGGATTTAGTGAATGTTATTTTTTCTAGTCATTATTAGTTAAATCTCACTTTCACTTAAAAAACCAAAAAAATTAGTCATTTAGTCCAATATTAGTCAACAGCTTATTTCAATCTTATTTTAATTTGAAACTTAATATTTTCAGTTTGTTGAAGCAATTTAGTCTACAAGTAGTCAGAAATATAAGCTACTTCATCATTTCCTAGTTTAATTTTCAAAACAGCTTACTTAAGAGGGTGTTTGGCTATTGGGTCAAACTGGGTCAAAATCACCCCTCCACTGTTCATATGCACTTTGGTCCAATTAGATTGAGCTTTTTATAGCTTATATAAGTTGTTTCAACAGGTTTGTGGTTATTTTGAAGCTAATTGCAGGATTGAAGTTGATCAGTGCAGTCATAAGCTGCTAAGCTGCCAAGACAAGCTCATAATAAGCTAGGCTTATTTTTAAGTCACTCTTGCATTTCTGAGGTATTTTCTAACTCATATTCAGTTTGTGTTAGATCCCTATAGCTCTTGTTGCAAGAATCACCCATATCAGTCAAATACTTAGCATAGTAGTATTAAAAAGTGGTTTTTCATAGTTTCATAGATTTTCAAGATTTTCTAGCTTTCTCAATTTAAGTTGTCATAAGATGAAATTCTGGATTATAAGTATTCCCTAGCTCTCCTAGTTGTAGTATTTTTCATTTGATTTTTAGATTAGCCTTTCACTGCTTTTTCTGGCCTTGAAAAAGGCCTTAATTGCCCTGCTCCTCTGCTGCACATCAGCAGACCCACCAACTGTCCCAACTTCATGGTCTCACCAAGGGTTCAATAATAAGCCATAAGCTCATCTTATTGGCTTATTTTGTAGTTGACTTGGTCACCTTGGAAGGTCAAGTTTCATTTTGGTCCTTCTTTTACCTCTGTGGACCCCACAGAGGTCCAAAGATTCCTGTTTAAGGTCTGTTTGGTTTGCAGTTGGACTTGGAATTGCTTATTTTGCAATTTCAGCTTATTCCATAAGCTTTTCTCTTTTCTTTGGCTTCCTTTAAGCCCATCTAATTTGTTCTTATCTTATTTTCTTGTTTGTGTCTAATTTATAGCTTTTTAGAAGCTTGTTGGAGTTTGAAAAACCAAGTTAAGCTTGTAAAAGCTTAACTGTGGTGAGATTAAGCTCCCACTGAGCTTATTTCTTAGTTCTAAAAATACTTTCTTTTTAAAAGTTGTTAGTTATTAAGTGTTTAGTGTGTTTGTAAAAAGAAAATAAAAAAATAAAATAGTTTTGTGTTTTGTGCTTGCCAGGATTCGAACCAGTGACCTCTAGGGTTGACCTGGTCAAAACTCAAACCAAAGCCACGCACCATCTGGGCTAGTGTGTTATTAGTGTTATTATTTTCCCTTGTTTTATTTATAGTACTAAGTATTCAGTTAAGCTTATTTGAGCTTATCTGCTTATTTTTGCTTATTTAATAAGCATTTCACACTTTTTATATTTTTCCCAGTTTATTAATAGTATAAAGTATTTCCAGAAAAATTTTCATAATTTGTGAAATAGTTTTAGTATTTATTATGTATTTTTATTTGTAAAATAGTATTTAAATCATAATAAATAGAATATTAATCAGAAAAATATAATTCTAATTTTCATAATTTTATTTTATCATTTATAATCTAGGAAAAATATAATTAGATTATTAGACCTTAGAAACAAACGAAATAGAAAAATAGTGATAGCTTCTATTTAATAGAATTTATCTTTTTAAATTTTAATTAAGTAATTTTCAATTTTATAATTTTCTTAGCTTCTATTTACCTTAGAGTATTTATATAAAAAATTTCAGATTTTTCTTTGATCTTTTAGTATTTATTAGAATTTTAATTAGTTTAAATAAATATTAAATAGTTTTTAATTAATAATAATTAATTAATAAGTCAAATAAATAATTTTCTTTTTCTAATAATTTTCTTTTATTATTAGGATTGTAAAAATATAATTTTCATATCCGTAGGCTTTTTATTTCTTAAAACTCACGTTTTATTTCGTACGTTTACGTTTATTTAAATTTAAACGTACGTCTTTTAGTTTTAAACGTTTCTAGGTAATTTGCTTTTTCGTATTTGTTCTTATAGCTTGTTTAAGCTATTTTCTTTTATTCCTTAGTGTAAATTATTCAAAACCCTTTTCCGTTCAATTATCACCCGATCACAGATTCGTTTTATTTCAGAATTCACACCTCGCTGGGACTTAAACGACCCGGGGATAAAACTATACTCCTTGGATAATTGTATTGTGCCCTAGATTGTTTGACTTTATTTGACCACATCCGTGGTTGATTTAAGTTGACTGTTTGGGGCCGATCAAAATTTTGGCGCCGCTGCCGGGGAGGTGTGCTGCGTTGAACGAATTTGAAGCATCAGTGATTGTTGAATATACACCCATTGTATATTTACCATCTTTTGTTCATATTTCCTTATTTTCAGAAAAAACCAAAATTATCGTGAAGTTAATTCGTTTGACTAAACGATTGCCAAAAATATTTTTATTCAAGTTTTCAACGAACACAAAAAAAAAAAAAAAAAAAACCCAAAAATATTCATCTTTACCCTCTTACCCTTTTTGATTCTTTATCCCTTTACCCTCTATCCATTTGATTCTAAACTTCTTATACCCTTCTTCTATGGCGTCTCTCGGGTACAAATGTTTTGATTGTAAAAGCCCGTTGATTGACAGCCATCGTTGTTCTAAGTGTGCGTGTGAGCGGTGTGGAAAGCATGCACCAAAGGATCGTGGATCTTGTTATTGGTGTGAATTATCCACTAAAGAGTCTCTCAAGGATTCTCAAAGTCCTTCCTACCACCCTCCACAGCCCGAGATACGTGCTATTAATGACAAACCATCAAGAATCGATCCTAACCTTTCAGGGTTTACGGTTAAAAGTTTGTCAAGCAAACGTACAGAACTTAGAACAGTGACTAAAAATAACGACTTGCCTAATCTTCACGTTTATCAAAAACCTGAGACAATAACGGAAGTGGTGGAAATTCCTAGCTCTCAGAGCACACCACTTGTCCCACCTCCGGATTTTATTCCTTGTGTTGGTTGTGGTGAGCGGCTTTTTGGTCTACCATGTCGTTGGTGTACATGTGAACAATGTGGTAATGATAGTCGAGACGGAAGTTGTTTGTTTTGTGGTTCGAGGAATTCATTTTCTTATGATCCTAATCCGAACTCATTTAACGACTCTTCAAATTTTTCCAATTACCCATCACATTCATACGAGCAAGTATCATATTGTCCAAATATCAATGATGCATCGTATCAAAATACACCGGACTTTTCTTGTGAGTACTGTGGAGGTCCACATTTTAGCTCGGATTGTCAAACAGGGAATCCATTTCCTTGTAACAATTACGACGATCCATATCACGACCAACCTCCACAGTGCCAAATAACTCAAATTCCTCAGCAAACCCAGCAAGACACTTATCTAGAGCTTCTAGAGTTAGTGAAAAGAGCTGAGGAGTTTAATAAAAAAACATTTCAGAATGCTCCCAGTTTTTCTTGTGTATATTGTGGGGGTCCTCATGATGATAATCAATGTCAACCTTCTGGTTTTGACAGATCCCCACCCCCGCAATTTTCATTAATTCTAAATTCACATGAGAAATCCATGGCGGAATTATTGACTGAAGAGCAGGTTGCTAAAATAGATTCCCATGATGCCTTTGAAAAAGCTGTTAGGGAATCAATTGCAAAAGAAAAAGCAGCCAGATCTAGCTCTCAGTTCTGTTTTATTCCTGATGACAGTGATGATGAAGATACACTTGATATCCTTCAATTCTATAAAGATTCATCAAGTTCATCAGTTGATATCCCAGTAGTTGAGATTCCATCTCAAACAACTGCTATCACACCCGAGGTTCACACTCACTCTCTAAGTATGGGGGATGAGCATCTTGACACAATTCCTGCAAAGGAATCAGACGTATTTATAAAGTCTAGTGTCGAGAACCTTGTCCCAATCCCAAGAGAGTCACAGGGAATTCTCGAGCATTTGTGTGATATCCCTCCTCCTCTTATCTTCCCAAAAGATCATGTTGAGATGTTCTCCGATTCTAATGATGACGATTCGTTATCTTGTGGAGACATCATTTATGTGGAAGAATTACCTTCTAAGCTAGTCAGCTTAGAAGAAGAGAATAATGAAGAAATTGACACTGAAATCAAAGATGAAGCTCTTCGAGCAACATTATTGAATGTCAGTCTTCTCGTTTCTAAAATCGAGGCTTTCAAGGAAAAATCCATTTCATCTCCTATCCCCATAAAGGATAGTGACATATTTTCCGATGATTCTATTCCGGAAATGGAAGCCTTCTGTTTTGATCAGATGGGAGAGAAAATTAGTGGCAACACCACTTCTCATTCTCATAATTCTCTCCCCGATTATGAATCATTCACCTTTGAGGAGTTCTCCAGTGAACTCACTCATATTATATCTCCGCCAGAGTATGATAACTTTTACTTTGATCTTGACAAAGAAAATCTCTGTGTTCCGGAGGGAGATGTTCTCAACACTGAGAATTTGATTGTTATCAAAATCCCGTCCCTCCCACCCAGAATATGTCTTGATCATCTGAGCTTAAATGATGAGATTCATGATACTGAAAGCATGAATTCTCCTTCTTATGATAATGAGTTAGTCATGATTTTTATCATGACTTTCTTTCTTTTCTTCACCTACACGGTGACTTCTCCTGTTCTTCACTCCTTTGGGAATGAAGACACTATCTTTGATCCCGGCATTTTCATTTATCATTTATGAGCCGGATCTCTGTGTATATCTCATCGGTGTGGAACTTTCATGAAATTCAATGTTTTTCCAAACCACATTGAATGAAAGTCCGATGGAGATTGTTTGTTCCACATGCTTCCCCAAGAACAAATGAATGCGGGGTCGAGTCAAGCTAGTGACTCGGTGAACAAAAATTAGCTCACCATATGGGTTTTCACCCATATTTCTGTCTTCTTTCTCTTTTCTAACACCTAAGTGTGGGGGAGATGCCCCACATGTTGTATATATGTACATTTTATCAAGTTAAAAAAAAAAATAAAAAAAAATAAAAAAAATGTGTATGTATATATAAAATAATGGCTATTCAGTATTTCCCTTTCACGTTCTAAGTGTTGGTTTAACAGCCGGTACTTTGAATATTGAGGGCAATATTCAGTTCTAAGTGTGGGGGGGAATTCTGGCGAATTTGTTCACATATGTACCTTTTAGTGCCCCAGTACCCCCATTTTGGCCATAATTTTAAAATTTTTTCTCACTTAGAACTCAATAAATGGTTATCAGTCCGCCATGTCTAACCCACATAAGGACTGGCTAATCCTGAGCAAACGGCTGCAGGTAAAGATATATCAAATCCGTTTATGGCTTGCAATTTGCCCAAAATTGTATGGTATTCAACTCACCATATCCTTATAAGTGAAGAGTTGGCTAGCCCGCAAGGTTATGGCTTGTGGTAAAGGCAGTGGAAAATCCATAATTGGTAATCAGCTCACCAAAGATAATATTAATAATTTATCTAAGAGTTGGCTAGTCCAGAAGCAAACGGCTTCTGGTAAAGACAAATCAAAAACCGTTGACAGCTGATGATTTGCTCAAAATCATTTGGTTATCATTGTACCAAAGTTCTTACTTGAACTGAAACAATTGGCTACTCTAGAAGTAATGGCTTTTGGTAAAGAGATAAAATCCATTAAATTTTCAAAAATATTTCTAGGGACTAGCAATAGTTTAGTGTGGGGGATTTGATATGTGTCTAAATACACATATATTTACCTTGTTTAAACCCACATAAACAGTCAAAAACACTTTGAAAAGTCTCAAAAAGACAGAAAAATATTTAGACTGTGTTTTATTCATAAATTGTCAAATCTAGTCCCTAGTTATTCAAAACATGTTAATTTTTCATAAAAGGCCCTCAGGGATTCATAAGTTGTCAAAATTAGCCTCATAAAGTTTTAGTTTTGCAAAATGGCAACTTTAGTCCCTGAAATTTCAGAGATTGACAGAAATTACCCCTGGACGTTTTTAATTGGAAAATTATTATTTTTGGTCCTTTGGTAAATTAAACTTGTCATAATTGGTCCCTTGATAAACTTTGGAAAATTACAGTTTTGGTCCCTCTAGTTTGGTGGAATTGCAAAAGTGGTCCTTGTGTTAATAATCAACAAAACCAAACGGATCTAAAAATAAACCCAAACAACAAACCCAAATTAATACCCCAAGCCCAACCCACTTAAATAAAACCCGACCCAAACCAACTTAAATAATAAAACCGGGTCAACTCCCTGGTCAAACCCACTACCCCGTTTTCCTTTTCCCTCCTTCTCTCCCACACACTGAGTCACAAAACCACCATGGTTTTGGCCACCTGCTACCACCTCACCCTTCCACCTTATCCCCCCAGCTCACACCTCCACCTCACATAACCTCCCAAAATTCCTTAATTGTTAAAACCTGCTCAAAAGACTTTGCCGCCTAAAATTACACATGGACGATTGGATTTAATTGAGGCAAATGGACAGCTGGGATAGTTTCAGAGTAATCAAAGAGATATTTTGGAAGTGATAAAAGCACCAAGAAGCACACAGAAGACTTTAGTAGGAGTTAGTTTAGTGTAATGTAGTTAAAATAATGTTGTAGTTTAATTTTTATTGCAATTTCTTTCTGGGTTTGTTAATGTAAGAATTATTCAAGTTATTTAAGGTGTAATTCAATCGTTTAATTATAGTTATTTCAAGTTTTCTTGTTTACCTGAATTTCCCGCAAAAAGTCCTCTTATTAGTTTTAAGATTATAAGCTGTTTCTCTGATTAAATAAGCTCTTTTGAGCTTATTAAAGCTGTTTCAAATATGTTCTAAGTTTCTGGGGTCCTAATTTAAGTTTTCAGAAAAGTCAACCTTTGGTCAACATATAATGTAGCATAGCTTATTGGAGCTTATTTTACTTTTTCTGGTTTCTCTACTATATTAGGATTTAGTGAATGTTATTTTTTCTAGTCATTATTAGTTAAATCTCACTTTCACTTAAAAAAACCAAAAAAATTAGTCATTTAGTCCAATATTAGTCAACAGCTTATTTCAATCTTATTTTAATTTGAAACTTAATATTTTCAGTTTGTTGAAGCAATTTAGTCTACAAGTAGTCAGAAATATAAGCTACTTCATCATTTCCTAGTTTAATTTTCAAAACAGCTTACTTAAGAGGGTGTTTGGCTATTGGGTCAAACTGGGTCAAAATCACCCCTCCACTGTTCATATGCACTTTGGTCCAATTAGATTGAGCTTTTTATAGCTTATATAAGTTGTTTCAACAGGTTTGTGGTTATTTTGAAGCTAATTGCAGGATTGAAGTTGATCAGTGCAGTCATAAGCTGCTAAGCTGCCAAGACAAGCTCATAATAAGCTAGGCTTATTTTTAAGTCACTCTTGCATTTCTGAGGTATTTTCTAACTCATATTCAGTTTGTGTTAGATCCCTATAGCTCTTGTTGCAAGAATCACCCATATCAGTCAAATACTTAGCATAGTAGTATTAAAAAGTGGTTTTTCATAGTTTCATAGATTTTCAAGATTTTCTAGCTTTCTCAATTTAAGTTGTCATAAGATGAAATTCTGGATTATAAGTATTCCCTAGCTCTCCTAGTTGTAGTATTTTTCATTTGATTTTTAGATTAGCCTTTCACTGCTTTTTCTGGCCTTGAAAAAGGCCTTAATTGCCCTGCTCCTCTGTTGCACATCAGCAGACCCACCAACTGTCCCAACTTCATGGTCTCACCAAGGGTTCAATAATAAGCCATAAGCTCATCTTATTGGCTTATTTTGTAGTTGACTTGGTCACCTTGGAAGGTCAAGTTTCATTTTGGTCCTTCTTTTACCTCTGTGGACCCCACAAAGGTCCAAAGATTCCTGTTTAAGGTCTGTTTGGTTTGCAGTTGGACTTGGAATTGCTTATTTTGCAATTTCAGCTTATTCCATAAGCTTTTCTCTTTTCTTTGGCTTCCTTTAAGCCCATCTAATTTGTTCTTATCTTATTTTCTTGTTTGTGTCTAATTTATAGCTTTTTAGAAGCTTGTTGGAGTTTGAAAAACCAAGTTAAGCTTGTAAAAGCTTAACTGTGGTGAGAATAAGCTCCCACTGAGCTTATTTCTTAGTTCTAAAAATACTTTCTTTTTAAAAGTTGTTAGTTATTAAGTGTTTAGTGTGTTTGTAAAAAGAAAATAAAAAAATAAAATAGTTTTGTGTTTTGTGCTTGCCAGGATTCGAACCAGTGACCTCTAGGGTTGACCTGGTCAAAACTCAAACCAAAGCCACGCACCATCTGGGCTAGTGTGTTATTAGTGTTATTATTTTCCCTTGTTTTATTTATAGTACTAAGTATTCAGTTAAGCTTATTTGAGCTTATCTGCTTATTTTTGCTTATTTAATAAGCATTTCACACTTTTTATATTTTTCCCAGTTTATTAATAGTATAAAGTATTTCCAGAAAAATTTTCATAATTTGTGAAATAGTTTTAGTATTTATTATGTATTTTTATTTGTAAAATAGTATTTAAATCATAATAAATAGAATATTAATCAGAAAAATATAATTCCAATTTTCATAATTTTCTTTTATCATTTATAATCTAGGAAAAATATAATTAGATTATTAGACCTTAGAAACAAACGAAATAGAAAAATAGTGATAGCTTCTATTTAATAGAATTTATCTTTTTAAATTTTAATTAAGTAATTTTCAATTTTATAATTTTCTTAGCTTCTATTTACCTTAGAGTATTTATATAAAAAATTTCAGATTTTTCTTTGATCTTTTAGTATTTATTAGAATTTTAATTAGTTTAAATAAATATTAAATAGTTTTTAATTAATAATAATTAATTAATAAGTCAAATAAATAATTTTCTTTTTCTAATAATTTTCTTTTATTATTAGGATTGTAAAAATATAATTTTCATATCCGTAGGCTTTTTATTTCTTAAAACTCACGTTTTATTTCGTACGTTTACGTTTATTTAAATTTAAACGTACGTCTTTTAGTTTTAAACGTTTCTAGGTAATTTGCTTTTTCGTATTTGTTCTTATAGCTTGTTTAAGCTATTTTCTTTTATTCCTTAGTGTAAATTATTCAAAACCCTTTTCCGTTCAATTATCACCCGATCACAGATTCGTTTTATTTCAGAATTCACACCTCGCTGGGACTTAAACGACCCGGGGATAAAACTATACTCCTTGGATAATTGTATTGTGCCCTAGATTGTTTGACTTTATTTGACCACATCCGTGGTTGATTTAAGTTGACTGTTTGGGGCCGATCAAAATTTTGGCGCCGCTGCCGGGGAGGTGTGCTGCGTTGAACGAATTTGAAGCATCAGTGATTGTTGAATATACACTCATTGTATATTTACCATCTTTTGTTCATATTTCCTTATTTTCAGAAAAAACCAAAATTATCGTGAAGTTAATTCGTTTGACTAAACGATTGCCAAAAATATTTTTATTCAAGTTTTCAACGAACACAAAAAAAAAAAAAAAAAAAAACCCAAAAATATTCATCTTTACCCTCTTACCCTTTTTGATTCTTTATCCCTTTACCCTCTATCCATTTGATTCTAAACTTCTTATACCCTTCTTCTATGGCGTCTCTCCGGGTACAAATGTTTTGATTGTAAAAGCCCGTTGATTGACAGCCATCGTTGTTCTAAGTGTGCGTGTGAGCGGTGTGGAAAGCATGCACCAAAGGATCGTGGATCTTGTTATTGGTGTGAATTATCCACTAAAGAGTCTCTCAAGGATTCTCAAAGTCCTTCCTACCACCCTCCACAGCCCGAGATACGTGCTATTAATGACAAACCATCAAGAATCGATCCTAACCTTTCAGGGTTTACGGTTAAAAGTTTGTCAAGCAAATGTACAGAACTTAGAACAGTGACTAAAAATAACGACTTGCCTAATCTTCACGTTTATCAAAAACCTGAGACAATAACGGAAGTGGTGGAAATTCCTAGCTCTCAGAGCACACCACTTGTCCCACCTCCGGATTTTATTCCTTGTGTTGGTTGTGGTGAGCGGCTTTTTGGTCTACCATGTCGTTGGTGTACATGTGAACAATGTGGTAATGATAGTCGAGACGGAAGTTGTTTGTTTTGTGGTTCGAGGAATTCATTTTCTTATGATCCTAATCCGAACTCATTTAACGACTCTTCAAATTTTTCCAATTACCCATCACATTCATACGAGCAAGTATCATATTGTCCAAATATCAATGATGCATCGTATCAAAATACACCGGACTTTTCTTGTGAGTACTGTGGAGGTCCACATTTTAGCTCGGATTGTCAAACAGGGAATCCATTTCCTTGTAACAATTACGACGATCCATATCACGACCAACCTCCACAGTGCCAAATAACTCAAATTCCTCAGCAAACCCAGCAAGACACTTATCTAGAGCTTCTAGAGTTAGTGAAAAGAGCTGAGGAGTTTAATAAAAAAACATTTCAGAATGCTCCCAGTTTTTCTTGTGTATATTGTGGGGGTCCTCATGATGATAATCAATGTCAACCTTCTGGTTTTGACAGATCCCCACCCCCGCAATTTTCATTAATTCTAAATTCACATGAGAAATCCATGGCGGAATTATTGACTGAAGAGCAGGTTGCTAAAATAGATTCCCATGATGCCTTTGAAAAAGCTGTTAGGGAATCAATTGCAAAAGAAAAAGCAGCCAGATCTAGCTCTCAGTTCTGTTTTATTCCTGATGACAGTGATGATGAAGATACACTTGATATCCTTCAATTCTATAAAGATTCATCAAGTTCATCAGTTGATATCCCAGTAGTTGAGATTCCATCTCAAACAACTGCTATCACACCCGAGGTTCACACTCACTCTCTAAGTATGGGGGATGAGCATCTTGACACAATTCCTGCAAAGGAATCAGACGTATTTATAAAGTCTAGTGTCGAGAACCTTGTCCCAATCCCAAGAGAGTCACAGGGAATTCTCGAGCATTTGTGTGATATCCCTCCTCCTCTTATCTTCCCAAAAGATCATGTTGAGATGTTCTCCGATTCTAATGATGACGATTCGTTATCTTGTGGAGACATCATTTATGTGGAAGAATTACCTTCTAAGCTAGTCAGCTTAGAAGAAGAGAATAATGAAGAAATTGACACTGAAATCAAAGATGAAGCTCTTCGAGCAACATTATTGAATGTCAGTCTTCTCGTTTCTAAAATCGAGGCTTTCAAGGAAAAATCCATTTCATCTCCTATCCCCATAAAGGATAGTGACATATTTTCCGATGATTCTATTCCGGAAATGGAAGCCTTCTGTTTTGATCAGATGGGAGAGAAAATTAGTGGCAACACCACTTCTCATTCTCATAATTCTCTCCCCGATTATGAATCATTCACCTTTGAGGAGTTCTCCAGTGAACTCACTCATATCATATCTCCGCCGGAGTATGATAACTTTTACTTTGATCTTGACAAAGTAAATCTCTGTGTTCCGGAGGGAGATGTTCTCAACACTGAGAATTTGATTGTTATCAAAATCCCGTCCCTCCCACCCAGAATATGTCTTGATCATCTGAGCTTAAATGATGAGATTCATGATACTGAAAGCATGAATTCTCCTTCTTATGATAATGAGTTAGTCATGATTTTTATTATGACTTTCTTTCTTTTCTTCACCTACACGGTGACTTCTCCTGTTCTTCACTCCTTTGGGAATGAAGACACTATCTTTGATCCCGGCATTTTCATTTATCATTTATGAGCCGGATCTCTGTGTATATCTCATCGGTGTGGAACTTTCATGAAATTCAATGTTTTTCCAAACCACATTGAATGAAAGTCCGATGGAGATTGTTTGTTCCACATGCTTCCCCAAGAACAAATGAATGCGGGGTCGAGTCAAGCTAGTGACTCGGTGAACAAAAATTAGCTCACCATATGGGTTTTCACCCATATTTCTGTCTTCTTTCTCTTTTCTAACACCTAAGTGTGGGGGAGATGCCCCACATGTTGTATATATGTACATTTTATCAAGTTAAAAAAAAAATAAAAAAAAATAAAAAAAATGTGTATGTATATATAAAATAATGGCTATTCAGTATTTCCCTTTCACGTTCTAAGTGTTGGTTTAACAGCCGGTACTTTGAATATTGAGGGCAATATTCAGTTCTAAGTGTGGGGGGGAATTCTGGCGAATTTGTTCACATATGTACCTTTTAGTGCCCCAGTACCCCCATTTTGGCCATAATTTTAAAATTTTTCTCACTTAGAACTCAATAAATGGTTATCAGTCCGCCATGTCTAACCCACATAAGGACTGGCTAATCCTGAGCAAACGGCTGCAGGTAAAGATATATCAAATCCGTTTATGGCTTGCAATTTGCCCAAAATTGTATGGTATTCAACTCACCATATCCTTATTGTAAAACCCAAAAATCTGAAATCACGATTTATTTGACAATTTAAATTTTAACCTAAGTTTGATATTAAGTATTTGGAATTTAAAACTATACACTATTAATTAAATCACAAATTAAAACTTATACAACTTAAGTATGACATATCATATTGTACAAGTCAAGAAACTTCCCTAGTTTTACACGTCTAACATATGACCATTGTACAAGATTTTCAAATTAATCAAATTAATGGCTCTTTATATTAGCCCAAAATACTCCAATTAAATCATAAGATTGATCCATTCCAAAATTATATACGCTCCTTCTTATCAAAAAAAAAAAAAAAAAAAAAAAAAAGGGGGCCGGTTCTTTTTATTTCCCTCCTCCTCAAAATTGTCGACACATCAAAAAAAAAAAATTAGGGTTCATACCATTGATCATCTAGGGCAAAAAGGTGTTGAAGTGCTACTATAATTCGGGTATATTGGAGGGTTTTGTCTTCCTTCTCTTCTTTGATCTCGTTTAAAAACCATAAGGTATTCCTTTGTTCTTTAATTTTTCTGTTGACACCATCAAGGTAGGTTAATTCGTGTAAAATCTATACAAAACCAAATGGGTAACATGTAAAATACACATATTGAATTGCTACTCGTTAATCATTAAGGATATTACATGAATCATAAAGTTTAACATGCAAGACTCTTGTAATTCGACTCATTAATGTATGTGTTAATCGATCCTATGTTGTGTGTTTTGATCTAGCCTTTAAATTTACTTGAGACACCTCTAATTAGACCCTAAAAATCTGGATAAAATGAGTATTTATGAATAGCATAAAGATATGAAACCTTATGTATATAGTTAGTCTTAAAATGGAATTAGGGTTTTGTTTATGAAAACGGTTTTTGGAATATTGTAGTTGCATGTACTGAAATTGGTGGTTAATCTTGTGGGTGTGAATTCATAAGCATGTTAATTTGAAGCCTAAATAAGTTATGGGTAAGTGGTGTAGGCTTATGTGTAAGAATTGGTAACTAATATGATGTTTAATGTGGTATAATATGGATTTATGTTAGGGACTGCTTTACATGACGAATTTGTATAGTTCATGGGATGAGTTTAAATGATGTCTAGGTCTGGACTTTTGGTTTTTAAACTTAGTTTAGAGTCCCATGAAAGTTTTCCAAAAGATTTGAACGAATTTGAGTGAGTTATGAATGTTTTTCTGAATTTAGAGTATTCGTGTGTTAAGATATGTTTGCTGAGTTGATTTTCAGTCAGTTTCTGCGATTTTTGGTTTCCAAACCATAATGAGTTAGAGGCCACAATTTTACAGGACTCATATTTCATATGTTTACTACTTCCTGGAATTTTTGTAGATTTTTATGAGGTCATTTGGTTAGGTTTTTAGGTGCATACTTTTTATGTGTAACTGCAGTTAGGAATCTGAACATATTGACTTGAACGATTTTGCAAAGGGTCTTAACATTGATAAAAAAATCTGGAAAAATTCCAGGAGACTCCTAAGACATATGGGCTACTGTGGTAATTTTGTGGATTTTTAGTTTGGGCCTCTAGTATGTTTTCAAAATTCGTTAAGTGGGCTTAAATTTTTGATAAAATCTGTCAACGAGTGTTCAATAGATATCTCTATGTTCTAAGTGTGTTCTTGTAATACTTGATGCCTATGCTTGTTCTTATGTTATGGATGATATGTTAGTGGCGTGTTGACTTGTGTGTGAACGTGATACACTATTTGATAATCCCGAACCCAAAACCGAACATAAATTAAATTGGGGAATCGTGTTAAAAGTTACTAAATATGGAAAGTTACTAAAAATAGAAAGTTACCAAAAATAGAAAGTTTCTAAAAATGGAAAGTATACTAAAAAGAGTAACCTAATTCATATGAACTTAAAGTAATACTTGATTATTAATTCGTATAGGTTCCGTGAAGCGGGAGTGACCCGGTGTCTTGTGATCTGTCTTTGGTTTGTTTTTGCTATCGAATAAGGTACAGATATTCTGCTTCTTTATTAAGAGGCCTTCGTCCTCTCATTATGATTCATATTAGGGTTTCCCTATACCTTTGCTATGTTCCCTTCATTCATGAACTTCGATTATTGAACCATCATGATATTGAACCTTTTATGATTATGAACCTTTCATTCATGAACCTTTGCTTATGAACCTTTGCTTATGAACCTTTGCTTATGAACCTTTATTATGAACCATGATTATGAACTTATGAAACATGATTTTGACCTATGCAAGTAAACTTAAAACATGATTCATGATACTTGACCTTTACCCTCAGTTTGATACTACGAGCCACTCACTAGGCATGAGGGTTTCATGTCCATGTCAGTCGATGCACCGATGGCATGACTCTAGGGCAGGAGAGTGATGACCTGTCCCGTCCCTGCATGTTATGTTTACGTAGAGTCAGATTATGGCCACCTGGGGCGTATGGATGCATCCTAGATTTGTTCATGTTCATGTTATGTTATGTTATTCATGGTGACTGATGGTGTGTGCGATACACGTCTTTCACACTCTGGGAGCTAGCTACTCCAACCCATGATTGAGGACACCCCTCATATTTACAAGATACCCATGATGAGGACACCCCTCATATTTACAAGATACCCATGATGAGGACACCCCTCATATTTACAGGATACTAAGAGGTCTCCCCTCTACATGTTTATGGCTATGATTATGATTATGATTTCATGTTATGGGCTCGTAGTGGATTACTGACCTTTCCTTACCATGCACCTTTGACCTTTCCATTATGATACCATGTATTTTTACCATGTATTCTTACCATGTATTCATGTTTCCATCCTCATTTACTCATGTATTATTCATTATGCTACTGCTTTGTTTCCGTTATATCTGTTCACTGGGCTTTTTAAGCTCAGCCGCACGTTTTCTTTTCGTGTGCGGCAGGTTATAAGCAGGACGACGGGTTTGGGTATGAGTGAAGAGACTTTTGGACTTAGAAGACCTTGATAGTATTTCTGAAGTAGAAGTCATTAGCAGGATTGCTTTTGCAGACTTAGTATTTAGTTTTGTTTCATTCTTAACCTTATAATGTTAGTACTTCATTTGTAACCTTTGACATTTTATTGTATTACTATTGAAGTATGCTTGTTTGATCTGATATGAAACCATTAACGTGACATCTTTACCCTTGCCGGGCTGGGGTGTTACAATTATGGTATCAGAGAGACAGGATGCGATTCGTAATACATTTACCCTTGGCCTGTGTAAGTTAGGACCACTAAGTTTTCCCTGTAGGCGCTCGTAAGTCAACCTTTGAAAATTGCTTTAGGACTTCCCATAGGAACCTAAGTTTTGACCAGTGAGGAATGGGTAGACTATAAGGCATGTGTTTAAGTATCATTGCTTCCGCATCACTCTGATTCATGCCTTTGCCCTTAGTTAAGCCTCATCAGAACTTTTCAGGAGTTAGAAGTTTTGCAACTTAAGCTTAGAAACAAAGTAAGTGGAATACCTCGGAAAACCTACCTAGATACCTTACACCATTTAAGTTTCATTTTCAGATTTTGACATCCACCTCCGATTTGTTTGATAAGCTGTTTAACACCTTTCCGACCATGTCGTAAGCCATTCAACCATAATGTGTTCGACACATTTTGTGAATTCATTGCTTATGCTGAATGTGAATGTATCAACCGATACTACTCAACTTTGCATAAGTCCATTACTACTCATATGAGAATTCTGGTAATTATTAACCATGAATATAGGAAGTTATGTTCCTTTCCTTTGAAGGACGAACCTTGTTCTGCTAACCATTTCCTTTGGAAGGATATGATGTTATACTATTCCCATATGGATTTGTTAACTAAGCATGACGATGCTGGTAACTGACATTTCGTACATTTTACTTTTGACAATTATACGACGTTCGTATTACCAATGATACACATCCTACCGCTACTTATGCTAAGAAGCTAAACAAACCCCCACACCTTGAACCGTTCGTTTATACATCTCAACACTTTTTGTTGAACCACGTACTTGATTCTGATATATGAATTATCTGTCTGATTTGACGACCGTATTCGTTCTATGAATCTTTTGACCTTGATATGTCTGATTGTACAGACTTTTAGTTATGGTTTGGGTGGCTACTTGTGAAGCTACCATGGACTACCGTATCTGAAATGTTACCTTTAACAATCTGCTTTACCCTATTTCGTTATGAAGACTCTCTACACTTGAATCTGCTAAAATTCCTGCCTCTATGGAAGCACTAATCCTGAACTCTTATGATTATCAAGTTTTCCTGAAAACCATTATTATCCACCCTTGGAAAGTTCTGTCATTTGAAAATATTTCATTGTACGAAGATTTTCCGGTATTCTCTGATGAACCTTTCGTACTCCTTCCGACTTGGGAAGTAGAGTGAGCATTGAACTGGTCTCAGTTAAAGAAACCATGGTGCCATAGAAGTTGAGAGATGAAAGGAGCTGATGAATTATGATTTTGTTCACCTCAGTGATTCTCTTTGGATGCTCTTGTTGGTTTATGAAGAAGAAAGAAAGAAGTATGTGACGACGTATCGACTATTGTAAACTTAACCGTACCATTATCAGTAATCATTATCTGTTTCCGAGTATCGATAATTGATTTGGTCTTTCTTTTGAAACTTCGTATCTGATTGCATCGTTTTAGATTTGAAGGGCTGTAGAAGCAACCACAAGAACTTCTAAGAAGGGGGCTAACTAATCGAGAGTAACCTCTGTGAAGTATTTTAGCTTTATTTTTGAAGAAGAAGGAAGGTGACATGAAGTGTATGTGAAAGTTTCCCCTAAATGATTTCAGAGACTGTCCTTGCACTCGTTATAACCTTATGAGTTTGAATGATACCAATAGTGTTGGCTAGAATAATCATGTTTTCGCGTGTTTTGGACAAATTGTCATAGTATGACATTATGTTATGTTCAGAAACGAGAGAAGAACATAGAGATTACTGGCAGGATGACCCTTTGTTCTGGAAGAGAAATTCGGTTGACGTTCAGAGCTCTTAGTAGGCAACACTAACCTATATAATGTGAAGACAGAGTTTCACACAGAAAGGATCAAGATCGAAGACAATTATCAGCGTTAGAAACCGGGTGGGAGAATAGTAGAAGATGGTTGCGACAAGTGTACCTTAGAAGAAGCACCTAAGAAGAAGAGCGGAACTGGATAGTACTCGACTACACATCATGCAACACGTGAAGATTGCAACTCGGGCATCAAGACAACCAGATCGTAAGAGGCGAATCGTTCAACACATACCTGGAGCTATGCTGGAAGACCTGTCGAGGATGCACGGTTTTGCTTCTCTATTCATTTTAGTTGTACTAAGATGAATTGAGAGCAGAAGCAGACTTGCGGATGGAGGGATGCACGATGATCGTGTCAGAGACTGCCGTTACGACATCACCATACCAAGGAGAGTTGCTGAAGGCTTGAGGAATCAGACTCAAGTTTGTAATTTCCTTTTCACCATGAGATAAGATGGACAAACATAAATGAACCACTCCAACTTGGAAGAAATTTTGAAATTTAGTATTTGAATTGACGAATTTTGAAGTGGACACTTGCATTTAGACGAGGTGATTCTGTGAATGATGAAGCTATCGATAACGTAATTCGTTTTTCCCTCAACCTACTTAAATTCCGTTACCTGATAATGAAGTCCTTGGAATAATTTGGGTTTCTCTGTTAGTAATTTCGTCCTATGTCACTCTGCATTTGTTGAGTAACGAGTTGTGTGGAATTTTGACGAATTATGGAAGGAACCTTGTGATTTATGTTTCAGAAAGGGCGGATGTTGAAGTAACCACTTATTGGCTGAGTGGATTTCGGTGAGTTATGAAGTATTGACGCTATTAACGACGCACCTGAATTCTAATGGACATTTTCGGATTTCCGTTACTCTTCGAGTAATTTCGTTCTCTTAGTTATGATGTTTGATTCTGGTGACTTTGAGACTGTAGGTGGACTAGGTGGATTTAGATAAGTTGTGTTGCTCACGACTTGAGATAAAGTATGACCATCGTGAGGGCATATTTATATGATGCCAGTATTATGACGTCTGGCCAGCGTGATAATACTTACATCATATAACGTGCACTCGTTGTGGGCATAGGATATCTCGAGAAGTGCCTTAGAAGCCTTAGAATTTATGATATCTGTTTGAGATCATCCGCGTTTAGTGAGACTTTAGATTCATTCTACCTATACGATTGGTCTGCTGTCTTTAATTTGATACGTTTGGATTCTAGGCGCGCGTTTGCCGACCTCTGCACTTCCGATAAGAATCTTAAGTTCTGTTATAGAGCTTTCCGCTATTCGATGACATCTAACGACATGCTTTCTGTCTGTATGGATCCGATCTGTTACTATGAAGGAGCGCACCTATGTTTTGCTATATATACGTCCCACATTCGATGAATCTGTTCATGATGATCTATTATGAATTAAGATATGAGATTTTGGATTTAGAGAAAACAAGACCTGTCTGTTTATGAGAATACCTTTGAAAGGTTATATTGAAGACAAGACTATTTGAAAATTTGAAGAGTTAAGCATATTTATCACCCTTATATTTCTGCGATTCGGTACGTTCTCATCTGAATTGCCTAATCAAATTCCACAGACGATATATCCGTCAAATCCAACGTATTCCCTGTAACTCTTTGGAGAGAATACGATTATCATCTGTTACGTTTGGTATATTATTCTTTTGATCTGGATTCAGTATGACACGTCTTTTCGGAGGAAGCCGAAGCTATTTTGATCAACAAGATAGAGTCATGAGAAACAAGTCATTCACATTTCTGTTCACGGTCCGTTGGTATTCCATTTCGTTTCACTTCAATTTTCGAGGACGAAATTTTTTTTTAGAGGGGAAGAGTTGTAAAACCCAAAAATCTGAAATCACGATTTATTTGACAATTTAAATTTTAACCTAAGTTTGATATTAAGTATTTGGAATTTAAAACTATACATTATTAATTAAATCACAAATTAAAACTTATACAACTTAAGTATGACATATCATATTGTACAAGTCAAGAAACTTCCCTAGTTTTACACGTCTAACATATGACCATTGTACAAGATTTTCAAATTAATCAAATTAATGGCTCTTTATATTAGCCCAAAATACTCCAATTAAATCATAAGATTGATCCATTCCAAAATTATATACGCTCCTTCTTATCAAAAAAAAAAAAAAAAAAAAAAAAAAAGGGGGCCGGTTCTTTTTATTTCCCTCCTCCTCAAAATTGTCGACACATCAAAAAAAAAAAAAAATTAGGGTTCATACCATTGATCATCTAGGGCAAAAAGGTGTTGAAGTGCTACTATAATTCGGGTATATTGGAGGGTTTTGTCTTCCTTCTCTTCTTTGATCTCGTTTAAAACCATAAGGTATTCCTTTGTTCTTTAATTTTTCTGTTGACACCATCAAGGTAGGTTAATTCGTGTAAAATCTATACAAAACCAAATGGGTAACATGTAAAATACACATATTGAATTGCTACTCGTTAATCATTAAGGATATTACATGAATCATAAAGTTTAACATGCAAGACTCTTGTAATTCGACTCATTAATGTATGTGTTAATCGATCCTATGTTGTGTGTTTTGATCTAGCCTTTAAATTTACTTGAGACACCTCTAATTAGACCCTAAAAATCTGGATAAAATGAGTATTTATGAATAGCATAAAGATATGAAACCTTATGTATATAGTTAGTCTTAAAATGGAATTAGGGTTTTGTTTATGAAAACGGTTTTTGGAATATTGTAGTTGCATGTACTGAAATTGGTGGTTAATCTTGTGGGTGTGAATTCATAAGCATGTTAATTTGAAGCCTAAATAAGTTATGGGTAAGTGGTGTAGGCTTATGTGTAAGAATTGGTAACTAATATGATGTTTAATGTGGTATAATATGGATTTATGTTAGGGACTGTTTCACATGACGAATTTGTATAGTTCATGGGATGAGTTTAAATGATGTCTAGGTCTGGACTTTTGGTTTTTAAACTTAGTTTAGAGTCCCATGAAAGTTTTCCAAAAGATTTGAACGAATTTGAGTGAGTTATGAATGTTTTTCTGAATTTAGAGTATTCGTGTGTTAAGATATGTTTGCTGAGTTGATTTTCAGTCAGTTTCTGCGATTTTTGGTTTCCAAACCATAATGAGTTAGAGGCCACAATTTTACAGGACTCATATTTCATATGTTTACTACTTCCTGGAATTTTTGTAGATTTTTATGAGGTCATTTGGTTAGGTTTTTAGGTGCATACTTTTTATGTGTAACTGCAGTTAGGAATCTGAACATATTGACTTGAACGATTTTGCAAAGGGTCTTAACATTGATAAAAAAATCTGGAAAAATTCCAGGAGACTCCTAAGACATATGGGCTACTGTGGTAATTTTGTGGATTTTTAGTTTGGGCCTCTAGTATGTTCTCAAAATTCGTTAAGTGGGCTTAAATTTTTGATAAAATCTGTCAACGAGTGTTCAATAGATATCGCTATGTTCTAAGTGTGTTCTTGTAATACTTGATGCCTATGCTTGTTCTTATGTTATGGATGATATGTTAGTGGCGTGTTGACTTGTGTGTGAACGTGATACACTATTTGATAATCCCGAACCCAAAACCGAACATAAATTAAATTGGGGAATCGTGTTAAAAGTTACTAAATATGGAAAGTTACTAAAAATAGAAAGTTACCAAAAATAGAAAGTTTCTAAAAATGGAAAGCATACTAAAAAGAGTAACCTAATTCATATGAACTTAAAGTAATACTTGATTATTAATTCGTATAGGTTCCGTGAAGCGGGAGTGACCCGGTGTCTTGTGATCTGTCTTTGGTTTGTTTTTGCTATCGAATAAGGTACAGATATTCTGCTTCTTTGATAAGAGGCCTTCGTCCTCTCATTATGATTCATATTAGGGTTTCCCTATACCTTTGCTATGTTCCCTTCATTCATGAACTTCGATTATTGAACCATCATGATATTGAACCTTTTATGATTATGAACCTTTCATTCATGAACCTTTGCTTATGAACCTTTGCTTATGAACCTTTACTTATGAACCATGATTATGAACCATGATTATGAACTTATGAAACATGATATTGACCTATGCAAGTAAACTTAAAACATGATTCATGATACTTGACCTTTACCCTCAGTTTGATACTACGAGCCACTCACTAGGCATGAGGGTTTCATGTCCATGTCAGTCGATGCACCGATGGCATGACTCTAGGGCAGGAGAGTGATGACCTGTCCCGTCCCTGCATGTTATGTTTACGTAGAGTCAGATTATGGCCACCTGGGGCGTATGGATGCATCCTAGATTTGTTCATGTTCATGTTATGTTATGTTATTCATGGTGACTGATGGTGTGTGCGATACACGTCTTTCACACTCTGGGAGCTAGCTACTCCAACCCATGATTGAGGACACCCCTCATATTTACAAGATACCCATGATGAGGACACCCCTCATATTTACAAGATACCCATGATGAGGACACCCCTCATATTTACAGGATACTAAGAGGTCTCCCCTCTACATGTTTATGGCTATGATTATGATTATGATTTCATGTTATGGGCTCGTAGTGGATTACTGACCTTTCCTTACCATGCACCTTTGACCTTTCCATTATGATACCATGTATTTTTTACCATGTATTCTTACCATGTATTCATGTTTCCATCCTCATTTACTCATGTATTATTCATTATGCTACTGCTTTGTTTCCGTTATATCTGTTCACTGGGCTTTTTAAGCTCAGCCGCACGTTTTCTTTTCATGTGCGGCAGGTTATAAGCAGGACGACGGGTTTGGGTATGAGTGAAGAGACTTTTGGACTTAGAAGACCTTGATAGTATTTCTGAAGTAGAAGTCATTAGCAGGATTGCTTTTGCAGACTTAGTATTTAGTTTTGTTTCATTCTTAACCTTATAATGTTAGTACTTCATTTGTAACCTTTGACATTTTATTGTATTACTATTGAAGTATGCTTGTTTGATTTGATATGAAACCATTAACGTGACATCTTTACCCTTGCCGGGTTGGGGTGTTACACTTATAAGTGAAGAGTTGGCTAGCCCGCAAGGTTATGGCTTGTGGTAAAGGCAGTGGAAAAACCATAATTGGTAATCAGCTCACCAAAGATAATATTAATAATTTATCTAAGAGATTGGCTAGTCCAGAAGCAAACGGCTTCTGGTAAAGACAAATCAAAACCGTTGACAGCTGATGATTTGCTCAAAATCATTTGGTTATCATTGTACCAAAGTTCTTACTTGAACTGAAACAATTGGCTACTCTAGAAGTAATGGCTTTTGGTAAAGAGATAAAATCCATTAAATTTTCAAAAATATTGCTAGGGACTAGCAATAGTTTAGTGTGGGGGATTTGATATGTGTCTAAATACACATATATTTACCTTGTTTAAACCCACATAAACAGTCAAAAACACTTTGAAAAGTCTCAAAAAGACAGAAAAATATTTAGACTGTGTTTTATTCATAAATTGTCAAATCTAGTCCCTAGTTATTCAAAACATGTTAATTTTTCATAAAAGGCCCTCAGGGATTCATAAGTTGTCAAAATTAGCCTCATAAAGTTTTAGTTTTGCAAAATGGCAACTTTAGTCCCTGAAATTTCAGAGATTGACAGAAATTACCCCTGGACGTTTTTAATTGGAAAATTATTATTTTTGGTCCTTTGGTAAATTAAACTTGTCATAATTGGTCCCTTGATAAACTTTGGAAAATTACAGTTTTGGTCCCTCTAGTTTGGTGGAATTGCAAAAGTGGTCCTTGTGTTAATAATCAACAAAACCAAACGGATCTAAAAATAAACCCAAACAACAAACCCAAATTAATACCCCAAGCCCAACCCACTTAAATAAAACCCGACCCAAACCAACTTAAATAATAAAACCGGGTCAACTCCCTGGTCAAACCCACTACCCCCGTTTTCCTTTTCCCTCCTTCTCTCCCACACACTGAGTCACAAAACCACCATGGTTTTGGCCACCTGCTACCACCTCACCCTTCCACCTTATCCCCCCAGCTCACACCTCCACCTCACATAACCTCCCAAAATTCCTTAATTGTTAAAACCTGCTCAAAAGACTTTGCCGCCTAAAATTACACATGGACGATTGGATTTAATTGAGGCAAATGGACAGCTGGGATAGTTTCAGAGTAATCAAAGAGATATTTTGGAAGTGATAAAAGCACAAGAAGCACACAGAAGACTTTAGTAGGAGTTAGTTTAGTGTAATGTAGTTAAAATAATGTTGTAGTTTAATTTTTATTGCAATTTCTTTCTGGGTTTGTTAATGTAAGAATTATTCAAGTTATTTAAGGTGTAATTCAATCGTTTAATTATAGTTATTTCAAGTTTTCTTGTTTACCTGAATTTCCCGCCAAAAAGTCCTCTTATTAGTTTTAAGATTATAAGCTGTTTCTCTGATTAAATAAGCTCTTTTGAGCTTATTAAAGCTGTTTCAAATATGTTCTAAGTTTCTGGGGTCCTAATTTAAGTTTTCAGAAAAGTCAACCTTTGGTCAACATATAATGTAGCATAGCTTATTGGAGCTTATTTTACTTTTTCTGGTTTCTCTACTATATCAGGATTTAGTGAATGTTATTTTTTCTAGTCATTATTAGTTAAATCTCACTTTCACTTAAAAAAACCAAAAAAATTAGTCATTTAGTCCAATATTAGTCAACAGCTTATTTCAATCTTATTTTAATTTGAAACTTAATATTTTCAGTTTGTTGAAGCAATTTAGTCTACAAGTAGTCAGAAATATAAGCTACTTCATCATTTCCTAGTTTAATTTTCAAAACAGCTTACTTAAGAGGGTGTTTGGCTATTGGGTCAAACTGGGTCAAAATCACCCCTCCACTGTTCATATGCACTTTGGTCCAATTAGATTGAGCTTTTTATAGCTTATATAAGTTGTTTCAACAGGTTTGTGGTTATTTTGAAGCTAATTGCAGGATTGAAGTTGATCAGTGCAGTCATAAGCTGCTAAGCTGCCAAGACAAGCTCATAATAAGCTAGGCTTATTTTTAAGTCACTCTTGCATTTCTGAGGTATTTTCTAACTCATATTCAGTTTGTGTTAGATCCCTATAGCTCTTGTTGCAAGAATCACCCATATCAGTCAAATACTTAGCATAGTAGTATTAAAAAGTGGTTTTTCATAGTTTCATAGATTTTCAAGATTTTCTAGCTTTCTCAATTTAAGTTGTCATAAGATGAAATTCTGGATTATAAGTATTCCCTAGCTCTCCTAGTTGTAGTATTTTTCATTTGATTTTTAGATTAGCCTTTCACTGCTTTTTCTGGCCTTGAAAAAGGCCTTAATTGCCCTGCTCCTCTGCTGCACATCAGCAGACCCACCAACTGTCCCAACTTCATGGTCTCACCAAGGGTTCAATAATAAGCCATAAGCTCATCTTATTGGCTTATTTTGTAGTTGACTTGGTCACCTTGGAAGGTCAAGTTTCATTTTGGTCCTTCTTTTACCTCTGTGGACCCCACAGAGGTCCAAAGATTCCTGTTTAAGGTCTGTTTGGTTTGCAGTTGGACTTGGAATTGCTTATTTTGCAATTTCAGCTTATTCCATAAGCTTTTCTCTTTTCTTTGGCTTCCTTTAAGCCCATCTAATTTGTTCTTATCTTATTTTCTTGTTTGTGTCTAATTTATAGCTTTTTAGAAGCTTGTTGGAGTTTGAAAAACCAAGTTAAGCTTGTAAAAGCTTAACTGTGGTGAGATTAAGCTCCCACTGAGCTTATTTCTTAGTTCTAAAAATACTTTCTTTTTAAAAGTTGTTAGTTATTAAGTGTTTAGTGTGTTTGTAAAAAGAAAATAAAAAAATAAAATAGTTTTGTGTTTTGTGCTTGCCAGGATTCGAACCAGTGACCTCTAGGGTTGACCTGGTCAAAACTCAAACCAAAGCCACGCACCATCTGGGCTAGTGTGTTATTAGTGTTATTATTTTCCCTTGTTTTATTTATAGTACTAAGTATTCAGTTAAGCTTATTTGAGCTTATCTGCTTATTTTTGCTTATTTAATAAGCATTTCACACTTTTTATATTTTTCCCAGTTTATTAATAGTATAAAGTATTTCCAGAAAAATTTTCATAATTTGTGAAATAGTTTTAGTATTTATTATGTATTTTTATTTGTAAAATAGTATTTAAATCATAATAAATAGAATATTAATCAGAAAAATATAATTCCAATTTTCATAATTTTCTTTTATCATTTATAATCTAGGAAAAATATAATTAGATTATTAGACCTTAGAAACAAACGAAATAGAAAAATAGTGATAGCTTCTATTTAATAGAATTTATCTTTTTAAATTTTAATTAAGTAATTTTCAATTTTATAATTTTCTTAGCTTCTATTTACCTTAGAGTATTTATATAAAAAATTTCAGATTTTTCTTTGATCTTTTAGTATTTATTAGAATTTTAATTAGTTTAAATAAATATTAAATAGTTTTTAATTAATAATAATTAATTAATAAGTCAAATAAATAATTTTCTTTTTCTAATAATTTTCTTTTATTATTAGGATTGTAAAAATATAATTTTCATATCCGTAGGCTTTTTATTTCTTAAAACTCACGTTTTATTTCGTACGTTTACGTTTATTTAAATTTAAACGTACGTCTTTTAGTTTTAAACGTTTCTAGGTAATTTGCTTTTTCGTATTTGTTCTTATAGCTTGTTTAAGCTATTTTCTTTTATTCCTTAGTGTAAATTATTCAAAACCCTTTTCCGTTCAATTATCACCCGATCACAGATTCGTTTTATTTCAGAATTCACACCTCGCTGGGACTTAAACGACCCGGGGATAAAACTATACTCCTTGGATAATTGTATTGTGCCCTAGATTGTTTGACTTTATTTGACCACATCCGTGGTTGATTTAAGTTGACTGTTTGGGGCCGATCAGGGCTATTATGTCCTCCCCTGAGATTGTTACCTCCCCTGAGATATAAATAACTTTTATTTCCCCCTGTGTTTGGAAGATCTCTTGTTTTGTTATCAACCTGAAATTTGTTAGTTGCAGACCAAAAGAACAGAGTGAAAAGCACTTGTTTTATAGCATTGTAAACATTTAATTATCAAGATGAACAAAACAGAGCAAACTTTATACTAGCAGGACCAATTATGAACTGACAGTACCTTTTTGACTAACTAGCAGTACCATGTTTAAGAGCCAGTACCATTTATTTTATGTACAAAAACACATGTTTTTCAAAGATTAATCATTCCAATACCTGCTACCAGGTATTTAAATCTACCTAAATCAAAAGCTTTGGTGAGAAGGTCTGCAAAATTCTTTTTAGAATCAATTTTGACAACTTGTATTAACCTTTTCTCATTGCAATCTCTTATGAAATGGTGTTTGATTTCAATGTGTTTTGTTTTTGAATGTTGAACTGGATTTTTAATGATACAAATAGTACTGCTATTGTCAATGTAAATAATGGTGTTAAGAAAATTGTACCCATAGTCAAGCAATTGATTTTGGATCCAAAGCACTAGCCCACAACAACTTGCACCAGCAACATATTCTGCTTCAGTTATAGAGTTGGCCACCATTGTTTGCTTCTTGCATTGCCATGATATGAGTCTGCAGCCAAGAAATTGACATCCACCAGTTGTGGATTTTCTGTCTAGGGTTGCACCAGCATAGTCACTATCAGAATAAGCCACCAAGTCAAAAGATGATTCCCTTGGATACCATAGACCCAACCTAGGTTGACCCTTGAGATATCTAAAGATCCTTTTGACTGCTGTGAGATGAGAAACTTTGGGATTTACTTGAAACCTTGCACATACACACACTGGGAACATGATATCTGGTCTTGATGATGTAAGGTACATTAAGGACCCAATCATTGATATGTAATTGTGCAAATCCAAATCTTCACCTTCAGCATCCTTGAGTAATCCCTTTTCTGAATCCATTGGAGTACTTGCAACCTTAGAATCTGCAAACTGAAACTTCCTCAGAATCTCTGCTACATACTTATCTTGGCTGATAAATATGCCTTCATTTGATTGTTTCACTTGGAGACCCAGAAAGAAAGTAAGTTCCCTCATGGAACTCATTTCAAACTTACTATGCATAAGTTTTTCAAACTCTACACACAACTCTTGGTTTGTGGATCCAAAGATAATGTCATCAACATAAATCTGCACCAACAAGATGTCTTTCTTGGTTCTTTTGATGAACAAAGTTGGATCAATCTTGCCTCTTTGAAATCCATTTTCCAATAAATAGAAAGCCAATGTTTCATACCATGCCCTAGGAGCTTGATGTAGACCATAAAGAGCCTTGGTAACCCTATACACCTTGTCTGGATATTTTGCATCAATGAAGCCTGGAGGTTGAGAAACATACACTTCTTCTTCAATAGTACCATACAAGAATGCACTTTTAACATCCATTTGGTAAACAGTGAAGCCTATGAAAGAAGCATAGGCCAAAAATAGCCTAATTGCTTCAAGTCTTGCAACTGGAGCAAAAACCTCTTCATAATCCACCCCTTCTTCTTGAGTATACCCTTGGGCCACCAATCTTGCCTTGTTTCTGATCACAATCCCCCTTTCATCTTTCTTATTCCTGAACACCCATTTGGTTCCAATTGCCCTGTGACCTTTGGGCAAATCAACCAGTTTCCAAACCTTCTGAAGCTTGAATTGAAGAAGCTCTTCTTGCATTGCTTCAACCCAACTTGAATCATCTAAGGCTTTGTTAATGTTTTTGGGTTCAGCCTGTGAGAGAAAACATGAAAACAGGCATATGTTGGCAACTTCATGATTCTTTTCTTCATAGACAGATGAGATAAACCCTTCTTGGTCTGAAGTCAAGACTTGAGTTCTTGTTCTAACACCAGAATCAATGCTGCCAATCACATTATCAATGGAGTGATCTTTGAGAATTCTTGTGTTGTGTGATGTAGGAACTTCATAGGTAAGTGGAAGATTGCCAATCCCCACTTCTTCTGGTAAGGAATCATCTGATTGAACATTTAATGGTTCAGCAGTACCAACTTGTGAACTGGCAGTACCATCTGGTGAACTAGCAGTACCATTTCCATGTGCACTACTTTCTTGATTCTCTTGACCCTGAGTTCCATGATCATCTTCAACACCTTCATTTGTTGTATTTGAAGGTTCTTCATGACTTGAAGATAAATCCAATCCTTTCCAAATTGGCATCAAGATGTAATCTTGATCTTCAGCTGTTTCAACATTGTCTTCAAAACCTGCATTATCATTAGTATTTGTACCTGCAACAGGTACATAATTCATAGATTCTGAAAGCCTATCAATGTCAAACATCTAATCTGGCCCAATGCCTTTAACATTTGGTAGTTTCTCTTGAAACTCTATGTGCAGATTTTCTTCCACTAGCCTAGTTCAACTATTATACACCCTATAGGCCTTACTTTGCAAAGAATACCCTATCATGTAGCCTTCATCAGCTTTTCCTTCAAACTTTCCTAGATGATCTTTGGTATTGAGAATAGTGACATGACATCCAAAAGGTCTCATAAAACTTAAAGATGGTGTTCTACCAAAGAAAAGTTCATAAGGAGTCTTTTTATGTGGTTTAATCACAAGAACCCTGTTCTGCACATAACAAGCAGTACCTACAGCTTCAGCCCAAAATGAAATAGGCAATTTAGAGTCTACTAACATTGTTCTAGCAGCCTCTATTAGTGTTCTATTTTTCCTTTCAGCTACTCCATTTTGCTGTGGGGTTCTAGCTACACTAAATTCTCTTTTTATTCCTTTTTCTTTGCAAAATTCATCCATAACTCTATTCTTAAATTCTTTCCCATTGTCACATCTAATTACTTTCACTTTCTTATCAACTTGGTTTTCTACCTCAGTTATATAGGACTTAAGGATCTCACTAGTTTCATCCTTAGTTCTTAAAAAGAAAACCCAAGAAAATCTGCTGTAATCATCAGTAATTACAAGACAATATTTTTTACCATTCAATCTACTCACATTAGTAGGACCAAAAAGATCCATATGAAGCATGTATAAAGCTTGAGAAATTGAGTTATGGGTCTTGGGCTTACAAGAAGTTCTATGTTGTTTGCCTTTAATACAATCAACACAGGTTTGATCATTTTGAAAAATCTTTTTGGGTAAACCTCTAACCAAATCATATTTTGCAATTGTATTAATTGTTTTAAAGTTTATATGACCAAGCCTTTTATGCCAAAGCATAGATTCATCCAATGAGGCTTTTGCTACTAGACAAGTTAAACTCTCCTTAGGAACAATGTTCTTTAAATCAACACTGTACATATTGTTCTTTCTTGGGATTTTAAGAAGAATCTGACTTTCATAAGGAATTTTAAAATCAGGAGAAAGAACCATACATTCATTGTTAGTAAAAAGAACATTGTTCTTTTTGTCACACATTTGTGAGACACTGAGGAGATTAAACTGAAGCTCTTTCACAAAGTACACATTTTCAAAATCTAATTTACTGGTTTTGATTGTACCTTTACCAGTAATCTTTCCTTTGATTCCTCCCCCAAAGGTAACATATCCTCCATCAAATGATTTGAAGTTTGTGAGGTAAGACATGTTGCCTGTCATGTGCCTTGAACATCCACTATCTACATATCCTTGATCAGCAATATCATTTGAATGTTCTTGCACATATATAAACATATTAGTTTCCTTGGGGTACCCAAGCCATAACTGACTTGGGTTTGCCTCTTGCATCAATGTAATCAAACCTCTTTAGGACTGTTGATGCAACTTTTGATTGGAGTGGTCTCCATATCCAACATGCTGAGGACTTAACAGCATTTTCCCTTTTAACCCATTTTGTGGTCCTTGGTCTGACAGTACTAATTTTGGCAGTATCATTTGGTCTAGCAGGACCATTTGGTCTAGCAGGACCTTTTGGTTTTGGTCTCCAATCTTGTGTTTTAACCACAGATTTCTTTTCAATGGGACTTTTCACAATTCTTGGTGCATGTTTGAAAGTATTTCTTGCACCCTTAGTAGTTGGTTTTGAGTTAACAGGCTTATTTGGTCTAACAGTATGATTAACTTTTGGTGTGTTAGACTTCACAAAACTTTTTCTGGGGTTTGTTCCATTTGTTTTAGACCTTGATGTACTCCCAGAAACCCAATTGTTACAATAAGCATGAGTATGATTAAAACTACCATAGTAATAGCAGGCCTTATTGTACATAACAAAATCATCACCAAGTTGGTGTGACTTAAGATTGTTCCAATTTCTCTAGCTACCTCTAGGTTTGCTATTACACTTAGCACAACATTCAACTGTTTTCAGAACAGTTTTAGCCTTTGTCTTAATCTCTACACTTTTAGGACTGGGTGGTCCTACTTTGTTTCCTTTGTTTGAAACAGTCTCTTTTTCCTCATCATCAGATGTCCAATCTTCAATAATTGGAGCATCTGAGCTCTTATCAGTAAGCACCTTTTTGTTAGAGAGTGAAGCAACACTAGCACTCTCAAAAGGTTCACTTTTCTCTACAGGTTTCTCATTATCTAGGGGTTTATTGGTGAATTCATGTAAACCTGATTCTGCAAGATCTAAACCTGGGGGACAGGGAATTCCTCTGTAAGGAGGTGGACAAGACTTGTATCCAATCCCAGATTTGATTCTCTTGTTCATTTGATTTTCAACTATGCTTCTAGTACAGTCAGAAGCAGTTTCTAATGAGGTAATAGTTAGTTGAATATTATCCTTTGCCAGTTTCACTTTAGCAAACTCAGTTCTTAACAGGTCTATTTCAGCATCTTTCAAAAATATTTCCCTATTAAGAATGCCTTTTGTGTCAGAAAAAGTGAGTTCATTTTCCCTAAAGTGGATTATCTGTTTCTCAAGTTTGGCCATACCACACTTATGATTAACTAGGTCTTGATGAGTTTTTCTTTGTTCTACTTTCAGTTCATCATAAAGTTTTATTAAAGTTTGTAATTCTTCAAAAACTTCACAAGTATTAGAACATTTAGTAATTTGTACCTCAGGATTGGAGAAAGCCATTAAAGCCATTTCATTTGAAGTTGACTCCTCTTCACCCATAAAGCTCCAATCAAAACCCAGCCCATCAATAGCTACCATAGCTTTAGGCTCAGTGATTTCCACAGCTTTGCTCTTGTTCTCAAAGTTTCCCTTGTTCTTGTTCTCATAACCTCTTCCCTTATCATCCTGCTTCTTTGGTCTTCTACACTCTCTTGTGTAACACCCCAACCCGGCAAGGGTAAAGGTGTCACATCACGGAGTCAAATCAGAGCACACATACATAATACACAGCGGAAGTCTTAAATAAAGTTCATTAAAGAGAGTCAAGTCAAACATAACTTGAAACAAAATACATAAGTCCAGAAATAAGAAGTACTCCATAACATGAGGAAAATCCAAAGTCATAATAATGTCATAAGATAAAAGGTGGTCATCTAAGGTAAAAGCTCCAACTAACTCTCATCCCATCCAAAGCATAATCCCAAGCTCCTAGCTTAGATACCTGCCGCGGGAAAAGAAACGCGGCTGAGCTTAAAAAGCCCAGTGAACAGATATATATAATAAACGGAAATGAAACAAACGGTATTGAACAAATGAAGCATAATGAAAGAGATATAAACAAGGTACAAGAGTAAAGGTTAGGACAGTCATCCACCACGAGCCCAGAAACAGAAATATCATATCCATGTAACCATATCAGAAATCCAGAGGGGATGCCTCTCAAGTAACCAGATAATATGAGGGGTGGCCTCATGTATCCAACAGAAATGTATGGAGTAGCTAACTCCCAGAACATGAAAGACGTGGATTGCACCCATCATCAGTCACCACATATCAGATCATATCATCACATATCAGAAACAGAACGAACCTAGGATGCATCCATTCGCCCCCCAGAACAGATTGGCCATAATAAATCATATAGTGTGCATGCATATCAGAATCAGAATGGGGACGGTGTAACCAAATCACTAGGGCTACACGCTAGTCATGCCAGTGGTGCATCACAGACACGGCCATGTTACCTTCATGGCTAGGGAACAAATTTTGGCTCGGGTATCAAACTGGGAGTCAAAGGTCAAAGGTCAAAGGTGCATATCATAATCAGGGTGTCACATCAGAAAGGTCATATCAGAAGGTTCATATCAGAAGGTCAAATATCCCAGGTCAATATCCAGAAGGGTCAAAGTATCAGATGGTCAAATCTTCAAAAGGTTCAATATCAAAAGTACTTTTCAAAAGGTTTTCTCTTAAGGTTTATTTAAAACAATCCTTCAAAATAGTTTTCATAAATGGTCTTTCAAATAGTTTTCATAAAACGAACTTCAAAAATAGTTTTCTTAAGGTCAATATATCAAGCTTGAAAAACCCTTTCAAAATACTTTACTTAAAACATTTCCATCTCATATCAAAAAGGTCTTCATATCATAGGTCCAAAATCAGGGATCAAAGGTCGAAGCAAAGGTGTCATAGCAAAGGATCGTAACAGAGTATCAAATCAGAGATTTAACAGATCAGAAAGGAATCATAGGAAACCTTACAGAGAAGGTCAGAATATCTGTACCTTATTCCAAAGCAAACACAAACTCAGAAACGGATGACACAGAGTAGATCAGGACCTCTCTTTCTTCACACCTAGAGGGGTAGACAAGAATTACAAACCCTTCCATTTTAAGTAACTTTCTATATTTAGCAGGTTTCCTTATTTAGAATGTTTCCATAATTAACAGGGTTTCAATGTTCTCATTAATATTCACAAGTTATTCAGAGTTTCCTTTTTAGCCTTTAGATTACCCAAGTTACTCTTTTAATCCTTTAGGTTTTGTAATTTACACTTTATAACCCTTTACTTATCAAAGTTACAAAATGAAACCCTAGATTCACATAGTTTACATTTTAACCCCTCTCATTAGTTTATTAACACATCAAGCATTTTATTTTCCAAGATTACAGAGTGTACCCTCAAATTAACCTATTATACGAATTATACCCTCAAGTTTCATGATTTACAATTTATAACCCTTAGTTTTGGAAAATAACAATTTACATTCTTTTTAAAAGTCTTAACAGCTTTTAAGCCTTAACTGAACCTGTTTCAAATAATTTATGAACCATATTAAATCTTCGAAATAAAATCTATAAAATTCACAGACGTTCCCCAGGGTCTTAAGTATTTTATGTAATTTTTCCAGATTTTATTAAGTTGTCTAGGTACGAACTAAAAATCCTTTTTCCCAACCTGTTCCAGAACCGGATCAATTAAAAACACCCGACCATTATCTATCTGCTTACCCAGTCTAGAAAATTTATAAAATTCTACAAAAATTCCAGTAATTAGCTAACATGTGGTATATTACTCAGTTAAAAGGAAATGTCCTAATTCGTTATGGTTTTAAAATGATAAATGAAAAACCCTGACTGTTTTCCCAGACTTCACAAATCCGATCAGACATGTGATTTCCCAAAAATCAAAAAGTAGCCTTCTAGGCCTCTAAAAATTACAAACTAAATTTCTCTAGGTAGCCACTTCATTAAACTATAATTTAGACTTCAGAAACATAAAAATATACGTTCATATGATTAAGTTACAGCCGGTTAAAGTCGAGCAAAGTTCCAGATCAGAAGCAGTTATCACAGAATCATATATATACTTAGGGTTTCTTTATCCCGTTCATTTATTTTATATACCAAACGACTTTGGGTGAGTCCATATCACTTTTAGATCAATTCACATTAGTTTAATACACATTCAAAACGAATTATACACCACAATCCAATCTAGTCGATCCATGTACAAGATTTTAGGGTTTCTTTAGTTTTGTGATTTTATGTGACATTATAATTATCCATGATTCGTATAGAACATGTAAATGAGAACAAGGATCGAGCAAAAAGATACAATACCCTCGTAGACCACGAAGAACACGATAACAAGAGATCAAAGACCACACGAAAAACTTTTTATCCCTTCCTCTTCTTTGGATCGATCGACAGCAGCCCACCAAAGCCAAAAACACACCTTTTTGATTAGTTTTTGATTCGTACAAATGTGTATTGATATAGGATTAAGTATATACCTTAGAATGAGATCAATATGAAGACTTTTTTGAGGTTTTCTTGGTGTCGACACAGCAGCCAAGGAGAGAAGAACCGAAAATTTTTATGAGAACTTTTAGGGTTTTGTTTATGGTGGCTTTGAATGTCACGGTTTGTATTTGGAAGGGAGAAAATGATAAGGGTTAGATATAATAGGAAATTGCCGAGTAGGGGGGGGGGAAGATGGGCCTCAAAACCGGATTTTTTTGGTAGACCAATTTATTCTTGTGATTGATTTGTATTTTCCAAGTATAACATGCTTCTAAATAATTCAAAGGATTTAATTTGTAACTTATGAAATAAATTCGGCTATAGGTATATTTTAGGGTACCAAATGACATCTTTAATGTGTTATAAGTGCCACAACATTATTTGATTTCATAAGTTATTTGTTTACCAAGATTTGGGATCAATTTGGTGCTTCGGGGACTTGTTAAATAAAAAAAAAATTGTTTGTAGGGGCATTTTAGTCTTTTTACATGTTTTAGATTTTCCGAGTTTTACATCTTGAGTAGTGACCCTTCATGTGGCAGTTGTAGCACTCCACTTTAGATTTGTCATACCCAGCAGGCTCATTACCATTTATGGTAATCTTCTTTCCAGTCCTCATCAGTAATTTCTTAGCCCTTATGCTAAGAAGTGAAAGTTGCCACTTTATGTCCATTTCCTCAAGATCATCATCATTGATCTCTTGAATATCTTCAAAAGTCAATATGGAACCATTGTGTTGTGATTTCAGGAAAGCACAACCAATTGTTTCATCTAGAATTGTTTTGGTACTGCTAGAAGTATTGGCAGTACCAAAATTTGTGTTGGCAGTACCTTCTTCTCTGCCATCTTTTTCTTCATCTACTATCCTTGAGGTGCTGGGAGATGATACAAAGAACATATTCCCTGAGCTTGAACTAGTAGACTTCTTCACTTCATGCTCTACTATCTTGAAGTTGCTGTAAAGATCATTAAGACTCATTTGATCAATATCTGGTTTGTTTTTCCAGACAATGACATGCATGGCCCATTCAGAGGGTAAACTCCTGAGGAATTTGGAGTTTAAGTCTTCTTGAGATATCAGCACTTCATGAATGGCTAACTGACTTGAAAGCTTTTGTAATCTATTGAACATGCTGTCCAAAGACTCATTTGTTGTGGCTGAAAAGTTTTCAAACTGTTGTTTGAGGAGAGTTTTCTGAGTTTTCTTGGTGGCATCATTTCCACCAAATCTAGCCACAATAGCTTGAAAGAGGGTTTTAGCACATTTGTACTTGTTGAAGATCAAAAGCTGGTCATTTGGAATAGTCATGAGAAGCATACTCCTGCCTTTAAGATCATTTCTCTTTTGGATTCTTTCTTCTGCGGTTGTTGGGTTCACTTGCACATTTGTTACTATTGCATCGTTTACTGTGGAGGTGGTGATTGTAGGTTTAAATGAGTTTCCTTCTTCAATAATCTCCCAAAGTGCATAGTCTTGCACTTGAAAGTATTGCTCTACCCTCAGTCTCCACATCTCAAACTCATTCTGTTTGAGTAATGGAAGTTTTGCAGCCACATTGGTTTGAATGTGTTCAACGTCCATTGTTCTTTTAAATCGTAAATATCAGCCTATCTCTGATACCACTTGTGAAGGATTATACAAACACTTGGGATGTTAATCTTAATAATGTGTATGGGATATTTAAGAATGAATGTGATTTAATACGCGGAATTTACTATAACACACTTAAAGGAACAAAGGTGGTGAATATGCAAACGTGAATTATTTTGAACAATGAACACAACGTGAATAACACAAAACGATTCAATATTATTTATGAGATAATACGGGTGATCTAAACTATCACCAGGATTACAAAGGTAACCTTGAATCTTTGATTTGTTAAAAGGATTTGTGAATTAGTGACTAAGTTACTAGAGAGGTTGTGGTGTTTTGGATATTACTAAGTATTTAGTTCAAGAGATATTTTCTAAGGTGGTGACTAAGGGTTCCTTTTATAGGATAAGGAACCCTTTTACAAGTTGTCAAGTTGCATAAGATAACAAGACTTTCTAACCTACTATTACAACTTTCAATGTATTACACTCAGTATTATCTACTGCACGACATAGAAGACTGAACTACTTTTACTTAACGTGTTACATTGTACAAAGACTAATAATACAACTAAAATATCTACAAATAAATATCTAACAACTTGACGTTCAAACTAGCAGGACCTTCTTCAACTAGCAGTACCTTCTCACCCAGAAGGTACTGTTAGTTTATCTTCAACTTCTTCAAAATGAACTAGCAGACCTAATACTTGATCTGGCAGACTCTTTGACTTGAGCATTTTATTCCCAACACATATAATTAAAAATTAGAAAACAACAATTTCGCATCTAAGATCTAATCGCCTATCCTCTTGTAAACCGAGTAATCAATTCACCGATTCATACTAACAGCTATCAGTAACTAACTTACATCATCAAAATTGATCATATAACTAATATTATAGCCTCCTCCGAAAAAGCCAAATGCTTTGCTCTTTCCAACAAACATAAGCTATTGATTACTTTGATTATATCAATTCTTTCACATTCCCTCAATGCATCATCAAATACCAGAAGGCACCAAGACATGTGCCATCACTTTATTCACCTTCATCTTGCAACTACACAAAATCAAATTTGTCTCTACATATCTGTCACACAGTGAATTCCATTTCTCAATCATTTCAAAAACTTGCAACTAATATCATGTTCCTAATTACATAGCTTCTCTTATTAACAAAATTAAAAACTTTGCTATGTCTAGTAAACATATATTAAAAAAACTTCAATAATAAATGTGAATATATAGTCATAAACATCAACAATTACTTTGACCCCTAATCACATTATTTAGTTTCAAATTGGGAATCGAAACACACCAATAGAGAAAGCAAATTAGTACCCAGCGGTAGCTCCAATGCTATCTCTCGAACCAATGCATTTTATGGTTGGTTCTGATCAACTTCCCAAATCAAAGATAGGATACACTATCTTATGGTTGGCACCTACTTCGTAAACTACTAAGCTTCAGGAGATAGTGTACACATATGTATGTAATCTAACAATCAATTATTTGAGCATTGGACAAATCATTGATTATTATAGCATTTACAGGTAAAATGACCCTAACTAAAAGTAATCTAACAATGTAACCTTAAAATATCCAAAACTGGTTATTTGACCCTAATATAATCAGATAATCAAACCACTGCCAAGGTGGCCTAGTGGTCAGGAGCAGTAACAGAGATACCCTGTTAGGCCGTTTTATTATAATCAGACCGTGATGTCTTTTGGCTTATTCACCCACGTCGTTAACCTGAACGAATAAACCTCATCCATTCACCCATTAATAATCACTTTCAAAACACAACACCACACAAGGTTAATCACAAACCTATAACAAGTAAATCAACATATACCGAAAAGTGTATCACAACCAGCAAGAAAGTCTACATGAAAAACATAATTTAAAAGAAAAAAACATTAACATATCACTTAATCATTCCACAAAACTATAAAATAAAATGATAAAAAAACATATTAACTTTGTAAAAAAATAGAATACAAATAAACCAAAAGACATAAAAGTCTGATACAACAACCACGCCATCGAATCAAACGAAAACTTAGTAGAGCATATCATATAGCTAAAGATAGAAAAGTTACCTTTACTATAGTCTTGACATTCACTTCCTCTGGTGTTGTGCTGACGTGCAGCCTTCAGAAATCTCCGGGGGACATTGCATAATAAAATAAAAGTTTTCCTGAAAATACAAATAACAAAACAAAGGTTTTCATTCCGACATTGCATCGAACACTTGGTATGCATATACAAACAAAACAAAGGATGAAATTCTAAATTGACTCGATTCGACAAAAAAATTACAAATGCAATGATGACATAATAGTTGCCATATATACAGCTTTTAAAAAATTACAAAAGCAAGTATGAAGACATCAGCACCACGATAGCTCAAATGTCTCAATCTATTGTAATCTTCTTTCCCTATTCACAGTAGTAAAATAGTTAGAGAGAAAAAGGTGGCATATTTAAGGCTTATAACCAACCACATAATTAACCTGCAGTAGCCCCCAACCCAAGATTAACGGTGCTCCCATCTACCACCACAGTTGCACAAAATTCGTCGAAAACCCTTGGTACATAATCCTGTTATCATAAATAGACCTGTAAGATATCAATTTAGAAGGTCCTTATCCCTTCGGAATTTTACTTTTTACAACAAAAGACACGTCAACATTCACTAAAAAATGGCGTAACCGGTCCTAACTATTAATTTCCTTCACCACAAAGAAAGTTCACTCAGGATAATGGATCTCGGGGCCGCCCTTTAATATAGGCTGTCCTCCCCATAAAAAGTCTCAAAGAGACCATCCACAATACACATCTCCCCCAGCTTTACACCCACTTCCCCATGGTCCGTGAATGATCCACCCGCCCAAAAATACTAACTAAGAAAAGATTCAATAACATAGTTTTAATAAAGGGACAATCCTTTCACATGGATCATAATACATTCAAACACAGTAACAAAATTCACTTATTAAGTCACGACATCTCTTTCATGGTTTACAACTCCAAAGCCCAAATCATAACATCTACGCTATAAACTTCTTATTAACTACTGTCTACTACAACATAACGAATCATCTAATTAGATATTTAAGCATTTCACAGTCAATATAATAATTAAACCTTGCTTCAAAAGCCCACTTTTCGACTTATTTTCCTGTTTAAGAGCTTATTTTCATGTTCAGTGGGACTAAGGTTATTGAAAATTGAGTACTCAATCAATCAAAACTAAAATTACTCAAACCCATTATCAAAATAAAAAACAAAAATCATTGAAAGAAAACTCTAAAATCTACCATTACCTTGGTTCAACAACCTTCTTCGTGACGTGACCCATGCAACATCCACAACCTTTTAAACATAACCAATAAACAAAAAGATTAAATTTCCAAACACCCTTTTTAAAACCTCAAAAAGCCACAAATAAATTTCAAAATAGCCTTAAATTAAATTTCAAAATAACCAAAAGAAAAATAGCAAAACATACCTGTCAAATATCAAAAACCAAATTCAACATAGCCTTAAATTAAATTTAACTCATGGTGGTTATTGCTGATGGTGGCGGCGGAGGAGGTGGTGTGACAAAGGTGGTGATTGTGTCGGATGACAGCGCAACAAGCAGCGGTAAGCGGCGGCTATAACAAAAACCCAGCCCCGACTACCTGAAACTACCTAAACCATCGAAAGATGGTGGCAATTACGACAGATGGTGGGTGAGATAAGGTTATGATGGCGGTGGCGGCTGCTGGTGGTTTAGTGAGAGAGACGTGGTGTGTTTTAGGTTACAGAACAAAAGTGTGAATATAAAAGCAAGCATGCTGTGTCTTACATATTTCTTTCTCATTTGACCATTTTTCAACATTTTACATTTCACTTGACCATTTTCTCTTTATATGTAGTTAAGATATAAATAATTATTTATAATTTGATAAATTATATAAAATCAAACTTTATTATTCAAAAAACAATAAAAAGAGAACGTGTGATTGTGGTAGAAACATGGCTCAATATTCTATGAAACTCACATATACCTAGATACTACTCAAGATTCTTGCATGCCGGATATTTGGTCTTCAACTTTGGCCACCTTTATCTACCAAACAATAACTTTTTACTTTGAGTCTAACACTCTGTTCTTCGGATGTTGGGAAGGAAGTAAATGGAAGTAAATGAAGGATCCCAAAAAAAAAATCATGTTCTCTAGTTTTTTAAAGGAAGTAAAAGGAGTGGAAGCACATGAAAGTGAAGTGTGACTCTTTATTTTTTTCATGTTAAACTTTCAACCCATAATTGAGATGCAAGTGAAGTAAAGTGACTGGGTCTCATTATTAAATAATGTTTGTGACAAAAGTGCCCCTCACCAATTTGTACTTATTGTGTGTGTAGAAGGGTATTATAGTAAATGTAAACTCAAAAATATAAAAAGTGACTACATTTATTTCCTCTCACATCAAACTTAAAAACACAATTATTTTCACTACATTTACTTCCTCTCACATCATTTTCTTTACTTTGATTTCTTTACTTTACGTTTCACTCTCAAAAAATACTTAAGAATAGAGTGTAAAGGGCGTGTTTTTTTTTTTTTTTTTTATTTTTAAATTGTTCGAGAAGTAAGTGGGCTCAAGCAATATATATTAATATTTTTTTTGTTAGGGTCCACTCATTTCCATTAGTTGGTCTGTATCACCAAAGCATCAAATATGCTCTCCCTCCCCAACAAGTGCTTCCAACAAACGTGGACTCACATTGGAACCACACCATTTATAAGCCACTTAATCCAAAGAAAAAAAATAAACACCCCCTAAAACTGATCCATAAACCCATTAACCAAACGCATCCTCAATACATTTATGAAACATTAGTGAAGCCCATATACTATATGAGCCCCACTCCTATGCACCGAATTTTAACAGGTGACAATGAAGAGTATGGAATTTTACGAGAGGTTTTCGTGAACATCCGTGGATAAATTATGACATGTTAGAGAATAAGAGAAATGAAGAAAGTCTCAAAGCTCATAGCTCACCTCTTGAAGATTTGGTTTATGAAGAAAGTGTATTTATTTGTTTGTTCAAACACGGATGTAAGATGCACATGAATTTATCAAAAACATAACTCCATAAAACCGGTTTGTCCTAAATACAATCACTCTCAACAGCGGGGATATATGTTGTCGATTATGATTGTTCGACGATCCAAGCTGGTACATTGGCTGTAGTTTGAGATCTCGAACAAGAAAAAGTCCTTATAGAGTCTCTCTCAACATGTAACAACTAACAACCATAAAACAATATCATATATGGTGCCATATCCTGTAGAAAGTTAAGTTCAGTCCTTTCCAAACACACAAACATGTGCAAAGTTAATTATAATTAGCCTTGACACTCACAACTCTTATTACTTAAGTTTATGATTATATTAGGCAAAGATAAATGTTTGAACCAGCCCAAATGAGATTATACATATATAATCCCAAATTCATAACAATGGCACACTCTAACTAGTTAAAGTAAGCTCAGTTAACCATAAATGAACGTTACTAGAATTCGTTCCTAATTTTAGCTACAAATAATCTAAGTTCTCTCGCCTTCTTCGCGTGTTCAGGTGACACATCTGTTTCCGACTCACTTAACTCAATGACATCAACATCTCTATGTTTCATAGGACAAACAGCCGAAAATGGGCTCAACAGATCAACGATGTCTGTTTCAACTTTTGTTTTTGATTTCGTTACCAAAGGTGTTGATAGATTCACCACCTCTGTCATAATATTATAGCAACTTTTTGTATTGTTATCTGCCATTTTTATCTTTTGGCTGTTTGAAGTAGTGTTGATCAGCATTGACCAGTCTTGATCAGTTTTCGTCTCGTGTTGATCAATGTTTACTATTGGTTCGTCGAGTAGGCGATACTTTTGAGTATTAGTAGTTGTACCCTCAATTTCAAGGAGCAGTTCTTGAAGTTTGGTATCAACTTCCTTAAGAGATTTGTCTGTCTCGGCTTTCTTTTGTCGTGGTTTTCGTGGTTTTGGCTGCTTCTTTTCGGCTAATCTTTCTTCAAACTCCACTATCTTTTCTGGGCATGCACTGTTTTGGTAAATATTAAACAATGAAAGTAAGTTATAAAGAACCATAATGCTGACTTGATGACTTTTAACTTCTTTGACAAGGTTTACACACATTGAGAGGATGTGGCAAAATGAATGAGTCGGTCGTGTTGGGCAAGCACACCAACACTTTGTTCCGCTTAATTATCAATTAACGATTTGAGATAAGGTTATAAAAACTCTATAGTTAAATCATAATCTGTTTTTTTATAAAGGGATTAAAGGGGTTTAAAACATCTTGAATTCTTGAAAACACTTTGAGGGGACATTTGACCCTGTCGACCCATTTAACTCTTTTGTTTTTTAGCCATGTTCTAAAATTTTACCCATCAGACAGCTAAGCTTCTTAACATTTTACACGTTTGACTTTTGGTGAAAACATACAACCCAAATAGACCTGGTCTTGGGTAAGTGGGTCAAAATTGCCACCCCTAAAATTAGTTAAACATTAAGAGTGCGAAAATAAACTGTTCTCATTCAGTTGACCTTTAACATAATCATCAAAGAAAATAAAAGACAATATAAAGGCACCAAGAGGCAACTAAAACTGCTTAGTTGCTTATCATCATTACTGCAGCTAGTTGATGATATTTGTTTAGCTCCAAAATGCTTCCCTGTATTATTCTTAAAAGTGTATTTCAGATGTTTTATATATGGTCTACCAATCTAACATTGTGGATATGCACCAACGAATCTTTACAAGGCACATACACTTTCTTGCTAAACTTTTGCACGAAAATTACAATTATGGAAAAAGGAAACTGATAATTAGTAGTGATTACCTTTCAACAAGTTCAGCTGGAACAATAGAGCTACCAAGTCCATCAATGTCTTCCCACGAAACCTCAAAGCATCCTTTTCCTTGAGCTTTTCTGCGCTTAATTATTTCTGCAACAGGACACTTCATTGGCATCTGCAACCATCGAAATGTTCAGTGTAAGATGGAATTCCTTCAAATTACAATACTACTTAGAAAACTAAAATTTTGGCCGTCTAATTATGAAAGGGCCGATTTGGGTTATGTTTTATCTCTAAAAGGTCAAAAGGGTAAGATAAAATATAAAGTTATAAAGGAAAAGATGTATTTCTTGGCATAAACTGGTAATAAATGGTAAAATAGTGTTGCTTCTTTACCCTTTTTTAACCTAATTTGGGAGATTTTTACTCCCATTTCACACGACGTTTCTCATTTCTAATTATCTGATCGTGAACAATATACATAACTTAATCATTTACAAAACACACATTCAAACAGCTCAGGAGGTTAACAAATTACCTTGTCCAATGGAAGCCGAACTCCTAAGTTAGACGAAGTGCACCGTAAGTTTGCAAATCGCCTCAAGTCTCTTTCGGCAAACTTTGGAAGAATATACTCTTCTGCACCACAAATAGGACGTGCCCATTATTAGATATTCATATATATGAACCGGAGAAAAACTAATAATCATGTATCACTATCCATTTTATTCTGTATACGTATTTCATTTTTTAAAAGTTTAGATTACTAAGTTTGTCTAAAGAAAAAATGGACCTGTTTTCTCTTGAGGCCACTCAAAATATCGATGACATGTTTGCACAACAAAGTTCCTTTGAAATGGATGTGTACCAAGAACCCTGCAACCAAGGTAAACCATAACAAGTGCATCAATTGCAATACTGTTTAAGCTAAACGTGAGTGACCAACTTTATAAAGTGCCAATGTTAACCCATTACCCAACCCATCCATTTGGCCACCTCTAAATGTATAAGGACCGTTTAGAAGTGTTTGGGTGTGCGGCTATGTGAAAGTCACTATTATGGCTTGAAGCATGAGACTCATATAATCAGCAAGTTCATTAGAACCAGAAAAAGGTAAAGCAATTTTATATTTACTTCAATAACCAGTTTCTTACATTATGTTCTGTCCATTTTTTAAAAACCCGATTATGTGTTGACTAATCAAGAAAACCATAATGATACTGAATTTTATCACAACGCAAACTCAAACACTCTATTAATGTAGTTTATAGGTCTTAGAAAAGAACATGAGACATTAGAATATACCTTTGAACCTTTTGAGAGTCAGCAGAATGGCATTTCGGTTTGAGGTATGCATCTATTACTTGTTGAGATTGATGATTTTTCTGTGAATCACTTATATTCCCTGCCAAAAGAACACATGTCAAAAATTAGACCACTCTATTCCACTTGAATGAATCTAACAGCTATGTACTTTTTTGTTTTGGGACAACCTAAGAAATCTCAAGTTTTCCTGTTGTTTTGTCATTTTCAGGGGATATTTTAGCCGCTTCATGTATAGTCAAACTCAAATAATCTCATTAAGCTATGTGCCTGGGATTATTGACTAACTCAAGAGAACCAATTAACAATAGATTTTCAAATTAAAATATTATATACCATTGATATTTAATTCATTAGGTGGAATGTTCTCCTTATTGTTGAACCCGAGTGCTTTATTCCGTTTCTTGGAACAATTTGCCTTCTTTAAAAGTGAAAAATCTTTCGATACAACTCTTTGGAGAACTGCAGATTCACCATAAGATTTAACAATCTTGCATGCCAATTCCTGTACACATGATTAGTCCATATACATTAGTAGTCATCAACAAATATTAAGTGAGAATAATGATCAAATAGATTATAGATTTTTCAAACTCACTGGACCAAGCCTACGGACACCCGGTGTGTAATCACAACCAAGAAGGACCGCCAGAGCAATCTGAAGACCATAATAAGTTAATAACTTAAGTGAGGTAAAAAATTGCAACATATCCTTATTTTGTATGTTTTGTTTCTAATGTACATCTTTACCGTTAGTAATCCTTACTTGAGCTTACTTATCCCACAAATAATCACAAACGAGGCATTCTAGACACAAACAGAAAAAATGAAATGTAACACTACTCACCAGAGAGTTTCTTCCAAGCCCAAGTTTTCTCTCAATGTCATCCATTTCATAACAAACAACATAACCACCTTCTCCTACACAAACAAAAAAGAATTACAGTAGCATTTAGCACCATGGTGAAGAACATATACTCAACTTAACTTTAACTAATGCGTATACATGTTGCCATGCCTGTAACGCCTAGTATCTACCTTTGGCCACGACTACTCAAAGTAGCAAGGAAATCTTGTTTTGCAATATTATAACAATTTTCATAAGGGATGAATTAAATAGAAAACTTAATTTTAACACAAGAAAATATTACAAAAGAATTCTGAAGTTCAGACCCGACAAATAATAGAAATCCGCCACTATATACGGCGCATGTATTTTCTGCTCGTACTTATCATCTACAAGTGGGGCCATAATGTTACCTCCCAGGTCACTTCATACAAAAAATCACTCTAGTATTGTAATTATTTTCATTTATGTAATCATATTCAGCACACCAGTTATTTATACCAAAATTAGAAATAAATTGGACCAACGTGTTTCGAGTCAACCCAACCGACTCATAAAAAATTACCTGTTTTGCTTCTATACCTGACCACCCCTTTTTCCAACTCTACCAAAAGGGGGTGAAAATTTCTTATATAACAAACTCAGAGTTTGAAGTTATTCTTAACAAACTCAGCTAAACTATAAGGGAAAAAGAAAGCTAGAAATGCTAACCTAAGCATATTTCTCTATACACCGTTCTTGCTCCAAAGAGAAAGATGTCCGAGTCTGAAGAGAAACATCCATCCTGAATATACAAAGAAAACACGATAAATCGATCACAATTCACAAAGAGGTGTCTTTTAAGAGTTTCAGGTGCAAGTCAATAATCATAAATGATTGTAGCGGGTTTTTGCTTACACATAACGACTCCATGTCCAATAATGCACACTGAGCTTCCCCTTCCTCGACGCTGAGTAACAAGAAGTTCAAAGGGTTGAAGAAAGTGCAGTTTTATCATCCATTTGATAATACGTTTATGAGTTTTTTATAATTTAAGCCTAAAACAGAAAACTAGAATGAAGCCAATCCTAATTGTTCTTGAAGCATTTGCAAGATATCTGTAAGTTTCTAGCATGAACTCTAACCAAAGTATGTAAACTCATTTAAAGTTATTCACAGAAGAATAACATAGAACAAAATCTGTAACAGCAAAATTCTTTAAAAGAAATTTTTGTTTCATTGTTCGATTGGTGAGACTCACTTTCCCTAAAACAATGGAACTCCTTTTGCCTTGGTGGTAATGTGGCAATTCTGACACATATACTAGTATGTGGGTCACTTTGGGCACATGTGTTTCAATGCATAAACCAAAGTGAGGCTTCAATGCATAAACTTTCTAAATCATATCTGAAAAGTTAGATTCTTAAATAAATTAAACATGTAATCATACTTGACACAACACTTCAAACCTTACCAAAATTTGTCATTTTTTATCTGTTATCTAACCCAACCGACCTCTACGGTTTTGCAACGTAGAAGATGCAGTGAGGAACTTACCCGTCTAAACATGGAACCCCTAATGCCGAGCCAAGAATCTTGGCTTCTTTTATCATTAAAGAGAACTCAGAGCCCATATTCCTCTGAAGCGGACCTTTTTGGTTCGTACAAGATTCGTTCTCAATGCCCTAGCATTACATATAAAAGTTAATATAGAACAAAACTTAATACTATAAAATATACAAACCTAAACACACAGAAGCTCTTACCTCATAATCCATTTGTAAACGCCTTCTATACGTAGATACTTTGATGCCCGGAATTGCTCCATCTATGGATTATTATAACCAGTTCAAATAAGCAAATAATCAAGATATAAAACACATTTCACAATACATTAGAAATGCATACTAGAACAGATACAAGCCGGTGTTTGGACGCACATAATTCTTTCGACTATGACTGAATTAAAAAGTTTTCCTGCAATAATTCTGTCCCTAATCACCCTAGTCTATATATTTTGACCTTAAATAATCCCGAGAAAGAGAAAACTACAGTAGTTCACCCCAACAGTCGAAAACTGACTATTTCAAAATTCTGACACCAAATAGTACCATTAAGTCTAAACCCTTATCCAAACAACCACAAATCATACAAAATCCCTTAAAACTACAATCAACATTTATATATATATATATATATAGTGTATATTTATTTTCAGAACCCTGTTAAGTGCGGGAACTGCGAGAACTCTAATTTTGCATTAGAAAACATGCATGTTCATATAAAACATGTATGTTTTCTTACATACACCTTAATACACATACATGCATAACATACATGTTCAAATAAAAACCTGTTAAGTGCAACAAATCAATGCAAAATGGTTTTATTTTTAGAACCCTGTTAAGTGCGGGAACTGCGAGAACTCCAATTATGCATTAGAAAACATGCATGTTCATATAAAACATGTATGTTTTCTTACATACACCTTAATACGCATGCATGTGTATTAAGGTGTATGTAAGAAAACATACATGTTTTATATGAACATGCATGTTTTCTAATGCAAAATTGGAGTTCTTGCAGTTCCCGCACTTAATAGGGTTCTGAAAATAAAGTCCCCCTTATATATATATATATATATATATATATTATATATATATATATATTTATCCAAACAACCACAAATCATACAAAATCCCTTAAAACTACAATCAACATTTATATATATATATATATATATATATATATATATATATATATTATATAATATGGGAATATATTAGCTACAATTAATTGTAGCCAATTGGTTACAATTTTGTGCTATAAATATGGGCCCTGATTTTTTTTGTCCTGATTCTTTTCTTTGTGAAGGAATTGTAGCCAATTGGCTACATATAATTGTAGCCAAGCTATCCCCTATATATATATATATATATATATATATATATATATATATATATATTATATATATTATATATATATAAAACAAATAATCATACCTGTAACAAAAATAATGCTACAATTCAAGGCAATAAGAGCGCGAATCCGATGAAACAAGCCCTTAAGATAGAGCTTATCTTTCAAAGTACAATGTGATTCGTTGATTTTATGAAGTTGAACCATCCAACAAGATAGATCCACACATACCCTTTTGTTCCTACACACACACACAAAAAAAAAAAAAAAAAAAAAAAAAAAGATTCAAACTTTATAAAATCAAGATTCAAAATTACAGTTCCTGATGCGAAAAAAAGAAAAAAGACTTACTGGAGATGATTCAAAGGAAGTGTTTTCTTGCAAGGGTCTAAGATGTCCCATAGATTTTTAACACCCATTTTTTGTTGGTTTGATTCAAGGAAACTGAAATGGGTTTTGTTTTTTTTGTTGTTGTTCTTGATTGTGTAATATATGACCGTTGGGTTTGAATAAGAGTAAATTTTAAAAATTTTAAACTGATATGCGTCTATTCAGTTATAAACTGGGTTTTTATTTTAAAACAATTTTTTCCCCCCTAAATAAATGGACAATCAAAATTTTTAATTTTTTTTAATTAGACTAATTAGAGAGCTCGATTTTGTCACGTAAAAAAAATGGAGCCATCCTATTAGATATGCAATTATTCACTTTGGGAGGGATATATATGCAATTCTGCCTAGATAATAGAAAGTCAAAATTAAAACAATATAATCAAACACATCTAAATTTCATCCAACAAGAAAAAAATGTCTAAAAAACACATGTGACGATTTTGTAAAGAAAAAAGCTAAAAAATAAAAGGTAATTAATAAAACTTTATTTATTAAAATTTTAAATAAATTATATGAACTTTAATAAACTAATCAGTTTATATGTTTTCTAAATAAAAACTTGTACAAAGGATATATATGCAATTATTCACTTTGGGAGGGATATATATGCAATTCTGCCTAGATAATAGAAAGTCAAAATTAAAACAATATAATCAAACACATCTAAATTTCATCCAACAAAAAAAAAATGTCTAAAAAACACATGTGACGATTTTGTAAAGAAAAAAGCTAAAAAATAAAGGGTAATTAATAAAACTTTATTTATTAAAATTTTAAATAAATTATATGAACTTTAATAAACTAATCAGTTTATATGTTTTCTAAATAAAAACTTGTACAAAGGATATATATGCAATTATTCACTTTGGGAGGGATATATATGCAATCCTACTAGATAATAGAAAGTCAAAATTAAAACAATATAATCAAACACATCTAAATTTCATCCAACAAGAAAAAAATGTCTAAAAAACACATGTGACGATTTTGTAAAGAAAAAAGCTAAAAAATAAAAGGTAATTAATAAAACTTTATTTATTAAAATTTTAAATAAATTATATGAACTTTAATAAACTAATCAGTTTATATGTTTTTTAATGCATTTACAAATTTAATAAATAACCTTTATACTTTATACGACTTTATATTTATTATTTTGAAAAACAACATATATGTTCTTAATATGCATATAAATAACCCCTCTACTTTATGTAAAAATATGCACGTGTAAGGATATTATAACTATATAATTATAAAATATTTTACATAATATTACAGATAATTGCACCAGTCACACCTTAGCATGTCAAGATAAAAAAATTTACATTTTTTTTTTTATCAATTCTGTTATTTAAATTAGATAATATACAATTCTTATGCACAAATAATTAATATTTAGATATATTGTGACATTAAAACACATTATGTAAGATTTATGTCTAAGCCCCGTGCGTTCATGGGGTTATATAACTAGTATATTTTGTTTTAATAAGAAAATTGTGTGATTACCACCGAAAATGTAGGAGGGGATAAAAAAAATGATTACTTTGTGAAAATAAATAAAAGATTTTGTTAGTTGATGAGATTATGCTAATTGTCATATTGTATTTAGTTATAACTTATAGAGTAAATTGCAGAAATCGTCCTTGTGGTTTGCCAAAATTGCATGTATAGTCCCTGGTCTTCAATAAGTGCAGGCGGCCTCCCTGGTCTTCATACTTTTGGTTCGTTTTGGTCCCTGACACTAACGATCGTTAACACACTTCGTTAGTAAATTACATGTTTGGTCCTTCAATTCGTATAATCATTTCATGTTTCGTCCTTAAATTTTTTTTCTAAAATATTTTTTTCGAAAATATTTTTTTTGGAAACTTTTTACCGAAAATATTTTTTTTTAATTTTTTTTTAAACTTTTTTTTCTATAACCTTTTTTTCGAATTTTTTTTCCTAAAATTTATTTTAGAAAAAAATATTTTCCAAAAATAAAATTTAGAAGAAAATTTCAAAAAAAAAAAAAAAAAAAAAAAAAAAAAAAAAAATCGGGAAAAAGTGTTTTTTTGAATTTTTTTTTTCCAAAATTTTTTTCTAAATTTTATTTTTGAAAATATTTTTTCGAAAAAATATTTTAGAAAAAAAAATTTAAAAATTGAGATTTTTTTTTTTTTTAATATTTTCGAAAAATAAAATTTAGAAGAAAATTTCAAAAAAAATCGGAAAAAAAAGTGTTTTTTTGAAAAAAAATTTTCAAAACCTTTTTTTTTCCAAAATTTTTTTCTAAATTTTTTTTTTCGAAAATATTTTTTTCTAAAAAAAATTTTAGAAAAAAAAATTCGAAAAAAAGGTTATAGAAAAAAAGTTTTAAAAAAAATTTGAGAAAAAAAAAATTAAAAAAAATATTTTCTGTAAAAAGTTTCCAAAAAAAATATTTTCAAAAAAAATATTTTAGAAAAAAAATTTAAGGACGAAACATGAAATGATTATACGGATTGAAGGATCAAACATGTAATTTACTAACGAAGTGTGTTAATGATCGTTAGTGCCAGAGACCACAACGAACCAAAAGTATAAAGACCAGAGAGGCCGCATGCACTTATTGAAAACCAGGGACGATACATGCAATTTTGGCAAATCACAAGGACGATTTCTGCAATTTACTCTAACTTATAAGGCTTTGGCCCATTTACATTACTTTTATATTACTCTATTGTAATCTTTTTATTGAATAATGTATGGAATTTTACCTAATCTAATAGATTTGATTATTAAAATTGACGTCAATAAAAGTATTAGCATTCACATATAACTTTTTTGCATATAAGTTCTTATAAAAGATAAATATTACGGAGTACTTTGCGAGAAAATAATAATTTGTTTATTGCTTCATAGACCATACATGTTGCATGCCTGTCACCACCTTCACGCGTCAACCACTTCACTGTTTTTGCTTCACGCCTGTTCAACAAAAATTTGAGGTAGTTAAGTGGTTTGCACCACCGATCAAATTTTTAGTATGTGTGTAGGACTGTCAGAATGAGTTGTGGGGTATGTTTGTGTTTTATGTGTGTTATATGTATAAACAGTAACAAAGTTGGTAACCACAACATTGTTTGGGTGGTATGCGTGGATGCCCATGTGACAGCTTATCTGACACAATGAGGGTAATCACTACACCCAAACTTTGTGTCGGTTTTTGCGTTATTCGGGTTAACAGGGATAAGAGATTTTTAAAATTATTTTCATATATTTTCTTGTTTTTATTTTGATAAGAAAATGATAATTACAATTTTAATATTATTTATTCGAATATATGACATCAAACTTAAACCATAAAATCCCAATCTTGTAAAATTCTGACGAATTGCACTCAAATGAGCAGGAATATAGGAGCATCTACGGAATGTAGCTAAACACCACCACTACCCATGTAAGACCAAATACTTAAACTCATGCAGAATTCAGACAACCTTTTCTCTGCAAGCACCAACAGACTAACATGCTTGAGCTCAATTCTACATCTGATGACTGTTGTCTTTGTAGAGGAACAGTACGATCTTCGACCGGCCCCCTTCAACATGTTTTGCTATGCACAATATGCATAACATACTCTCTTTCGATGGAAACCAGATACTTCTGCCAACCCAATTCGGCATTGATAACTATCAACAAATGAATCAGCCACAGTTAGTGATGCAAATACAAAGGGAAACGTTCAACAGGTTATATAACAGCAAATAACATGGTAAGATTTTAATGCACAAGTCATGAATCGGCAATCAACTTGACGCATTTAACCATGAGTCTAAACTGGTTCGTTTAAACAAGAGTACGTTCAAAGATTACCCAAAAAAAATCCAAAAATTAACATGATCAGCACCACTAATCCAAGTGCAAAATATCAACAACTAGAGTTTACGACTCCTACATCCAAATGGTTTCAACACATTCACATACAGACTTAACACTGCTAGATTTTTGACTATCATGGGTTAAGCTACGACCTAATACTATATTATCCGACTGCAAAAGAGAACTTAGCCATCTTGAACACTAGCGTGCAGGGGATGGCCTATGTAGTGTGTTTAATCACCACCAACTTGTCTCTTCCAAGAGTCTTCCACAATCAACTCATCAACTCCCCAATCTTCATAACTACAATATCAAAAACAAACAAACAACAAATTAAGGGTGTCTGGAAATGGGAACATCCATACACGACTCCTAGATGACAGCATTACCTTCCATCTGGCAGATATCGGCGAATAGTGAAAGGTATCTTTTTCATGCGAAGCTCCTTCATTGCAATCTAAAATAACCAAAGAAACAGAAATTATAAGATTTTTAACAAACCGAATTTCCCTAGAATATACATGGAAAGCACAAAACACCTTTTTTGTGTTCTCGACGTTTTCCCTTATAACCCCAAATCCCCATTTTCCTTATAAGTGGATAACAAAAAACACCCTTTAACAAGGTTTTCTAGATTTTCAACTCCTTTAAATAGAAAAAAAAAAAAAAAAAATCCATCCAGCTTTCTAAAAAATTAGAGATGGATGACTAGGAAATAGTTTACTATTTAACTAAAAAAACCCTAAAAATCCTCTCTTATGGAACTGAAACAGATTAGTTTAGAACCACATTAAGTCATGAACGCATGTAAATAGTCTGTGACAGGGAAGTTGATCTGAACATCATTGCCGACTAACAGCAAATTAGAGTTTATCGGCATTATGGTCCACAATGTAAAACTGTTGCTGAGCAGATTTCACCCTACTAATCTAAAACAATGTCCTTTATTAACTTAATACCAACACATACATGATACATACTTAACCAAAGCTAGGTATTTACCTCTTAACAAAAAACAAACAGGCAGCATAATTTGATCTAAAACAGCAGTTGTGAAAAACTGAACGATTAACATTACAGATTTAACGCCTTTTTTTTCAAAGTAAATTCGCTGAGAAATTCACCTCAAGGGGGTCAGTCTCACCCTCCAGTTCAACCATGACAGGAGCATTCATGCTGTTCAAACAGATAAAATTTAAGTTAGTGTGCAGATCACAAATATTCGAGAAAAAAACACATCACAAAAAACAGGGTGAAACAAGAGAGATGAAATGAAAAAAAAACCTGATCTGCAGAGCACGAGTACCCAAGATTCTAGCTCTTTCGTACTTCGTCATATACTTTGATGTTTTTCTAGGTCCTTGTGCTTGTTTTTGCTCTTCCGTGTCTTCATTGTCCACTAGAAGAGGGTCTGGTAATTCGTCATCTTTGTTTTCTCCTTCAACATCCTCCTCTACCCCTTCCTGTAATTTATCCATAGACAAAATCAACTTAATATGTGATTATCACTTTAAGGCATTAGACTGCAATTTGAAATGTTTTTTCTTACTTCAAGCTCAGGTTCCATTGGCTCATCTTCATACCTACAAAAGTATCGAGATTTAGCAAGTCAAAATGCATGTTTGTCAGAAGATAAACCATCATTACAGCATTTAATGGGCTAAAATGCTTATAGAGAAACAATGAATTTCATATTTTATTTTCCAATGACTTGGGGTTTCACATTCGTGAACATAACTATATGCTGTTTTTTTGGGGTTATCAATGGGCCGGTCCTGAGTTTTTCGATGCATTGGGCGAGATTTCCAAAAAATGCCCCACTGAGTATTGTAAACACAAAATACACTATCTTTAGGGGTTTGACCTCGAGACAAGACCCGCGATCAACTTAATATAAATCGAACAACTACAACTAGTTAACTATTTTACTTTATACAATAAAAATTCTAACGTTTAAGATTCTGTGACAGACTCATGATTTTTTGTCGGGTAGCACTAAAACAAATGTCGCTCGTTTCCGCTTGATACTAGTCATGTATAGACTGCCAAATATCTTTTTTTTTAGCGATATAGACTGTCAAAAATCTAGTTGAAGCTATTATATAACTTTAGTTTAATAGTTGCATATTATGATTTTTGTTTTCCTCATACAGTATTAGTATTAGTTGTATAAAATTTTGTTAAAAACAACGCCAAAATGCAAATCAAAATTATAAACATGGAAACAAAGGATATGTAAAACAATACAATAAGATTGATACGATTATATGAAAAAGTTAATGCAGTATAAATCAAAATATAAGAAATTTATTTATTTAATAGAAAATAGTTAAACAGTAAAGTAACAAAAAGTTCGATTTTCTTTTAAAAGCAAGACCCAAAAATCTTTTTAATTTGTCAATATATCTCTCCTCCATTATCGTCTATCTTCTTCCTCCTAAAAGTTAAGCCACCATTTTCAAATCTCTACATAGTTCAACCTCATCACTATAAATCAGTCCACAATACTAAAAATTTGATGCCCCTTATTTGTGTAATGCCCTGGGCGGTCGCCCTACCCTAGGGCCGGGCCTGATGATCAACAAAACATATAATTTATAATCTGCCACCCAACAAAATACTACATTCCCGAGAACCACTTTCATTCAATAACAACTCTAATACATCTAATTTCTTTATTTTTTTAAATGGATACACCCGACTACCCAAGCATCTCATCGCTAGAGACATAATTTGGTAACGAAATCAGTAATTTAATCTTTATTTGGTGTACTTGGTATTCATGTAGTAAACACTGATCACTTGTGTGTATTACAAATTCATAATTATTCCATCTTGAAACATATATTGTAATACCGTATATATATGTGGTGCCTACCCTACCCGTGTTTAGGTCTATAGTGTTTAAACTATATCGAAAGCCAGAGGTTTATCTAAAATACAAATCACTCATACCTTAAAATACAAAACGCACATTCACATTAATTTATCTAATTTCTCAACGCAATAAGTACATCTTAATTACAGTATAATTTGCTATAAAGGCCACTAAAAGTAACAAAAAAGTTATAGTAATAGATTGGTAAAACATAATCGAAACCCTAGGAAAGTTGCGAATTAAACATGCAACAAAACAAGAAACAAATTAATAATGTAAAATTCAACATAACGATTTGAAAAAGGAACGTACGCTCCTGCGTCCATTTCGTAGTCTTCATCAGCCATTTTCAGAAGCTTTCAAAGTTTGTTTTTTGGTGTTGTGAGCTAAACCCTTGTTTCTAATTTCTTTGCTTTTTCTTTATATTTGTGGAATGTTCTAGTCGGTTGGTAGGTGGTTTCTGCATTTACATTTATTCTCCCTTTACTATCCAAAATCACCTACTAATCCTCATATATACTTATAGAATCCTACTGAAACTGACGATTTAGATGAGAAAATATGATAGTGAAATACACATGTGGGATTTTTATGTAGATAGAAAAATAAGTAGGAAAAATTTATAAGGATGCTCCTTTGAAAAACATACCTGCAGTTGGGGGGCAGGGGAATTGCCTGCCTTCCCCTTTGTAAAAAGTTTGAAAAATGTACAATTTAGCCCCTCCGGTAAATGACTGATACACATTTTCCCCCTGTCCCCACCCTTTTTTACAAAGAGAAGCAGGCAATTGCCTGCAGTTGGACTGCAGGCATCATTTTCCCAAATTTATAAGAAGAAATAACAATGCTCCTTTGAAAAACATATGCTCTTGTTTTCGCTTATACCATTGCAATCAATTTTTCACTGTGAAAGTTAACATTAACATATTAAGAGCAGAGGTAACGGTTAACGCAGGGGTGCGTTAAGGTTTAACGTAGCTGCGTTAAACCTGCTTTAACCATTGCATGCATCGTGCGTTAACGCAGTGTTAAAGGGCTGCGTTAACCCTTTAACGCTGCGTTAAAGGCTTTTTTTTTTTTTTTTTACCCCCTATAACGTTCATAACTTCATATATCCGTTGAATTCAAAAGAAAAAAATTCAAAAAACCCCCCTTGAATCAAACGGCTATATGCTAAAAAAATAAAAATAAAAAAATAATAATAATAATAAAAAAATTCAAAACCATTTTCACTCCTCTATAAATAACCAATTAACACCACATTTTTTTTCAAACTTTCACAAATCAATCTAATATATCTTATACTTCCATCTTCAAACTTCCAAAAAAAAAAAAAAAAAAAAACCTTGTTCATTCACAATGGATCCGAATCAAAGTCACGAAGAATTTAGCAACTGGTCAGATGTAGATGACGAAACTGACATTCAATTTATGACAGCCGCGTACGAATATCAGCAACAGTTGTAACAAGCAGAAACTCAACCTCCGATATCACGTAGTCATATCTATCGTGAACGTGAGCTTGCTGAACAACGTTTGCGTAGCGACTATTTCGATCACGATTGTAAGTATCCGCTTCGGTATTTTCGAAGAAGATTTCGTATGAGCCGGAAACTATTTCTACAAATAGTCGAAGGTATTGAATCTTATACCTCCGATTTTCTTCCGGATCATTTTAAGTATTTTACTCAATCACCCGATGCTACGGGTCGAATGAGTATAAGTGTTCTTATGAAGTGTACATCTGCCATACGCCAATTGGCGTACGGCACCGCACCCGATGCGTTTGATGAATATTTGCAAATGGGTGCGCGTACTTCACATGATTGTCTTGATAATTTTACCAAGTGTGTTATTGATTTGTTTATGCCGGAATATTTAAGAAAACCAACATGGTCCGACATTCAAAGTATTTATGAAAGACATGAGGCGTACCATGGTTTTCCGGTAATGCTTGGTAGCATTGATTGCATGCATTGGGAGTGGAAAAATTGTCCGGTTGCTTGGCAAGGGCAATTTGGTAGGGGTGATAAAAAATACCCAACTATAATGCTTGAAGCAGTTGCTTCGCAAGATTTATGGATTTGGCATGCATTTTTCGGGATGGCGGGGGCGAATAACGATATTAATGTTTTAGATAACTCTCCGTTATTCGACGACATTCTTAATGACGTCGCCCCTGCAGCACCTTATATGGTAAATGGAACGAGGTATGAAAAGGGCTATTACTTAGCTGACGAAATTTACCCACAGTGGGCTACTTTCGTCAAATTCTTCTCGGCAACAACTGACGAGAAACATGGTTATTTTAAAAGGAAACAAGAAAGTGCACGAAAGGATGTCGAACGTGCTTTTGGTGTGCTTCAAGGACGTTGGGGTATACTACAACAACCCGCATGTCAAATAGAAATTGCCAAGATTCGTAGAATCATGTATTGTTGCATTATTTTGCATAATATGATTTTGAAAGATCAAAAGTTTGCACTACGTGAGTATGGCGAGATGTGGGTGGATCCGTCAGCACGTATGAGGAAAGACAGGTGGGTCGACAGATGCGATGTCCAACGTTGAAAGGCAAAAGAAATACGCGACAGAGAAACGCATACTCGACTACAACTAGACCTTATGGAGCATCTTTGGCGGAACCATATTCAACATCAACAAGCAGAATATTCCGAAGACGATAAATAAGTATTTGTTTCTTATTATAATGTTTAATATTTAATGTTATGTAATGTTTAATATTCGTATTGTAATGTTTAATATTTAATGTTATGTTAGTTATTAAATGAAGTATTAGTTTAAGTTTAGGGGTTGAGTTTGAAAATATTTGATTTAAAGGTGAGTTAAGGTGAGTTATGATAGTGGGTGTTTTTTTGAGTTAAAGGTGAAAAGGTTAAAGCTGATGTGGCGCTGACGTGACAGTGTGTTAAAGTTTAACCCTGAGTTATTGTTGCAAATGCTATAAAAGAAACATAAAATAATAACTACGATAATAATACATAATTTAACCGGAGTTGAATACGAGAGTAGTAACACTCTTACTACTGCTTTGAAAAAAAATAGCTAACAATAATATGTGTGCATATAGAGTTTTGAGTAAATTACACCGTTCGTCTTTGTGGTTTACGTTGACCAACAAGCTTCGTCCTTTGACCAAAAAAGGTTTACCGTCTAACCTTAACTGGTAAACCTTATGTAGCGTTAGTCCTCCACTCTAACGGCATGGACTAACTGGCGTTAGTCACCCTACTAACGAGGGTATTTCAGTCTTTTCCAAACCCCATGTGACAAACGGTAATTTTTCCACTGATATTTTAATAATAAATGTCAATTTATTATTACCTAACCGTTAGACTAAGCATTTATATGCCTACATAACTATTACGGGAAGCAAACCTGCATGCTGTAGGGTACAGTAACTCACCAAACATACTTGATTTTATCAGAAAAGGTGATTTTTTCACTTTCTGACATTTACAGACCCCAACGTAACAAAAACAAGAGGTTATCTCGTTTTTCTTGAAAAACGACACCACGTGTGTACCGACACCACATTAGTAATGGTTTAATTTTATAAATTCATTTCGGAGTCAATAAAAAATTTACTCAATGTCAGTTTGATAAAAACGACTACTGAACTATATTTTTCGTGCTCACGACAAACCGGAAATCTCAAGTTACACCGGGATTCAACGGGATACGGGGTACACTTAATACAAAACCTAAAACAATAATATTATCCTTATACATTAATACATCCATACCCCCCACTCACATATCGTTATTAAAAAAAAAAAAAAGAAAAAAAGAAAAAAAAAGATATAAACCCACGTTACTCTCTCTCTCCTTCCCCACTCCCCCTCTGCATCTCCAACGTCACTCCCTTGTCCCTCCTTTCTCAGATCCATGACGCCATGAATAAAAACAAGGCCAGAGTTTTTTTTATCCTCTTCTTTATGTCCAAAAGGGAGCGGCTGTCACCCTTGTCGAGTTCTACAAGGTCAACACATCAAGCCAAGTGATGATGGAGATGAGGGCGATGGCATATCTTTTTCAGCTATAGATCGACTGCTAATCAAGGAAGAAAGAGTCAAACCCTTCTTTGTTTATGTGTTATAATCCCATTCGATTCACAGGTAAACCCATTCACTCGAATCATTATCAAAAACAAATTCAAGGGTTGATATTTTAAGTACAATCGATTACTAGGTCAAGAGTGGGGGTGTGGATTGCTTGCTTGAATCGGATTTGGGGTCTTGTGATTTCTTCTAACCTCCTGTTAAATCGATCTCCTTGTTGTAGGAGTTCTAAGCTTCTTTTTTATTCCTTTTCATTTGACTATGAGATGTTCTTAGTTGTTAGTTAAACTTTCATTTGTTAAAAATTGATAGATACATGATTCGTTATCTTTATTAATGTTATTATGTTCTGTTGATTTAATTCTTTATGGTATCATTCAGATCTTTCATTGTGTTAATGTTATGGTGTGGTAAAACAAAACCTGAAAACTAAATTCGTATCTATATCGGCTCGAAAACTGGAAGTGTATTCGGTTGTTTATGTGTTCTTGGTCGAATGGTCTAAACAGTTAAAAAGAGTAAGGAAATTTGGTCTAGATAATAAAATACTGGATATGTTCGGATTTTACTAGTGTTCGACTTTTGCTTACGTTTGTGTTGCATTTGAACTCAGATTGAGTGTGGTTGTGTTCAGAATTGGTTTGTGTTCATGCTCGAATGAGTTAGTATTTAGACACGAATTTGGTTGTGTTTGTACTCGAGTTATAGTTGCACTGATGTTCGACTCTTACTTGTGTCTTATGTTGCATTGATGCTTGGATTGAATTATGTTTGCGTTTGTACTTGTGCTCAAATCCTGTTGTTGTGTGTACTCGAATTGTGTTTGTTTTTGGCTTATGCTTGAACCTTGTTAGTGTTATACTCGACTTCTTTTTTGTGTTTGTGTTGATGCGTGTTCGGATTTGGTTGTATATGTGCTTGGTGTTGTGTTGGTTTATTGCGGTTGTTAATACAAATATCGTCATAAAAACGTTATTTATATTTTACGATCTTTGCTTAATTTTGTTAATGACAATTACAAATTTTATCTTTAAGCAAAGCATAAATATAAGATTAAGTCTTCTACATTTATAATGATAAGTCTTTTAAAACACATTTACACATTACAAGATTACTAGGAATAACATTATATACATTTACATTTTTATTTCTTAAATTAGAAATATTTAGGATGACATCATGGCATGCATCATGAACATATCTTAGAAAGATTTTTGAGATATCTTGTATAGATCTTCAAGCTAAAGAGTTGACATTTGAATATATGGAAAGATTGTGCAAGATATGGAAAGATTTGATAATTTATTAGCTGTCCAGCACTGGCGGATCCAAACCCATACAAGGGCGGATCCAAATTTAGGGATCCGCCAAATCCGCCAACTGTTTTATCAGTTTGCCTATAAAAAGCAAGCTGATCATTCTGGGACATTTCATCACTCATATAGCTTAAAATATATAATCATTCATTTGCATATCACTAACCCATATCATTCATTTCATTCTTATTGATCTCACTTTTGTAGCAAAGAAGATCAAGCATACAAGCTTTAACATACTTACTGTCGCAAGTTTCATTAGTTAGGTTCTGTGTGATTTTGTATTAGTTCACACATCATTGTTATATCTTTTATTCAGTAGAGTTTGGTTAGTGTTTTAGTCCTTAAAACACAAAGAGTGTTGGGAGTGGTTGTGCCCTTGTGAAAGAACCAACGGGAGTGGTTGTACCCTTGTTAAAGAACCAACGGGAGTGGTTGTACCAAGAACCCGGTGTTTAGCTTAGTACCGGATAAATTGTAAGCGACGTGTTTAAATGTTTTCTCCGCCGAGAAGGAAGTTTGTTTCATAGTGAAGAAAAACTCTCGAGTTAGAGGCTCGAGGAGTGGAGTAGGGCAAGGAAGAGAGTCCTTGTAGCCGAACCACTATAAATCTCCGTGTTGTGGTTTGATTGTTTCTATCCTTACTTACTTTACTTATATTGCTTGTTTGTGAGTATTTACTTTGAAATCACGTTAAGTCACAAAGCGAATTAATTTGAAAACGGTAAAATCTATTCAACCCCCCTTCTAGTTTTCCACTATTGGCATCAGAGCTACGTTACTCAAGATTTTCAAATATATTGTATTTTAAAACTTGAAACGATCAATAGATTTTGAAAACTTTAAAGAAGGGCAATCTATGCAAAGACCACCACTATTTGAACCAAATTGTTTCATATACTGGAAAAACCGCTTTGAGACATATGTGAAGTCAAAGGACATAGATTTATGGTATATAATTGTAGAGGGTGATTACAAGCCCATAAGTAACAATATTTCAGGTGGTCGGGATGAAGGTGCTTCTCTTACTCGTCACAGTGATGAGCAAAAGAAATTGATTGCCAAAAATAACGAAGCCAAAATGATGTTTTACAATGCTTTACCTAAGAAAGAATATGAAAGAGTTTTTATGTGTAAAACGGCTAAGGATATTTGGCAATCATTAATTTTCACTCATCAAGGGAACTCACAAGTCAAAGATAACAAAATTGATCTTCTTGTCCAACAATATGAACAATTTGTTATCTCTGAAGATGAGACCATTGATAGTGCGTTTGCTAGGTTTAATACTATTATTACATCTCTTAAAGCACTTGATGAATCTTTTTCTAGTAAGAATTTTGTCAGAAAATTCCTAAGAGCACTCCATCCGAAGTGGAGAGCAAAGGTGACGGCTATTGAAGAATCTAAGGATCTTTCAAGCATGACACTGGACGAGCTCATTGGAAATCTCAAAGTTCACGAGATGGTAATGGAAAAAGACTCAGAAATAGTTAAAGGCAAAAAGGAGAAGATGAAGTCCATTGCCTTGAAAGCTAGGGTAGAATCAAGTGATGATGAAGAGTCTTGTTCTAGTAGTGAAGACGAAGAATATGCCATGGCCGTAAGAGATTTCAAGAAATTCTTTAGGAGACGAGGAAAGTTCGTAAGACCACCTCGTGAAGAAAAGAAATCCTTCCGGAAAGACTGTGATGATAGAAAAGGAAAGGTAGATAGGAAGTGTTATAGGTGTGGAGATTCTAGTCACCTAATAGGAGAATGTCCAAAGCCTCCTAAGAACAAATCTCAAAGAGCGTTTGTTAGTGGAGCTTGGAGTGACAGTGAAGGTGATGACGACGAGCCTAAGAACGACGAAGTTACTCTCATGGCTCATGACTCAGAAGAGGTACATTCTGACTCGTCATACTCCTCTATTAATGATGAAACCTTAGAAGTAGAATATAACAAACTGTGTGAAATTACCCTTAAAATCATAAACAAGAATAAGTTCTTAAAAACCAAAACAACACTTTTAGAAAACGAAGTTCATTGGTTAAAAGAAAAAGAGATAAGAATAGAAAAGGGTAAAAGTGTTAAAGAAACATGTGTATCGTGTCAGGAACTTAAATTAGAACTAGAAACACTTAAGTCCACACAGGAAGAACTTATCAAACAAAATTCTAAGTTTAAAAAGTTTGATAAAAATATAAGTTGTATAGATGAGATAATGAAGATGCAAAAATTACCTCATGATAAAACCGGACTAGGTTTTATGAAACTAGGAAGCTTAAGTGACTTTAAGAAACAAACAGTGAAAGAAAAAGAAACTGTTCCAACTGAGTCAGACACCCACGGATCCGACGGATCCAAAATTTTGGATCCGCCAGTTGTACCCAAGGGATCCGCAGGTACCGTTGATGAACAGAAAGTTCATAATTCGAATCGTACTGAATTTGTTAAGGTCACTAGAAAACCTAGCACTAGTACAACTGTTAACAAACAAAAACCATCAGTCTCTATAGGAAAAGGTCAAGTTAGAAATGAGTATAGAGTTAAAACGGTTCAACAGACACCTAAAACTAGTTTTCCCAAACACCCCTTTCCAAAGAGTAACTTTAACTCACAACATCATTATCAAAATAATTGGAACCAAAACATGTCTAGAAACTTTCAAGGTCCCAACTTCATGCCATGGAACACGTGTCCACCATTTCCATACATGAACCATGATAATGTTATGTTTAACCCAAACGGACCCATGAGATATTGGGGACCAAACGTTTGAGTTTTTCTTGAACTTAGGTGTGCTTAAAAGTTGAGTTAGAACCAGATGAGTGGATTAAAGATAGTGGGTGTTCAAGACACATGACGGGGAACAAAAGCATTTTCTCATCCTACCAAGTGTACGACGGAGGTAATGTCACATTCGGTAGCAAGCTTAAAAGTAAAATCATCGGAAAAGGTACAATCTCTCATGACTCTCTCACTATTGATGATGTTGCTCATGTAGATAATTTAGGATTTAACTTGCTTAGTATTAGTCAATTATGCCGCAAAAAGTATAACGTCCTTTTAAGTGAAAATGGAAGTAAAATATTAAAAGATGGCATAACCGTAGGAAAAGGTGTTTTGAAGAATAACGTTTATGTTATGAAATTAGACAAAACACCTAAAGACAAACTTTGTCTCACTTCTTTGGACTAAAACTCAACTCTATGGCATCGACGCTTAGGTCATGCCAATATGAGGTTAATTCAATCCTTATCATCTAAGGAACTCGTTAGGAACCTGCCCAAGTTGAAATATGACCAACACTTTTGTGATGCTTGCAAAATAGGAAAACAAGTTCATAATAGCCATAAGGCTAAAAACATGGTGTCTACATCTAAGTTCCTAGAATTGTTACATATGGATTTATTTGGTCCATCCGCTATACAAAGTTACGGGGGAAACTTCTACACTTTGGTAATAGTAGATGATTACTCTAGGTATACATGGACTAAGTTTTTGAAAACTAAAAACGAAGCGTTTGATAAATTTGAAATCTTAAGTAAGAAAATTCAAAATCAAATAGGAAGTAACATAGTGTCAATAAGAACTGACCATGGTCGTGAATTTGACAACGAAATCCAATTTGGAGCTTTTTGTGATGCTAATGGCATAACACATAATTTCTCAGCTCCTCGAACTCCTCAATCTAACGGTGTAGTAGAACGCAAAAATAGGAAAATTTAAGAAATGAGTAGAACCATGTTAAATGAACAAAACATACCTCAAAAGTTTTGGTGTCACGCTGTAGATACATCTACATATATCCTAAATCGAGTTTTAATTAGACCATTTTTAAATAAAACTCCATATGAACTTTATTGAGGCAAAAAGCCTACATTAGGATATTTTAGAGTGTTTGGAAGCAAGTGCTTCATTTTAAACACAAAGGATTATCTCACCAAGTTCGACCCAAAGTCGTATGAAGGTGTATTTCTAGGATATTCACAAACTAGTAAAGCATATATAGTTTTTGAACAAAGAAACCTCAAGAGTCGAGGAATCATTGAACGTAACGATGAAAGTCCACCTCCCTCTAAGACATCACCTTTGGTAGATGATGACTTAGTTGAAAGTCAAATGGTTGAAAACCAAGAAAACATTGAAAGTGACAAAGAAGATGAACCGGTAAAAAGAGAAATAGTTAATATCAAAGAAACCAAAAGTCATCCATTAGAAAACGTCATAGGAAAAATCAATGAAAGAACATTAAGGTCTAAAGCCCAAAATGAAAGTAATTTCTTTTGTTTTGTTTCAACAATTGAACCTAAAAATGTTAATGAAGCCATAAAAGATGAATCTTGGGTCATTGCGATGCAAGAGGAATTAAATCAATTTGTTAGAAATGACGTTTGGACATTAGTCCCACAACCTAAAAATCAAACCATAATAGGTACAAAATGGGTTTTTAGAAACAAAATGGATGAAAATGGCATAGTATCTAGAAACAAAGCTAGGCTAGTAGCACAAGGCTACAATCAACAAGAAGGTATAGATTACGATAAAACATTTGCACCCGTCGCTAGACTTGAGTCAATTAGGATACTACTTGCATATGCATGTGCACATGACTTTAAACTATTTCAAATGGATGTCAAAAGTGCATTTCTTAATGGTTTTATTAATGAGGAAGTGTACGTTGCACAACCTCCCGGCTTTGCCGATTTTGGAAAACCTAATCATGTCTACAAACTTAAGAAAGCATTATACGGACTTAAGCAAGCACCAAAAGCTTGGTATGATCGACTTAAGACTTTCCTAGTTGATCATAAGTATACCATGAGCCTAGTAGACAACACTCTTTTCACCAAGAAAAAGGGATCACATATTATCATAGTCCAGATATATGTGGATGACATTATATTCGGTTCAACTTGTCAAGAGTTATGCGATGAATTTTCAAAAATCATGCATGATGAGTTTGAAATGAGTATGATGGGGGAACTAAACTTTTTCTTAGGTCTCCAAATTAAACAATTAGAAGATGGGATATTCTTCAACCAATCTAAGTATATCAAGGATATGCTTAAGAAATTTGGTCTTGAAGATTCCAAACCCATGAAAACACCAATGTCTTCCGAAACCAAACTCACCAAGGATGACGAAAGTGAATCCGTAGATAGCACTAAATATAGAGGGATGATTGGTAGTTTACTCTATCTTACGGTTAGTAGACCGGATATTATGTTTAGTGTCTGTCTATGTGCACGCTTTCAAGAAGATCCCAAAATTTCCCATCTTGAAGCCATTAATTGGATATTTAGGTACATAAAAGGCACTACACATCTAGGATTATGGTATCTCAAAGGGACGGGAATGGAAACCATAGTGTATGCCGATTCAGACCATGCCGATGATTATGTTGATAGAAAAATTACAAGCGGTATTTGTACTTTTGTAGGACATCGTCTCACCTCATGGTTTGCTAAGAAACAAACAGCCCTCGCAATATCAACAACTGAAGCCGAGTACGTGTCAGCAAGAAAAGCTTGCCAACAAGCACTGTGGATGAAACAAGCTCTCGTCAACTATGGAATAGAACTCAACGACATTCCTATACTTTACGACAACAAAGGAGCTATCGACCTTAGCAAAAATCCAGTTCAACACGCTAGAACCAAACACATTGAAATAAGACATCACTTCCTACGCGACAATGTTCAGAAGGGAAACATCTCAATCAAGAAAGTATCCTCAGAGGACAACATTGCCGACATCCTCACAAAACCCCTTAAGAGATAACCTTTTAACTATCTTAGACTAGGTTTAGGATTAATGAAACCTAGTGAGTAGATAAAACGATAGCTCAAACCTTAGATTAACCAAACACGGCAATAATCCAATTTTGTGTTCTGATCCTGCGGATCCAAACGACAACAAGGGCGGATCCCTTGTTTTGGATCCGCTGGATCCGTGGCCTGCTGAGCTTCTTTTCTTTATATTAAATAAACTTCCTGTACTATTCATCACACTTCCCAAAACATAAACACCTACTGGAACTCGACCATTATCACACCAAATTCACAATTTAGACCATCTTTCACAACCAATTTGTACTCCAATCATCACTGTAAGTATCTTTATCATGTCTACATTCCTGATCTGCGTCTAGGATTTCTAATTCATGCACAAAACCAAAACTTTGGGTTTATGCATAATTCTTGTAAAATCATGAAGCATATTTACTAAATTGCATAACAAATCATGTTTTTCATAGTTAGGAATTGCATCTTGTAGCACATTGTCATAATTCATCAAAAACCCCATGAGAAATTTTTGCTAAAATCTTCTCACGACTAGGAAAAATGGTTTTTGGACATTGTTCATACAAATACAAAAACGTTATGTTTTAAACATCACTTGCATAATGTCTCTTGAATGCTAAAGGAAATACATAACTAATATATATTTTCGGGTACATTAAATCGAAGCTACATTGAAGTAGGAGTGTTTGGGTTATCTCTTGTTTTATCATAAAACTTGCATAAACAAAATTTTCATGCATCAAAAGGAGTCGAGATAACAGTACCTCCACATTGTCCCCATGTAGGCACACACTAGACATATATACGTATTTTCGATAATTTCAACTAAACTATATATCTTTCGTGTCTAGGATAATCATGCCTCCTGTGACTAATTATGATCATAAAGAAAACATCAAATACCTACCTAAACATCACAAAACCAAAGGACTTAGTGAGCAACAAGTTGAAATATTCAAAGCCTTAGAAAAACGATACGTACACGAGGGTAGAGTCGTAGAACCCTCATTCTATGAAGGTACCATTCTCCGCGAACAATTAGCCGCAATTCATTTCGATAGCCTTCTAGACATCGATGAGCCCATCATCCCTAGGTTCATTCTCGAGTTCTATGCTAGTGTAGGACTTAGTTCAAATGATTATGGATACATGAATATCCATTTCAGAGTCAACGGGTTTCAATTCAATATTCCTTTAGATCAATTTGGAGATGTCTTAGGAGTTCCTAATCAAGGAACGTGTTTCTATTCTGACAAGTGGTCGTTAACCATTCTAGAGTCTAACCTTGATCGTTTGGCACCATATGCCACACCATTAATCGCAAAAGAAACCATTCGTGAGCATCTCTTTTTGCCTAGGAACAACCAAACTAGGTTACACCGAGGTCGTCAAGTTGATAGAGATCCATATGCCATGGAACTTAATGAACTTAAGCCTGAGTTTAAGAAGCTTGAAGAAGTTTTGAGGATAAAATGTCATAAGCACCATAGGGAATCGAGTCCATATCAACGCAAGTCTTTGCTACATGATGTATTGCGTGTCGAACCATCAACCCTTCAACCTTGCTTACTATATTTCCAAAAGAATGGCCGACATTCCGGTTCAAGGCACCACCGCCATGCCCTACGGGATGCTTTTGACCCGTCTCTATAGAGCTTTTGAGCCCATTCCTAGAAACGCTTTAGGGTTCGTTCCCGACTACCTCGAGATTCCACACACCTTTGTTCCTCTAAGTGATCATAGGGTAGCAGTGGCAAAAGGAAAACGTCCTCATCCTCCTACATCATCATCATCATCATCATCCATGAGTGAAGAGGATGGTTTGCCAAACTCAAGGATCTCACCACCCGAGTACTTGAGTCAACTTCCTCCAATTCTGAACGAATCAGCAGAATTTAAACAAACCAAAGGAATGGTGAAGAATTTGGGCCGTTGGATCATGAAGCTTCACAAGAAAATGAGCAAGAAGTGAAGTGTTGGGAGTGTTTGGTATTAGATATTTTCAAACAATGATGTGTTGAACTTGTATGTTTCTTAAGATATTATGTTAGTACTTAACTTGTACGTGAACTAACTCCAAATTGCAGGTCGATAACACTTGTTGTTATCAATTTTCCGAGATTAAGCCACTGTTTGGCTTAACCACTTTTATGGTAAGATATTATGATCGGATTAATCTATGTGTAAACGTGTGTTAGAACCTATGTTTTTAGTTTTATTTTATCACATATCAGTAGTTACATAAGTTTTAGGAGAATTTTTGGGATTTGAACGAGAAACGCAAAATTCGACATACTCTCTGTTCAAATTAGTAACTCTGATTGGCGGATTTGGCGGATCCCAAAATTTGGATCCGCCTGCTATGCACTTTGGCTCCGCCATCTCTCCGCCTGCAGATTCGGCGGTACCCAAATAAAGGATCCGCCTTTGTTATCGATTCGGCGGTACCCAAATAAAGGATCCGCAGGCTTCAACAATAACTTTTTCAAAAAATTCCCGACTAATCCCGATCCATAGATTGTTGATTCTAGTGTTTAGAATTATTCTACTGATCATTAAGCTTATTAAAATCATTTAGGCACACTTAGATTCATAAGAAATCCATTTCCCACCAAAAATTTGAATATTCAAATTTTCCATGTGAGTTACCTTTCTAATACAAGCAAGGAACCCTCTAATGGGATCCTTGAAATCCGTGGGAACATCACATCAACTGAACTTCCACTCACTCCTTACATTTACTGCAAATCTTCTAATATTCACTCAACTTAAGCTCTATGGTTTGACTTAAATGATGTGACTAGCACAAATTTTTGTTCCAAATCATTAGAAACCAACATCCTCCATTGGATTTACATCAAATCCAAACACACAGACCAACAAACCTTCTGTCTATAAATTAGAACTTCAGGATCATCACAAATCACACAACAACCATCACTACTAACTCTCCTTCCTATACCTTCGAACAACCATTTTCACTTTTCAAATGACAAAATCAAGTAACTGCTCCACAAGCAGACCCGCAAGAAGGACAGCCTGAATAAGTGTCCGTCCTTGTTGCTTCATGAACTTAGCTAATTCATCACTAGAGGAGTCATCTCTACTTAACATATCCTCACCAATTGCCAATGAGAATTTTCTCAACCTTGCTACTCCAACACCATCTAACACCATCATCAACACACCACCTCTAACAATCACTCCTGTAGCAACCACACCACCACCCGCTCCATCACAACCTAATAGATCACCTTCACCACAACATTCACCACAACTTCAGCCCTAGAGTTGTTTAGAACTCCACCTTCATCACCTCTACAATAACACTGCGTCACCAAGAGAGTGTAACACGATTACATGTGAGACGACGCACACCCTAGAACAGAGCGCAGCTAAAGTACCAAATCTGAAGGTCGCAATTCATCCTGATTACCCGAAACAAGAAGTATCGATCGGGGGATCGCTGTCTAATAAAGGCAGAGCTGCCGTGTGCGCACTCTTGCAAAAGAATCTGGATATCTTCGCATGGGAACCAAAGCACATGACTGGTGTGCCACGCTCGATTGCAGAACACAAGTTGAAAATCCGACAAGGATACTCCCTAGTACGGCAGAAAAAGCGCGGCCAGGCTCCAGAGCGCGCAAAAGCCATTCTAGAGGAAGTACACAAACTTGTTGACGCAGGTATCATGCGAGAGGTCTATTACCATGACTGGCTATCCAATCCAGTGATGGTCAAAAAGAGTGATGGTAGTTGGCGGATGTGCGTGGATTTCACTGATCTCAACAAAGCATGTCCACAAGACTACTACCCACTACCAAAGATAGACTGGAAGGTAGAATCTTTATGCGGATACCCCTTTAAATGTTTTTTAGACGCATACAAAGGGTACCACCAAATCCAAATGGCTAAAGAGGACGAGGAAAAAACAGCCTTCCACACAAGCCAAGGTGTCTATTGTTATACAAAGATGCCTTTTAGCCTAAAGAATGCGGGCGCCACCTACCAGCGATTGGTAGATAATGCATTTGAAAAGCAAGTGGGCCGCAATCTAGAGGTCTATGTTGACGACCTTGTCATAAAAAGCCATACCGAAGGCGAATTGGTCCGCGACATTGAAGAAACATTTAGAACACTACGAAAGATCAACATGAAGCTAAATCCTAAGAAATGCACTTTTGGCGCAACAGAAGGCATGTTCCTAGGATACTTGATCGAACCTGATGGCATTAAACCATGCCCAGAAAAAACAGAGGCTGTCATCCAACTCCCTTCACCACGCACGTTGAAAGAAGTCCAGTCTCTGAATGGAAAACTAGCCGGGTTAAACAGATTCCTGTCTAAATCAGCAAATAAGTCACACCCCCTCTTTAAAACACTCAATAAGTGTACAAAAAAGGGAGACTTTCGTTGGACTACAGAAGCGGAAGAAGCTTTCACACAGCTTAAGAAACATATAGCAGCGCTTCCCAAGCTAGTCGCACCCCGACCAGGGGAGGAGTTAATTGTGTACTTGTCTGCGACTCATGGAGCAGTCAGCGCGGTGCTACTGACAGATAGGAACTCTGTACAAACACCGGTATATTTTGTAAGCAAAGCGCTCAAGAAGACAGAGATTAACTACAGCCCAATGGAAAAGTTGGTCTTGGCATTAGTATTTGCCGCCAAAAGATTGCGCAGGTACTTTCAAGCACACCCAATAGCGGTGATCACAGACCAACCAATCAAGCAAGTTATCTTCAAACCCGACGCATCGGGGAGATTACAAAAGTGGAGTGTATTGCTAGGCGAGTATAACATCTCTTATAGACCACGCACTGCGGTTAAGGGGCAAATACTGGCAGACTTCATCATCGAAAAACCAGACACCGATGTTGCACCTCCACTGAGCAAGGTAGAACTACAAGAGCCATGGGTCCTGTTCACGGATGGATCTTCATGCGTGGATGGATCGGGCGCAGGCCTTATCCTCACCAATCCAGAAGGAATGGAATTCACTTGCGCACTACGCTTTGAATTCACAGCTACGAATAACGTGGCAGAGTATGAAGCCCTAATCGCTGGATTACGCATTGCAACTCGGATGGGTGTACGTAACCTAGAAGCAAATGTGGACTCTCGATTAGTAGCCAACCATGTGTTGGGCGAATATGTGGCTAAAGAGGATAACATGGTTCAATACCTCGACAAGACCAAGTCACTAATCCAAGGTTTTGACAGGTTTACCATTAAACAAGTTCCTAGAGGTGAAAACAAAAAAGCGGATGCGCTAAGCAAGATCGCATCTACAAGCTTTGCGCACCTGTCAAAACAAGTGTTGGTGGAGATCCTAAAAAATAAATCCATCTCGGAGATGGAGATATCCACGGTAATAGAGGAGGAGAACCCTACGTGGATGACCCCTATTGTCGAATTTATAAGCAAAGGCATATTGCCCCATGAGCAGAAGGATGCTCGACGGATACGGCGCACAGCGCAGAGGTTCGAACTTCGAGATGGTATCCTATATCGGCGCTCATTTCTACAGCCATGGCTTCGGTGCGTTGGACCTCTTCAGGCAGATTACGTACTCCGAGAGATCCACGCCGGTTCATGCAGTATGCATTCAGGACCACGGTCCGTCGTAGCACGAGCCTTGCGGTCAGGATACTACTGGCCCACTATGCATCGCGATGTACGTGATGTGATAAAGAAATGTAGCGACTGCCAAGTTCATAGACCCATCCCACGCAGACCACAACAAGAGCTAACGCCTATCACTTCTCCATGGCCATTCTATAAGTGGGGTATCGACATTGCGGGTCCCTTCCCTATTGCAGCGGGGGGACTGAAATTTCTTATTGTGGCAATAGACTACTTCTCTAAGTGGATTGAGGCAAAAGCAGTGGCGACAATCACAGGTAATCAAGTAAAACGATTCGTTTGGGAAAATATTGTATGCCGCTTTGGATTACCTGGGGAAATCATTTCGGACAACGGAAAACAATTCCGCGATAACCCGTTCGAAGACTGGTGCGCAGAACTAAATATCACACAACACTTCGCGTCAGTTAAACACCCACAAACCAATGGTTTAGTTGAGCTCGCAAATCGTAGTCTAGGCGAAGGAATTAAAGCGCGCCTGGACAAACACAAAGGAAGATGGGTGGATGAATTGTCGCATGTCTTATGGGCGCACCGCACGACAATCAAAGTTAGCAATGGAGACACTCCCTTTTCTCTTGTCTATGGGACAGAAGCTGTCATACAAGCTGAAATTGGGATGCCAACTATTCGTACCGCAGAAGTTAATGTCGCAACCAATGACGACGAACGACGTATCGACTTGGACCTATTGGAAGAAAGGCGTGAACGTGCAGCTATACGTGAAGCAAAAGCCAAGTCAAAAATGAAGGGATACTACGATGCTAAAGTTCGAAGCACCTCATTCAGACCAGACGACTTTGTATATCGTGCTAATGATGCGAGCCACGCAGAAGATACAGGTAAACTTGGACCAAAGTGGGAGGGACCCTATGAGGTCGTTGAAGCACTAGGTAAAGGCACGTACAAGCTGCGTGACATGGATGGCCGTGAGCTACAACGCACATGGAATATTTGCAATCTCAAGAGATGCTATCTTTAGGAAAGGTTACGACCCAACACACGGACACCTCCGCACTTTAGTAAGTGCTCAATAAATATCCGTGTATTTACATTTTGTTTCATTTAGGCAAATGTTTTTTCTTTTTACAAAAACTTGCAAGTATTAATTCAATGTCGCGGTTTCTAGCTAATTCCGCGACACATTTCACTTTATTGTTTACATGTTATTTATGTCTCAATATTGTTGTCACTTTACTTTTTGCCTACATGACGTGCATGCACTTATTAAAACCCACGATGGTAAAAGGATGAGTAAACCTACTAAAAAACTCGTTGAGTAAGAGGGTTGCAAACCCATCAACATCGGATCACGCATCCTTGTTAAACACCTTACTCTCAAGACGTTGGAGTAAGTTCAATGTGTATCCCACGACGGATACACAACAATGCACACTGTGCGCGTTTAACAAATTAGGAGTTAAGACACTTAACTCCTTGATATGATATTTGCAGTACGCTGCATATCAATCTATACACTTGTAAATTTTATGAACTTCATACACGATTATGGATTCTTATAAATTTTCTTAAGTATCTACACAACAGTTTGCTTCTTAGACACAACGTAGACGTCTTTTACGCAAAGACAAAATAACTAAGTACAAACATTATAACCACAATCACATTTGATACAATATGCGTACAATCGTATTTTTCAACATCAACATTTTATTGTGGACTACGAGTTCATATAAAGTATAGATTCAACATGCACGTGTGCAACAAAAAGTAAACCTATTACAAAATATCACTACATCTAAGCAGCCTATATACTATGTGTGCGTTTAAGCCCTGAACTGCCCACTTGGCGCGCCGCACTACCAGCTTCTTCAAGCTTCTTCAACAGGTCAACATCCTTGGGTGACACCGTTGGCACGCTAACGGGCACTCCATCAGACCTCGGAATATGGGCCGCACCAAGACCACAAAGGATGGCTTTCCCCTTCACACCCTTCTTCTTCGCAAGTCTCATCTCATGGGCCTCTAGGGACTCCTTCAGAGGAATTTCCTTCTCAAGAGCGAAAGGATTCAGGATATCACGCGGACAAGCAAAGAGGGGTACCTGCAGCTGCAACACATCGGGCTTCAAAAAATAATTAGGCTGTGCCTCAGCGTCATCTGCTGTATGCCTAGCCAAAGTTAACCCCTCCATAATCACACCTATGGGATAATCCTGGTCGCGCTCCAGTTGAGCAATATGAGGAAGCTCCAAAAGCTTCAACTTCTCCATAGCAGCAACAAGATCATCATAAGTGTTCTTGTTGTAACCCGGTACTTGGGCGGCGGGCACAGTCAAGATCTTGTTCGCACACAGCTCCTCTACAGCCTCTGCCTTACCACGTGCCAGCGCACACTGAACGACATCCCCAAAGGCGTCCTTCACCTCTTGAGACTCCAGAGTTTTCAAGGCAGCAAGGCGCAAGCCATGGCTGATAAGCCACCTGCGCTCAGCAATGGTTGACACCAGGTGAGGGTACAACTCTTCATCGTATTTGATGCTGAGCTTGCGCAGCTTGCTCTCCTGTTTCTCCAGCAAACCCTCTATGGACTTGCGGAACTCCTCCAACCTAGAGAAGTGCTCATCCTTCCCATTCTCTAAATATTTCAAAACCCAAAGATAAGAAGCCTTGTATTCTTTGAAGCTAGCACGCTCTTGGCTCACTTGGGCAAACAATGATAGCCTCTCATCAGCAAGCTTCTGAGCATACACAGTGGTTGACTCTGCTTCAGCCTGAGCATCAGCAAACTGCGCCTTCAGTAACGCAATTTCCCCATCCCTCTGCGCACTGCTGCTACCTTCACCCGCATGCCTAGCTTTGAGCTGTGCAACCAATGAGGCTTGATGCGCAGCAGCCAAGCATAACTCCTCAATCAACTGGTCCGTAGGCACATCTTCAGAAGCCTTTGTCCCAGATCCTTGGCTCCCCTGCGCAAGATGATCAGTAGGCGAGGGACTCGCCTTGGATGGTGATTTCCCAGCGCGAGCAGCATCCCCAGCAGCTTCAACACTGCATATAAATGACGAGGGCCCAAGGTTATTATTGTAATCTCAGCGCAAAATATAAACCAAAATGTTGACGAAACAAGCCTAATTACTTACTTGAGGGGAAGAGTTTCAGTTGTATCCTTCTGCGACGCATTCTCCTCCGATGATGATTGCTCACCAGAGATAAGATGGCGCCTTCTTTTGGACGTACCAGCGCCATCATCCCCAGCAGCTTTCTTGCGCTTCATCCCTTGGCTAGCGCCTTCTTGCTCACTTTCAGACACATCGATCCCCACACTCTATGATGAGTCTGTGTGCGATGGCTCCACCACGGGGTCTTGTACAGCAGGATCTGGAAAGCTGCGAATAGGAGTTGGCTCTAAAATAATTGGGGGAGTCTCTTCTTGCTCCTCCTGCACGATCTCCATCGTGCGCCCCGCGGTAGCCTGCAGAACCGGATCCTCGCCATCTCTCAAAGGGCGCACCCCTACGGTCACCTGCGTGGGCCTCACCAAGCGAACAACACCGAATAGATCCATCTCTGCGCAACAAACAACAAACAAAAACAAAACGAGTTAGATAAGCCACAAAGGGAAGAGCGCTTACAACTAATAAGCGAAGAGGAAGGAAGGACAAGCACCCACCCCGGCTATTCTCGTCCAAAAAAGTTGGCACTTCCTCCGGACTACCGAAGTAATTGCGACTGATGCCCATGTGCACCAAAAACTCCTCTTGATACGCTTTGATCGGTATGCGATTGGTATTTATCGTATCCGCATCAGCTACGTTATACACTCTGGGGTCTGGGCGCTCATCCTTCGGTAATGATTCTTGGGTATAGAATTCGAAGTCCCAGGGGAACAACGCATCATCAACCCAGAAGAATTTCTCCCTCCAATTCCTCAGTGCGTCTAACTTTTCCGTATAGCACTGCAGTCGCCCTGTACGCTTGGAAAAGGATACCCACCCATTTAACCACGATGAATGATAAAACGCGCGGAAACAATGGATGGTAGGGTTAATCGCCAACAAGCGACAATTTAACTCAAAATTGGTTATTTTCGCTGCGCCTATACAGTGCAGTTGGGAAATATGGAGGCGATAGTAGTTTAGAATATCGCACAGGAATAAAGAAATGGGCACACGTTGATTCGCGAATTCGAAAAAACGTGTGTATACCCCTACTTTCCCTTCCGGGAAGTTCGCTATGGACGCAGTTGCCACCGGAACCACCGGGTGCAATGCGATAGGGATATAATAATCCGAGGTGAACTGACGAAGTTCGTCCTCAGATATATCAGATGTAAAGTCAGATAATTGAAGAACCATGGTTAGAATTTAATGAATTCTGAAGCGCACGCGCTATTACCTTAGATTTCGTTGATTTTTTTATTGCTGTTTGAAGGTTTAACAATGGTGGAAAATGACGGTTTTTACTGTGATAGTGATGCGTGGTTTTGCAACCTTACAGCAGGTTTTACCTCTCAAGGGATCTCAAGAGGCTTACAACCCCACCAGGCAGTGTACCTGACCGATGTAGTATAGTGTAGTGGTAAGTACGGGGGATTGATCGTTCTCCACAGGGAATAGTATTCGTTAGGTATGAAAAATTACTCTAATAGGTCTAAGGGTGAGAGAAGATTCTTTTTATGTTTTTATAATTTTATGAAAGCAAGTAAAATCTCGGGTTTGAAAGAGTGGGCGGAATTAGTTGCTAGTCAACTAACCCAAATTACTACGAATGCAAATAAAATAAAATAACAGAAAATGAAAATGTTGGTGAAAACTTATGTGGAGGGAAATGTGTTTACTTAGATTTCCTTACTCCCTAACTATCTTTTACCGGTTGATTAGTGTGTTTTAGTCGCGTGGATGACGGGTGTATTCCTTAATACCATTCGTGGGGTGGCGTACGTACTTCCCCAACTCTACAAGCTCCTACTTCACTCCTATGTCGAGCCGGCTAGGAAGCTCCTAACATGGGATCACTAGAATTCACTTGTGCATTAAATACAACCATATAAACCTTTAGTACGCATTGGTTCATGTTTCTTAAGACGTTCAAGCAAGTTATCGAATAGGAAGTTAGCCAGTTTTCTTAAGCCTAACATAGATGAACAATCATCCAATACAACTAACAACACACTAATAACCAATAATCAATAGCTAGGTTTCATTAGATCTAAGCAAACACAAGATAAATCTAGCCTAACATGTTAAACAAAAGACAAGAATAAGATAGAATCAAACAACACATAGACATATTGAATGATTAATTGATAACTTATCTTCAATGTAACATGGAAGATCTCAAGGCAAAAAGCCTTGAAAGAGCTGCCAAATTCGTCCTAGGGTTTTCACACACAAAGTTCCCCAATAAGTTCCACACTAATAACAAAGAATTGCAAAACTATATATAGATTTCTGGATCTGACGGCGTCACGTTATGGAGTGTGACGCCGTCACCTCGCCGCTTTTAGGGTTCTCGGATGACCTTCTTGACGCCGTCCCTCTTTAGCTCTCCAAAATCCATTCTGGCTTATCAAGGCTTGACGCCGTCAGACTATGAACGTGACGCCGTCCCTCTTTAATTTATAACGTGACGACCTTGATCAAATTAAAGCGTGACGCCGTCAGAATTTCCATGCAATTTCTCTGGCTTATCATGAGTAAATTTCACATCCACCACTTTTGCCAAGCCATGACGCCGTCCAGGGTTAATCCTGACGCCGTCAAAGGTAACTTCCAGCAAGATTTTGAGACTTTGTCGTTTTCTTCACTTTTATGCTCCAAAAACGTCCAAAATGCCTCCTTTTCCAGATTTCTCCTCAAAAGTACCTAAAATGACAAAAGGAACGATTTAGGGCGATATTTGATCAAATAAATACGATTTAGGGCTTAAATGACCCCTTAAAAGCGGTACACTTTTCGCTTAATCAAATACCCTTACACTTGAGATTTGCTTGTCCTCAAGCAAATGCGCTTTTATTCTAATCAAAATATAAGTTAGGGGTCATTTAATGCTAACATAAAAGTAATTACAACAAATATTCGTTCCACTTTAATCATAATAAGCACGGAGATTACAAACTAGCACCTCACAAGTAGTGTTTAGATACTCACATCTCTCAAGTGTCATCAAAATAAATCTCATAAATGGAAACAGATAATATCTCTCACTATCTGTAATAGCAAATAGATTACCATAGGCTTGGGAAAGGATAAAAAACCTCATCCACTAGGCGTAAGCACCTAAGATAAACTATCAAAGAGGGCTTTTAAATGGGTTATAACGTTAGGTTGTAGGGAAAAGGAAAACACGGTTTTGTTGGATACGGGATATTTTACTGGTGGCGAGTTAAAGATCTTGATCAATTACATGTACTATACAATGTTGCTAAGCCAAGACTCGACTCGATCTTAAGCTAGAAACAAAATAACAAAAACATAAACTAAACATAAAATGAAACGGGATGGTAGTCCGTATGTTTTTTCTATTTCTCTTTTTCCCTTTTTTTTTTTTTTTTTTTTTTTTTTTTTTTTTTTTTTTTTTTTTGCATACACTTTTGCCCTACCATCCAAAATAATACATCATAGGGGCATTGCATTCCCCTTACACTTGAACTTTTACATAACTTTACAATTAACTATTCTAATGACTCGAATTAAGATAATTGAAAAACTTGGAGTACTTTTAAAATATTAAGCACGTATGGGGGTAATAAATGATGTTCTTCCCCATTACTCCATTACACTAGTACTTTACCCATGAGTCCCAATCGTCCCAAAACAATATGTACAAGGATATGACTCGACTTAGCAACCATGTAATCAATTAGATAATTAACTTGGGTTTAAATAAATGTTGTCACAATAATGCACTAAAAATGAGTGCATACAAGGTAGGCTAAGGCGATTTGGGTGTACATTTTAGTGGGGTGTAACAAATTCTTCCTTTAAGTAAAATGCTTAAAGGTCGAAACGAAAAGATAGGCTCTGAGGGGTGTACTAGGGGTATCGTGTACTAAAAATGAGTACAACGCAAAGGGTGTGGGAGAATTACTTGACCAATGTAGCCAATGTAATTATAACAAAAACACATGTGTAAAACAATGGGTTAATCCTAATGCCTCTTATCATGTAGTAAATCTAACTACACGAATGTAGTCTCACTTGTAGCCTCGGAATGGTCCTAACGCAAGTTCTAGAATCTAAGTGCTACCGGTACACACATCATAGCAAAATGCTTTTCCTACCAATTCTAGGGGCGAACCTCACATATTTGGGGGTGGAAAATTTTTTTAGTGGTACGGTTTTTGTGCTAGTCATATAACTCCTATCCGTGAGACGCTCATTAAGATCAAAGTTTCACTCCTATATGTTGTAAAAAAATTTTAAATTTGGCACTAAAATTACCCTAACAGGTATTTATCTCAGTTTTATTACACATCTACCATCAAACAAACAAAAATCAAGCGCAATTGTATTCTCTAAAAATCGTACTTTTACCCCCCCCTTACACTTAAGATGAACATTGTCCCCAATGTTCAAATAACAAGATGTAAAAGAATAAAGTAAAAGAATGAAATCAAATACTCCCCTGATTCGTTTGGTGGATAATGAAGTAACACGGTTAGATCTTCTTCCAAGGTAATGTTGAAGCTCCATGACTAATGCATCGCCAAAAGCTTGATCCAAAACATTTCCTTGTCCAAAATAACCTGATAAACCTGAGAAAACAAACACGAAAACCTGCATAACATCGGCGGGATAAATCTATATATAAGGATATAATGCTTGTGGAATGATAACTTTGCAGATTCCTGGAGATTATAAGTTGGAGATTTAATAAAAACTTTTTATGAAAACAAAACTTTCAAAAATTTCTGAAAATTAAATCTGACGCCGTCAGGTTATAAACCCTGACGCCGTCAGAAATGACCTGACAAAATTCTCATGTTAAGTTTCCGGAAAATTTCTGGAAAAACCTTTACCTTACTTCCTGGAAATCCTGCAAAACATCACTATGACTCGATACAAGCATTTGACTCAAACAATTACTAATATGTATGTCCATTTATTATTATTACGATTCATGTTCATTTGTGTTCTAATAAACCGATTTAGATTTCCCTTACACTTAACTTTTGCAAAATACCTTTATATGTAGTTAAGACGAAGTTAAAAACAAAATAAAGCATTTTCACAAATTACTTTTGAACATGAACCAATAAGAATAAAAATTAAACACACATACGGAAGCAAATAAAAACAAACAAACAAACAAGTAAATAAACACACAAAGCAAATAAAGCTTGGGTTGCCTCCCAAGAAGCGCTTTTCTTTATTAACGAGTCTTGTAGCTAGACTCAAAGTCACTCTACCCTATATAAGTGAGCTCTTCATCGAGGACGTCTTTAGGGTTAAGCTTGGTTTGAAGTTTCCTATTGGTCCGCTTAGTACGATATATCTTTTCAAACTTCTCTCCATCCGGGTCATACAATGTCATCTTAATATGCCATGACCCATCTCCATCTTTGGGTGGTTTATCCCAATTCCACTTATGATCATCTTCCTCACAAGTCCACTTATTCATTCCTAGGTTAATTGGCAAAATTCCTAGGAAATCAATCATTTTCCTAAAAACTAGAGGGTCTTCAAATGGATCCAATTCGGTGTCCCTAGCTAAGAGTTGCTCTACCGTATGTGTTCGGTTCACAAATTCCTCTTCTAGGTAAAATGGGCGTTGGGGTCCTATGAAGCCTCTATCAATCCAAGGTCCATATCTAGATGGTCTCCTATTTGATTCTAACCAATGTGGTGTTGGTTCCTCACTAGTATCATAGGCGTGTTTCTTAACATCATAGACTGACCAAGTATCTCCTTCTCCTACCGCTATTTTGGATTCCTTACAATCAATCATAGCACTAGCGGTCGCTAAAAATCCTCTACCTATCAACAAGGGGCATGTAGGGTCGCTAACCATATCAAGGACGTGGAAATCGGCTAAAATGGTTAGTTTTCCAATGTGCACTAACACGTCCTTAACTACTCCAACCGGGTAAGCAACACTCCCATCCGCTAAACCTATTATCACCTCGGTTTCTTCAAGTTTTCCTAGTTTTAGAGAGGTGTAGAGAGGTAACGGAAGTAAGTTAAGGCTTGATCCAAGATCGGCTAATGTGTCATAAGCCTCCGAATTACCGATCTTGCAAGGTAGAACAAATAAGCCCGGATCATCTAATTTCTTAGGTAGTTTGTTTTGAACGAAGGCGGTCCCTTTTTCGCCTAACTTGAGCTTCTTCTCATCCAACACATCAACAACCGGACTTTCAAGGTGGAGCTCCTTGAATTCTTCGTCAAGGTTTTGAGTGGGAGGTGTTTCAACTATGTTGTTGACCAATTTGGATGTCATAACTTCTTGGTCATTTGGAACGACTTGGGTTTGTTTGAAACACGTGCTCATGGAATTGACCGAATAATATTGTGGACAAGAACTAGGGGACGAAACCGACGAAATGGCGTTGACGTTTAGTTTCGGGTTCTTGACCGTGTTACTAGGGAGTGCTCCCATTTCTCGGTCATTGAGGGCTTTCAACAAAGTGTCAATCTTATTGGTCATCTCGCTTTGTTTTTGTTTGAAATCGGCTTCAAACTTGGCTAAACGAGCTTCTTGAGATGCCATAAATTGAGACATCAATCCTTCAAAGATATCGGTACTACCATTGCCGGAAGGATTGTTGTTGAAAGTACGGTTCGAGTTGGAACCGCTTGATTGGAAACGATTAGGTGGGTTGGAAGAATTGGTTTGTTGTGCGTTTTGGTTTTGTTTCCACCTAAGGTTCGGGTGATTTTTCCATGAGGGGTTGTATGAATCACCGTAATGGTTTGGCTCGGGTTTGAAAGTGTACCACTTGTCTCCCGCTCCGTCGGTACGCGAGGATGCGTAGTCCACAAAAGCTTGTTCGGGGAGTTCCATGCAATCACGAGTGTCATGGGGACCACTACATAATTCACATGAAGAAGTGATTTTGTTCACTTGGCTTGAAGGTTTAGGAGCCTCGTAGGATTTCATGAGAAACTTGACTTGGTCTTCAAGTTCTATGATCCTACGGTCGGAAGTGCTTGAATTGTTCGAAGGCAAAGATATTGCCTTGACCGTTTTATTCAAATCACGGGGATCACTCCAACTTTCGTTGTCATAAAGAGCAAGATCCTCTAGGAGAGCCCATGATTGTTCCGCACTTAGATCACGTAGCTTACCACCGGCCGATTGGTCAATGGTTTGCCTTGTGGAGAGATTGATATGGTCATAGAAGATTTGGACTTGGAGCCAAAGTTCTATGCCATGGTGAGGGACTTTTTGGAGTAAGTCCTTGAATCGAGTCCATGCCTCGTAGAGAGTTTCGCCTTGACGTTGTTGGAACATCAAGATATCATTCCTTAGCTTGGTAGTTCTTCCCGGTGGGAAAAACTGAGCAAGGAAACGAGTGGTGAGATCATCCCAAGAGGTGATGGATCCTGCGGGTTGACGTTCTAGCCATTGACTAGCTTGGTCCCGCAGAGAGAATTGAAAGAGACGCAGTCGGGTCGTCTCTCGAGTGGCAACATCAAGGTCTATAGAATCAACGATTTTAAGAAAGTCCTTGAGGTGTTGATTAGGATCTTCAGAACGAAGTCCATGGAATGCGCATCCGCTTTGCACCAACCGGATGGTGTCGGATCGCAAGGGTGTGAAATTGGCTCCTTGAGTGAGCTCAATGGTGTTTCGATAGCCATGGTGGCTAGGACGGGAATACTCTCCTAAAGTACGGGCTCTAGGAGGTGGTGGTTGTTGTTGTGGTGGTGGGTTGTTGGGATTAAGGATATTACCATCTTCCATGATGTCGAATGGTAATGGTTACGAACAAAGAAACGAAGAAAATAGATAGACTAAAGAAAACCTAGAAAAATAAAATAAAAATCTCACTAGAAAGGAATCTAGTGAGTAGACCTATAAAATAAAAATTCAACCTAAACAATAACTATTCCCCGGCAGCGGCGCCAAAAACTTGATGCGTGGTTTTGCAACCTTACAGCAGGTTTTACCTCTCAAGGGATCTCAAGAGGCTTACAACCCCACCAGGCAGTGTACCTGACCGATGTAGTATAGTGTAGTGGTAAGTACGGGGGATTGATCGTTCTCCACAGGGAATAGTGTTCGTTAGGTATGAAAAATTACTCTAATAGGTCTAAGGGTGAGAGAAGATTCTTTTTATGTTTTTATAATTTTATGAAAGCAAGTAAAATCTCGGGTTTGAAAGAGTGGGCGGAATTAGTTGCTAGTCAACTAACCCAAATTACTACGAATGCAAATAAAATAAAATAACAGAAAATAAAAATGTTGGTGAAAACTTATGTGGAGGGAAATGTGTTTACTTAGATTTCCTTACTCCCTAACTATCTTTTACCGGTTTATTAGTGTGTATTAGTCGCGTGGATGACGGGTGTATTCCTTAATACCATTCGTGGGGTGGCGTACGTACTTCCCCAACTCTACAAGCTCCTACTTCACTCCTATGTCGAGCCGGCTAGGAAGCTCCTAACATGGGATCACTAGAATTCGCTTGTGCATTAAATACAACCATATAAACCTTTAGTACGCATTGGTTCATGTTTCTTAAGACGTTCAAGCAAGTTACCGAATAGGAAGTTAGCCAGTTTTCTTAAGCCTAACATAGATGAACAATCATCCAATACAACTAACAACACACTAATAACCAATAATCAATAGCTAGGTTTCATTAGATCTAAGCAAACACAAGATAAATCTAGCCTAACATGTTAAACAAAAGACAAGAATAAGATAGAATCAAACAACACATAGACATATTGAATGATTAATTGATAACTTATCTTCAATGTAACATGGAAGATCTCAAGGCAAAAAGCCTTGAAAGAGCTGCCAAATTCGTCCTAGGGTTTTCACACACAAAGTTCCCCAATAAGTTCCACACTAATAACAAAGAATTGCAAAACTATATATAGATTTCTGGATCTGACGGCGTCACATTATGGAGTGTAACGCCGTCACCTCGCCGCTTTTAGGGTTCTCGGATGACCTTCTTGACGCCGTCCCTCTTTAGCTCTCCAAAATCCGTTCTGGCTTATCAAGGCTTGACGCCGTCAGACTATGAACGTGACGCCGTCCCTCTTTAATTTATAACATGACGACCTTGATCAAATTAAAGCATGACGCCGTCAGAATTTCCATGCAATTTCTCTGGCTTATCATGAGTAAATTTCACATCCACCACTTTTGCCAAGCCATGACGCCGTCCAGGGTTAATCCTGACGCCGTCAAAGGTAACTTCCAGCAAGATTTTGAGACTTTGTCGTTTTCTTCACTTTTATGCTCCAAAAACGTCCAAAATGCCTCCTTTTCCAGATTTCTCCTCAAAAGTACCTAAAATGACAAAAGGAACGATTTAGGGCGATATTTGATCAAATAAATACGATTTAGGGCTTAAATGACCCCTTAAAAGCGGTACACTTTTCGCTTCATCAGATAGCCACAGTGAAAAGACGGCTCAACTTTATATAGGGTTACACATATTCGTGGATGGATAACACGTGTACCCCACTTGCTCTAATCGTGTGGCTGGGAGATCAAGAGGTGGAACACTTTTTCACCCACCCCTCACGATTTACGAGGGATATTCGGATTTACTTGGACAAGATTCATTGTATGACTTTTAGGCGGGAAACATTTGAAACTTCCCCGCTACGCATCGAGGAATATTTTTGCTTCAGTTGTTAGTCTAGCATTCGCGGGTTCCACCCTGCGCATACTAGACTGGGGGGACATGATGACGTATAGTCCGCATTCGGGTCACGAACCCGACCAATGGACGCTACTAACACTCAAGCCCATCACGAATGGGTTCAAGCCCGTCACGATTGGGCTATCACGATAACGGTTTGGGCTTACGAAGGCCCAAACCCGAAGTTATTTATGGTCTTGATATAGGATATCTCTTATTTATGGGATATGTATCAAACGACCGACTTAGGCAGGATACGCCGAAGAGTGAGGAACACGAAACCAACAAGGATTTTGTGTGTATATATAGAGGGCATCTCGGCTCTCATAAAGGTACGACATTATAACCCTAACTCTTCATAAAACCCTAAAAACCGATTACTTACTCTCACGCCGAAGGATAATCGTGGGAGACGATCCCACGATAAGCCTAACGGTGTTTTTTGTTCTCTTAGTGCGCAGGTCTCAAGCATTAAGATCCAATTGATACGGGAACAGGAATCCATACAAGGAACGCCCAACTTTTGTATCAACACATATGCTCTTCCATCCCATTTATCGGGATATCCATGGCCCACTTTATCATGATCCACCACCACCACAACCACAAATACAACCTCTCTCACCTACATCTACACTCATTGCCATTGATGAGGCAATGTGGATCAATCAACCACAAACCCATGAAGAGATCAATGAGGAGCTCACCCGCCTCTATGCTCTCTCTAATATGGTGGATTCCCACTTTGGTGAAGACATGGATCTTCAATCCATCCTACTTAACTCCCTCACAACTCCACCATCAAACAACCAAACACCACCACCACCAAACAACCAACCACAACCACCACCACCAAACAACCAACCACCACCACCACCACAAGCCGTTGAGCCCACTCTTCCTCCTAACTTTCCAAGGCATGATTGCTCACAATGCGAGAGTGGTCAAAGGACCAACATCTTGGTCCATGAGCTTCAAAATGAGATGAGGTTCATTTTGAACCATATTCTCGAACGCCTAAATGCAATATCTCATCCTCCGCAATAGGCAAATTTTAGTTTCCTCCTAGTCTCCTTTTATAGGATTTCATAGGACTGTTTTAAGAATTTTCTATTTTTAGGAACTTTTTATTGTAACATCATGTTTTGTGACTTATGTCACAAACAAATTTTCAACTAATGGAGGTTATATTTATTCTTATGGGTGATCACTATTTGGCGTAATATGTTGGTTTAATTAATTTACTAACTTGATTGTATGGTTGGACCACTTATACTTAGGTGCATTTTTTATCAGACACATATTTTTGACTTTTTAAAGTCAAATGGGTAGAAATCTTATGTTTGTTTGACTTATACATATGCATTATGCTGCTTGGTTGGATTAATTCTCAACTAACCTTTGTTTTGTAGCTTTTCTCAACTTTGAATCATATACGTTGGTACCCTAGCAACGGGGAGTATAGATCAAGGGGGAGTATATCATATACTAACTCATCATCTTATAGCATTTCTCATCCTTGAAACGTATACGTTGGTACCCTAGCAATGGGGAGTATACATCGAGGGGGAGCATATCATATTCTAACTATTTATTTTGTAGGATTATGCATCTTAACCTTGGCACTCCAACTAGGGGGAGTATTATCCAAGGGGGAACTTTTAAAGTTCCCAAAATCATTGAAACAATCTTGGTACTCCAGTTTAGGGGGAGTAATAACCAAGATTTGTTCACTACATTCCGCTACGCATATCTTCTTTTTGTTTCGACAAAAAGGGGGAGATAGGATTAAGTTTCATACATACTGTTAACATCACAGTACATGTTTTTATACTTAAAATTGTTTTCAAAACTTGCATAAAACCAACTTAATCTATATTTTTAAAAGACTCATACTTTATTTATTTCATTACTTAAAAATACACTTTATGTTTTGTCATCAACAAAAAGGGGGAGATTGTTAATACAAATATTGTCATAAAAACGTTATTTATATTTTACGATCTTTGCTTAATTTTGTTAATGACAATTACAAAGTTTATCTTTAAGCAAAGCATAAATATAAGATTAAGTCTTTTACATTTATAATGATAAGTCTTTTAAAACACATTTACACATTACAAGATTACTAGGAATAACATTATATACATTTACATTTTTATTTCTTAAATTAGAAATATTTAGGATGACATCATGGCATGCATCATGAACATATCTTAGAAAGATTTTTGAGATATCTTGTATAGATCTTCAAGCTAAAGAGTTGACATTTGAAGATATGAAAAGATTGTGCAAGATATGGAAAGATTTGAGAATCTATTAGCTGTCCTGCACTGGCGGATCCAAACCCATACAAGGGCGGATCCAAATTTAAGGATCCGCCAAATCCACCAACCGTTTTATCAGTTTGCCTATAAAAAGCAAGCTGATCATTCTGGCACATTTCATCACTCATATAGCTTAAAATATATAATCATTCATTTGCATATCACTAACCCATATCATTCATTTTATTCTCGTTGATATCACTTTTGTAGCAAAGAAGATCAAGCATACAAGCTTTAACATACTTACTGTTGCAAGTTTCATTAGTTAGGTTCTGTGTGATTTTGTATTAGTTCACACATCATTGTTATATCTTTTATTCAGTAGAGTTTGGTTAGTGTTTTAGTCCTTAAAACACAAAGAGTGTCGGGAGTGGTTGTGCCCTTTTGAAAGAACCAATGGGAGTGGTTGTACCCTTGTTAAAGAACCAACGGGAGTGGTTGTACCCTTGTAAAGAACCCGATGTTTAGCTTAGTACCGGATAAAGTGTAAGCGACGTGTATATAGGTTTTCTCCGCCTAGAAGGGAGTTTGTTTCTTAGTGAAGAAAAACTCTCGAGTTAGAGGCTCGAGGAGTGGAGTAGGGCAAGGAAGAGAGTCCTTGTAGCCGAACCACTATAAATCTTCGTGTTGTGGTTTGATTGTTCCTATCCTTACTTACTTTACTTATATTGCTTGTTTGTAAGTATTTACTTTGAAATCACGTTAAGTCACAAAGCGAATTAATTTGAAAATGGTAAAACCTATTCAACCCCCCTTCTAGTTTTCCATAGCGGTCAAGAGGGTCTCAAAAACCCTCGTAATGAGGCCACGGTTTGGTCGAATATAGTGTTCGTGTTTTCCTTGGTTTCACACAGATAGTTATAACTCGAACAACATGCTATAATATGAAATCTTCAAATAGAGTACTAGATCTTTTTTTTACTGGTTTTAGTTTATAATTGGGCCGAAGCCCAGTAAATTCAAAGGAGTTTATTCTTTTTACTTACCAGGCTAGTCCATTACAAGTTATTATTATTAGATCCGTGTTGGGCCACAGCCCACTCCACAACACAAGAGTGTATTGTATATTCGGTTTATATATACATGATATTGCCACAATCGTCCAAGTGATCTTCTCAACTATTTCACACTTTATATTACACGACTTAAAAACAACCCGACCTATTATCAACTCGTTACACTCCACTAAAACACAAAAATCTCGCTATATATTTATATATATCTAAACCACGCAACGTATTTAAGTAACTCGACATGATATTTTCTTATAAAGAACCAAATTGATTTTACTCTACACATACGATTAGAAAGTTTTTATGCATTTAACAACTATGAGAATAAAGTGAAAAACTATACTTGTGAAATTTAAACTCGTTCCTTAACTCGTTTACATATAAACTTGACGTATTTTATCAACACTCGTATAGGTCTATTAGATTATGAAACAATTACTTAATTAATCGTCAATCTTATAACTTTGGTTAGCATGAGAATTGCTTATTATCAAAAAGTATATACTTAGCCTACTAATACTTTATATAATAATCAATGATGGGAAATTCTAAACGAAACATTTCTTTTATAAATACCATATATATATATAAATACATATATACACACACACCATTTTTCTCATGCACGCACTCATATATGTAATATATAAACACGCACTTAGTAACATATATACTCATTTGACTATAACGTTTTCCACATGCCGTCAATGTCTTATATTTTATATTAATTTTTCGTACATAGTCTTTCAGTTACTATCCAACTGGAGACTTATTCGCCTTGATATACACTTAAGCACTTCCAAGAGCCAATACTTTCAAATGTTTAGAAAATTGTTTTAAACTTAAATGCTGCCACACCAGCAACAATAACATAAACTCTTTAAATATTTTGGATTTAACTAAATTTCATAAATTCTTAAACTCGGTCCGTGAACTAAAATAAACCTTACTAATCTAGGTCGCGTGTTGGTGCTGAACACTGTCTGAACTATTGTGTTATCTGACTACTATTTGTCAAGGTGAGTTTATAGCCCCACTCTATTTAAAATTATTTTACAATTGGGGTGAGAAACATGCAAAACTCTTTTATGGACCAAACTATTGTCTATGCTATTACGTGGATTAGCCTAAGCCCTGTTATGTCCCATTATGCCCAACCCATGAACCGTCAATTCTTGCTGGGAAGCGTGAATGTTATAAATTGATCTATTGGGAGTAACATCCCCGTTCGGATTGACCGGATAGGCAAACGAGCGTATATCATGCCGAAACACAAGTGTCTGGGATAAACACTTGCCGGACCTTTATATTTAACATGCTTCTAGATCATGCATACTGTTATAGCTTCGGTTGCATGAACTTAGTGCTAACGTAATAGACTGTATTTTTATATGACATTGCATGGGTTTTAATGTTCATATACCAAACTCATGGTCCAAACTATTGATTTTACTGCTTATTGATAAACCTATGAACTCACCAACTTTTTGCTGACTTTTAGCATGTTTTTCTGAGGTGTTTAAGTTGAATGATTATGACAAGGTTGTGGCAGGGCAAGGGTCATAGACTACTTTCTGAAGTACTGTGGCATTTAAACTATGAATTGTTTTTTTCTGGGACAACTGAATTATGGGCCTTATTTTATGAACTCAAACTATGTTGTAAACTTATTTTAATTTGGTTAAATGTATTAAAACGGAGTATGTATTCCGTTCTTTATTACCTTGTGTTGTGATATTCAATTTAGTAGCACCCCATGACCCGAATGCTCCCGCAATACCAGATTTTGGGGGTGTTACAGATTGGCATCAGAGCCTAGGTTATAGAGAACTAGGTACATATAAACCCTAAACTATAACCGCTTTTTACAAAAACAAGTCGCTATGACCGCCACTTGCCTGCCTGCCTTGCTTGCTGTTTATTTACTGATTACTTGTTTTAAGTATATGTTACTGCTTGTTGATTTTGCTCAACTACATGTACTATAAGTATTATATGTATACTTATACATACTTAACATACACTATTTACTACGAGTATTTTCGATATACTTACACACATATACCATTTTTGTCACAGACCATGTCTTCCCACAACATCTCTCCGATCTCACCGGGCTCAGATGACTCGTATATGCAGGTGCTACAGGCTTTCAATGCACTAGACCCCGATCTCACTGAGCCTACACCCACCTCAACACAGCCTACACCACCATCTCCACCACATGTTCATACCACACCAGTCACTCAAGCTGCTCCTACTGTTCCTCGCCGTACTACACGTGATCCGTTGGAATCAATACATAAATTTTCTCAAAGGATTACACAGGAAATTGTGTAAACCCGAGTCGTTTTCCCAATGAAGGAATGAATGGAATTTGTGATTCGGATCGGGAAACGTGTTTGAATAGTGAAAATAATGAGATTTTGGGTTTTTACGCTAAAATACGCAAACATAAACTAAAAACAAAATAATAAGCTAGTGAACTAAAAAGCTAATCTAATAAGCTAATGGTGAAAAGCACTTTTTATGACTAACACTATTTTAGAAAACTTCTAATAATCTCAGAAAAAGCTAAAGCAATAAGATCAGTAAGCTTAAAAAAGAAAATAAAGCAAAGGCAATTCAAGCAAAGGCAGATAAGCTATAATAAGCTAAATGATGTAGATTAAGCTAATTCAATCTAAGTCTATTCTAAATAATCCAGCCAACTCAGAATAAGCTCCAAGTAAAAGCAAATAAGCACTTAAAATCTCAATAAGCAAATTTGGCCACTGATGTGCAGCCTTTAAAGTGGAAATCTGAGGTAATTATGCAGGCAGAAAAAGCTACCAATAAACTAATAAAAAAAATATAAAAAATATGGAATAAGTGAATAAGCAACCAAAGATCATATGTACCAAATTTGAGCTCAAAAGGGCTTATAATGAACAAATGAAAAATCAAAAACATAAGCTGATCTGAGGCACGATTATGAAAAAAATGCAGAATTTGCAGCTGATAAAAAGCTGTTAAAAAGCTAATAGAAAAATTCAAAAAAATGTGGACTACGTGCACTAGCAACCCAAGATTATCAGTACCAAGTTTTAGCTTAAAAGGGCTTATAATGAAGCAATGAAAAATAAAAAGCATGGGGCTGAATTGAGAAAAAACTACTAATGTGCAGACATGGAAATGGGTAATATGGCCAAAAACTACTCTAACCTTAATGAGACCTATCAAGCTACTGAAGATCAATTTGATAGACTAAAAAAAACTTAGAAATACTAAAAGTTTGAACAAAAAGGGCTTATAGCTATAATAAGCTGTTCAGAACAGTAAACACCATATAACCTTTAATCTTATCTAGAAAACTATTAAACTAGCCAATTAAGCTCAAATACCCCTACAAACACCTTAGATAAACTAAACCAGGGAAGATTAAAAGTTAACCAAAGGCACATGAACAGTAATGCCTCATTATGACCCGTTTTACCATTATGCCAAACAGTCCTTAATGGAGTTTGTTTGGATTTAACACACTAGAAATGAACCAATAATCAGGGATTTCTGAAAACAGTGGAATAACCAACTACAATGGAACTTAAGAGCACTGAACAAACCTAATAAGCACTAGGATTAAGCAAATAAACAGTCGTTTCCTTATGTTGACTTTTTGAGATTTTTAAGCAAAATTATAACTGAAGCTAGAACTAACTGTCAACACAACATCAATAGAACATAATGAGAATAAGTAAGCTATGAAAAGGGAAATAAGCACTGGAAATAAGTAATAAGCAGTTTTGACTAACCTTGACTTGTTGACTTTTATTAAAAACTCGAATTTAGTACAATCTTTGAAAACTGAGAATGAAATTACAATAATCTAAAGCTTAAAGCTGCAATTATACTAAATGATTCACTATACTACTACTAAATTACACTACTCCTAATTCGAACTAAAATCTAACTAACTAACTAACTACTGTCTTCTGTGTGTGCGAGGATGTTTTATATCCTTCCAAAAAGCTTCTGGGGTTCTTCTGAGCTCATCCCAGCCATTGGATTGGCTTCATTCAATCTCAGCCATTGATTTGCATTTTGGCGCCAAAATCATCTTAGTTGGATTTCCAGCTGGCAATGGTTGACTTTGTGAGGAAGTAGCACATGAGGGGGGGGGAAGGTGGCTGTGGCAGTGAAAAGAAGGAGACAAGGATATCTGGGAACATGGGGGACATGGTTATCTGGTATTGCTTTTCTGGGGAAGGGAGAAAGCGGGAAAAGGAGATGGTGGGGTTGACTATTCTGTTTGACCCGTTTTTTTAGCTAAAAAGGGTTGAGTGGGTTGGGCTGTGGATTGTTGGGCTTGGGTTTATGGCTGGGTTTTTAGTTTTAGGATTAGGTAGTGGGTTTATTGGTTAAATGGGATTTATTAGTTTAGGAATTAGTTTTAAGTTTAGGGACCAAAACTGCCAATTCTGTAAATTCAAGGACCAATTGTGCCATTTTTGTAAAATGCTCCCAAGGGTCATTTTTGACATTTTGATATTCTTGAGGGTTGACTTTTGACAACTTGAGTATAATCTTGATCCAAACTTGAAATTCCTTCCCCGGCTTCGGCTTTTGACGCTCTTTCCAATCTCGTGCTTGGTTTTGCCGTTTTCTCATGATTTTTGTCCATTTCTCACATATCCGTACCAGCACATGCATAAACACAAAAACACAACATATTTGGCATATTTGGTTAGTTTTTGGTCTATTTGGTCTGTTTTATTAGGTAAAAGGTATGTGTAATTTAACACGTACCAACACGCATAATCATACGTCCATCCACTAGACCATCATCCCACCCTACGGAGGGTACCCAAAGCCTTGCTCACACTCTTCTGTTATCTCCATCCCGTTATAGGTCCCTATGCACCTACATGGGCACTTCTACTACCCCAGCATCACCACCACCCATCATATCACCGCGTTCACCTACCCACTCACCTCCACAGTAGAGGCTCAAAAGAGCCAATGACTCTTACTCAATAGAGGTTACAGAGAGGAAGGATGAGCAAACTGGGTAGGTAGTTGCTGGGCAGACATTAGCTGAGAGTACTCCTTCTGAGGGTACAGGGATTGCTGCTAATTTGGATTTGGGTATGGAGCAGAGGGCAGTTGTACCCCAGATTAGCATAATACTAAAGGATGTGCCTAGCCACGCTGCTGCTACGGGAAGCCCAGATCATGTGCTTTCCTCACAATCTTTTGTGCCTCCAGATTCTCCACTTCCAGTGGTATCGCCAGCTGCTACAAAGACCGATGCTATCTCACAGATTCATACTCAGCTGGATTTACAGACTGACATACTAGATATCCACTCTGACCAGCTTGACGAGTTACAGCCAGCTCGTTTCGATCAGTATGACGATGACATCATCAGATTTTATGCTAGAATACACTCCAATAGTCGAGATATCCTTGATTTGGGTGACAGATCAGGTAAACTTGAGCAGACACAGGTTGTAGCCCAAGAGGCAGCCCAGGTGATGCATGGGAGGATGCTGATCCTCGAGGCCCAGGTCGCAGCATTATTAAGGGCTGATCGGGCACACCGCAGGGAGAACCTATCATTGAGGACTCGTCTTATTGAGGTTTAGGCACAGCTTGGGGAGTATGCTTTTAGGTTCCAGCACCTAGACAAGACCATGAACCAGCCCTAGATATGATTTGTAGTTGTGATGTATTTTCCATTAAACTGAGTAGTCATCAGTTAATGGCAGTCATATTCTTTCGCTTGTATTCGAAACTTGCACTTTCTCTTATGTACTTTAAGCTTGTAATTTTGTAAACATATATTGATCCTAATCTATAACAAGCTTGGTTGATTACTCTATTGTGCCATTCTTTCTCTATGATTGATTCTTGTTCATATACTCTATCTATGGTGATTTTACACTTGTGCGATAACAAACTTTAAGAATCTCAATTGTCTTTATCTTTTGTTGTTATGCAGCAAAATGCCTCCTAAAAGAAAGACAAACAAATCTACTCGTGCACAACCAGCCAACCCAGGCCAGCTAGGGCTACTACAGCAGTTCCACCAATGAACCGAACCATGCTCGATCAGTTAGTTGAAGAATGAGTGGCAGCAGCACTGGCCGCCGCGAATAACTCAACTACTGATGTTGGGAATTCAAGACCAACAAACAACAACACTCGCGGTTGCACCTACCAAGAATTTCGGAATACTATGACCGGAGGTTTTGGAGGAACCGAGGGGGCAGTTGTCTTGGTTCGATGGATTGAAAGGTTGGAGACCGTATTCCGCATATGCAGTTGTGCTGATGAGGACCGAGTTAAGTTCACATCATTTACTTTCTTGGATGCTGCCTTAACTTGGTGGAACAATTATCTGAAATCGGCTGGCTATGACGCTGCTTACGCAATGTCATGGGAAAACTTCAAAGAAATGGTACTCAAGAAGTATTGCCCTCGCAACGAGGTCAAGAAGTTAGAGGTCGAGTTTTGGAACCTCAAAGTGCAGGGTACCAATATGGCTGCATACAATCAGCGTTTCCAAGAGCTTGCTTTGCTATGCCCTGATATGGTCCAAAATGAAACTCGGTTGTTGGAAAGGTACATTGGAGGGTTACCCCCATCCATCAAGGGTAACGTTACAACCTACAAGGCTGCTGATCTCCATGAAACTATGGAAGTGGCCAACAAGTTAATGGACCAAGTGATCGAGGATTCGGCTGAATTGGCTGTGACCAACAAGAGGAAATGGGACGATCACTCTCGAAATAATAACAACAACCACCACCCAAACAAGAGACAAGAAGCTGCTAAGGTCTACGCTGCGGGGCCGACGGAGAAGAAAGGGTATGCAGCTGGACCGACAGAAAAGAAGGGTTATGCCGGGAAACACCCGCTGTGCAATCGCTGTAAGCTCCACCACAGCGGACTATGCACAGTAAAGTGCCGCAACTGTCAGAAGATTGGACATATATCCAAGGATTGTAGATCAATAACTCTCTCAACAGCACAGACAGCACTAGGGCAAAACCCGAAGGCTAACGTGACTTGTTTTGGGTGCGGGAAAAAGGGGCACTACAAAAATGAGTGCCGTGAACCAAGGAACCAAGTTGCTGGGGGAAATCAAGTAGTTGTTGGACAGCAAGGGAATCGTGGCAATGATGGAGGAGCCCGCGAAAGGGTCTATGCAGTGGGCAAAGTGGAAGCCAAAGATTACCCGAATATCGTGACGGGTACGTTCCCTTTAAATAACCGCTACACATCCATATTGTTTGATACAGGGGTAGATAGGAGTTTTTTTTCAACTGCATTTAGTACATTACATGGTATTGCCCCGACCACCTTAGATAACGTATACAATTTGGAGTTAGCTAATGGGAACGTAGAAAGGGTAGACACTATCATAAGGGGTTGTACTTTAAATTTGTTAAACCACCCATTCAACATCGATCTTTTGCCGGTAGAATTTGGTAGTTTTGACGTCATTATCGGTATGGACTGGTTGTCGAAGTATCATGCCACCATTATTTGCGACGAGAAAATCGTTCGACTGCCTTACGGGAACGAAATCTTAATCGTAGAAGGCAACAAAAGAGACAGAAGAAACGTGTCAAGACTAAACGTCATCTCGTGCACAAAAGCCCAGAAATACCTCGAGAAAGGGTGCCTTCTTTTTCTAGCACAAGTCTCCGAAAAGAAAGAGAAGGAGCCGGAGGAAAAATGTTTGGAGGATGTACCAATCGTGAGAGACTTTCCGGAAGTCTTCCCCGAAGACTTACCTGGACTCCCGCCGACCCGACAGGTCGATTTTCAAATCGACCTAGTACCTGGTGCCGCACCTGTGGCACGAGCACCTTATCGGTTAGCTCCAACGGAACTAAAAGAACTGTCGAACTACTTGTCAGAACTCTCGGAGAAAGGATTCATCAGGCCGAGTTCTTCGCCTTGGGGAGCTCCAGTTCTATTTGTCAAAAAGAAAGATGGATCCTTCAGAATGTGCATCGACTACCGAGAGCTAAACAAACTAACCATAAAAAATCATTACCCACTCCCGATAATCGATGATCTATTTGACCAACTCCAAGGTTCGTGTGTTTACTCCAAAATCGATTTGAGATCCGGATACCACCAACTTAGGGTTCGGGAAGAGGATATCCCAAAAATGGTATTCAGAACTCGTTACGGTCACTACGAGTTCCAGGTTATGCCTTTTGACTTAACCAATGCACCGCAGTATTCATAGATCTTATGAATCGGGTGTGCAAGCCGTATCTAGACAAATTCGTGATCGTCTTTATCGACGAAATCCTGATATACTCCAAGAGCGAGAAGGAGCACGAGGAACACCTCAGGCTAATCCTAGAACTACTGAAGAAAGAGGAGTTGCATGCTAAGTTTACCAAGTGCGAATTCTGGATACCAACTGTTCAGTTTCTAGGACACGTGATTGATAGTCAAGGCATTCATGTAGATCCTGCAAAGATCGAGTCAATAAAGGATTGGGCGACACCCACAACACCCGCTGAAATACGCCAATTCTTAGGACTCGCAGGGTACTACAAGAGGTTTATTGAGGGGTTCTCGAAGATAGCCAAGCCTTTGACTAAGTTAACTCAAAAGAATGTAAGGTTCTACTGGGGAGATAAAGCAGAAGAAGCCTTCCAACTCCTTAAGAATAAGCTGTGCAGCGCACCTATCTTAGCCCTACCTAAAGGCAGTGAAGACTTTGTGGTTTACTGCAATGCCTCACCTATCTTACAAAGGGCTAGGAGCTGTCTAGATGCAGTGAGAGAAGGTGATAGCCTATGCCTCTCGACAACTGAAAACACACGAGAAGAACTATACTACAAACGAATTGGAATTGGGGTCAGTGGTGTTTGCACTCAGAATCTGAAGACATTACCTCTATGGCACCAAGTGTGTAGTTTACACCGACCATAAAAGTTTGCAACATATTGTAACCACTGGTAAAAATACGACTTTATAAAAAACTACACTTATCCTTTTTCCACGTAGAAATTTTTTTATTTATTTATTATCTTATGTAACATAGATCACATCCTCGATGAACGTGCCCGCAACCCAACCTTAGCTGATTTAGTATTTAACTATCTAAACATCTTTGACCTAAAACTTTACGAGGTCCCATTTACCACTTTACGTTATTTTGTTAACGTACGTTTAAAACTAAGTGTTTTCTATTTGATAAGAGTTTTATGAAACCCTAAACTACCATAACAACATGTGAAGATAACAAAACCCCAGAAATACTAAAATACAATTTATTTAAGTAATGTACAAATCACTAAAACACAGAAACCCTAATTCCACAAAAACTCCCGATCAAACCCTAATTTCACAAAACTAATTATTTTATGTAATAAAATCACAAACCCTAATTAATATTTTTATAAAATATATATGTACAAGCCCTTTAAACTAATGTACAAGTCCTTAATGCATAAAAACTAATTATTAATAAAAACCTTATATAAACTTTAATAATAACTATTTTAAAGACATATTTTGTAATGATCTTCTACAATAAACTTATTAATTTATAAAATAATTGTACAACCCACTAAACCCATGGTACAACCCTCTAATGCACAAAACTTTAAAAACACATTTAATTACTTTAAAACCTTAATAAAAATTATATAAAAATAATGTAAATTAAGGAAATAATAAAATTATATTTTTCTTAATTTCTAAACCCTAGTACAACATCCCTAAGCCTTAAGTACAACACTCTAAAGCACCAAATGATTTTCTCTCCATTAATAGAACTCGATATGTATATATGATGTTTAGAAAACCCTAAAAATCAATTCTAAATAATCCCTAAACCCTAGGAGCCCTAACTAAACCTTAAACCCTAGAGTACCACACACCTAATCCCAATGTATAACTCCCTTAAGCACTATTCGAACCAAATTCTCCCAATTCCTTTAGTTTGGTTCGAATTCAACATAACACAAACCAAAACCTAACTTTACTTAAGCCTTAAGTGATCAAATGGAAGAACCTTAACTTGCCACACCTTCCCCATTCTAGAATTGGTGTACTTGTATGGTTTTAAAACAACCACATCACCACCACCTTCACCATACGCCACCCCCTTCTACATGGCCCCTTCTCTACCAAACAACTCACCTACCTAAACTATGGTTTACATACAAACACATCAACCTCCTTCTTCCTATATATACTTGATCACTACCACCCCATAACTCCCTCAACCCACTCGACACTACCACCACAGTCCCTACTCACCCACTTCTGATCAAATAAGCCTTATACAAGCCTAAGAAACACCTTGAGGAAGCCTAAAAGGAGAAAGAGCCGTTAGTGTTTCATTTCCAAACTCATTCGCCAAATTCATTCCCTAATCGATTAGTTATATAAGTAAGTACACTTGACCTTTTTCAATACTTTTATTTACTCTAAATGTCTCTAAAAATGTTACTAAGTCATCACTAATAGAAAACAATGGCAAAAACCTATTCTTCCTTTTCTTTTCTTTTATATCGAAACAAAACAAACCCCCTCTATTTATTTTTCTTTGATATTTTTAAAACAATAGGCTATAGGACACTTACATATTGTTAAAGAGAATTTTTCAAGGAAAACGTAGCAATTTGAATCACCAAAAACGATTAAACGAGTCAAAAGATATGGCAATTTGAAGTTATATAAAATCTAAAAATATATTCTGTAAAAGAAAACGAAATTACGCAAAATGAGGCATTTCTGGTCCGTTTCGTCGAAAAGTTAAAACACGAAAGTTTTCCGGAACGACGTTTCCTTCAAAAACTCTTTAGAGCTCGAGTCCTAAAAATGCATAACGGATAGTGTTTTTCTTAAAATTCTTAACAGCTCTTGTATAAAAACGCCCAACTTTGAACCATTGTTACGCCTATCAAACGACCACCTAAAATTCCAAATTTTTGTCAGATTAAAGTTCACTTAGCTATCTAATTGTAGGAAAAAGAACGAAGTAAATTGATTAAGTATTCGCCAAGATATTGGCTTCTTTTTCTGCGTGTTTTCTGCCCAAAATTTACGAACAAACGCACCCTTATTAAATTTATTTTGAGCTAGTGAGCTCGAATCACGAGCTGGAACTTTGTAAATATTGAGTTTATAAACTGATAAATAGGTGTACAAAAGAGTCGTAAAATTTTTTGCCATAATTCGTAAGATATAACACGTTTTTAAGAAATAAGGACGTCGTGTTAAACACGACGGGAGTCTCAAGGGTATTTTCTGTCAAAACTCTAACTAAGATAATAAAATGGACTTAGTATGCAGTCGACCTAAACCCTAGGGGTAAAAAGGTGTCACTTTTGAAACTATAGGGGTAAAAGTTGTCATTTAACCAAATTTGAAGGGTAAAAATTGTAAAAGTTGAGGAGTAAAACTTGTCATTACACGAAAGTTCAAGGGTAAAGGTTGACAATATGTAGAACTTTAGGGGAAAAAGTGAAAAATATTCAAATAATAATTAATATTATTATTATTATTATTATCAAAACTATTATTAATTATAATTATTATTATTATTATTATTATTATTATTATTATTATTATTATTATTATTATTATTATTAATATAATACGTTTTCTTCAATAACAAATGAACGAAGTATCTAATTAACAAACGAACGGAACAAAAACATAAAAATGAGTAATAAGATAAATCTTATAACTTTGGAGAAACTTCATGTTATCTCAAATTTAACATTTAAAACAATAACAAAAAACGTTACAAAACGAACAAATAAACTTAATTATATTCAAGAACGATTACTAAATTATGACGTACCAACCCAGGTTACGTGCCGGAGACGTTTATCAACTTTAGTTAATCTCGTTTATCATTCAGACTAATCAAGGTGAGTTCATAGTCCCACTTTTATTTATACGTTTTTCAAACTTGTGGGGAGATACATGCTACTAAACCGAACACGAGTATTTTTAATTGTTATTGCACTAGGTTAACTTATTGCCTATTTTTATTTAAAAAGTCCCTCATATCATGCACCATTAGTCACCCGCAGGGTGAGCGCGAATATAGTGAATAGATCTATTGGCCTGACGACCCATTTGTACTAGTCGGATGGATACCCTTTGGGGTAGCCGGGTATGCAAATGCATTATATTTGATTTCTATAAAGAGTTTCTAGGCAGACTCCTACTCGGGGGCAAGACCACTCTCATTTAATTATGTTTGTGGAACCTGGACACTGTCAACGCATTGCGTGTCATGAGGCCTAGTGCAATATACCGTACTGTGATATTAATGATTTACGTTTTATTTAGCTTGTGTTCAAATTGATTATAAACTTAAACACTATGGATTCACTCAACCTTTGTGTTGACTTTTTAGCATGTTTTATCTCAGGTAATTAAGAGAACGAACTTGGCACGGAGTGGCTGTGGACTTTCTTTTATAAAAAGGGTGTCCATTTGTTATCATTCAAATTAATAAATGTAACCTTTAATACGTATTTCTGAACCTCCCTCTGGGACCTATAATATGTACTATGATATTAAATAAATGAATGATAACAATTTTATCTAAAAACGTCTCTTTTCGAGTCGTTTTCTATTATCATGACTATGAACCTTGAAGTAACACCCCAACTTATATTTCCGCTGCGAATATCGAAAACGGGGGTGTTACACATATCCTTGACCAAAAGGATCTCAATATGAGACAACGCCGTTGGTTAGAATTGCTCAGTGATTATGACTGCGAAATTCGATACCACCCAGGCAAAGCAAACGTGGTAGCAGATGCTCTTAGCCGAAAAGAACGACCAAAACCCCTTAGAGTACGATCGTTGGGTATGAAAATTGTCTCACCTCTCCCATTGAAAATCCTTGAAGCTCAGGCCGAGGCACTCAAGGAAGAAAACAGACCCAACGAGAAAATCTATAGGATGCCCGAAAGCGAAAACGGATTCGTAAAAAGAGCTGATGGAGCGTTGTGTTTCAAAGATAGAAGTTGGGTCCCACTCTATGGAGGGATACATGACCTTATCATGCACAAATCCCATAAATCTACATACTCCATCCACCCAGGAGCCGACAAAATGTATCTCGATCTGAAGAAACTATACTGGTGGCCCAATATGAAGGCTGACATTGCAACATATGTGTTAATACAAATATCGTCCTAAAAACGTTATTTATATTTTACGTTCTTTACTTAGTTTTGTTAATGACAATTACAAAGTATATCCTTTAGCAAATTATAAATGCTAGCTAAAGTCTCTTTAAAACACATTTTACATTTCACAAGTTTACTTAGAATTACATTTTACACATCTACTAGTTTATTTCCTTAAAAGGAAACTTTATTTTTAAAATGATACAATGACATCATGGCATGCATCATACATAATATCTTGGCTAGATCTTCAAGCAAGATAGTTGACTTTGGAAGATTTTGATATGACATGACAAAGGTGTGGAGGATACAGCTGGATTTGGAAAGATTTCCAAAACTCTTAGCTGTCATGTTGCTGTCAAGTTGGCGGAACCAATCGATATAAAGGACGGATCCCTTTTATGGGATCCGCCGGATCCGCCGGCTGTTCATCAGCTTGCCTATAAATAGCAAGCTGATCATTTGGACACACCATCACTCATATAGCCTAACATTCATACTCATTCATTTACATATCATCTAACATTTATCATTCATTCATTTCATTGATCTTTCCTTTTGTAGCAAAGGAGATTAAGCATCAAGGTTCAACACAGAAGTGTAAAACCTTTAGCATAAGTTACTGTGTGATATAGTTGTAGTTCACACATCATTATTTGTATCATTTATCTCAGTGAGTGTGGTTAGTGTTTTAGTCATCAAAACACAAAGAGTGTAGGGAGTGGTTGTACCCTTGTGAAAGAACCAAACGGGAGTGGTTGTACCCTTGTAAAGAACTCGACATCTAGCTTAGTGTCGGTAATTGTATAGGCGACGTTAGGTTGGTTCTACCTTGAAATAGAACCTGGTGTTTAGCTTAGTACCGGAAAAGGAAGTAAGCGACGTGTAAAGGTTTTCTCCACCTAGAAGGGAGTTTGTTTCTTAGTGAAGGATAACTCTCGAGTTAAAGACTCGGGGAAGTGGAGTAGGGCAAGGAAAAGAGTCCTTGTAGCCGAACCACTATAAACATCCGTGTTATGTGGTTTGATCATTTCTCTCTTTACTTCTTGGATATATTGTTTGATTATTTTTGTGTGCACAGTTTCATTGATTTCACATAAGTTACAAAACAGTTCAAATTAATTTTAAACGGCAAAACTATTCAACCCCCCCCCCCTTCTAGTTTTCCACAATTGGTACCAGAGCGGTGTTACTCAAGAAATTTAAAATATATTGTATTTTAAAACTTGAAACGATCAAATGGATTTTGAAAACTTTAAAGAAGGGCAATCTATGCAAAAACCATCACTTCTTGAACCAAACAATTTTATAGACTGGAAAAATCATTTTGAGACTTGTGTGAAGTCAAAGAACCATAGGAAGTGTTTTAGATGCAGGAATTCTAGTCACTTGATAAGAAATTGTCCAAAGCCTCCAAAGAACAAATCTAATATAGGAGATTGTAAAGATATGAACAACAAACCAAAGATCAACGAAGTTGCTCTCATGGCCAATGACACAGAAGAGGTACTTTCTGACTCGTCATACTCTTTTATAAATGATAACATGTTAGATATAGAATATAACAAATTATGTAAAATTATTCTAAAAATCATAAGTAAAAATAAGTTCTTGAAAACCAAAAAGGAACTTTTAGAAAATAAAATTCATCAATTAAAAGAAAAAGTCATAGGATTAGAAAAAGGTAAAAGTACTAAAACATGTGTCTTATGTCAAGAACTAAAACATGAATTAGAAATACTAAAGCTTACCCAAGAGAATCTTATAAAACAAAACTCCATTTTTAAAAGATTCGATAAACACATAAACTGTACAAATGATACAATGAGGTTACTAAAAATACCTTATGGTAGTTTCAAGCCAGATTTCATGAAAAATGGACACTTAAATGATTTTCAGATTCAAATGACAAAAGAAAATAAGACTACATCAACTGAGTCAGTGACCCACGGATCCAAAACTTTGGATCCGCACATTATAACCAAAGGATCCGTAGGTAAGTACAGAAAAGTCAAACCTTAAATAGTATTGAACCTGTTAAGATGTCTAGAAAGCCTAACACTAATCCAATTAGAAGAAAAGATAAGAATGAAGTTAAAACGACAGTAGACACTTCATTATATAAAGAAATCCCATTTGACTACCTCCAAGATATTAGTGAACCTTGGTAATATTTTTGATTAACCCAAATGGACCCATGAGATATTGGGGACCAAATACTTGAGCTTTCATTAGGTATGCTTGAAAGAAAGGATTAGATCCACAATATGTTTAACAGAAGTTGTATTTTGTTCAATAACATTCTTAGAAACAATCATTGAAAAAGGTACGGTTCCCCATAACTCCTCATGATAATTGCTCTCATAGATAATTCTGATTTCATGCTCACTTAACATAAGTTATTAATATAATATTTGATAATTAACATGATGAGTAGGAAAAGGTTCTTAAATCTTTATGACATAAAATTAGATTAAAACTCCTAAAGACAAGTATAGGTTTAACTTGGATCATATCTCAACAATATAGCTTCAATACTTAGGTAAAATAGGATAAGTATATGGCATGTTCTCTTGGTATTGCCATGATCACAAACTTAAGCTAGTATCAAAAGTTTGGAATGATCAAGTACACAACTAACTTAGTAGAGAACACTCATTACTAAGAAGGATCATGTACTATTAGGATGACATAGTCTCCAAAACAAATTATCAAAATATACATAACTAAATTGTAGACTGGAAACCATTTGAAAAACACTCACGTTCTCCTAAACCAGACTCACTAAGGATAAAAATAGTAAAATCATAAGATGATCCTAAACATAGAGATGCATTAGATAGAATACTCTATTCCATAGGTAGTACTCCAAATATTATCTTCATCTACAAAATGATTCCAACTTGAAACCATTTAGGAACTTAAGAGACATCCCAAAGGAACAGGTGTAGAAACCATAGTATATGATCTTCCCGGTAATTAGAGATATAGGAATAGTTCAAATAATGTGTGTACTAATGTGAGACATTGTATCACATGATGATTTACTAAGAAACAAACAGTCCTTGCCACTTTAAGGCAAAAGTGTGGAGAAAACTCTCGTGGTCTAGTTTGTTGACCTCCATAACCTTTTTCTTTGTTGCAACATCATTGCAACTGTTCATCCCAGCAAAAGTTTAGCTCTCCATCATCATTTTTCATATTAAACAATGTTTAGATCTCGATTTGAGAAAGTTTCTCAAAAGATAACATTGATAATCCTCTCAAGAAAGAATCCTACTTCTGTCTATAGTTTATTGAAGCTTAGAAAGTAGTTAAAACAATTGTTCAAATCCTAGTCCAAACTAAAACGGAAATAAACAAACATACATTCTGATCCTGCGGATCCAATCGACAACAAGGGCAGAACCCTTGTTTTGGATCCGCCAGATCCGTGCTTTGCTGAGACTAATTCTCAATAAACAGACACTTTTTACTGTTCATTACACCCACTAACCACACCAAAACCAATTTGTTGACGACCCTTATCATCCCAAAGCTCAAATATTTCATTCGCCACAATTAACTCATTCCTAATCGATCATTGTAAGTACCCTAATCCATCTCAATCTCTTATTTGTGTCTAGAATTCATATAAGTTGCACTAAATTAAATTAGGGATTATCAAAAATAATGAGGCACTTCAAAAATCATGTTTTCAATTAGACACTACAATAATCATCAAATACTCCATTGAGATTAATTTTTCACAACTAGGAAAAACTCCTTTTAAATCATTGTTCATACAAAATCAAAAACGTTATAATCCACATATATTTTCGGATCAGGAGTGTTTGGATTATCTCATATTTTACTACAAAAATCTTTGCTTCAAAAGAGTCGAGATAATCATACTCCACATTATTCTCATTCAGACACATATGTATATATTATGTTATTCTAACTTTAATTATATGTCTAGGGAAAACCATGCCTCCCGCTACTAACTATGATCACAAAAAGACCACCAACTACCTACCCAAACATCATCAAACAAAGGGACTCTCAGAATCTCAAATCAAAATTTTTAAAGCTTTAGAAAGTCGGTACGTTCATGAAGGCAGAACTGTAGATTCATCATTCTTAGAAGAAACAAACATCCGTGAACAAATGACTGTCATTCAATTTGATGCACTCCTAGACATAGATGAGCCAATCATCCCTAGGTTCATTCTCGAGTTTTATGATTCCGTGAAACTCATCACTGATGACCTAGGATCATTTAGCATCCATTTCAAAATAAATCAAAATCCCTACAATTTCCCATTAGATCATTTCGGGGAAGTATTAGGCATTCCTAGAGAAGGAACTTGTTTCTACTCTGACAAATGGCCTTTAACCATTCTTGATTCAAACCTAGGTCGTGAACACCCATATAATACTCCTCTAACTCCTAAAGAAACAATCCGTGATCATCTTTTCAAGCCTAGAAGCAACCAAACTAAGAAACTCCGAGGAAAGGATGTTAGTCGTGATCCATTCGCTATGGAACTAAATGAACTTAAACCCGAATTTAAGAAACTTGAAGAGATTCTTAGAGCCAATGTCATTAGTACCATTGGAAACAAAGATCATGTGAATGCAAGCTTATGCTACATGCTCTATTGTGTGTCTACCCATCAAAAGTTCAATCTAGCATACTATATCGCCAAAAGAATGGTCGATATACGTGTCTTAGGAAAAACCTCAATGCCATATGGAATGCTTCTTACCCGCTTGTTTAGAGCTTCCATTCCTATTCCTCTAGACTCATTCGGCTTTGTTCCAGACTACGTCGAAATCAAACACACCTTCGTTCCGCTTAGTGACTATAGAGTGGCAGTAGGAAAAGGAAAACGGGCTCATACCTCATCCTCATCTTCATCATCATCATCAGCTAGTGATGAAGATGGTTTACCTAACTCTAAGCTTCCTCTAATTGACTACTTGAGTCAACTTCCTTCCCTTGATGATGAATCTGCGGAACATCGACAAGCAAAGGGAATTCTAAAGAATGTTGGACGATGGATGATGAAACTCCGCAAGGATCAGAAGAAAATACTTAAATTATTGAAAGATAAGTGAGAGTGTTTGGTATAATACGTTATTAGACTATGTATTGTTAAATTTATGTGCTTACTAAGACCTTATGATAGCACTAAACTCTTTTGTGGTATTAACTCAACTTGAACTAATGATAACATTCATTGTTATCAATTTTCCGAATTTAAGCCACTGTTTGGCTTAACTTCCTTTGCGAAGAAGTGTGATGATCTATTTTATAACATGTGCTAGAATCTACATATTTGGTAGCTTTACTTTACATAATAGACAATAGATATGTTTCAGGAGAATTTTCAGGTTGTTATCAAAAAACACGAAATTTGCATTGCTCTCTGTTCCTTTTAGGATTTTTGTTCGGCGGAACTGGCGGATCCCTCAGTTTGGATCCGCCTAGTGTTAACATTGGCTCCGCCCATCTTAAACCTGCGGATCAGACGGATCCAAAAGTTTTGGATCCGCAAGCTTTGTCAATTGGATCCGCAGGAATACACAGTAATCTTTTTCACAAAATCCAACTCTTTCCAATACTTAGATTGTAGTTTAGCTTTCCTAGATTATATTTAGACATCTTAGAGAATTAAGAAAATCCACCTCCCATCAAAATTTGAATATTTTGTCCTACTCATAACTCACAGACTCTTTCATTACCTTCTCGAAAACCGTGAATCAATCACATTTCTCCCTTTTGAGTCATCTTTCTGCATATCTTCATGTCAACTTCATTTCTATGGATTGACTTTGTTAATAGGACAAACTGCTTTATCTTGTTCCAAGTCTTTGATATTTACACATCATTAATCCAAACACCAACTTCTATAAAAATGGGAAGTATATATTAGAACCTTAAGATGATCATAACACACTAAATCTTCATCTTCTTTATTCATAAACCTCTCACAATGCACAAATCAAACAAATCTCATATGTCTAGACCATACAGACAAACCGCTAGAATTAGTGTTAGACCTTACTGGCTCGTTAATCCAGTTTCAAACGTAAGCTCACCAGTCATATCCATCACTGCCACTACAACTTCTATCATAACTCCTATAGTCAACATGTCTTCATCTACAAAATCACCATCACCAATCATAATTCCACTAGGTACAACATCATCACCCACATATAGCACACCACCACCTGTAACTACTCCAATAGCTTCCTCATCCATCACCTTTATCATCTGAAGAAAGAAAATCATCATCACCACTAAATTCATCCAACCTTCAACCACATGATCTACTTACCACGCTTCAACACATTGATGATTCAATGTGGGTAAATCAAACAAACACTCAAGAAAATGAAGAACACAACTCTAACTTTTGTGACACTAAGGATTTAGAAACTATGTGGCTAGCTTCCATCATATCTCCATCAACACCAACAAATTCCTCTTCATAGAAGCAGTTAGAATTATTCTAGTGTACTTTAAAGAATTATTCTAGGATTTCTTCATTTTTTTTGGGACTTCTAAATGTAACTTCAAGTTTGAGAAGTTTGTCACAAACAAATTTTCAATGAATAAAAGTTACATTTCAATATTTGTAGGTGATCAAATATTTGTAGTGCTATCTTACTTTAATGATAGATTTGGCCTCTCATTTCTTTTTCTTTTATAAAGTTTTTCCTACAAGCTTAACAACGGATTCGACGGATCCCTCATTTTGGATCCGCCATGTGTTAGCGTTGGCTCCGCCATTTTCAACCTGCGGATCAGGCGGATCCAAAAATTTGGATCCGCAGGTATAACAGTAAACTTCTTAAACTTTTTGACTTATCCCGATTCTTAGATTTTAGTTTCTAGTATTCTTTAGAATAGGTTCACTGATCATTATACATCTTAGAATGATTTAGAAACTCTTAGAAACTTAAGAACAACATTTCCCACCAAAATTTGAATTTTTAAATTTAAGAAGTGAGTTACCTTTCCTATACAAACAAGGAACCCTTTTTAGGGATCCTTCAAATCCGTGGGTACATCACATCACAGGATTTTCCACTATCCCTTTGCATTTACTGCATATCTTCATCATATTACTCAACATAAGTTCTATGGATTGACTTATGTGATGTGATTTGCACAAATTTCTGTTCCAAATCATTAGGAACCAACATTCTCTATTGGATTTACATCAAATCCAAACACTAGTTTCTATAAACCATCTGCCTCTATATTAAGATCACAACTTAGAACAAAACTCGCTCATTCACCTTCTTCACAACATACAACCTGTACATCTTAGTTCTTTTAGCTCACCATGACCAAATCAACCAACTCCTCCACCTCTAGACCTCCAAAACGCACTGCCCGCATTAGTGTCAAGCCCTGTTGCATCATAAATCTTGCTAACTCATCATCAGAGGAATCATCTCTGCTTAATATCTCATCTCCTATAGCAAGTGAAAATTTCCATACTTTATCCACACCTACACCGTCCAATGTTGTCATACAAACTCCACCTCCATCCATAACTCCAATAGCAACCACACCACCAGCCGCCCCATCACAGACTGTCAAATCTCAATCACAACCAAACTCACCCAAACTCCAACCTAAGGAGCTATTTAGGACTCCACCTACATCACCTCATCCATACCTTGATGACTTGGAGGATCTTCCACCAAGATCAACCAATCCTCCACCCATGACCTTTAAAGGTCAAGAGCCTATGCTTTTTCATCCGATTTTCCCGGATATACATGGTCCTTTATACCATGATGCACCATCATCTCAACCTCAAATACCACCTCTCTCACCCACATCAACTCTCATTTCCATAGACGAGGCAATGTGGATCAATTTGCCTCAAACCCAAGAGGAGATTAGTGAAGAGCTCAACCGTCTCTACACTCTCTCGGGTATGGTAGATCACAACCTCAACGAAGCCATGGACCTCCAAAACATCCTCATGAACTCCCTCCAAACACCACCAACAACCAATGAACAAGCACAACCACCACCACCCAACAACCAATCACCACCACCACCACCACCACAACCAAATGTGTCTACTCTTCCGCCCGGTTTTGCTCGCCATGATTGCAACATGTGTGAAAGAACCGCTCACATAGCTCAAAGGACAAACATTTTGGTGCACGAGCTCCAAAATGAAATGCGGTTCATTTTGAACCACATTCTTGAGCGTCTAAACGCCATCTCTCATCCTCCTCAATAGGAGAATTTTAGTCTCATTAAATAGGACCTTTTAGATGTTGTTGTGGGACTTTTTATTTTTTAGGATGTATTTTTCATTTTCATGTAACATCATATTATGTTTGTGACTTTTGTCACATAATTTTCAATGAATGAATGTGATGTTTTTATGCTTATGAGTGATCAACATAAAGCATATTATCATTAGTTAGGTAACTAACATCATTATATAGCTATTTGGAATCTACATTCTAGTTTGATCACTTGTACTTTAGGTACAAAATTTTGATCAGACACTACATTTTGACTTTTTAAAGTCAACTAGATTATCATTCTTATTTGAATGACCATTTCATATGCATTATGCTTCTCCATCGAGGCTATTCACAACTAACATTTCTTTTGCAGCATCTCATACCCTTCTAATGTATACGTTGGGACTCTTGTAATGGGGAGTATACATCGAGGGGGAGCATTTCATTTTTCTAACCAATTTTTCTTGTAGGATCATGCATCATTACCTTGTTACTCCATTTAGGGGGAGTATCAAACAAGGGGGAGCTCTTAAAGTTCTCAAAATCGCATTCCGCTACGCAACTCTTCTTTTTGTTTCAACAAAAAGGGGGAGAAAGGATAAAGTTTGCATAACTGTGAATCATCACAGTACATACACTTTTGCATAAAAAGAGTTTTTAAACTCAAATAAAACAAACTTAATCTATATTTTAAAGAACTCATGCTATATTTATTCCTTTGCTCAAAAATATACTTTATGTTTTGTCATTAACAAAAAGGGGGAGATTGTTAATACAAATATCGTTCTAAAAACGTTATTTATATTTTACGATCTTTACTTAGTTTTGTTAATGACAATTACAAAGTATATCCTTTAGCAAATTATAAATGCTAGCTAAAGTCTCTTTAAAACACATTTTACATTTCACAAGTTTACTTAGAATTACATTTTACACATCTACTAGTTTATTTCCTTAAAAGGAAACTTTATTTTTAAAATGATACAATGACATCATGACATGCATCATACATAATATCTTGGCTAGATCTTCAAGCAAGATAGTTGACTTTGGAAGATTTTGATATGACATGACAAAGGTGTGGAGGATACAGCTGGATTTGGAAAGATTTCCAAAACTCTTAGCTGTCATGTTGCTGTCAAGTTGGCGGAACCAATCGATATAAAGGACGGATCCCTTTTATGGGATCCGTCGGATCCGCCGGCTGTTCATCAGCTTGCCTATAAATAGCAAGCTGATCATTTGGACACACCATCACTCATATAGCCTAACATTCATACTCATTCATTTACATATCATCTAACATTTATCATTCATTCATTTCATTGATCTTTCCTTTTGTAGCAAAGGAGATTAAGCATCAAGGTTCAACACAGAAGTGTAAAACCTTTAGCATAAGTTACTGTGTGATATAGTTGTAGTTCACACATCATTATTTGTATCATTTATCTCAGTGAGTGTGGTTAGTGTTTTAGTCATCAAAACACAAAGAGTGTAGGGAGTGGTTGTACCCTTGTGAAAGAACCAAACGGGAGTGGTTGTACCCTTGTAAAGAACTCGACATCTAGCTTAGTGTCGGTAATTGTATAGGCGACGTTAGGTTGGTTCTACCTTGAAATAGAACCCGGTGTTTAGCTTAGTACCGGAAAAGGAAGTAAGCGACGTGTAAAGGTTTTCTCCACCTAGAAGGGAGTTTGTTTCTTAGTGAAGGATAACTCTCGAGTTAAAGACTCGGGGAAGTGGAGTAGGGCAAGGAAAAGAGTCCTTGTAGCCGAACCACTATAAACATCCGTGTTATGTGGTTTGATCATTTCTCTCTTTACTTCTTGGATATATTGTTTGATTATTTTTGTGTGCACAGTTTCATTGATTTAACATAAGTTACAAAACGGTTCAAATTAATTTTAAACGGGAAAACTATTCAACCCCCCCCCCTTCTAGTTTTCCACAATATGTCAGTCAATGCTTAACGTGCTCGAAAGTCAAAGTTGAACATCAGCGGCCATCGGGTTTACTTGTACAACCCGAGATTCCCGAATGGAAGTGAGAACGCATAACGATGGACTTCATTACCAAACTGCTAAGGACATCAAGCGGTTACGACACCATTTGGGTAATCGTTGATCATCTCACCAAGTCCGCCCACTTCCTACCGATCAAAGAGAACGACAGCATGGATAAACTTGCACGGTTATACGTAAAGGATATAGTTGCACGACATGGAGTCCCAATTTCTATCATCTCCGACAGAGATAGCCGCTTCACGTCAAACTTTTGGAGATCACTACAAGATGCTTTGGGTACCGATCTTCATATGAGCACTGCATACCATCCTCAAACAGATGGTCAAAGTGAAAGAACCATTCAAACCTTAGAAGACATGTTGCGAGCATGTGTGATAGACTTTGGAAACAGTTGGGATAGGCACCTGCCGTTAGCCGAGTTTTCTTACAATAATAGCTATCACACAAGCATCAAAGCTGCACCCTATGAGGCACTTTATGGTCGAAAGTGCTGATCACCTATATGCTGGGCTGAAGTCGGAGAAAGTCAGCTCAGTGGTCCCGAACTAGTGCATGAAACTACTGAAAAGATTGTGCAAATCAAGAGCCGAATGCAAGCAGCTCGAGACAATCAGAAAAGCTACGCAGACAAGAGACGAAAACCACTTGAGTTCCAAGTTGGTGATCGCGTTATGTTAAAAGTCTCGTCGTGGAAAGGGGTGATTCATTTTGGAAAGCGTAGGAAATTAAATCCCCAATACATTGGAACTTTCAAAATTCTCACCAGAATCGGACCAGTAGCCTACCGACTCGAATTACCACAAGAACTTAGCTCTGTGCACAATGTGTTTCACGTGAGCAACCTGAAGAAATGTCTCTCAAATGAAACACTCGCCATTCCTCTGGAGGAAATCCAGGTTGACGAGAGACTAAATTTCATTGAAGAACATGTTGAGATAATGGATAGAGAAATCAAACGGCTTAAGCAAAGCCGCATTCCTATTGTTAAAGTTCGCTGGAACTCCCGAAGAGGTCCCCGAATACACGTGGGAGCGTGAGGACGAGATCAAGCGTAAATACCCACACCTTTTCTCAAATTCATCGGGTAACTCTAAGTGAAAACCGAGGACGGTTTTCCTTCTAAGGCGGGGAGGATATGACAAACAGTAATTTTTCCACTGATATTTTAATAATAAATGTCAATTTATTATTACCTAACTGTTAGACTAAGCATTTATATGCCTACATAACTATTACGGGAAGCAAACTCGCACGCAGTAGCGTACAGTAACTCACCAAACCTACTTGATTTTATCAGAAAAGGTGAATTTTTCACTTTTTGACATTTACAGACCCCAACGTAACAAAAACGAGAGGTTATCTCATTTTTCTTGAAAAACGACACCACACATGTACCGACACCACATTAGTAATGGTTTAATTTTATAAATTCCTTTCGGAGTCAATAAAATTTTTACTCTATGTCAGTTTGATAAAAACGACTACTGAACTATATTTTTCGTGCTCACGACAACCCGGAAATCTCAAGTTACACCGGGGTTCAACGGGACACGGGGTACACTTAATACAAAACCTAAAACAAAAATATTATCCTTATGCATTAATACATCCGTACCCCCACTCACATATCTTTATAAAAAAAAAAGAAAAAAAAATGAAGATATAAACCCACGTTACTCTCTCTCTCTCTCTCTCCTTCTCCACTCCTCCTCTGCATCTTCAACGTCACTCCCTTATCCCTCCTTTCTCAGATCCATGACGCCATGAATAAAAACAAGGCCAGAGTTTTTTATCCTCTTCTTTATGTCCAAAAGGGAGCGGCTGTCACCCTTGTCGAGTTCTACAAGGTCAACACATCGAGCCAAGTGATGATGGAGATGAGGGCGATGGCATATCTTTTTCAGCTATAGATCGACTGCTAATCAAGAAAGAAAGAGTCAAACCCTTCTTTGTTAATGTGTTATAATCCCATTCGATTCACAGGCAAACCCACTCACTCGAATCATTATCAAAAACAAATTCAAGGGTTGATATTCTAAGTACAATCGATTACTGGGTCAAGAGTGGGGGTGTGGATTGCTTGCTTGAATCGGATTTGGGGTCCTGTGATTTCTTCTAACCTCCTGTTAAATCGATCTCCTTGTTGTAAGAGTTCTAAGCTTCTTTTTGATTCCTTTTCATTCGACTTTGAGATGTTCTTAGTTGTTAGTTAAACTTTCATTTGTTAAAAATTGATAGATACATGATTCGTTATTTTTATTGATGTTATTATGTTTTGTTGATTTAATTCTTTATGGTATCATTCGGATCTTTCATTGTGTTAATGTTATGGTGTGGTAAAACAAAACCTGAAAACTAAATTCGTATCTATATTGGCTCAAAAACTGGAAGTGTATTCGGTTGTTTATGTGTTATTGGTCGAATGGTCTAAACAGTTAAAAAGAGTAAGGAAATTTGGTCTAGATATTAAAATACTGGATATGTTCGGATTTTGCTAGTGTTCAACTTTTGCTTACGCTTGTGTTGCATTTGAACTCGGATTGAGTGTGGTTATGTTCGGAATTGGTTTGTGTTCATGCTCGAATGAGTTAGTATTTAGACACGAATTTGGTTGTGTTTGTACTCGAGTTATAGTTGTACTGATGTTTGACTCTTACTTGTGTCTTATGTTGCATTGATGCTTGGATTGAATTATGTTTGCGTTTGTACTTATGCTCAAATCCTGTTGTTGTGTATACTCGGATTGTGTTTGTGTTTGGCTTATGCTTGAACCTTGTTAGTATTATACTCGACTTCTTGTTTGTGTTTTTGTTGATGTGTGTTCGGATTTGGTTGTGTATATGCTTGGTGTTGTGTTGGTTTATTGCGGTTCAAGTGAAATTTTAAGTGGTAGATTTGAGTAAAATTTGATTCGAGCATGTCTTGGTTTGTATGTGAGCCGAGTGGCCACTCAAGCTCACCACGAAAAGTGACTCATTATCTTTTCTTTTGGCTCGACCACCTACCCCCGAAGGGTGCTATGGTTCGTTTGGGAAAACCACATAAATGGTCGTGAGTTGCGTGTATAACACCCACGAAGGGTGCTTGTTTTGCTCGGTCAAGAGGGTCTCAAAAACCCTCGTAATGAGTCCACGATTTGGTCGAATATAGTGTTCGAGTTTTCCTTGGTTTCACACAGATAGTTATAACTCGAACAACATGCTATAATATGAAATCTTCAAATAGAGTACTAGATCTTTTTTTTACTAGTTTTAGTTTATAATTGGGCCGAAGCCCAGTAAATTCAAAGGAGTTTATTCTTTTTACTTACCAGGCTAGTCCATTACAAGTTATTATTATTAGATCCGTGTTGGGCCACAACCCACTCCACAACACAAGAGTGTGTTGTATATTCGGTTTATATATACAAGATATTGCCACGATCGTCCAAGTGATCTTCTCGACTATTTCACACTTTATATTACACGACTTAAAAACAACCCGACCTATTATCAACTCGTTACACTCCACTAAAACACAAAAATCTCGCTATATATTTATATATATCTAAACCACGCAATGTATTTAAGTAACTCGACATGATATTTTCTTATAAAGAACCAAATTGATTTTACTCTACACATACGATTAGAAAGTTTTTATGCATTTAACAACTATGAGAATAAAGTGAAAAACTAGACTTGTGAAATTTAAACTCGTTCCTTAACTCGTTTACATATAAACTTGACGTATTTTATCAACACTCGTATAGATCTATTAGATTATGAAACAATTACTTAATTAAACGTCAATCTTATAACTTTGGTTAGCACGAGAATTGCTTACTATCAAAAAGTATATACTTAGCCTACTAATACTTTATATAATAATCAATGATGGGAAATTCTAAACGAAACATTTGTTTTATAAATACCATATATATTATATATATATATATATATATATATATATATATATATATATATATATATATATATATATATATATATATATATATATATATATATATATAAATACATATATACACACACACTATTTTTCTCATGCACACACTCATATATGTAATATATAAACACGCACTTAGTAACATATATACTCATTTGACTATAACGTTTTCCACATGCCGTCAACGTCTTATATTTCATATTAATTTTTCCGTACATAGTCTTTCAGTTACTGTCCAACTGGAGACTTATTCGCCTTGATATACACTTAAGCACTTCCAAGAGCCAATACTTTCAAATGTTTAGAAAATTGTTTAAACTTAAATGCTACCACACCAGCAACAATAACATAAACTCTTTAAATCTTTTGGATTGAACTAAATTTCATAAATTCTTAAACTCGGTCCGTGAACTAAAACAAACCTTACTAATCTAGGTCGCGTGTTAGTGCTGAACACTGTCTGAACTATTGTGTTATCTGAATACTATTTGCCAAGGTGAGTTTATAGCCCCACTCTATTTAAACTTGTTTTACAATTTGGGTGAGAAACATGCAAAACTCTTTTATGGACCAAACTATTGTCTATGCTATTACGTGGATTAGCCTAAGCCCTGTTATGTCCCATTATGCCCAACCCATGAACCGTCAATTCCCGCTGGGAAGCGCGAATGTTATAAATAGACCTATTGGGAGTAACGTCCCCGTTCGGGTTGACCGGATAGGCAAACGAACATATATCATGTCGAAACACAAGTGTCTGGGATAAACACTTGTCGGGCCTTTATATTTAACATGCTTCTAGAGCATGCACACTGTTATAGCTTCGGTTGCATGAACTTAGTGCTAACGTAATAGACTGTATTTTTATATGACATTGCATGGGTTGTAATGTTCATATACCAAACTCATGTTCCAAACTATTGATTTTACTAACTGTTGATAAACCTATGAACTCACCAACTTTTCGCTGACTTTTAGCATGTTTTTCTCAGGTGTTTAAGCTGAATAATTATGACAAGGTTGTGGTAGGGCAAGGGTCATAGACTACTTTCTGAAGTACTGTGGCATTTAAACTATGACTTTTTTTTGTCCAGGACAACTGAATTATAGGCCTTATTTTATGAACTCAAACTATGTTGTAAACTTATTTTAATTTGGTTAAATGTATTAAAACGGAGTATGTATTCCGTTCTTTAATACCTTGCATTGTGATATTCAATTTAGTAGCACCCCGTGACCCGAATGCTTCCGCAATACCAGATTTTGGGGGTGTTACACCCCACTAGCATTTAAACCTTCATCTACCCTAGTCATTTCTCTCACACTTCCCCGTATATTTTCTCACACTAAAACATTTTCTTAGACTAAAACTATTCATCTTCTTAACATAATCCAATCATTAACACCCTTGAATCTGGAAATAATTTACACGTAAGACGCATAAAATGGGGGTTCCATTGTATAGAATACGACAACGGCATGGGGTTGAATTTGATCCTAATGTGGTTTATGGTAAGCCCTTGTTTTCTTATAATGATAACAGATTTTTGTTGTGTTTAGTTGTTCATTATGTTGTAAACCCTTTTTATGTTGATGAAAAATAGTTTAGTTTATTGTTAATTGTATAAACCCTAATTTTTTCCCCCTTTTTTTTCATGGGGTCTTCGTACTCTGTTTTCAATTAGGCTACATTATGGAGGTACATTCACTTCAGCACCTGGTAGGTTGTATGTTAATGGTTATATGTACATTGTTGATAAGTTAGACAGTGATGAGTTCTTAGTTCATGAGATAGACTCAATTGTAGAAGAGATAGGTAATGATGGCCACAAGATTATGTTTTACCATTTTTTGAAACCTGGTTGTGATTTAGATTATGGACTACAACCTTTAGGAAGTGACCAAGATGTTCTTTTCATGGCTAAATATGTTGAAGAAGGTCACAAACTTATTGATATATATGTTGAGCATGAAAAAACCAACCCTGGCCTATATTTTACCTCACCATTAAAAAACAAAAGGGTAGTTATAGAACAGATAGAAAAAAATGTAGAACAATATGTTGTTAGGGTATATGAAGGTCAAAGTAGTGTCCCTGATAAGGATATACCTAGTCAGGGCAATAGTGCCTTTGTTAATGAGTTTTACTCTTCATACTTATGTAGAGTCCCAAGACCCAAACTTTGATCCTTTTGCTAATTTAGATTCCATAATACCACAAAATGATACTCAACAAGCATTAAATAAACCACAAGCTGAGATGGATGACCTAGTTGCTGATAAGGATGACTTAGTTGCTAATACAGAGGTTAGTGAAGGTCATGGGGATGATACAGAGGTTGGTGAAGGTCATGGGGATGATACAGAGGTAAGTGAAGGTAGTAAGGACACTAATTCTAGTAATGATGATAGCCAAGATAGTGATTACATTATGGATGAGGAAAATTATGTTGAGGAGATTGATGTTGACATGGAAGACTTCCACTTGAACGGTGTAATTTACTCTAGAGTTTTATATGCGGGTGTGTTTGTGGGAAGGCCACTATGATGAAAAGAACATGATAATAATACGTAGCAATAAAACAATAATGACATATAGGACTAAATGCATAAACGCGTAAAGGGATAAAAGCGTATGAGCATGATTTACTTTTTGTTTATTTGTACTCTTAAAACATCTCAAGTGCAAGAAGTGTTCAAATTTTTCAACTTATTTATCGACTCATTCCTCAAATCCTGAAACTCTTATTAACTAAACCACAACTTAATATCAGTTAGTCATCTCTTGCATATCCACTTATCAATAGGTTGAATGCTACATTTAGCAATATCAACTATTGCTCAAATAAGATATATTCCAGCTTCACTTTTAACACATTAAGTTATCTTTAACCGATCGACCTTCTTTCAACCTTCTTATTGGAAAGAGGCTCTAAGTTAATCAAAAACAACAACAACAACAACAACAACAACAAAAGTTAATCAAAATAAATTTAAAAGATAATAAGTAAGAATTCATATCTTATTAGCGTTGTTTTAGTAATTAAAACTAACTTCATTTTTTTTATCAATGAACTTTAGACAAAATCTTAGCCAAAATTGTTATAAAGGGATGCAAATACATATTTGGGTGACATATAACTAGTTTCAGTATATAAAGGGATGTAAATACATATTTGGAAAAATTCAATACTTAAGTGAGCTTAGCATGTAATCAAGGATAATATTATCTTGTGCGAATAAAAATACAATATATGTTTCACTTAATCAATTGAATCGTTAACGTTATTTTGATTTATATACTCAGTTTGGAAAATACGTAAGTTTGTATTTGATGATTGTTGGCGTATATGTCCGAACGAACCATTCCGAACGGACCCCAGTTCCGGACGAACCCCATTATGTCGTTTGGACTAACGGTAAGTTTCAGACTCGAAAGTCAAACCTGATGCAAATAGTAAGCGACAAATGATCAAAAGCTATGGCAGAACCGAGCAAGGACCCAAAAAGAGTAAAGACCCAGTTGCCGCTCAAAAGTGCCGCTATCTCGCTTGGACGCATCCGATAGAGACAAAAATAAACCTCCTATATAAAGAAGAACGGTATTCATGTAATGGTAACTTCTTTTTACACACTCTTACTTCTAACTTTACTTCCTCACGCCGGAGTTTGGTCATGGGGTCACACCCAGGGCGAGAATAACGCGTTTATTATCTTAGCAGGCATCCGAAGGGCTTGACAACACCAAGACCGGAGGAAACTCAGAGAAACAAACCACCCTGAAAATAAATACTTAAACATTGGCGCCATCCGTGGGACCCGGCATTCAATCTACTAAGGCTATAGAATGTCGAGTTCTGAACGTCCAAAGGAGGGGGTGCCAAATCCCCTCCAGTCACCCGAGATCAGATAGAAGGGTATATTTATGCTCTCAAATCCATGGTCAAAGAGCACAACCGACGGGACGCTGTACGACCGATACAACTGGACTTCCATGATGACGGTAGTCCAGAAAAGAATGAGGTAGCAGATAAGAAGAAGGGGATTGCAACCGGAGATAAAGTGCCAAACGCGAACTTGGGGAAACCTTTCAAGGAAGTCAAGAAGTCGCCCTTTATTCGGCGGTTGATCGAATTCTCAGCACCGGAGCACAGGTTGCCTTCTCATATCAAGCTATATGATGGGTCGACAGATCCCCAAGATCATCTCATCCAGTTCACCGGAGCAGCATGCCAAGGAGAGTGGCCCATGCCCGTGTGGTGCAGAATGTTTCAGCAAACCCTGGACGGGAAGGCTCAAGGATGGTTCGACCGCGTTCCTCCGGGTAGTATAGACGAATGGGCAGACCTCAGAACTCAGTTTGAAACACACTTCTCCCTGCACAAAGCATGTATTAAGGACCCCAAAGAAATAACTGAGATTATGAGAAAGGCTAACGAGACGCTGCCGGAATTCAAAGAAAGATGGACCACAGAGACGGGATTTATACAGGGTGCTCCGAAGATTATGAGGATCACTTTGTTCATGAACGATTGCAAATGCCCAGAATTGGCCAAACGATTTGCCGATAAGGTTCCCAGGACGATCGATGAGATGATGATCCGGGTTGACGATTTTGTGCGATCAGAGGAAGCGTTCGCCAGCACAAAGCTTCCCCGGGGAGAAAGTTATGACCAATCTAGAAAAATGTCAGCCGGATCCTTCCAAAGGGACGACAGGGTTTACAGGAGTCATGGAAATGAGAAAAGGAACGAAGGGCGATCCGGATTCCGCACGCTCAGTACAAGCATAGGGATCGGTAGGCACCGTACCTTCCGAAGCGAAATGATTATCAGAGTCGTAACGCCCCTAGTTTAACACTTGACTCACTCATAAAACCTCCGAAAGAAATCCTGGCCATCGAGCATCAGTTACGCTTTCCTCCTGCAAGACCGATGCGCGACCCTCCGAAGAAGGAAAACCAAGATAGGTACTGCGACTATTGTAATACACTGTAAAATTCCATTGAAATTATAATCGTTAATCAATATTAACCCAGTTACTATTTACTGATTTCCATTTTAGCAAGGAAATTTGAAATTTTTCTTATTATATTATTTGGTTGTGATTGCGATATCAAAAAATTCACCAAATGACGGAACGAGTTCAACGAGTATTACGAAAGTTAATTATACATAATTAAATCCTAATCGGACCAAATTCATCTCAGCCCAACTTAATCCTATTATGTACTATTCATCAGCCCAACTAAGCCCAACCTTGTTTTATTTTTGTGATTTCATGTGAAATCCGATTAGAACCCATCTCCAAAACGCTTCTTGTTCTCTCGAATATTAAACGCGACCTATGAATATTTTTACATCACCTCATTCACCTCCCACCAGGCTATCGTAGTGTCGAACCTCAAAATTATATGTCGAGTTTTGATGTGCTTTTGAAAGCCAAAGTGTTCGCTAGTTTTTTAACCCATCCGATAACACCAAAAATCCAATACGTAACCATTTCGACTCCAACTTGTTTCTACGCAATCTTAATAATTATTCTAGCCTAATGTCGTGATATTGAATCAGTTTTTATCAACTTTAATCAAGTATCACACGTTAAATGAATTTGTGCACCTAGTTTAATAACTAGTCGACATATATATTTGCACAAAACAAATTCCAACTTTCCTACTCACTCTCATTCATTCTCAAAGTCTTGGAATGTCATAAATATATCTCTTGGGAGCCCTTCATTCCCTGACAAGGAATATTAGAACTAGTAGAAATTGTTTCTTGAATTATTGGAGCCATACGTGTACTCAAACGTCTCATATATCTACCCCTAGCCTCACCACCTTTCCTCACTCATTAAATACTATCTTTCAAACTCTCATACTCTCATAAAAACGTCTCTGTAAGACCAGAAGGATTCATTCGCTTATTTGGAAGCTTGTCGAGAGAAACGGGTTACATATTTATTAACGTGTACTTGGGTTATAATCGAACGTGGGTTATCTTTGTGTTCCATTCATCTCATACGATTCTCTACCACCCTTAGAGGTGTAGTAAGTTACCCACAACCTCTCTTCAATACCATTTCATTTCATACGTTATATATATTCATCACCATGCATCGTTTAATACTACTCGAACGTATATTATTTCACTTATTTACTTACGTACTCATATTCATATAGCACACAAAAAGTGACGAGCCTCCATCGTGGAAGGCCTAGGAGTCACCATGCACACCCCTTTCACCTTTATTTTTTTGTTTCATGCATCATTCGAGTCCATATTGAATCATGTCTCAACTCGTATAACAACCTAAACACTTAGAAATTTTACTAAGTCTTTTCCTATTAAAATACGTTCCATGTCGCCTCAAAAACAGCCGTGTATCTTAAAATCTGACTTAACGAGCATACAATATTTTTACATGACCTATTAGATCACATAGCTAGCTACCACTTTCGTATATATAACTTGTAAATATAAGCACATATAGACCCTCTAAATCGATCAAAGTGAAACGCCAAATCAATACTAAAACTGTTAACAAAAACTCGCTATGGACTATTAAACCCATTAAGCTAATTTTAAGCAAACATGATAAGCAAGCTTATCTAGGTCTTTTGATATGAAAATAGAACATGAAAAATGAGATTTTGGATGAGCTCAACTCGTCTCAAAGCGTACGGTTTTTAAAATGCTATTGGGCCTTAAAAGTGATCTAGGTCTTTTGATATGAAAATAGAACATGAAAAATGAGATTTTGGATGAGCTCAACTCGTCTCAAAGCGTACGGTTTTTAAAATGCTATTGGGCCTTAAAAGTGGCTCGTTAAAAGCCCATTAGATGAAAAATAAGCTATTGGCCATATAAGCTGTTAAAATAAGCTCCATTAATCTTAAATAAGCCTCAGAAAAATTTGCCAACTTTTTCCCACATATTTTTGCACATTTGGACTAAAAATGTAATTCAAATTCACTTAGAGAGACCAAAACTGCCAAACATGTAAAATAGGGACTGAAAATGTAAAAATAGAAAAATTAGGGTAGAAATTGACATATTATTAACTTCCAAGCTCAGAATGCTATATTGGACAAGTAGTGGACTATAAATGTAAATTATATTTAATAAAGGACTAACGGTGCAATGCTAACAACGTTAGGGTAAAAAGTGTAAAAACTGGAAAAGGACAAGGACCAACATATTATATTTGACATTCTTATTTCTATTTTTCATTTTACGATTTTCCCTTCACGTCACGTGCATTTTGTATATTTCATTTATGATTTATCTTTACGTTAATTATATATATATAACGAGATTTTTGAACGATTTAACTATACGTTTCGAGGAAATGATATTTTGGAATATTTGACATAAAAACAAGATAATATTATATGTAATATTATTTTTGAACTTTAATCATTTTAAGCATATCACATTCTCACTCTAACGATCAAATCGTTATTCGTTATTCGTTCTCGTTATCATTTCCATCATTCGTATTTGGTCAGATACTTAGATTTCCCCATTCACCAGGTTTTGTTCTCAAGCCGTTACCATAATCTCATCTGAACTTACTTTTCACCATCCTCAGTATCATATAAGGTGAGTCATAGCCTCACATTTACTTATTTAACAACTTTAAACTCCGTGAGGGAGATACATGCTATAAACAGATCACAAGTATTTTTATGTATGCTTTATCTGACTTGATATATGCCTAAGTACCCTTATTGCCACAAGACCCTTTATCATGAGCCATTAATCACTAGTAAGTGAACGCGAATATAGTGAATAGATCTATTAGAGGTTGACAACCTATCCCACTAATACTGGACGGAATGCCTTTTTGGTTAGTCGTATTAGTCGCGATGCATTATATTTGAGAAAAATAGGAATTGGCAAATCACCTATTACTCGAGGGCTTTATTTCCATCATTAATTTGATGTGACTCCTCCGTTTTACGGTACTTTGTTAACGTTTGTGTGTCATGAGACTTAGGGCAATATATATACTGCAATATCAACTTTTCAACTGATTGTATTCCCAATACAATCTTACTTGTGTATCGAACTGATTATTAAATTTCAAACTCTATGATATCACTCAACATTTTTGTTGACCTTTAAGCCTGTTATCTCAGGTAATTATCGGAGTAGCAAGGGCATGGAGCGGGCTGTGACTTATCTTTATTATGGTGTAAAATAAAATGTGTAATTCGGTTTAAAATAATACTTCCTTTATGGATTTAATCAACTCTGATATGAAACTTTTGTAACTGAATTTATATGAAGGACCTATATTTTCAAAACGTCTCTTTCGAGCCGTTTTCTATGATTATGACTTCGATCCTCACAGTAATACCCCGATTAGTCTTCCGCTGTTATCTCATAATTTAGGGGGTGTTACAGATTGGCATCAGAGCTATAGTTATAGAGAACCAAATGTTTTCAAACATTGAACTATAACTACACTTTCAAATGAATAAATTTTACACCATACTATCTTAAGCTCTCCGTGCCTGCTTGCTACCGCGCTCAGTACATTACTTATTAAGGTTATGTTACCCTAATCTTCGTACATTAGAATCTTACTCATTTGATGTTAATAATTACTTACTTTTTACGGGTTATTACAGTACTATGTCGTTAGTCCCTCATATGAGCATATCGTCGGATTCAGATTCCAGAGATTCTTTAGCATCAGTTACATCACCTATATTCCCTTATGCTTTAGCTCCCGAGACCTTATCGGATGAGACAGATCCCTTCGAGCAGGGTGAAGTCGCCATTACACCTTTATTTGAGGATCCATACGTGCTAGCTTTACCAGCACCTATACCACCACCGCATCATGATTTTGATTCATATGCTCCTTTTTATATTCCACCTACTAATGACGCATACATGGAGAGTCAACAGTTTCTTCCTGCAGAAGATACAGCACCAGAGTACCATCATGTCTTACCATCTTTACCACCTGATCATCTATTTGGCCTATGTACCCAGACATATCCATTCGCACCCCATCAGCGGGAACCGACTCCTGTGGAGGACATACCTTCATCAAGCCGGCCTCATATTTCAGACCCCATACATCCATCCTCACCATCACTACTTTATCCACCTGGTTTTACTCCCCCAGCTCAGGTCCCTGAGACTGGAGAGGACTTTAGGGCAGTGGTTACCCACACCCTTACACCATCTACAGTAGTGACGCGTCTAGAGCGTCACGAGGAGCAGATCGACTCACTCCTCTGTATGATTGACCATTCACCATCAGACCACCCAGAGACAGCCAATGATACTCTCTACAGACTCACATCCAGCAGAGTAGAGTTACAGCAGGGCCTGACTCGGATCCAGGCAGACATATCAGAGACCCGTTCTTTCGCAATATCCTTGCGAAGAGAGGGACAGGCTCTAACTTGGGAAGCCCAGCTAGCACACCGTAGAGTCGATATCTTGGAGAAACTTGTTGGAGATATACAGGTCCAGCACCAGACCGAGACACAGAGACTCCGAGACCAGATCTCAGCACTTAAAGAACATATGGACGGACCCAGCCATTAGATATAATTAGCACTTGTATAGTTTTGAGGTATCTTAGCCAGCCGTATGTGGCAATTAATAAAGATTCTTGTATCGTTTTGTTATGTAACTCAACTGATCAAGTTATTAATGTTATGATGTTGGTTATGATATACTATATATTGATGTTGATTTATGCTTTTATGGTTGTTTGTATGTATTGTAATTGTATCCAGACATGTCGAGATGTTACTTGTTAGTATTATGGTTATTTAAATGTTACAGCTATAACAAAATTCCAAACACATAATGAATAGAAATTCAGAATAAACTTGATGAATGTAGAGAAAGTTGCTGAACTTTAGCTTTTGTAGATGAATCAGTTTGTTCCTCAGCAATCCTATATCAAATTGGTCACTTACTTACGATAGTACCCGAACATGTCGTAATACTTGTGATTTCCAATTTAATCATAACTTCATATTGTGACAATATTGTTAGAACTCATATACTCATTTGCCCATTTCTCAAATCGTTCTAACGTGATCATTATGTAAATTCTAAATCTGTGTTTCTTGTGGTATTAATAGCAATATGGTTCGTACAAGAAATGAAACTTCCAACCCGGAGCAGCAATGACACCTGCAGATATCCAAAGAATGATTGCCGATGGCATCGCTGCAGCTCGCGAAGCTGATACTCTAAATCGCTCAAGTAACAACATATGAGCAACAAATGAAGGCGAGGCATCTACCCCTCGCAAATGTACTTACAAAGACTTCATGGCTTGTAAACCAACTACCTTCAAAGGGATAGAAGGAGTGACAGAGTTGGCTCAATGGTTCGAACATACAGAAACAGTCTTCAAGAGGAGCGGCTGTCCTGATAATAGCAAAGTCACCTTTGCTACAGGAGCTCTTCAGGGAGAAGCATTGTCGTGGTGGAATGCCACCGCACAAACCATGGGTCAAGATGAAGCATTCCAACTCTCCTGGACTGAGTTGAAAAAGAAGATGCTGAAGAAATATTGTCCCCGGACAGAGATTAGGAAACTAGAGGATGAATTTCATCAACTAGTAGTGAAGTACAACGACCTGAGAACTTACAACCGGAAGTTTCAAGAATTGTCAGTATTATGTCCATCAATAGTACCAGACATTGAAAGGACCTTGGAAAAGTATGTGGAGGGACTACCCCAAAGTATCGAAGGGGACGTTACCTCATCTAACCCAAAGACTATAGAAGAAGCAATCGAGCTTGCGCAACGATTGTTGGACCGAGTGATCAAACGAGGTCCTACCTCCGTGATCAACGAACACAAGAGAAGTTTTGATAACCGTGGAAACAACAACAACAGCAACTACAACAACAGGAGCTACAACAACAACAACCAAAATAACAACCGCAACCGAGACCATCAACAGAACCGCAACAGTCATCACCAGCAGCAAAATCGCCGTCAAGAAGCCATCAGGGCTTATGTGGCTGCGCCCACAGAAAGAAAGGGTTATACCGGGACTCAACCCCAGTGTAACAAATGTAGAATGCATCACACCGGACCTTGTACAGCAATCTGCGGCAACTACCGAAGGACGGGACACATGACCAAGGACTGCCGAGCCACCGGGGCCAACACACAACCAATAGCAGTAAAGTGCCATGGTTGTGGTGAATTGGGACATTACAAGAGTCACTGTCCAAAGAACCCCAAAAACGTTGCCCGTGGAAGAGCATATGTGCTCGGTGATGGAAACGCAACTTAAAACCCCGACGTCGCTACGGGTACATTCTTATTAAATCAACGCAGTGCTAAGATATTATTTGATTCTGGAGCTGATAAGAGCTTTGTGTCTACTTCGTTTGCCTTACTGCTTAATATTGCTCCCATAGAACTAGATACCACATATGAAATAGAAATAGCCAACGGAAATCTCCTAAGCACCAATACCCTGATCAGAAATTGCACCTTAACTCTTCAAAATAAATCTTTCCCCATTGATCTCATGCCCATCCAACTTGGAAGTTTTGACGTTATCATTGGCATGGATTGGTTATCCAAGCATCGCGCAAGAATCATTTGTGATGAGAAAGTCGTCCAAATTCCTCTCGACGGTGAAACCCTTATCGTTCGTTGTGATCATCATAGAACCCAACTCAATATCATCTCGTATATAAAAATGGTGAAGTACATAAGCAAAGGATGTCACGTGTTTTTTATTCAAGTGACGGAAAGTGAATCAAAAGAGGAGAAGAAACAACTGGAAGAAGTACCGGTCGTAAATGAATTTTCTGAAGTATTTCCTGAAGACTTGCCAGGTATTCCACCAACTCGGCAAGTAGAATTTCGAATCGATTTAGTGCCTGGAGCAGCACCTGTTGCAAGAGCACCTTATCGATTAGTGCCCTCGGAAATGAAAGAGTTATCTGAGCAGTTGAAAGAACTGTCAGATAAGGGATTTATTCAACCAAGCTCATCACCTTGGGGAGCTCCGGTCTTACTTGTCAAGAAGAAAGATGGAACGTTCCGTATGTGTATTGATTACAGAGAGTTGAACAAACTCACGGTGAAAAATTGATATCCATTACCCAGGATTGACGATCTTTTTGATCAACTGCAAGGATCGAGCGTTTATTCAAAAATCGATATGAGATCGGGATATCATCAATTAAGAGTCAGGGAAGAAGACATTCCTAAGACAGCCTTTCGAACACGGTACGGGCATTATGAATTCCAAGTAATGCCATTTGGTCTTACCAACGCACCAGCAGTGTTCATGGATCTAATGAACCGAGTATGCAAGCCATACTTGGACAAATTCGTGATTGTATTCATTGATGACATCTTAATCTACTCGCGTAGTGAAAAAGAGCATGCTGAACACTTGAGAACCATTCTGGAGTTACTCAAGAAAGAAAAGTTGTATGCCAAATTTTCCAAATGTGATTTTTGGATTCCTACCGTTCAATTTCTAGGCCACATCATCAATAGCCGTGGTATCCACGTTGACCCTGCCAAGATCGAAGCAGTTAAAGGTTGGGCATTACCTACCGCTCCAACTGAAATTCGTCAATTTCTAGGTCTCGCTGGTTACTATCAAATATTTATAGAAAAAATTTCAAAGATCGCAAAACCTTTGACGGAACTCACTCAGAAAAACAAGAAGTACATCTGGGAAGAGAAGCAAGAGTCAACATTCCAACTCTTAAAGCAGAAACTCTGTGAGGCACCAATTTTAGCACTACCGGAAGGAAATGACGACTTTGTAGTGTATTGTGACGCATCTCATCATGGATTAGGTGCGGTATTAATGCAGAGAGACAAAGTTATAGCCTATGCCTCATGACAGCTCAAGAAGAATGAGGAAAACTATACCACACATGATCTAGAATTAGGAGCAGATCTAGAATTAGGAGCAGTGGTTTTCGCTCTTAAGATATGGAGACATTACCTGTACGGTACAAAGTGCACGGTTTTCACTGATCACAAAAGTCTTCAACATATACTGGATCAGAAGGAGCTGAACATGAGACAGCGCCGATGGTTGGAACTACTCAACGACTACGACTGTGAAATTCGCTATCACCCCGGTAAAGCGAATGTCATGGCCGATGCATTTAGCAGAAAGGAAAGAATTAAACCCCTTAGAGTCCAATCTCTAGGAATGACAATTTGCTCACCACTCCCATCTCAAATCATCATAGCTCAATCAGGAGCTCTTCAAGAAGAAAACCGAACTCACGAAAAGATTTATGGCATGCCGAAAAGTGAAAACGGATTCGTGAGAAGATCATATGGAAAGTTATGTTTCAAAGAAAGATATTGGGTTCCTCTCTACGGAGGTATTCGAGATCTTATAATGCATGAATCCCATAAATCCAAATATTCTATCCACCCAGGTTCCGATAAAATGTATCAAGACCTCAAAAAGATCTACTGGTGGCCGAACATGAAAGCCGACATCGCTGAGTATGTTGGTAAATGTTTAACTTGCTCAAGAGTCAAGGCGGAAAGTCAGAAACCGTCAGGACTACTCGTGCAACCAGAATTACCAGTCTGGAAATGGGAAAGAGTCACCATGGATTTTATTACCAAATTACCAAGGACATCGACCGGATTAGACACTATCTGGGTTATCATCGATCGTCTAACCAAGTCTACACGTTTCCTACCCATCAAGGAAACTGACGAGATGGATACACTCGCTCAGTTATACTTCAAGGAAATTGTGATTCGGCATGGAGTCCCAATCTCCATCATATCAGATAGAGACAGCCGATTTACCTCAAGATTTTGGCAAACTCTACAAAAAGCTCTCGGTACTCGTTTAGACATGAGCACCGCTTATCATCCACAGACCGATGGACAAAGTGAAAGAATGATCCAAACCTTGGAAGATATGCTCCGAGCATGTGTTATTGACTTCGGAAAAGGTTGGGATAAACACTTGCCATTGGCTGAATTCTCCTACAATAACAGTTACCACGCCAGCATAAAAGCCGCACCCTTTGAAGCACTTTATGGAAGAAAGTGCAGATCGCCTGTCTGTTGGACGGAAGTTGGTGACATACAACTCACCGGACCCGAACTGATACATGACACGACAGAGAAGATATTCAAGATCAGACAACGCCTACAAGCTGCTCGTGACAGACAAAAGAGCTATGCTGATATCAGGAGAAAACCCATGGAATTTCAAGTTGGCGACCGAGTCATGTTGAAAGTTTCTCCCTGGAAGGGAATGATACGCTTCAGAAAGCGTGGAAAGTTAAACCCGAGGTACATTGGACCCTTCAAAATCCTCGAAAGGATTGGTCCAGTTGCTTATAAATTAGAACTCCCAGAAGAACTCAGTAGGGTACACCCTACATTTCACGTGTCACAACTTAAGAAATGTTTGTCGGATGAAACTCTCGTCATCCCACTGAAAGAGATCAGACTAGACGACAAACTTGTGTTCACAGAAGAACCTGTGGAAATAATGGATAGAGAAATGAAACAACCCAAACAGAACCGTATTCCCATTGTCAAAGTTAGATGGAACTCCAAGCGAGGACCAGCGTACACATAGGAACGCGAAGATCAAATTCGTGAAAAGTATCCACAACTATTTTCATAGAACACCCTTATTAGCTATCTTATACTTGAATTTCGGGACGAAATTCAGAATGAGGAGTGAGTACTGTAATACACTGTAAAATTCCATTGTAATTATAATCGTTAATCAATATTAACCCCAGTTACTATTTACTGATTTCCATTTTTGCGAGGAAATTTGAAATTTTTCTTATTATATTATTTGGTTGTGATTGCGATATCAAAAAATTCACCAAATGACGGAACGAGTTCAACGAGTATTACGAAAGTTAATTATACATAATTAAATCCTAATCGGACCAAATTCATCTCAGCCCAACTTAATCCTATTGTGTACTATTCATCAGCCCACCTAAGCCCAACTTTGTTTTATTTTTGTGATTTCATGTGAAATCCGATTAGAACCCATCTCCAAAACGCTTCTTGTTCTCTCGAATATTAAACGCGACCTATGAATATTTTTACATCACCTCATTCACCTCCCACCAGGCTATCATAGTGTCGAACCTCAGAATTATATGTCGAGTTTTGATGTGCTTTTGAAAGCCAAAGTGTTCGCTAGTTTTTGAACCCATCCGATAACACCAAAAATCCAATACGTAACCATTTCGACTCCAACTTGTTTCTACGCAATCCTAATAATTATTCTAGCCTAATGTCGTGATATTGAATCAGTTTTTATCAACTTTAATCAAGTATCACACGTTAAATGAATTTGTGCACCTAGTTTAATAACTAGTCGACATATATATTTGCACAAAACAAATTCCAACTTTCCTACTCACTCTCATTCATTCTCAAAGTCTTGGAATGTCATAAATAGATCTCTTGGGAGCCCTTCATTCCCTGACAAGGACTATTAGAACTAGTAGAAATTGTTTCTTGGATTATTGGAGCCATACGTGTACTCAAACGTCTCATATATCTACCCCTAGCCTCACCACCTTTCCTCACTCATTAAATACTATCTTTCAAACTCTCATACTCTCATAAAAACGTCTCTGTAAGACCAGAAGGATTCATTCGCTTATTTGGAAGCTTGTCGAGAGAAACGGGTTACATATTTATTAACGTGTACTTGGGTTATAATCGAACGTGGGTTATCTTTGTGTTCCATTCATCTCATACGATTCTCTACCACCCTTAGAGGTGTAGTAAGTTACCCACAACCTCTCTTCAATACCACTTCATTTCATACGTTATATATATTCATCACCATGCATCGTTTAATACTACTCGAACGTATATTATTTCACTTATTTACTTACGTACTCATATTCATATAGCACACAAAAAGTGACGAGCCTCCATCGTGGAAGGCCTAGGAGTCACCATGCACACCCCTTTCACCTTTATTTTTTTGTTTCATGCATCATTCGAGTCCATATTGAATCATGTCTCAACTCGTATAACAACCTAAACACTTCGAAATTTTACTGAGTCTTATAACAACCTAAACACATCGAAATTTTACCAAGTCTTTTCCAATTAAAATACGTTCCATGTCGCCTCAAAACAGCTGTGTATCTTAAAATCTGACTTAACGAGCATACAATATTTTTACATGACCTATTAGATCACATAGCTAGCTACCACTTTCGTATATATAACTTGTAAATATAAGCACATATAGACCCTCTAAATCGATCAAAGTGAAACGCCAAATCAATACTAAAACTGTTAACAAAAACTCGCTATGGACTATTAAGCCCATTAAGCTAATTTTAAGCAAACGTGATAAGCTAGCTTATCTAGGTCTTTTGATATGAAAATAGAACATGAAAAATGAGATTTTGGATGAGCTCAACTCGTCGCAAAGCGTACGGTTTTTAAAATGCTATTAGGCCTTAAAAGTGGCTCGTTAAAAGCCCATTAGATGAAAAATAAGCTATTGGCCATATAAGCTGTTAAAATAAGCTCCATTAATCTTAAATAAGCCTCAGAAAAATTCGCCAACTTTTTCCCACATATTTTTGCACATTTGGACTAAAAATGTAATTCAAATTCACTTAGAGGGACCAAAACTGCCAAACATGTAAAATAGGGACTGAAAACGTAAAAACAGAAACATTAGGGTAGAAATTGACATATTATTAACTTCCAAGCTCAGAATGCTATATTGGACAAGTAGTGGACTATAAATGTAAATTATATTTAATAAAGGACTAACGGGTGCAACGCTAACACCGTTAGGGTAAAAAGTGTAAAAACTGGAAAAGGACAAGGACTAACATATTATATTTGACATTCTTATTTCTATTTTTCATTTTACGATTTTCCCTTCACGTCACGTGCATTTTGTATATTTCATTTATGATTTAACTTTACGTTAATTTATATTTATATATATATATTATATATATATATATATATATATATATATAATATATATATATATATATATATAAATATTTAATATATAACAGACTTTTGAAGATTTAACTATATTTGTTTTGAAATATTTGACATAAAAACAAGATAATATTATATGTAATATTATTTTTGAACTTTAAGCATTTTAAGCATATCACATTCTCACTCTAACGATCAAATCGTTATTCGTTCTCGTTATCATTTCCATCATTCGTATTTGGTCAGATTCTTAGATTTTCCCATTCACCAGGTTTTGTTCTGAATCCGTTACCATAATCTCATCTGAACTTACTTTTCACCATCCTCAGTATCATATAAGGTGAGTCATAGCCTCACATTTACTTATTTAACAACTTTAAACTCCGTGAGGGAGATACATGCTATAAACTGATCACAAGTATTTTTATGTATGCTTTATCTGACTTGATATATGCCTAAGTACCCTTATTGCCACAAGACCCTTTATCATGAGCCATTAATCACTAGTAAGTGAACGCGAATATAGTGAATAGATCTATTAGAGGTTGACAACCTATCCCACTAATACTGGACGGAATGCCTTTTTGGTTAGTCGTATTAGTCGCGATGCATTATATTTGAGAAAAATAGGAATTGGCAAATCACCTATTACTCGAGGGCTTTATTTCCATCATTAATTTGATGTGACTCCTCCGTTTTACGGTACTTTGTTAACGTTTGCGTGTCATGAGACTTAGGGCAATATATATACTACAATATCAACTTTTCAACTGATTGTATTCCCAATGCAATCTTACTTGTGTATCGAACTGATTATTAAATTTCAAACTCTATGATATCACTCAACATTTTTGTTGACCTTTAAGCATGTTATCTCAGGTAATTAGCGGAGCATCAAGGGCAAGGAGCAGGCTGTGACTTATCTTTATTATGGTGTAAAATAAAATATGTAATTCGGTTTAAAATAATACTTCCTTTATGGATTTAATCAACTCTGATATGAAACTTTTGTAACTGAATTTATATGAAGGACCTATATTTTCAAAATGTCTCTTTCGAGCCATTTTCTATTATTATGAATTCGATCCTCACAGTAATACCCCGATTAGTCTTCCGTTGTTATCTCATAATTTAGGGGGTGCTACAACTATCATGGGGAAAAGGGGCATTACACGAATGACTGTTATCAATTGAAAAGGCAATTGGAATTGGCTTTAAAATCCGGAAAGTTGAACCACCTGGTTAAAGATGTGCGTCAGAAGGGAAGAGATGCGTAGAAGAAGGACCTCCCAGCCAAGGATAAAATAATCAACATGATCAGTGTGCAGCCGAAGCAAAAGAAGCGTAAATCTCGCGAGCACGAGGAAGGGTGGATGAACGTTCCCATCACTTTTCCCCCTATATCTACCGGAGACGTATCTGACGAGCCTCTCATCATAGAAGCCATGATGGAAGGGTATCTAGTGAGAAGGGTGTTTGTGGACGAGGAAGCGTCGGTGGAAGTCATGTTTGAGCATTGCTTTGATAACCTGAGTCCAGAAATAAAATCTCGGCTAAAACAAACTCAGACGGATCTATTGGGATTTTCCGGACAAGTAACGAAACCTTTGGGAAAAATAGAATTGGATGTGTCATTCGGAGAAGGAGGACTTTATAGAAGGGTAACCATGAAGTTTACGGTCATTCGGGCTCCATCGCCATATAACGTCATTCTAGGGAGAACTGGACTGAAGATGCTGAGGGCAATCCCCTCGACAATACATGCCATGATGAAATTCCCGACTCCTAAGGGGATAGCCACATTGAAGGCCAGGCAGGTCGTAATCTCGGAATGTCGAAAGTTAGAAGAATCACAAATGGTGCCCTCAAAACAAGACAACGGACAAGCCGAGGAAACAACAGAAACGGGCCTCGCCGAAGAAGTTATGGTAAACCCGGCTTTCCCAGAACAGTTGGTGATCATTGGAGGAAGCTTGTCGACGTAGTGTAAGACAAAGCTAAAGGCACTTCTCAAGAAAAATTTGGACGTTTTCGCCTGGACACAGCAGATATGATTGGGTTTTTGCGACGTATAATTGAGCACACACTAAATGCCAACCCCTCGATAGAACCGGTGTGCCAGAAACACAGGGCGCTGGCTCTTGACCGAAGCCTAGCAGTGACGAAAGAAGTAGAAGAGTGGGTGAAGGCAGGCATTGTCCGCCCGGTTAAGTATCTGACGTGGATATCAAATCCGGTCCTTGTCAAAAAGTGCGACGGTAGCTGGCGCATGTGTATTGATTTCAAGAATATCAACTCCGCCTGTCCGAAAGACTACTATCCTTTGTCGGAGATCGACTGGAAGATAGAGTCGGTCATGGGGTTCAAATACAAATGCTTCCTAGACGCTTACAAAGGGTACCACCAGGTCCAGATGTCATAAGAGGACGAAGAAAAGACAGCCTTTTACACAGATCAAGGGACGTATTGCTATACCAAAATGCCCTTCGGTCTGAAGAACGCGGGGGCAACGTACCAGCGCATGGTGGATGCGGCTTTCCAATCTCAGATAGGAAGGAATTTAGAAGCATATGTGAATGACATGGTCATCAAAAGCAAGGAAGAGAACGAAATGTTAGGGGATATTGCCGAGACGTTTGATAACTTGAGAAGAATTAACATGAAGTTGAATCCCAGAAAGTGCTCATTCGGCATGGAAGAAGGAAAATTCCTGGGGTACATGGTGACTTCCGAGGGGATTAGGGCCAACCTGAAGAAGACGAAAGCTCTGATAGACATGCAGTCCCCCGGACTTTAAAAGAGATGCAAAGCCTCAGTGGTAAGTTAGCAGCTTTGAACCATTTTCTGGCATGGTCGGCCGAGAGGTCATTACCTTTCTTTGACACACTAAAGAACATAACCAAAGAAAACAAGGAAAAGTACCGATGGACGGAAGACGCGGAGAACGCTTTCCAAGAAATGAAGAAAATCATAGCAGACCTGCCATCCTTAACGACCCCGACGGCCAAGGAAATGCTATATGTGTACCTAGCCGCCTCTCAGGAAGCCGTGAGCGCCGTCCTCCTAACGGAAAGAAAGGATAAACAGCGTCCGGTGCATTATGTGAGTCAGACACTCAATGAGGCCGAAAGAAATTATGCACCAATGGAGAAGTTAGCGCTATCATTACTGCACATGTCAAGAACGATGCGAAGATACTTCGATGCACACCCAATCAAGGTCATCACGGATCAACCGATCAAACAAATACTCAACAAAGCAGAAGCATCCGGTAAGCTGGCCAAATACTCCGTCGAGCTGGGTGCGTACAACATCACGTATGATAAGTTTCCTGCTTAATTGGGATCTTTATGAAGCTAGTTTAGTGGTTCTACAATCATCACACAAATGCAACCATGTATTACTAGGGGAGTCGTGTAATAATTGTAGAAGAAATAAGAAGTTGAGCGTAGACATAATTTCTAGTAAGGTAAGGACTAGGGGTGTAATGGTCAACTTCCTACTACCTTGATCTTAGTGCGACATCAGTTTTTCATCATAGCATCTAACCACCACCTAATAGCCGTAATGGTAACCACCTAACCAAATACATCAAAATAACTCACTTTTACAAACATACCCCACAATATACGATACACACACGCACAAACAAATAATAATAATAATAATCACCTTTTCCTTCTTTTCCGTTAGGTGAAAGAGACCACCTAACCACCCCATTCGCGCGCCAACATACCTCCTCACTCATAGGCTTCACATGTGAAAGGTGCCCCTTCGCGTGAAGAGGGTGCCACCGGCTAGTCTAATAGGTTTAGAGGTTTATGTTAACGAAGTAAAATACAAGTACATATGTATTACGAGGGGCACTTGTGAAATAGAAGAATAAGGGTTTTTTTTTTTTTTTTTTTTTTTGTATAAGCATAGTTTTTTTACTTTTAACCAATTAATTCACGGGATTTGCACTCACCATCACGTATACTCAAATAAGATAAAGCCCTCCTTAATTCCTTTTAAGGAGATGGCGTGGCCACAAAAGGAAGATTAAGTTGTTACACAAACTATGTGCTCTTGTGAATGTGCTTTGGTATTCTATCTTGATATGTACAGTAATTTTTTTTCTTGTCTTCTTAATTTCTTATGTTCAGGACATCATGAAGACGCCAAAACACACGCTCTTAGGCCCATATCAAGGCCCCAAGAATATACTTTTGTGTATATATTACGATGTTTAATAATTTCGTGTTTCAGAAGTGAGGTTCAAGCACGTACTGCAAAAATGATTTACTAGTACGTTTTGTTCTTTGATCAGCATTAAAAACAAGAGGTGTTTTAACTTGTGTCAGTTAGTTCTAATGTTGGTACGAATGATATCGAATACCCAAAAGATGAGTAAATACTAAATAGTAAATAACGAACCTCATGTTTCATTACTACATCATTGATGTAGCTAAGGATCCTTTCATGACCATTAGAGTGACGATCGAAACATGCATCAAATAACTTTGAATATGTCAACCCAACCAAGGCTACTTTCAACCCGTACGAAAAACATGTTTTAACAAAGCTTGTTTTGACCCGTAACTCAAGCTACTCACTTGCCACATGTAACAAATACATTAAAGGTATTTTGCATATAATGTACGAGTAGAAACACCAAATCTATGGTTTATAGCAAAATCCGTTTGAGCTCAAGCACGTTAAAAATATCATTCGTGTCTCCATCTAACAACCATCTTTCAAGACCTTGCAAAGTTGCAAGAGTGGTAGAATTTGCCAAAAACACATCAGGTTACCATCTATAAAAGCTATTATCATCAAGTATACAAACTATAAAGCATAAATCCTCAAAATTGCTACCATTTTCACCGTCTCTAAACAATACAACAATGGCAGCTCAAAACTACAACAAAGAACCTACCAACGTATAAATAGAAAGTGAAAAAAAAAGTAACTTCTGCCACCTCAGAGCCTTCATAAAATGGTCACAGTAATAGCACTTCCCAGAATCTTGAACTATATTTGGAAGGCTCGGTATGTCATGATATACTGTAGCCACCCTGTAAACAGGCCTAATTTCTTATAGGATCTGTGGGTAGACCCGAAGTGTAGGACACACATCATAAGCGGTCACGAAGAACCTTGAAAAATGATGCACTGTTATCCATAACATACAGCTTCAACATCCCAATGCAATGACTCTACAGACCGAAGTCTAATTCAGCTCGCTTCAGCGTGGATGTTACCCTTGTAAAAAATTCTGGTTTGTTTTGTTTTATATCGTCAAGTGTAGTCGACTCATGTTCATCAGCCTATATTAGGTTCAGAAAGGAAAAAAGGAAGAATCAGTGACAGTTGTAGATACTTGAAAGGATGCTCACCATGCAGCTTTAGAGCAGTTGTTTTGTATTCAAGATGGGAATGAGCTCAATTCCCACATTAAAACAACAGCGGCTACAAAAACCATATTCACAGGCTATCTTACTATAGAACAAAAATTGGGCGGTTGGGTAAGCAGTCAAAACAGGCTTTTTTAGACAGGTAATATGTTATGGACAAGTCAAAACGAGCCGGTTGGGTTGGCCAGTCAATATTTTTGAATTTTTTTTTAATACAAATAAATGCTCCATTACATATAGTTACAAAAAAAAACTGCTACTAAAATAATGATCTCACTAAGGGTTGATAATCAAATTTGGATCTATGTTTTCGGATAACCAACACAAATAATGCATGTTTTGCAGGTTACGCGACCAAATCTAGACACAAACAAAAACCAACTGAAACCAAATACCCGCTCCCAATAACAAATGGATTGGACTGATCAGGATTATGAACACCCCTATAGTGTATAACATATAGAAATATTCATTCTCCTGTAATATACTGCAATGTGATACATACCTCTGTAAATTTTAGAAGGATTAGATTCGCTGCAGATGCTGGCTTTGATATGTCCCATCTACCATGGAGAAAAAAGCAGATATCAATACAAGCAAAAAAAATTAAAAACAGGAGAAATCTTCAAGGCCAACAATCTAAACATTTACTAGTTGGCTAGCAACTTCTATTTCACTAGCACGTGATAGTTTTTATTTTCTTATTCAAGAGACGAGTAAGGTTAATGTACTTTTAGCGTAAGTACCTAGTTACTATAAACCTTAAAGAGAAAGGTTGACTTGTACAAAAGTAATCATGTATTTCTTCCTGATCTACTTAAAAAATTTATATTAACATGTGTTACTAATTATGTAGTTTAGTTTTGGATCTACTAATTTATGATTGAAATACCAAAATTTTTGTTATTTTCCATGTTCTCTATTGAAGTTAATTAGCTTCATTTCATTCGGGGGAATTGCATATATATCCCTCTAGAGACTCAAAATTACATATATATCCAACTTAAAATCATAATTACATATATATCCTTCAAAACCTTTATTAATGTCATATATTTCCAATTAATTAAATTATATATTAATAAAACATGTTTTAATTTGAATTGTCCATTATACCCTTTCTTTTCCATAAGAGTTATTAGTCTCCTTCTCCGAATATGAAATTAAGTCACTTTCAATTCTTCAATCCACTCTAGATTTTAATATATTAAGAACAATTTAACTTATTAAGATAATAATGGAATTCTTGCCACAACAACACATTAACTATTTTCTTTCAGACATACATCTCCGCCTCTCCGGCATCGTTTATTCGCTGCCAACTGTTTACAAATGTCTTTCTTGTTATTTTCTTTTTTCATTTTTTCTTCTTTTTTTTTTTTTTATTATTATTTTTTTTTTTTTTTTTTTTTTTTTTTTAAATTTTTTTGCAAAAAGATATTATATTGCCAGATAACTTTTTGATTTATTTTCTAGTTAATTTTGCTTCCTGCATTGTTCTTTTCCCTCACCTGTGACATCTATGGCAACACCACTACCCATCCTTTGATATATTTTCTCCGACTGACAATATAGCAATACAGAGAAGATCCAGTTATAGTCATTTTATGGTCAAAACTAAAATTAACTTATAGTTATTATTTATTTTAGGTTTTATTAATATATAATTCAATTAATTGGATATATATGACACATTTTAAGGTTTTGAAATATATATATGCAATTATGATTTTGAGTCAGATATATATGCAATTTTGAGTTTTTGGAGGGAAACTAATGCATTAAGATGGTCATACCTCGCGAGCATCAACTCATTGACAGAACGCCACATTCCACGGCCCACTTCTTTTACAGTTTGATCTCTTGCACTTCGTCCATGCCACAATTCTTTAGCAACATACATGACTTCTTCAACATCAACCTTTGTTCAGGCGAAATTAAAAATAAAGCATCAAGAATTGATAAGATGATAGATAAATACCATATTCAGGCGCAAGTACAGTGACCAATTTGCGTATTATGCCAAATGGAAAAACGGTACATGAGTAACTAGTTAGAAAACCAGTCGAATATTAAGCCATAGATATAAAAAGAGAACATAAACGCACATTAAAAGTTTGCAATCATAAATGAAAATATATTTAGCATGTGCTTGGTTTGTAGAGGGGGATAAGAAAGGGAAAGAAAAAGGTAAAGGAAACGGGAATGCAAAGGAACCTTATGATCATAATCATTGCATTAATATTGCTTGGTTAATATTGGTTAATTATTCTAATTATCATAGATGGTGTTTTGTTGTTTAAAACATTTTGAATTAAAAAAAAAAAAAAATCACTTTTTTAAAAAAAAAAAAAAAAAAAATCACTTTTTTATATATATACTTTTGATGATATATCACAAGTTTTCAAATGAATATTAATGTTGAAATCCAATTCAAATATCATAATAAATTTCAGTTTGAAAGTATCATTAATGTTGAAACTTGAAAATGAAGCACACGCAACATGGTGAAAACTTATACCATTTTATTCATGCAAAGAAGAAAGAGATAAATGAATGCAGACACCATATAAAAAAAACTCCACACACTATATGCAGTCTCAAACCAAAAACCTTTTCGGGCATCTTAGCAGATTTGTTGGGTAGCTCAACCTAGTCTGTGGCAGACGTGTAGATAGCTAGGGTGCGTTTAGTTGGGGAAAACACCCTTGTTTTCCACAAAATGTTTTGTGGAAAACAAGGAAAACAGAGATCGCGTTCAAATCAACGTTTTCCAACAAAATGTTTTGCAAAACACAAAATCCCCTATTTCCTAACTTAACAAGGAAAATTACAAAACAAATTTTAGTTGTTTTCCTTGTTTTCCTTTGTAACCCACAACCCTCCCTCCCCTTCTTCAAAATAGAAAATACAAACATCAACTAATAGCGTTTTCTATATTTTCAAGTGTTTTTTGGAGATAAATTTTCCTTCCAAATTTTTACAAAACTAGAGATAGAAAACAAGAGAATTTTTTCTCCAACTAAACGCACCCCTAGGTTTTGTGTTTTTGTGAGATATATAGAGATAGAAATATTGAAGAAAACTGGTACAATGGATTTTGATTAAAATGAGGAGAGAGACAGGAAAAAGATGGAGGATGGATTAGGAGGAGACATGGTGGTAAAAAAAAAAACAGGCAAGTGTACTTAGTGGGTAATGAGAGTCATTACCCCCAATTTAGCAGGTAATGGCCCATTAGCTACCCTTAAATAATGGGTGATTGTATTACCAGAAACCGCAACCAATTTCTCATTCTGTTTCCCATTCCTTACAGCCAATCAACCAAGCACACCCTCATGATTGGATAGAAAATGATGTAAAATGTAAAGAGTAAAACCTAGCACCTGAACTTGAGTGGATGTGCCATAAATCAACTCCTCATGCTCAATAAGACGCTGATGTAGCACACGGTAGTGATCCATATCAAAGTTCACAATGGGTTCCATCTGGACTTGAAAATCGGCCAATTTCGTAAGAACGTATGATGCCATAATTTGTCCAAAAATAGCAGGTATGGTTCCCAAAACAGGAATTATGCGAACTCTAAATCCAGGCACTACCTGATGAGTTCAAAAGTTTTAATGTCAAAATTAAAAAGTAAAAACATATATAGCAGCTATAAAGCGGCACAAGTAAGCAGTATAAGTAGAAGTGGGAAAATAGGTGGGTCAGGTACGTGAAATTTAAAAAGTAAAAACATATATAGCAGCTATCAAAACGGGTGAAATTTGTCGGATTGACAGTAATACTTTTTTCTTAACTTATAGAACTTTTAGTATAATCATGGGATTAGGTCGAAGAATAGCAATGTACTTTTCCAAATGTACCGATTTGGTACATGAAATTTAAAAAAGTTGTGGAAATGTAACGAGTGTTCCAATTTGGTACGTGATGATGACGTGTCATACCTGAAAGTGACATGTGGCACCATTTATAACATGACACGGCATCATCATGTACCAAATTGGAACACTTATAAAAGTTCGTTATATTTCTACAACTTTTTAAAGTTCACGTACCAAATCAGTACATTTGAAAAAGTACATTGCTATTCTACGACCTAATCCCTAGAATCATTATAAATACAAGTGTGTCAAATATGATTATAAAAAATTATACTCCTATTAATTACAATCTAACTAATTGAATAAAATGATTTAGAAAGTTCTATGTATTAGAAATACATTTTGGACAACTTTTAACCCACTAGACCAATTTGAACAGTTCCCTTTTAGCTATTTTCATACCTTACCCACTTGATGGATCACAGATCAACCATAAGTAATGGGTTGAAACTGCCACCTTTAGTACAAGTACAAGAAACAGAAAGTTAAGATCCTTACTTGATAATCTGAAGGATTCTCTTCATCCCCATTAGGTGCCTTGAACGGAAGCAGTTTTGCCTTTGGTTTTTCCAAGGAGAAAACTACAGGAATCCCACCTTCGATACCATGATCTCTCCTTAAACGTTGTCTAACCTGCAACACACAATTATACAGAAAGCCATACTGATTAACATCAGGACCAATGGCTATAATGCAGAAGAATGAATTCTGCCAATTTTTATATATGCAACACAGATACCAGATGTGAAGTTCTCGGAAACTTAGTCAAACAGATATAGCTGTAAACGTTTATGCCAGTAGCGACTGGTGAAACGGGTCGATAGGGTGATGGCAGAACATTGGGTTTTGAAACGGGTCAAAACAGGCCGGACCAGATTGGGCCTGCATACAAACGCTCTTTTGTCTTCTTTCTTTCGTTACAAATAATTAAATCTTTACGGTATAACTAAGAAAAAATATTGTTACATTTATAATCAAATAATTCTTGAAATACAATGTTAGAAGGTTTTACGCGTTTTTTCCAAATTTATTTAGGCTTGCTTTTGACCTGTTTAAACATAAATCGGTATAAAATGTCACCTCTAACGACATACAGAATCAAGCACTAAATGGTAGTATGTATAAGAATAAAGCATTACTGATCTAGATAGTGGGTCATTAGTCGATTCTCTCAAATCAGCTACACGGATTCTCGTTGGGTCAGCTCTTGCACCAGCTCCTGTAGCAGATAATACTTTTAAACCCCTACGCACACATGCGGCAAGAAGAGCCACCTATCATACAAATCAACCAAAAACTTGAGTATAATAAAATTACTCATTAGTCTGTCAAAAACTAAAATTCACATTATGGAACTGGTGTTATCTACCTAGCATTTAACATACCTTTGTATCAATGTTATCAATACAGTCCAAAACAAAATCAGGATCGCCCGACAGAATTTCTTCTTCTGATGAAGTATCATATAACATCACCTTTGCATCTATTTGGCACTCTGGATAAATTAACGAGAAGTGCTTTTTAAGGCATAACGCTTTTGGGGTACCAACATCAATTCTTGTAGCAACAGCATGTCTATTCAAAGATGAAAGTGAAACCTGACCATGTAACATTTTAAATCAAACTTAGAACATTAAACTGGTTCATTCAAGCAAACAAATGGTTGACATCTGGTTTCAGTGTACATGTGTTTTTATCAATTTTGAAAGCTAGTCCGCAAGTTTATTCAAGAAGGGGTTTGTTTTTGTTTTATAATAGATCAACTGAATACATAATCGATCAAGGATCTATGTTACCAGTTGTATCTATATGTCCAACACATTGCTGGTGATATGGTGGTTCAGTTAAATTCAATTTTCGCCAAAACTAAACAGATAACTCCTTTGATTTTTGGTAAAAAAAATATATATAAACATGCAAAAAACAGCGTGTTCAAGCATTCTCCCACCAAAAAAAAAATGAAAAAAAGATGACAAGTTTGCTGGTAGAATGTAATGTAGTCCTAGATTCACTCAACAAAAATATATGTTTTCTCAATTCACCCCTTATTCTTTGCCATATCAGCACTCCCACCTATTTTTGCCAAAAATGGACATGAGATACTTAGTTGTTGAAATAAGTTTAACCTTAATTAACAATTAAAAAAACTTGAGTTCCATCACTAAACTGTTAAGAAGTGGCAAGATTTCAGTAAGAAAACGATTTGCAAAAGAAACCAATACCTTAAACAGATGAAAAATGTTGGTGCATTGTACTTGATGCATCATGGTTGCATCCATCCAGACCAAACACCAAGCAACCAAAAAACGCAGACCGAGGATTGAACCACGCTTCATCTATTTGGAACTGTTCAGTCCCGGTTTAGAACCTGTTCGGTCTCAAACTGGACAGGGAACCGAAAATGCCAACAAAACCCATTACAAAATTTGAAAACTTTCTTCCATTATTTGTGTTTTCAAGCTCCTAACTTTTAGGGCTTTTTTTTTCTTTCGATGAGTTACATTGTCCAAATATGAGGTTTTTGACATTTCCAGTTCACGGTCCAGTTTGGGACCACACCGATTCAAACCGGACTGAGCTGGTCCGAATAGGCGGGTTGTGGTCCAATCCCCGAGTATGATATTTCTGGTTGCTTCGGAACGTGTCCGGTAATAATCAATGGTTTAAACAACTAAATAGTAAAATTGTCCAATTACATTGTCCATGCGGTGATGCGGATAAAAAAATCTACAAATGTTATATAGAATACCTGGTCAAAGTCGACAAGGAGAAGCCTACCAACTCCTGATCTCAAAAGCATTGATGCAGCATGACTACCGACCCCTCCAAGGCCAATGACTACAACGTAGGATGTTGTCACTTTTTGTTGGGCATCAGAACCAAAGAACTGAATATTCCTACCATTAAAAAGAGTAGAACGCACAAAGTCACAATTAATGAGATAAAAGAATAACAGTTGACGCTCCATGTGCCAAACCACCAAATACTCAAAAGGTGTACATACATTCGTTCATAAATGTTTCAATTCCATCATGAGTTGCACACAAACGCCTTAATATGTATGGAAGTAACTTAAAAAAATATGGAAGTTACAAAGCTATGAATACTATTAAGGGGTTCCATGATCTAAAAACTTAACAGCCAAATTTATTGATCCTCATATCCTCGCAAAATTCTTACTTAAGCTAAGATGACCAATTGGAAAGTTAAAAGTACCTAGTGAGCTGTTCAGAAACGATTTCGTCTTTTAAAAGGTCTGCAGGGTCCATATCATACGTGTCATCTTTCACAGAAGTATTGCCTTCAGGAGCTGGAGCTGCTTTACCTATGAAACAAATAATTACATTGTATCAGTCGTGTGTTGTTGCTTCTTAATTATTACAGCAATACCTTTCAGAAGGTTGATTACCGTAGTCTAAATGTTATCCAAAACTATACCAAGATGATGCAGACAATTAATTTACTTAGAGCAGTTAGTTCTGCATTTCTTATTTCACTCTTACATATATGGAACTTAATTTCTACAATGTGAAAGTGTGTAAGTATAAGATTAACCAAACAACCCAAAAAGATACCTCATCTGCGTAAATGCAGAACCATGGCACTCATTAATTTGACAGTTTAGGTATCAATTAAGATAAGTTATACTTTCTTAAAATAGCGTGTCCATACACCAATTAGTAGAATATGCGCAACTGATGAATCATATTCACTCCTTACTTGGTAGCTTGTGATTGAGCTACGTTTACGCTTGATAAAGAATTGAGAAGTCTAACTTTCTCATTTTTAAGATTTATTTAAAGGCGTACTTGGCTAACAGCCTAACAATAAAATTGATGTAAAACTTTATAACTTTTCAAATTGATGTAAAAATTTCAGAATAAAAACAATTTGATAAACTAAAATTAAAACACAATGCAGTTAAAATGACAATTTGTTATAAGCTTCAGATAAATTTTAATAAAATAGGGAAAATTAGAAAGTTACCATTTAATTTAGTAGCCTCGTCAACCGTAGAGCCTCTGCAAGTTTAGCGAGTGTAAGAAAGCATCGCAAATGATGTGTTAACAAATAAACAAAATAAAATATAATTACCTGGGAAAAAGTTTGAGAAGTGCAACGGTGGCGGTGACGGAACCCAAAACAGCACCGGCTCCAACTAAAGCAAGGCTCTTCCCTCTATCTTCCATTCTTTTTCTTTTCCTTGTGCAGGTTTCAAAGGTCTTTTAATTATACCCTATGTTTGTCTGTTTGGTGTGGGGTGTTGACCCGGTGGCGGACCCACGAATGAAAACAAGCTAGTTCCGAAACCGAACCGGAACCGACTTAACCCGAAGACTCACGGTCCGGTTCCCGGTCCTTTAATCATGACAATTTTGGTTCTCGATTCAGTCCAGAACCGACGAGTTTCGATTAAGACCCGACGTGTTTGTGTTTTTTTTTTTTTTTTAATTGGAAAATAGAGTGCTTTTATAAATGAGAGGAGTATATCCTACAGGTATGGAATATAAAGTATTTTTTGGAAAAATTGGAAGATTTAAATTTTGTTTGTGTTTTTTAAAACAAACGAAAGTATCGATACTCGTACTAGTGTTTGTGTTTTATGTTTTTCTGATCAATTACTATTGCTATTCTATTGTTGACAGACTCACAGTGCTTCTGTACACAAAGTTATGTTATTCGTTAGATGAGTACAACTTTAAAGCTTGACCATTCTAATTCACTTTCTATAATACTGTAACAAAGTAGAAGTAAAAGTGATAAAATATAATATGGCATATATACAAAAATAATATCAAACTACATTTGATCTTATCATAAATGTTCTACACTATATCAGTCTAGAATTTTGCAACAACCAAATGCTATTTTTGTAGATTGAATTTTAAATACAATGCTTTGGCGAGTTAAAGAATATTATGTGTTAGAATATTAAGCATGTTTATTAAACTAGAGGGACCTAAAGTGTCAAGTTATGAAACTTATTCGTAACTTGAACACATCACTATATATTGATAGCATACAGAGCCTTCAACCCACTTTACTAAGGCCCATACACTCTAGACTCGACTCAAACATAAGCCCGACAAGGCCTAGGTCTCGTAGGAGACTTGCGGAAATACTTCCTCATGTAACACTAAGGCAAAGCATGCCTGACAAGTGTGTTCAGGCAGACGGTGAGCCTGGCAAACTCGCCAGGACCGTTAGGACAAGCACCTCGTGCTCTCCTTCCCCTCTCGATGGCCACCACGTGGACCATCAAATTGCCTTTACGGGTTCTCACAACCCTAAAGGAATCCCTATAAATA